>PVHT021183699.1:53538387-53625976 GCA_004024745.2 Catagonus wagneri | reverse complement strand
GCCAGGGATCGAACCCACAACCGCATGGTCCCTAGTTGGATCCGTTAACCACTGAGCCACGATGGGAACTCCAGTGACCAATATTAAAAAGATAATAATAGGAGTTCCCATCGTGGCTCAGGGGAAATGAACCTGACTGGCATCCATGAGGACCCAGGCTGGATCCCTGGCCTCGCTCAGTGGGTTAAGGATCCAGTGTTGCCGTGAGCTGTGGTGTAGGTTGCAGACACAGCTTGGATCCTGAGTTGCTGTGGCTGTGGTGTAGGTCAGTGGCTACAGCTCCGATTTGACCCCAAGCCTGGGAACCTCCATATGCCATGGTTACAGCCCTAAAAAAAGATAAAAAAAAAAAAAAAGAGAGAGAGAGAGAGAGATAATAATAAATGGCAAAAATAAAACAAAACAATAAATAAAACACAGTAACAACAACAATGAAAAGGAATCAAAGATGGTTTGTCCTTTGCCTGTGGATGTACTGTGCTGCATTAACAACGACGTATAATCATTGACATTACTTGTTTTTTATAAACTAACATTTAGGTTATTTTCTTTCTCAATGATCTTGGAAAAAAAACCTGAAAAACAACAACAGAAAGTTCTCCAGTAAATGCTTCTAACTCCTCATGGGCAGGCCATTTCCTTTTCCTGTAAGAGAAACAACCCTAATCACAAAGGCCCTATCCATTCAGACACAAACGATTTCTACACACCCGCAAACATTTTAAAGCTTTCACAGAAACCGCTCCCCGGTGGGTATTTCATCAGGAGCTTGATATTGAAAGTGACATTTGAAGGAAAATCTGGCTGTGGTTTGACCCTCTATAGTTTGGGTACATCCAGATCTAACACGACTATTGGGGGAAAAAAGCAGCATTTCCACCCCATCAGTTTACTCCCGCCGGGCGCCCGTTCCAGATGGCAGGAAGGCACACACGCTATTTCCGTGCCTGCGCGGTCTGTCTTCACTTCCTTTTGGGAAAGGCCCAAGCTTTTCTGGGTGGTGTGTACCGAGCTCACACGGGGCTCCAGGCACCCCCTGGGCACCGTCCACCCCTGCAGCCGTGGCTGCACGGACTCTGAAACAACAGCTCCAGGCTTTGCCCTATAATGATTGCAGTCCAACATTCGCCTAAATAAGTTAACTTCTATCATGTGCCAGATGGAATAAAGCAGGCAGGCACAAACATTTTTCTCTTTCTCTTTCTCTCTTTCCCCCTCTCTCTCTCTTTTTGGGAAGCATCTCTCCCATCTATGTGCATGCGCCGGCTGTTTTGACTTCTTTTTGAGAGAAAAAAAAAAACAAAAAAAAACGAACAACCTAGGTTTTCGCATGTGTTTTACACAGGGCCAAAGTTAAGGCTGACAGTGTTGCTCTCCCAGTGGCACACACTGGTCCTATACCAGTTTGAACCACCCCCCAGTTGGTACTGTTCTAGAGGGTGAAGGTGGGTGGCAGGGAGGGTGTGGTGCCTCCTCTGGCCCAGCCGCCCCTGCCCCCACCCCCCCCAGGGAGTGAAATCCACAGCCACGGGCCACCCCAGCAGATGAGCTCGTGACCACCAAGGCAGGGGACGAGAAACCTGCGACAAGGGATTCCGAGGCCCTTCCAGATGAAGGGGCATGTTGCCTCCACTGTAAATGCCTGCGGGTAAAAATCACCGCCAAATTAGTAGCTTCCAAATATCATTTTCAATAAAAACTTCACGATAAAAAGCATGTTAATACCCAATGGTTAGTGGTTTTTATGACGGCGTTAAACCATTTGTACTGAGGCTCAACTGCCGATGCCCGTTTCCTCCACCGAAGAAAGAAATTGGCTGTTCGTGCAACGTTTTGTGCGCTTTCCCTGTTGCTATAAAATCAGCCCCCAGGAGAATTTTAAGTCTTCTTGAATTGCTTTTTAGCACAGACTAAGGAAGTAAAAGTTCTAAAACTGCCTGGTTGCAGACAAATCACTTAAAAAGCCAGCTTGGTACTGGCAAAGTCGTGCTATAGGAAATGTTTCAAAAGGCAGAAGATAACAATATGAAAGCTAAGTATTGTTATTTATTTAACAAACGCTGCCGGCTGTCATTGAAAACTAAGAGCCTTGGGGAGGGAACGCTTTAAGGTCACGCGAAATGCCAGATCCTCGTTGTAACAGACGTCCTGCTATCATGCGTGATGATGTTTACACACGTACGTCTTGGCTGAAGGACTTGTTGATAAACACACACACACAGGCGCAGATTTCCTATTCGATGAAGGTTCATTAATCCGCTGCGAGTTGATGCAAAACAGCACCTTTTGCGAAGCCTTTCTCCTGATGCCCAGAATCATTGCATCTTCTAATGAGAAAGAATCATCTCGAGTAGTTGAATTCCAGTCTAATAGATGGCACGGTAAGCTAACCAGATTTAGTTATATGTTAAAGAGACCCAGTGTGAATGGTGTTTTGACAAAGTGGAGTGAAGCCAAATCAAGAGAGTCACTGTCCAAGGTCAGTGGCGTTCTGGAGGTGGGATGATGGGACTTGATTGAACTGGTGAGTGTTATCTATTCCTCGCACTGCCTGGTGAGCCCCTTCAAGACCGACACTGTGTGAATTCTTCTTTCTATTCCTTGTTCCTTGGCTCCCAGGCGGTATTCTAAACAGGTTCAATAAGCATTTCATGTCAGAAAATGGATGTGGTTGTGTGTTTTCCACTTCAATGGAAGGAGACTATTTCATTTCATTCATTGGCCAAGAATACAGAGATCATATTTTAAAAAAATAATAATTCTATCAAACAAAATGAAACATGTGGACTGGTTTGCATCGATCGGTGGTTAAGACCCTCAGTCCAGGAATCCGTTTAAAAGTAGCCCCATGTAAGCTGCTGGGCGCTGTGCCACGTGCTGGAACGCTCCCTGGCTTACATGCCATGACCTTTGGGTTGGCCATCCACATGTACTCCAAACAGCCTAACCTCCCCAAATGGAACAAAGAGCTAGAATGTTAAAACCCAGGGAAGACATTTGAGAAATGATAAACAACGCTGAGGATTTGAGTATTTATTCTAGGCTGCTTATGATGACATATTTTTATAACACTTGTCCGGGTGCCAGGTAATGGCAGGATGGAAAATTCACATTCCCCAAATAAGTGAAGGGTGTGTCACTCGAAACTGATTCCATCTCCAGCAGACTCTACTGAGAGCAGAGAAAGAGGGTTTAAAGGTGCAAGAGAGATTTAATTCCTCTCAAAATGTCTTTTAAGAACCTTATGTTCAAAGAAAGCTTCTCTTTCTTTTCTTCCCTCTCCTTCCTTCCTTCTTTCCTTCTTTCTTTCTCTCTCTTTCCCTCCCTCCCTCCCTTCCTTCTTTCCTTCCTTCCTTCCTTCCTTCCTCCCTTCTTTCTCTCTCTTTCTCTTTCTTTTTCTTTTTGGCTGCATGCTCTCAGTGTTTATTGTATTGTGATATTTATAAATGTTTTCAGGCCTTCTGTGTACCTTTAGTAATAAAGAAACTCTGCTTAGTTAATTTGCTTTCTTTTTTGTTTGTCTGTTTGCCAGATAGGGCATTCTGTTAATTTTTTTTTTTTACCACTAGGCAGCAAAGAAGGAGTTGGAATCATTTTGCATCTCAGTTTGGGAACATTTTATTTTGGTAATTTGGGGATCAAACTGATGAGAAGAGATGGACAAATCAGATCCCTCTCATTCGCTAAGACTATGTTTCAGAGAAGGTTCACTTAGTCTTTTTATTAAAGTAGGACTTGACCTTAGGGTTCCAACAAGAACCTTGTATATATTGTAAGTACACTGCCCCTTCTCATTGTAAAATAACATGATATAAAGCTTCAAACGCTGTATAAGTTAGGGAAGGTCATTAAAATTGTCACCCAAGATGCCTAGAAGTTTTCTCCTTGAGTAATTAAATTTACACATGCAAGCTAAAAGCGGCCACAGAAAGGAAAACACAATTTGTGTAAAAACCAGGGCTGGTACATTGAACCCTCCTCTCTGAAAATTAAGAATTCTCATAGTATGTGGAACTATAATACTTGCTTCATGTTGGTCAAGTAAGAGACCATTATTAGTGACAAGTAGAACCAGGAGATTTGCAATTATGACTGTGTTCAGTGAGGGGTTGAAAAGTGCAGACAATTTATTCCAAAAACATCTGATTTCCTGCATTTGGGGATGCTATTAGTAGAGCTGGCTTTCACATTTGCCGAAATTTACATGAGGTCTGCCCTAACTCCAAGGAAGAGTGTACAAAGTGCGTTTCAATGACCATATCTAAGCTCATAACCTCCAAAGAACATGGAAAACCCATGCCTTTCCGGGCTAAGGAAAATTATTTGCGTTTTCTTAGAGATTTAACCCAACAGAAGGCCATGTTCATTCTTCCCGAAGGTCCAGCATTGTGCATCTGGATAAGATGTGGGGGTTTCAGGGTAGATCCACGAAGACTGGTCAGTTTTATGGGAATGTGGCTTGTGCAGCCACACAGGGACCTAAATTCAGAAGGATCTGTACTTGTTCTGATGCTCCACTGTTTCCGTCTTGGAATTTTAGATAATTTTATCTTTGAACCTGTTTTGTAAGTGAAGTCCCGTGGGAAGATAGACCATACATGCAAACACAGAAGATACATAAATATGTGCGTTCATCATTCCTTGCAACCCAATTTACAATGTAACCTTTAGGAAGCCCCTTGAACACAGGATTTTGGATGATCCACGGTGCATGGGAATTCAGTAAGATATCAAAGTGAGGAGGAAGAGAGGATGTTAGGAAAGCCCTGAGTTCTATAGCGTATTGGTAGAGTGTGGACAAACCAAGAAGTGCAATAAATATAGTAGAGCTAGCTTTGTGCAGGGTTTCTACCATTCTGGTAAGAACTAAGTACATATACGTAAGAGCAATGAAAAACAAACTGCACAACTGTAGTGATTTCACATACAAGTTGAATGTTTTTACATTGCATTTAAGCCTGGCATTGTACAGGATAAAGAGTTCTACTTTTTTTCAGAATAACATTAAATGGGAAACAAAAATCCACAACAAGCTGAGAGAGAGAGAGAGAGGCACCATGGAAGAAAGGAAAAAACTATATAACTATATTTTAGTATCATTTAATGGCCTTGTCCCTCTACTTTTTGAGCAAGAGGTTTTGCACTTTGATTTTGCACCGAACCCTGCAAATTACATATCTGGGGTTGATCAGAAAGACAGAAACCACATTAGTTATTTTGACAGAGAAAATTTAATATAGGGAGTTAGATTAATAGGTATTGTGGGGCTCAAAAGGTAGAAAGAGAACATGCGGGAAACTTAGATGTTAATGTAGGCAAGAGTCACTATTCTGATGGTGGGGAGAATAGAGGGAGGGGCTATCCACACCCAGGAGCTCAGAGGAGGAGACTTGCAGAGGTGGGACCTGGATGGCCAAGGAAGGGGCACTACGGGTCGGTGCCATTACCTTAAGAACTTAGAGGAGCATCGCCAGAGAGACAGGACTAAGACCTCTGAGGACGGGACATTGCGTCTCAGGCTGGTACCTCTGATGGAGCGCACTGAGCCTGGTTCTGGAAACTGGATCTACACTGCTAGAGCCAGTTCCTATACAGGGATGGCACATGGAAAAGGAACAAGGCCCTTCTGATTTCTTCTGCCCTGCAGTTTCCTTCTAGTGCTCCTTATTGGCCAGTCTCACAGGGACTCAGTTGGGAAAGGAGAAACATAGCTGGCAGAGTTCCCATGCCAGCATTGCAAAGCAGAGTAAAGAAGGGTGGGATTGGAGCTAAGATACTTGCTTAATAACCAGCACAGAAACGAACCCACGTTGAGACTTCTGAGCAATTAACAATTTGTTGCAAAAGCCAAGTTTTCACTAGTAGTTACATACAAAGTTATGCAGTTTAACCTGAGAATTTAAAGAGCAACCCCTACACATTCAAGGCTGACTATACATCTTGTCCAGGCTCGTCCCTCTCCAGCCATGGGATCTTTCATTTGCTTCCATGACATGTCAAGCCAGTTCCTATCTCAGGGCTCTTGTCTATTGTCTACTGAAATGCAGCCACGTTCATTTGTTTACATGCTGTCTACGGTGGTTTTCTTACTACAACATCAGAGTTGAATAGTTGTGACAGAGACTTCATTGCCCACAAAGCCTAAAATGTTTATTATCTAGCCCTCAAACAGAAAACGCCAAGCCCTGTTTTAGAAGAAAAAGACAAGTCGACAAACAATTATTACTGAAAGAGCAGATACTTATGCTAAGTGCTAGGCAGCGTATTAAAAAGAATACATTGGAAATGGCCACCTGGAAAATTTCCAAAGAAAAGCCAACCTTGTTATGAGGGTTTCTTTCTTTTGTCATCATAATATTCCCTAAAACACTCCATTTCATTGATTCTAAGATTCTACCAATTATAAGAAGCACCACTACTGTTGATAATTGAAGAAAGGAAAAAAAATGCTTTAATTAAAATATTGCATGAGGCTTTCTCACCACCCAGAGTTTTTATTCTGTACTTGTGGATTTCAGATTCGTTTGGATGGGTTTTTATCATACATTGTCCTGGCATGCACATGCAGAGAAAGTTGGTCATCAGCTCTGGCAACACGCAGAGAGAAACCTCGCTATGGGTAATTCTGCTAGCAAGTCCCTCTGCTTGGCACTCTCCTCCTCCTCTTTGTTACTTATCTGATTTCTCTCTTTTGTTTCTCCCCCACTCTTCCCAATGGTTGCACCTACTAGTCTCCGCTGCCTAGATGCTCCGTATCTTTCCTTCTTCTGATGACCTTTGCAACACAACTTCCTACTTCTCTGCTTCTTCTCACATGTCACCCTCCATCACCCTTCTCATACCAGAGAAGGGAGTACAAAGGACCTGTGGATAGTGACTATCAGATGCATCTTGATTTCAGGGAGGGTGAAATTTGCAAGCATGTCTCGGTTGGCATCATGAAGAATGGGACTGGAAGTCTGCAGACTCTAAGCTGTAAACCAGATGATGTACAGTTGTCACAGTAAAATGGTACTGGGGTAGCTGATACTAGTTGGACGAACAATTTGGGAGATCTTGTATGTGTGTGACCAGCTCGTAAGGTCTGGTAGAAGTCTCCCTCCAGTCTTCTGCTGGGGCAGCCTGTTGTAGCTAGGACCTGCAGGAACTAGTTCATGCTGGAGTTCTAGGGCAGGAGGCTTGCTTATGAACTGCAGTTCCTGCCCTGACTGACAGGGAGCTCTGTGGCAACTAGCAGTTGGGTAATTCTTTCCTCCACCTCTGCTGTCTGTCCCTTGTTCACATGTAGGTCCCAGGCTAGCAGTATCAGTATCACCTGGGAACTTGTTAGAAATGCAAACTGGGGGCCCCCGTCCCAGACCTACTGGTCCAAAAACTCTGGGAGTGGTGTCCATTCATCTGTGTTTAACAAGTTTTCCAGGTACAAGCTGAAGTCTGGGAACCAGTTCTTTATAACCTACCTGGAACGAGGGTTTCTATCACCTTGATAAGTTCCAGCCCCATTGGGATTAAGGGTGACAGAAAGTTCCAATAAACTTAAATTTTAAAACATTCCTGAAGTTCCCAGGTGGCTCAGTGGGTTAAGGATCCGGCACTGTCAGTGCTATCGGTGTGGGCTCCTTCCTTGGCCCAAGAACTTCTGCATGCTGTGGGTACAGCTAAAAAATAAATAAGATAAAAATTAAACTCTCCTATCAGGTAAGACTATTCTCTGTTGAAGGGACTGCTCGGTTAAAGGAAAGGGCCCTCCTCTTTAGGAATTATGGACAGTGGGAAACATGTCTTCCCTGGGGGGTGTGACAGAACAGAACTGATTAGTGACTTCAGTCTGGGCAACCAGAGGCGCCGCACTAAAGAGGTGACAGTTAAATGGTCAGTAAAAACCAAAAAAGTCTCAGGCTTTCCAAGATCAGGGGCAGCATCTTTCTGTCTTTGGAACTTCTTCTCCATTTCAAAGCATCCTTCAAGTGGCTGACAAGTTGACAGGCTCCAGGCACCCATTCATTCATGTCACCGGACTGCCCCAGAAATGAATGGGCTCTATCACAGATTTAGTCCCTGTTCCTCCATGGGCACATGCTGCCCATCTTTCCATCCAAGTGAAATTTTCACTTCCACCTCAGACTTTGCTCTTATATTCATCCTGCCTGCTGGTTCTTCCCTTCCTCACCACCAGTTGGAAGGCTACCTACCTACAACAGTCACCGTACTCAATAATCACATGAATTTTGTTTTGTTTTGTTTTTTCTTTTTTTAAGGCCACACCCATGGCATGTGGAAGTTTCTGAGCTAGGGGTCAAATTGGAGCTACAGTTGCCAGCCTGTACCACAGGCACAGCCACGCCAGACCCAGGCCGAGTCTGTGACCCACACCACAGCTCATGGCAACGCTGGATCCTTAACCCATTGAGCAAGGCCAGGGATCAAACCCACATGCTCATGGGTCCTAGTCAGGTTCATTACTGCTAAGCCACAATGGGAACTCCTAAGGGGGCATTTTTGATGGCATAGGGAAACCTGAGGCAGGAGTGGAAAAGACCTTCCCTTGAACAGTGAAGAGACGGCCAGCAGCCTGGGCAGCCATGGGGGACAAAAGGAGGATGAATCCTGTAACAGAGATTCCAACATATCAGCCAAAGGCCTTATGGATAAGATGCAGCCCTGGGAGTGACCTTGTAGCTTTTTTTTTTTTTAAACAACCTCGAACTTAGAACAAAGGTGCAAGAGCGTTTAAAAGATGGGTTGGTGACATGATTTGTCCATACCATTTCTTATCCTTGAAAAGTTCTTTCCTACAAAGAAGACCATTACTCCACATAACCACCCTACAAATAACAAAATCGGGAAATTAACATTATTGCCTTAGCACTATCAATTTCATCTTGAGCCTCATTCTGGATTTGCCAATTGGCATTAACATCTTTTATAGCAAAATCATCTGGTTCCGAATCACTGTGCATGTGTTGTCTTGTCTCTTTTGCCTCCTTTAGCCTACAGCCATTTCCTTGACTTTCACAACTTGAATTCTTTTAAAGATTACAGGCCAGTTCCTTAGTAGAATCTGGGTTTGTCCAGTGATCCTTAATCATTAGATTCCAGTAACTGAGCTTTAGCAAGTATGTCACAAAAGTGATGCTGTGTTCTTCTCATGTCATCCTATCCTATGGCTTGGAATTTCATCTGTGCCATTCCTGATGATGTTAGCTCTGATTAGAGGATTGAGAGTTTGCCAAGTTTCTCCATTACACAATTATTACACAATTTCCTTTCACTGGGATTGAGCAGAGGAGTAAAGAATTCAGAGTAGTGGCTACAGAAAATTGGATACATTGTTGCCTCAGGCAAATGAATCAGAGAAGAGATTAGGGCCTGGGGCTGGGTGGTCAACTTCCAGTGAAGCCCTTATAGCATAGGAGCTCACGCTGCCTTTTGAAAAGGAGGGAATGCATTGTCTTACTCTCTCGACCTTGGATTCCAGTTGGCAAATCTTGCCAACATTTCTTATGGGACCTCCTGAGTATGCTAAGAGCAAACCATTTGGCCAAAATGTCAGAGGAGATGCTAAGAATGGCAGGTGAAAGAAGATGGAGTCTTGTTTACCAGCTGTACCTGTGTCTTTTCTCAGAGTTGTGGACTGTGGTATAGTGACCCAACAATGGGGCTTTAGAGCCAGATAGAGTTTCATGTTGTGGAAGGTCCTCATTTACGGAGCTACGAGGACTTTTTTTTTTTTTTTCCTGGCAGGGAATGCAAGCTCAGGGCCAGATCTGAATTGCTTGGCATACTAGGCATGGCTTTTAGAGGATGTTTATGATAGAGGGCAAGAAAAAGAATAAGAGAACTTTGCTTAACTAAACGGATATTTAAGGGGAATCTGAAGCATGCAGTATAGATTCCTTTTTCTGTTTCCTGCTATGCTATAATCTCCCTAAGTGAAATGTATCTATATGCACAATATATATACATTACTTATTTCTATTTACTTATATATATATTTTTTATTTATTTATATACTTATATTTATATTGAAAGGAGTGAGATAAAGTAGGGTAAAAGTCCTGTGTTCAAGTGCAGTCTCCACCACTTGAGAGAGACTGCACTTAGCTGAGCCTTGGTTTCTACATATAAAACAAGGAAACCAATGTATAACCTCACAGGGACTTGATGAGAATTAAATGAGTTAATGCATTTAAACGACCATGGTAAACTCCAGGCATAATAAGGTTGGTTGGTTAAAATTTGAGGGGTGGTTGGTGTCTTTCCAGGCACTTGAGTGCTTTATTCTGCAAATCAGAAGCTTTAAGTGACATCCACACAAAGGAATATTATAGAGCATTGAAAAGAAATGAGCTATTAAGGCAAGAAAGGACATAAATTGAAATGCAAATTGCTAAATGGAAGAATAATTTCGTGATTTCAACTATATCACTGTCTAAAAGGGTAAAACTATGAAAATAGCAAAAAAGATCAGCAGTTGGTGATTGGTGGCAGGGATGACTGTGTGGAGCATGGAGGATTTTTAAGGCAGTGAAACCATTCTCTGTGATACTGTATGGTGAATACATGTCATAATGCATTTGTGGAAACTCAGAGAAGCATGAAACCTAGTATAAACTGTGGACTTCAGTTAGTAATAATGTATCAATATTGCTTCATCTGTTGTAAAAGTATATCATATCCATGCAAGATGTCTTTGGAATCAGCAGAGACAGTAGAAGTGAACGCTGTGCATTTGCTTAATGTTCCTGTAAACCTAACAGTGCTCGAAAAACTGAAGTCTATTAATTTGTGAAAAGCTCTCGAGTGCTAAATGAGTGAGTAAATCGGTGGTAAATAGTACACGTTCCATGTTTCTCAATAAGCAAGTGACAGCATTTTATCTTTCCCCAATGCCATCTAATGTCAGAGGTCCACTAGGCACTTTTTCTCTGTCTCATTTGATATCACCCACATCTCAGCCTGTTCCCTGTCCTCTCCATACTTTGCTCAGGACCTGCATGAACCCATCCTGCCTCTGAGAGAAGAAAAGCTCCTTCCTCTAGGTGGGATAGCCACATGCAACCTTGGCTTTGCAGGTGGAATTGAAGAATTCAGCCTCCTCTTGCCTGCTTGGGGAGAACCACTAGTGGTAAATGTGTACCTACCTGGTGGCTCTGTCACGTCTATTCTTTTTGGGTCATACCTTCACTGACAAAGCAGAACTGCCTGTGCTGCCCTCTTTTGGCCAGTTTACATGATCTGGGGCTTCCCACCAAGGCCCTTAGCACATTCAGAGGTTCCTTCCCTCGCTAGGTTTCTGGTCATTAGTTACAGAAACGCAAATCCTCTGCTAGTGGCTAGAAATGAAATTTCTTTGAGCAGTCCCAGAGATGTCAGATCTGGGACTCTCTCCTCCCAGGTTTATCTCCCCCATGACTTCTCTTGACCCCTGGAATCACTGTGGAATAGACAGGTAGCCTGCAGAGCTGCCATCACCCCAGCCTTCCTCTGCCTTGAAGCAGAACCTCTGTTACCTTCCTCCTACATTGACAGAAGGGAAGAACTGGAGAAAGGAATCTGACAGGTCAAGCGCAGGATCCAAAAAGCAGCAAACCCAGTGGCACTACTCAAGACAGATGGAGGGACCAAAAACATGGTAAATAAAACACAGGCTCTGGGAGCAGAGATGCAGAAGGTCAAGTCACTTGTTGCCTTTTGTTACATTCTTTTTTCTTTTCTTTCTTTTTTTGTCTTTTTGCCTTATCTAGGGCCGCACCCGCGGCATATGGAGGTTTCCAGGCTAGGGGTCTAAATGGAGCTGTAGCTGCTAGCCTACATCACAGCAACAGCAATGTGGGATCCAAGCTGCGTCTGCAACCTACACCACAGCTCACAGCAACGCCAGATCCTTAACCCACTGAGCAGCATCAGGCATCAAACCCACAACCTCATGGTTTCTAGTCACATTAGTTAACCACTGAGCCACAATGGGAACTGTAGCCTTTTGTTACATTTCTGACAACTTAACTCCTTGAGCCTCAATGTATTCACCTAAAAAGGAGTTAGCTGCCTGGCTGGATTGTTACCATTTTAGAAAAATAGTAACATTTACTGAGCGCTTACTTTGTGCCAGGCTTGGCCAAGGTATTGTATAGGCATTGTTTTATTTACTGCTGACAATTCTTGGAGGTCATGAAAGTGCATGGTAGAAAACAGGTATATCATAAGCAATAATGTGATCAATTATGTTAACTGGAAACATTTTTTCCTCTCAAAAAGATAATTCATGTGGTTTAGCCAAATAAAAAAAGGACCTGAGGGTTTACACCTAGGGATATGGGCAGATAGGAAGCAAGTTAAAACTGGGTCCAAGCCAATGACTGGGTGGGGAAGGTGGGGACAACCCCTCAAAGGTGACAGCTTGAATGGCACAGAATAAGCCTGTACCTCAAAGCTCCTAGAAGTGTAGTCCCAAAGAGTAAATTGAAGAAGCAGCTCTGGTTCATGGCAAAGAGGAACTGATCAGGCACATCAGAAAAACTCCAGATCAGTGACAAATTTGAACTTGCATCTTGAGCTTGCAGAGGGGCTTATCAAAACACACATTGCTGGGCCCCACCCCCAGAACTTCCGGGTGTGGCCTGAGGGGGCTTAAGAATGTGAGCATGTGTGTTTCTAAAAGTTCCTAGGTGATGTAGGTGCTGTTGGTCAGCGACTCATACTTGTCGAGGTAAAGACTGAAAACTGGGAACCTGTAAACCAAATGTAACTTACAGTCTCATTTTACTTTTTTCCCCCATAGTGGTTTACATTGTTGAAAATGTAGTATTTTTCACACTTAAAAATCAAAAGATTTAACACACACATCCAGATGTCCACCTTCAAAAACAGATTCTAGGAGTTCCCACTGTAGCTCAGTGGGTTAAGGATCTAACATTGTCTCTTTGGGGATGCAGGTTTAATACCTGGCCTTGCTCCGTGGGTTAAGGATCCTACATTGCCACCAACTGTGGCATAGATCACAGATGCAGCTTGAATGTGGTGTTACCGTGGCTGTGGCATAAGCCTCAGCTGCAGCTCCAATTCTACCTCTGGCCCAGGAACTTCCATACGCCATATGTACGGCCATGAAAAGACAAACAAAAAACTGAGGCTCTAGAAACTCAGATTCCTGGGTCATACCCTTTAGGTGAAATACTGTCCCCAGTTAGATGGCTTGTCTTCTGCCTGGCGCTTGGAGGGGAGATATAATTTGTATCCCCAAACCCAGCCTTTTCCACATACATCTGTCAATACACAGTTAACACCTGTATTTTAATTCACTACTCTTTACTTTTATATAGGCTTGAACTTATTTTATCAGCCAGATTACCTATCATAGGCCTGTTTCATTCCTCAAATGTCCCATTTCTACCAAGGAAAAATGAGCCAATCAATTGTCCTGGAAATTCACCTGACTATATTATTATTATTATTATTATTATTACTATTTGTCTTTTTGCCTTTTCTAGGGCCGCACCCGCGGCATATGGAGGTTCCCAGGCTAGGGTCTAACAGGAGCTGTAGCTGCCAGCCTTCACCACAGCCACAGCAACGCGGGATCCGAGCTGCATCTGCAACCTACACCACAGCTCACGGCAACGCCGGATCGTTAACCCACTGAGCAAGGCCAGGGATCGAACCTGCAACCTCATGGTTCCTAGTCGGATTCGTTAACTGGTGAGCCATGACAGGAACTCCCTCACCTGACTATATTTTAAAAAAATCTATGAAAGTGTGTTAGTTCTGAATCTCAATGATGTCACAGTTGCTAGTGTATTGAAGCTTACGTATTAAGACAAAATGATAGCTGCAAAAAGTGTCCAGGAGAAATATTAAAGAGTGTTAACCAAGAGATGGGGCAGACTACAAAGCAACCCCAGTGGTCCTCCCTTCTTGCCTTTAAGTTGGAGTTATTCTCCATGGCTGTGCTAAGAAGAAGTGGGGATGCCAGAGTTGACTGGGCACACAATGTGGTCCTTATCCAGGGAGACCCAGAAATATTAAAGAGTGTTAACCAAGAGATGCGGCAGACTACAAAGCAACCCCAGTGGTCCTCCCTTCTTGCCTTTAAGTTGGAGTTGTTCTCCATGGCTGTGCTAAGAAGAAGTGGGGATGCCAGAGTTGACTGAGAACACAATGTGGTCCTTATCCACGGAGACCCAGAGCATCCGTATATAGAGCCCTCTGACATGGAGGATTTTGCCCTCACCTGAATTTTCTTCAGGCGTCTTTGTTGTCTAGTAACCTTGTGTTTGAAAAATTAGTCAATCGACAAAGGACTTCCTATAAGGTTTATATAAGCTAAATGTGGGTTGCAATATTTTGTTCAGTGGATATTTTTTTCTCTTCTTACTGAGATCCACTGTGAGTATTTTAAGAAATGTGTTATAGAGAATACATATATTTCAAGAAATGGCCACATCTGAATCCCCACTGCTCACATTGTGGCCTGAGAACCAGAGGCATCTAGATTTCCTTGGGAGACTTACACAAAGGCAGAATCATAAGCCCAAGCCAACCAAATTATTGTTATCTTGTTGATGATTTCTGATTGATTTTTGTGACATCAACCTTGGAGAAATACTGTTCTAAAATAAGTATAAGATGTACCAAACTTGGCATCTCAGAAGCAGCTGAGATTACTGATACTTGGCCAAAAAGATTTTGGAAAAATCCTGAAAATATAGTTTACAGATGATTATCAATTCAGAGGACCCCTTACAAAACATCAAAAGATTTCATGAACCCATACCTGGCAGGAGCCATGTGTTAGTGTTCATTTACTTAAAAAAAAAAAACCCCAACACACACACTTGATGAGTAATGCTTCTAAATGAATGTCTCTATTATTAATCAGATCATCTATGCAATTTGGAAAATAGTCATATATTTATATGTATAGGAGAATGTTTTTCTGGTTCTCTTAGCAATGCTTGCACACATGGATTCTCAGAGCCTTTATAACTTCACAACCCACAGATCGGGAAATACTGGTCTAGAGACATAATTAATAATTGATTGTAACAGGATTGATTTCCTTCCTATGCAAGAGACAGAGAGCAACTACAGATGGTGTACCCCAAAAAAGTTTTGAATAATGGTTCATGTCCACCTTCCAAACCTAATCAATAGCCCATAGCAATGATGATCAATCTTTGGCGGAATCACCTGGAAACTTGGTAGAACTACAAAGGCCTTGGCCCTCACCTCCTTCGGTGAGCCTGAGCCTCCCTGTTCCTGTTGGGCTTACTGGGTGGTTCTGCCACACATCCTGGTGTGAGAATAACTGCCCTACCCTATAGTGGGGTTTCTTAACTTTGACTCTGTGGACATGGTGGGCCTGATGCTTCTTGGTTGTGAGGGCTGCCCTGTGCATTGAAGTCTGTTGATAAGCATCACTGGCCTCAACCCATCAGATGCTACAAGCAACCTCCCCCATTGTGACAACCAAAAATTTTCTCCAGGCATTGCCCCATGTGCTCCGGAAAGAAAAAAATTACCCCCAGTTGAACTACTGACCTACATAGGGTTTCATCTGTATGTATTATCTGGGGGGAGATCTGCACAGCCTCACCAGACCCAGCTTGTTGGGTCTCTTGGCTCATGTATACCACACTCCCTAGGGCCTGCCTGGTCATTGGTAGTTACAAATATGGGTCCCAGACTGGAAAAAAGAAAATCCCAGTCTATTCTGATCTTGACACATTCAGACTAACCCTGCTAAATGATTCCAACATTACTTTGTGATTTGAGTTCAATTTAGAGGCAATAGGCAAGGCTCAACCAAGCATTTGTCTTATGTCAGAGCCTACTCACATTTGTCACACAAAAACCAGACCACTAAATATCTCTCTAAAAAAAGTCTTCCCTAAAGCCAATTTTCAATCTATGTTTGAAAATTATATTCCACCAAGATGAAAAACATACATTTTCATTTTGCTTCGAATTAGCACAGTAAACAGCTGGCTCTCTTCTTTCAAGTAGAGGCCTCCGCTCCATTTGTTAGCTCTGTTTCTGATATTTCACCTATCCTTTATTTACTTAACAGAGTTTGACAGGAAATTCTCAGAGAGATAATATATCTCCATTAATAGGGTGACTGGGGGAACATATTCTAAGGTTTCAAGTGGATGCAACAATAACTTATGTCTCTGACATTTTTGTCAGCTACCATCCCATTAATAGCATCCAGCAGAGCTTCCCCTCCACCCGTGAAGTCCTATGCGTGTTCTGTGGCAAAGCACAGTTTGGTATTTTTCAGAAGACGCAGGCCCATTACACCATTATCACTAGATAATGGTGCAAATTAAAGACTTGTGAGAAAGGCAGCCTGATACTCATAAAACCCATCCCCTGGCATAAATCAGAGCATTAGAAAGAATGGAAATGAACTGAGCTGTATTTCTTAGTGAATCTGGGGATGCTGAGGGTCTAAACTGTCTTCCTCCTTGAGGTCATCGGTGTTGAACTCAAAAGTGTATAAAGAGAAATTAGTTCCCTCAAAATGTTAACTTTTTGTTTCTAATTTGCCGATGGCTGTCACTGAACCAAGGGGAATGTCGACTAGCTATAGATGCTCCTCATGTTTGTAAACACAAAGGTATTTTCTTCTTTGTAAGACATTGAGAAGAAACCTAAAAGTAAGCCGGAGAGCCATCTGTTGGAAATCTTTTTACCTGTCCAATAGCTTTTTAAATGGGCATTCCAGAAACTACCAGAATGAGTAAGAGTTGTATTATATCCAGATTTTCACGGCCAAATTATAGACGTGTAAGCTTGAGAGGGAAAGAAAAGATGCCCCCCCATCTATCAGATGCTTCTGCAATTGCTCATGGCCCCAATTCTGTCTCAGAAGTGACTCTAATAACCGGTAATGCAAGGGGCATGATAGAAAGTAACAATGCAATTTATAGCAGAGATATAAAACCCAGATAGAAGAACATTTACCTTATAATGCTATTAATATAAAAGTAATTATGAGGGTTGGTTCTAATTAGAATATTCACATTGAATCAAGATAGAGTGACCAGAATAGAGGGCTTCTTCATGTTGGAACTTTATTCCTTGACTTGGAAGGTTACAAGTCTTTTCCAAGAAGGACACGAAAATCTTTAAAGTTGTGCCATCTTAAAATTGATCTGCAGTTGCTTATCTCCTTCATATCTGTAAAATCATCTATCAAGAGAGTCTGTAATTTACATAATTATTAATGTATTATGTATCCTATAGTCCATGTTAAATAGCTAAGAGGAACCCAGAGAGAGTGGGTTAAATTGTACTTGAACAAAGAAATGTTCAAGTCCTAAGCCCTGGTCCCTGTGAATGTGACCTCATTTGGAAATAGGGTCTTTGCAGATGTAATCCAAAGAAGATGAAGGCGTATAGCTTAGAGTGCGACGATTGCTGTTCTTGTAGAAGGAGGACGGGTCATACACACACAGATACTATGTGAAGAAGGAAAAGACTGGTGTGATGTGGGCCAGGGATTTCTGACAAGCCAGGAGACAGGCGTGGAGCACATATTCTGAGTCTCTGGAAGGGGTCCACCCCGATGACATCTTGACCTTGACTTCCAGCCTCCTCAACTGTGAGGGAGCAGATGTTGTTGTTTTAAGCCTCCTAGTTTGTGGTAATCGATGATATTAGCCCTAGAAACGAATACTAATACCTGCCTTCCTCAGTTCTGTATTGAGTACTTTTATTCAAAATAAGTGTACACCTATGTTTTGGTCAGAAAAGAAGCTAAAACTTTTTACCATACTTGAGTTTTTTAAAAATATATTTGAGACTAAAAGCAGAAGCAGACATTTCATTCAATCTTGAACATATAAACGTGGATTTCTTTCATCAAAAATCAAATAGTATTTTCCTTTTAAAAGCTGTCATTATAAAAATTACTCTCCGGGCAACCTAGAATATAATCGCTAACCAAAAAAGTGAATCGCAACAATAACCAAAAAAACAAAGAAAAAAAATCTGATCACCTTAGATAACTGGCACATAACTGTTATAGATTCCTTCTCCCACATACTCATTTCTTAAAATCTCCTCCAGTAATTACATTTATTTAACAAATATTTCTAACAGTCTAGATTATTTATATGTTGCAATTGATGAGCCATACTAGAATTCGTGAAAACATTCAGGGAATATAAAATAAAGGCGTACATGTCTACAAACAAGAGTCTCTGAGGATGAAGAAAAGAAAAATTTTAAAGAAATGCTAAACAATTGCAGAGGATTCTAATGTGAACATGAGTCATCAAGAAAATACAGTTTCATGTTCTTATTTTCAAATAGGAAAAGTCAGAAACCTTTAGGAAAGTGTCTACTGGAAATGTTAAATTATAAACATTTTAAAGTTGCCTCTTAAGAAAAAAAAACGCTTCAATTAAGTGGATATTTTACTCATATGTAGCACATATTATCCTTCAGTCTTTCTGATTACAAGTATTACTTTCGCTGCCAAAAAATAACATTTTAATTTTGGAAACAATTTAAAAATTTTTTCTTATTTAGAAAATTCCTATGAATGTAAATGGCTCTGTCTGTGATCTGTGTTGATATTTAAGGTGCTCACATAACCATATGGAAAATGAGATGAAAATTCCTGTTTACATTTCTTGAACATTTTACATATTTTTTAAAGTTCAAATTTTTTAATGTTAAAAAGTGTTCTTGTTTATAACGCACATAAATATGTTTCTCAGAAGAAGTAATTTTAATAAATGTCTGTTTGCTTGAATTAAAAGGCAATCCTTTGAATCCAGCTTCTCATGTCGTTTCGAAAGCTTGGGTACCATCCAGAGTAAAAGGAATCGTTAAGCCACCTTTCCTGAGACTGACTAGTTAGCTAGTCACCAGCTTACTGGTTTGAGACTTGGTTATCTGTGCAGACCTGTGTACATACAATATCTGAAATCTGAGGTATCTTTTTTTTCAACCACATAGTTGCAACCACCAACTAGGTTCTCTACTATGGGACTTGCGAACCAGTGTAGACGGCAGTGGATTTTTTTTTTTCCCTAGTCTTACTCAATGCTTTAAAATTTGTTTTTAAATTTGGTGACGTCAGGTGAGGTTACATTGTAAGTCTTCCTCAAGTCCCTGCTGTTCTGTCCTATGCAGGCCTGTTTTGTTGCTGTACATTTCTTCTCTATCCCTTCCAAGGCTTCCAAGCTTTTCCTATGGCTTCAACGATACTCTTTACTGATGAGTGACAAAGGTGCCAGCCATCTCCCTTGTGGTACTAGATCTCACAGCACGGACAAGCCTTCAGATCTCCTTGAAATTGTTATGTGAATGTGATCTTGTGCATTAATTTTGTTCGAGTCAAAGGCTGACCACAGAAGCCCTGGGCTCTCCCTCCCAGGAGGACTCCAGACACCTCACAGAACTGGGCAGAGAAGGGCAGAGCTGATGAGTGTGTCTGAGATTCCCCTCTGTTTCCTCCAGTACTTGATTCCATAACATGAAGCAACTGCAAGGACAGGTGCTGACTTTACTGGGAACGTCTGGCCCAGGGTGGGACATGGCCCGGAGCAGTCATCTCAAGAATGATGTGGGAGAAAGCCGAGCATGGGGTTTAACAGTGAAAATTAGAAGTTGATCCTACTTCTTAGACAAAATTGAGATTGACAAAATTGAAGTGTATCTACATAAACCCTTAAACAAAGATGTGGTTCTGAATCAAAATTAGGGACCTGCAAAAAAAATGGAGTTGAGGATTTGGTCCTCTTTCATTTCTTAAAGGAAACTCTAAAGAGGAAAAAGAGCATACAAAAGAAAGATATCCAGGAGCAGCTTTCTTCTGGCACTATTTTGGGCTGGTTGCTGGAAAGCACCATTTTGGTAACACATTTTCTTAAGAAGATGGCTTCTACAATGTTCGTAATTTCTGAGATCATGTATGACTAAGCACCCAAGCCACTTAATTTTCTGTGAGCTAGAAAACTAAGGATTTCTTGACAAATCATTCCAGAATTAAATTTCCTATGAAATGCTGACCTCAGATCATTTCTCTAACATTAGGCTTGATCTGATCTACATGACAAGTAGGCTAGTTAAAACAGATCACAGATTAGTCAAAACAGATCAGGAATCTCTTCTCTAACAGCAGCTCCCAATTGTTTGCTGAAGTTTCCAAAGAATTAATAAGCAGACAGTGGCTTTGGGTTCACTTCAAAATTAAGTAAACCCACGGACCTGAGGCTTCTGCCTGAGCATTAAATATTTCAGCTATGTGGTGACCAAAACATAGTATGAAAAAGATTTCTCTTGCTAAATGAGTTCAAGCTTGCAGATCAACACAAAGAAATCAATCACATGTCTATGTAATAACAAACATGCAGAAGCTGAAGTTAAAAGCGCAATACCATATACAGTTGTTCCAAAGAAAATTAAATACTTAGGTACGCATTCAACGAAGCAGCTTCAGGATTTGTATGCTTAAAAATCAAAATGCTGATGAATGAAATTAAGGAAGACCTCAATAAGTGGGGAGACGCTGTATTCATGAATTGGAAGACTCAACATAGTAATGATGGAGTTCTTCCCAAATCGATCTATGTGTTGAGTGCAATTCCTATGACAATCCCAGGAGGTTTTTCATAGACATAGAAAAGCTTATTCTCAAATGCAAATGGATAAGAAGACCCTAAAATAACTAAATCCTGAAAATGAATGAAGTGAAAGGAATTACTTCCCCGATGTGAAGCCTTACTATGAAGCCCAGTCATCTAGAAATTATGGTACTGATGCATGAGTAGGTTCATAAAACAATGGAATGGAAATAGACTCACACAAACATATGTAACTGACATGACAAAGATGAAAAACCAATTCAGTAGAAGAAGGATGATGGTCTTGTTGCTGGAGCAATGGGACATTTTCAGACCAAAAAAAAAAAAAAAAAAAAAAAAAGACATGGACCTAAACCTCACCTACATAGAAATTAATTCAAAATGGATCATAGGCTTAACCGGAAAATGTGAAACTATAAAACTTTGAGAAGAACACCTAGGAGAACATCTTTAGGATCCTGACACCAATAATATAATCCATAAAGGAAAAAAAATGCTAAAGAACACTTCATAGAGGGGTGCCTATCATGGTTCAGTGGTAACAAACCCCACTAGTATCCATGAGGATGGAGGTTCGCTCCCTGGCCTTGCTCAGTGGGTTAAGGATCTGGTATTGCTCTGAGCTGTGGTATTGGTTGCAGAAGCAGCTCGGATCTGGGTGCTGTAGCTTTGGTGTAGGTTTGGTGGCAGCAGCCCCAATTCGGCCCCTAGCCTAGGAACTTTCATATGCCACAGGTGTGGCCCTAAAAAAAAAAAAGAGCTTCATCAAAATTTAAAACTTTTGTTCCCTGAAAGCTGAGTTGAAGAGAATGAAAGACGAACTATAGACCATGGAAAAACATTAGCAAAACCATGTATCCAGCAAAAGATTCTTATCTACCATATGTCAAAAACTTTTAAAACTCAACAGTAAAACAATGAACAGTAAAATCTGAAAATCGATAAAGGATATAAACAGATGTTTTACTGAAGAAGAGGCACAAAGGCAAACGACAAATGAATAGGTGTTCAACATGGCTAACCACAAAGGAAAAGCAAATAAGAACACTATCAGAGATCACACCATACAGATAAAAGATATCACAGATACCAAAATGGCTAAAAGTGAAAAGGGTGATAACACCAAGTTCTGGTGAGTATGTGGAGAAGCTGGACCACTGTTGCCCTGAATTGTTGATGAGAACGTAAAATGATATAGCCACTCTGGAAAACAATTTTTCTGCTCCTAAATACGCAACCATTATACAACTCATAATGCAGTGCTGGGAATTATGTTACAGGTTTTTGTGTGAATATAAATTACAACAGCTCTATTGTAATAGCCCTACACAGAAGGAGCTGGATTTGATGAACTTCCACCCTTAAAAAATACTCTGCACTCAGGTGTGAAAGCTTTGATGAATAAATAATTGACGTTCTTGTGTTTGTGTGGCTGGACAATCTGATTTATTGCTTTCAGATCCTCTTGGCCTTTGGGTCTAACTATCCCCTTGCTTGGAAATGACCACTGGACCTGCATTCCCAAACTCAGAAAGATTTCCCCTGGCAGTATGTGAAACTGTGGTAGAAACATATTGTATTCCCAGTTACAGACCTTGTTTTTATATTAAAACACACACAGCTACAATATTAAACACAATCTGAAATACAAAAAGGGAAAAGAAAGCAAAGATAGATTAGGAGACTGCCAGTACATTTTCATCTCTGGCTTTTGTCTTGAAACCTCCCAAGTGCCCTGTGCATTTATGGGTACCACAGTGAAATAGTTGGAGACACACTAACAGCTCTCTAACCTGATATAATCTAATTCTGTATGGGCTTCCTATCTGTGAAACTCTGAGTTCCTTCCTCTCTAAAATGGAGATAACAGAAGTACCTGATGGAGTTTCAAGAGCAGTGGTTCATACAGAGGAGACACTTCCTAAGATTTGGCCATTGCTGTTGTCATAGTTACATAGTTGTGGTGTTGCTGCTTTATTACAGCCTCTGTGATTATTTCAGAAAGGTGGAATTCTGTAAATGGGAGCTATTTTTAAATACTGGGAGAATAAGAGGGGGATTCATTAATGTCATTTAACCTAAATAAAGTTTTCAGGACTTAGAAAAAAGTTAGCCCAAATATTGGGGAGCAGGTTTCCTAGGCTGACTTTCTCAACTCGTTCTGCTCATCTTCTTTTCCTCACTCAGGAACCTGATGATGTGGGGCAGTGCACACCCACTGCTGTTCTGTGGGTTCCAAGGCTACCTGGTCTACTCCCCTTGAGACGCAGGGATAGCTCAAGGTGTCCATGCCCCGTTCGAAACATCTCAGCCATGATCATCTCTCCTCCAGTTACTTTACCTTCTTCTGCCTCCACTACCTCCTGCTAAACATAAAAGAAGGACTGCAAACCACCTCTTTGATCTGTCGGGCTGCTATATTTAATTAAGCTTTAAGATGAGTTTCTCTAGGCAAATATAGCATGGCAGAGCTTCTAAAGAGTGAACAGGCAAACACCTAAAACCAGAGAAAGTGTGATGTGAAAACATATTAGCATTCACTTTCCTTGTTAGTGTGTCTCGTTGAATCAGTCCTTGCATGAATGGTATTTATTATAAACAAAAATGTCGTTTTCCCAGACCCAGCATGCTAAGGAATATTTAATAAGGCGGTTTCTTTCCTGCTCAACCAAGGCACGCCAGGAAGTTGGAGAACCTGACAGTCCTAACCTTTGATTTTAGCTGTTTGTTGCATGTCCGATAAAACCCACATCACCAGCAAGTAAAAAGTAGGGAACTTTCAGAAGCCTGGCATAATTTGAAAAACATAACTTACAAGAGAATTGTCTGTATCAATAAGTAAAATTCACATGACCTTCCAAGCATGATTTTAACAGTCTTTTACTACCCTACTTAAAAAAAAAAAAACAAAAAAACTATGATAACTCAGATTTGCTTTAAAGACTACCAAGCTGTATATGTTCAAATTGAGACAGTTTGATGTTTTGAGATGACCACCTCGTGGTGGTCAGAGCTTGGAGTATGGTATAGAACAGGGGATGGAAAACTTAAGGCCTACAGGACAAAACCACGCCCATTTGTAAGTGCTACTTATAGCTGCTTTCTCTCTGTGGTGACAGTGCAGAGTAGTTAAACACACTGTAAGGCCCATGAAGTCTAAAATACTCCCTATCTAAGGAGTTCCCCTTGTGGCTCAGCGGAAATGAAGCTGACTAGTATTCATGAGGATGCAGGTTTAATCCCTGGCCTCACTCAGTGGGTTAAGGATCTGGCATTACCATGAGCTGTGGTGTAGGTTGCAGATGTGGCTGAGATCTGGTGTGGCTGTGACTGTGGTGTAGGCCAGCAGCTGCAGCTCCAATTCAACTGGGAGTCAGGGAACTTCCATACGCTGTGGGTGGGGCCCTCAAAAAAAGAAAAAAAATCCCTATCTAAATACGACTCATCCATAAAAAAGAACAACAACAAAAAGCTATTTGCAGCAATATGGATGCAATTAGAGATTCTCGTACTTAGTGCAGTATGTCAGAACAGAAAGACAAATATCGTATGACATCACTTATATGTGGAATCTAAAATATGGCACAAATGAACCTATCTACAAAACAGGAACAGACTCATAGACGTGGAGAACAGGCTTATGGTTGCCACGGGTGGTGGGGAGGCAGGGAGTGGGAGGGACTGGGAGTTTTGGGTTAGGAGATACACACTGTTTCTTTAGAATGGATGAAAAGGCAAGGTCCTGCTGTACAGCATAGGGAACTATAGCCGATCTCTTGGGATAGACCATGATGAGGATGACATATGTGACTGGGTCACTTTGCTGTACAGGAGAAAATGGCACAATAGTGTAAAACAACTATATTTTAATACAATAATAAAGTATTTCCTATCTAGCCTTTTATAGGAAAAAGTCTTCCAACCCCTGGTAGATGCAGGTGACAGTGTTTGACTTCCAAAGCTGCTTTTCTTTGGTGACTTTGTACAACAACCTTAATTTACTCTAGACCTCAGTTTTCTCACCTGTGAGTCAAGACTGATGGTTGTATTTGGTCTCTATGGACAAGTGCAGTTATGAGATGAAAACAAGCAGATCATAGCCAGAAGACGACACATGGAAGGAAAAAAAAAATGGGTTAGTTGCTACCATCCGTGTTATGTCTACGTTCTGGTGTTGTGTTTATAGTCTGGAGTGAAGGGGCTCCTTGGAGAATCTGGACATAAAAATAAGACATGGCTTTCTGCACTTAAAAGGCAAGATAAGCACAGGAGATGAGAGCAGAGAGAAGGCAGATCTCCTGAAGATGTCAGTGGCGTTCAGCCAGTGACACTTCAATGAATCAACATATTTAAAGGAAGAACATGGTGTCAATCATGGAACAGAGGGTTTGGATGAGTGTGGATTTGAAATCAAAGCCAAGGAAAAAATGAGCATCTGGACATTCCCGGTTGACACTGCTGATCCTAGTGGCGCCTACGGAATAGCCAGAGCCTCCTTAGGACCAAGGTTCTTCTTGCATCAGAGTAAAGCTCTTCCAAGCATAGAGTTAGATGCATTGTGTTTTCTTGGTCTGACACCATTAAATATTTGACTTCTATTCTTTACCAAGCAAGCTTCTAACTTGGATTAGGCTTCTCAACTGGGTCAATCAGAAACTGACTTTCTTACCCCAAGTACCAGAGTCTGTGGATGGGTTTGGGGGACTCATGAACCCCTTTAAAGTGTATTCAAACTATTGAAAGCTTGTGCCTCTTTCCAGAGAGAAGATCCATCGTTGTTATCTAGGTCTCTAATTGTGTCACGGCCCCAGAAAGATTTAAGAAGTTGCTGATCCCTTAAAATGTGGGCCCCATGTGAATTATGCCTCACGGTACACTCAGAATGTGGGGTTTTGTCTTTACTCATCAGCCTTGTTGAGATGGTAAAGTTGTGCAGTGCACAGCCTGCACAACTGCACATGGTTGCTCCTCTTGATAAATATGGCTGCTTCCTTGAGAGTAGGGGAGGCAGAAAGGAGGAAAAAGAGAGAGAATGGGATCTGTGGGTTAGCCCCAAGACTGGAATTAATTGTCTAAGATTGTCTAAGGCTTTTCTGTCTTGTCCAATGACCAACAGGCTTCTCCTTCAGGTTCCTCTTATCACTGCCAGCTAAAAACACGTCTTTTCCTATTTGAATGCACTTTAATAAGCCTTTCCTAAAAAATATTTAACTTACTTGACCTAATTAACCGTCTAAGGCACGTTTAGTAATTTGGACTTGATTTGACATTTTCTTAGGAGCATTCTGACTAATTTTATACTTGAGCCTGAAGAAGGACGATTCAAAAAAAAAAAAAAAAAAGCCAGGTTTCTCTGTCAGAGCCTTGGCCAGAAATAGAAAACTTTCATTTATCTCGAGGAATAATAAACAGCGACCAGAAAGGTATGGCTAATGAAGTGAGAAGTTTGCAGGTCCGGCTCTGAGTGTGTCCACGTCCGGTGAGGTTGGCCGGAACCTCGCTGACAGTTTGTTTATGAAGACGCACAGGTCCTGCACAGCATATGCTGAAGAGGCCCAACAGCTGTAAGCTGTCCCTTATTACACCATTGGTTTTTGGAATTCAGGTAAATATCAGCACATTACACGAGGTCATGAGGCTACATTTTATACTAAGAACACACCTCATGGGGAGATAGGTGGAGGTCACCAGTACAGGGAGGACCCTGGGGGCTTTTGATACTAGACACGGTTGGAGGAAAACAGGACAGGGTTTTCCTGAGCTGGTCTAATCTAATATCAGATGAGAACCTGATTTTTAACCCTATGAATATACCAGGTGAATGTTCCTTTCTTCTGCCTGAAAGAATCTATGGTTAAGGTCTCCAGAGTTTAGATCTTACCCAAAAGAAGTCAGACTTGGGTTTCCATTCCACCCCAGCCAGGGCAAACATTCCAGAAGGCCGTAAAGCCACATCCGTTTCGGACCAAACGAAACCAAAGGGACACACTTTGTCCCCTGTGTGCCGAGGCTGCAAAGAGTAACTGCAGGATGCTCTGCCTTGTTTCATAGCAGGTGGCTGTGAGAACAGACTTGGAAATGACTGGGGTTCATTTTCCACCTTTACTGAATCCCAGCTGGTTCTATGGGGAAGTCATTTATTCCTCCTGTGTATAACAGGATAAGGGCTTTCTCTCAGGGTTATGGACTTAGGAGGTGGAGGGCATGGTGCATGGCACTCGGTAATAACCCAGTATCCATATCTTCTATTATAATTTATCAGCATCTTTATCATTTATGTTCAAAAGGCCACTTTCCCTCCAGCTTTAGCTATAGTAATGCAATGGAATGGGTGCTTTGACCAAATAATTTCTATAGTATTCATTATAAGCTTGTTGTAGCAAGCAGAGGAAGAGAATGGTGAATCAGGAACCTTCCAACACTCTGATTTGTCCTATAAATGTCAGCCACTCAGCTTCAAAGACAAGCTTGACAGGTTTCCAGAGGCAAGAAGGAAGCCAGGAGCCTTCCCTGAGCCCCAGGATCCAGGTGCTGGTTTTGCATTCATGCTAGGCTAGCTGGTGGTAAATGTGCAAAAGAGATGCTACCCAGCTCAGCTTCTGATCCTCTCTTAAAAAATGAACAGCTTGCTTCATAGTGTATCTTTTTAAATATGAATTTCAGCTAGCTTTCAACTGGTCAAAATCTGTCTCCTTGAATCATTATTATAAGCTGACATTCAAAGACTCCTCACCAGCAATTCTTGCTGTGGTGCAATAGGATCAGTGGCATCTGCAGCACCAGGACACAGGTTTGATTCCCAGCCTGACACAATGTGTTGAAGAATCTGGCATTGCCACAGCTGTGGCTCAGACCCGATCCCCGCATCAGGAATTCCTTGTGCCACGGGGTGTCCATAGAAAGAAAAAAACAAAACAAAAACAAAGATTTCTTACTTGATGTCAGGTGCCCTGCTGTGTCACTTCTAAAATCCGTCCTTCTGTTATCCTCATTTGCCTGAGTCACCTGAAGCTCAAAGATGTTAAGCAGCTTGATGAAAGTCAAACAGCTCTAAGTGTGGCAATATATGTAAAGCACTTAAGACAATGTTACCTACAGTCATTCCTCATTAGTAATACAATTTGCTGCTGCTGTTATCATAATTATTGAGGGCAAAGTCCCATTTACACTAGGGCAAACTCCAGAACCTGTGCTCCTCACTTCTACATGTAGACTGCCTCCAAAAAATGTTGAGAAATTACTAGACTTGGAGTTCCCATTGTGGTTCATCAGGTTAAGAACCTAACATAGTCTCTGTGAGGATTCGGGTTTGATCCCCGGCCTTGCTCAGTGGGTTAAGGATCCAACATTGCCATAAGCTGCAGAGGAGGTCGCAGATGCAGCTCAGATCCTCTGTTGCTATGGTTGTGGCATAGGCAGCAGCTGAAGTTCCAATATGACCCCTAGCCTGGGAACTTCCAAACTTCCACATGTCGCAAGTGTGGCCATAAAAGAGAGGGAGGAAGAGAGAAAGAAATCACTAGACTTGGTTGTGCTGATCTAGAGAAAGTTGTGGAGTCAGTGGCAGTGAGGACCCCTACTGCTCTTAGTCAGACCTTGGGAAAAATAAGCCAATGATCCCGCTTCTAAGGGAGCCTTGTGCTGAGATGCTGAAAGGGAAGCAGGAGGCCCTAGTGGACCCTGTTCTGATGGCTAGGTTGGGGTTGGGGAAGGCCCTCTGATGGAGGAGAGCTGGGCCTCCATTGTGTTGTAGGGCAAGGAGGTGGCTGCAATTCCTATCTTAATCACAGAGGGTCTTGCCAGTTGCTTCTGCCTCTCTGACTTCCTCCCTCAAACCAACAATAAAAATGTAGGTCGAGCAGCCACTGAGCTTTGGTCAGAGAAGGATAACTAGCCGTGGTTGCTCCACTGGCTCCCAGAAGCACCTAACTCACTAATCCCACGTAGGAAAGGCCTTCCTGAACACATGTCTACTTGACCCTACAGCTGGAAGGATTTTTCTGACCTAAAGTTAAAAGGCAGAAACATTTTGTGACTTACGGTTAAAAGCAGAAAGCATTTTTTTTTTTTTTTTATCACAAAGCTTATCCCAAAGCATAGATCCAAAAATACTGCTGGATGCTAGCAAAACGTTGCCCACATTGACTTGCTTCAGAGAGACAGAATTTCAGCCAGCATTAAGAATAATGAGAAAGGAAAATCTCCATTCTGGCTGCAGTACATAATCCACAAAGGCTCACACTGAGTGTGTGTATCAAGTACAGTTCTTTTCTTGCAAAAACACAAAAATGGACTCTAGCTAACATAAGCAGAGGAGCAATTTGAGAGGAATTACCACAGAAATGCTTTCAATGGGAAGGAAAGGAATATTTGATTATTAACAGTTTTCAAAAATGAGGGTTTAATTTTTCTTGTATAGCGAGATGTCTTGAATGGAGATAGCCATTGGAATTGGTGCTGGTATAAGGCCTGGTACCTGTGATTTTTTTTCTTGCCTTCCGCTTGTGTTCACTCAGTGGTTGCTACCAACACATCAAGCTTTATCCATCTTGCAAGTAGTAGGAAGGGGAAGGGAGAGGTCCAGCTGCTCCTGTCACTTTAGTTAGAAAAGTAGATTCTGCTCAAATCTCATTGGACAAAACTATATCACTTGGATTCTTTAGTTATAAGAGGTTGGGAGAGTGAATACTTTTTACACTCTAAAGGGAAGCAGGAAAGAGAAAAGGCATTGGAAATAGGTATTGGGATTAGCCCAGGATTTCTAAACCTCAGCAATATGGACACTTGGAATCAAGTAATTTCATGTTATGGGGGATATCCTGTGATTGAGGGATATTTAGGAATATCTCTGGTCTCTATCTACCAGGTGCCAGGAGCACCACCTCCCCAGCAGTTGTCATAACCAAAAATGTCTCCAGATATTACCAAATACCCTCTGAGGGGGAAAAATTCCCCTCCAAGTTGAGAACCACTGATCTAGTCTACCCACAGCATCAGACTACTCCCAGGATCAAGGAAAAAGGGTGAGGACTAAAGTAGCTCCTGGGTTCTAGAGAGGAGGACCCAGAAGACTGTCTTTACTAGGTAGTTAATTACCTTGGGATGAATCAGCTCCAACCGCTTCAAGTATATTAAGACTCAGGAAATAAACCTCAAGAGAGTAAGGCTGGCCCAGGGTTTTAAGCCCATTCTTGGGGAGAGAAGGACAGGGCACCTTGAATGTCAATTCTACCAAGTCTGTGGCCAGTGCAAATCCTGATAGCTATCACCTGAAGGTGACTGGACTAGCGAGTCAGGATGGGAATGAGTGTGTGCATATGCACACATATATGGAAATGACCTTGATCCTATATCTGTGTAATGGCTGAGTCCCTCTTGTTAGTTTGACCAAAGACCATTCTGAAGAGTACTGGGGAGGAACAATCCAGAATGGCTGTATGACCTCAGAAAAATCACAACACCTTTTTGTGCCTCTTGTTGTTTGAGTATAAGAAAGAGTTTTAGGCAAAAGATGTCAAAGATCCCTTTTGGTCCTACCACTTAGCACCATGATTTCCAGAAAGAGGCTCCAGCTTCCTCTGTCCTCCCATCTACATGCTCCAGTTTATGTCATTTCCTGAAGCCACATCTTCATCACCTAGGTCTGGGATGTCTTGACAGTGAGAAGGAGAAAGAGGGCAACAGATATGAGCAGGAGCTTGGTGTTAGATGCAGAGATGCAACCTGAGATGTAGCCTTAACCTGGGCAAAGACTGTTTGTCAGTCATGATTGTTTTTTGTTTGGCTTTTTGGTTATTCTTGTTCTTATCCGGACTTAACCAAAGTCCTAAAACAAATCACAGCTCAGGTCAGTGGCCTCTGAGCCTCTTGCAGGGATCTGACCTTGCCCTGGCAGTTGGAACCCAGAAGTCATTTCTTGAAATATGGAGACAGATTCTAGAATTGGAAAGCCCATGGTGATCCTGTACTGTGGTTTCGATGCTACCTCGAAAATTTATTTAGTGCCAAGGTGAAGAGGAGAGGAATTGGAGCAAGGGGTGGAGGAAATGGGGATTAAAAATGTAAATATGTGATTACTTTTAATGATCTTATTACTCGACATCAAATCTGTTTGTATTGACAAATAAGTATGCAAATGTTTATATCAACACTCACTTCATTAAAATAGTAAATGGTTGGAGTTAATATTAGTGCAGCATTGAAACCTTGAGTAGTTTTGATTACATAGCAATAAGCTACTGATGAGTATCATTATGTACCAATCATACAAAAATGAGCCACCGAAGGCCATATTTCCAAAATTGGGTTGAGCAAGTATATCCACAAAAAGAGAGAGACAGACGTTAAGTGGCAGAGACTTTCTCTGTCTTCACAACAAGGCAGAGTTTGAAGACACAAATAGAAACTTACATGTGTAGAAATGCAATTGGACATGCAATTATGCTCTTGGTGGATCCAGAACAAGTATGTACAAATATTTCTGACTATGATGAGAGACTTCCTTCCCCTCAGGTGCCACCCCACCTCCCTTCTCTTGCCTTTTTTTTTGGATGATGTTTAGTTTTAAGACACGGTGTCTTTAAAAGAGAAGAATCTTTTTAAGTAAGCAGGGTAAATGTACATTTGTCTGTTACAGGGCAAACATTTGGGTCTAATATCCCTGGAAGAATCCAGCCTGTGGGCTGAATTCTTTAGTTCTTTTTCTTCTCAGTTTCTATATTTGCTAGCAAGACTTAAGAACGGAAATGTTAAAGAGAAGATATAACTAATGAGAGAAGTAGAAAGATTTGAGAGGTCTCAGATGGACATGTAACTCAAGGACCCCACTGGAGAATATCTCATGCAGGCTACCACTGAGGTTGTGTTAGGCTCGAGCAAGTTGGTTATTCAGCCTTCAACGTCACTTGTTTTCAATTGTCAGTCCATCCCAGGAAGAATAGAAATGCTTTGTCTTAGTAAAGTGATGAGTTTGTCTGAGAAATGCATCATAAGTAGGTCTTTATTTTATAGCAATGAGTATCTGATTGGACAATGTTCAGCCAGAGATCAGGCGTTTATTCAACATGTACTATGAAGAAGGTATTCATGGAAGGATCTGAAATGAACCCTGTTTCCCAAGACGGTCCATTTGAGTTGGCAGGTACCAGACATCATTGTATACCCAGGTGCTCTATTGGGTGCTAGAAGCAAACAGTACTATTGATCAGAAAAAAGGAAATGGAAAGGGATGCTATGACAGCAGTGCTGCCTAACAAGGTGAGACTGGCCTTGAACTTGGTTTAACAGGATGGTGATGGGCAGAGGCGTAAGAGGGGCATTTTTTTTTTTCTTTTTAGGGCCACACCCTCAGCATATGGAAGTTCCCAGGCGAGGGGTCGAATTGGAGCTGCAGATGCCACCCTACGCCACAGCCACAGCAATGCCAGATCTGATCTGCATCTGCGACCTACACTGCAGCTCATGCCAACACCAGGTCCTTAGGCCAGAGATCGAAACTGCATCCTCATGGACACTAGTAGGATTTGTTACTTCTGAGCCACCATGGGAATTCCTGAATTTTATGATTACAAAGCTTCTCTACATGACCACAATTTCTTCCTAATTTAAAACCTATTAGAATCTCTATCCACTGTCCGCATTACACTATTTATACATTATTATAATTGTTGCCTTTGGGTTGTTGCTGATGCATATATATGTGAGCATATGTACATTCAATTGCCCCCCCCCCCAGGGATTTTTAAGATTCAGATCAGCTTCAAGTTTTCACTTCTGTTTTCCGAAAATGAACGTAGTAGGTATTGAATGAATGTCTATTAAACTCAAATAGGAAAAAAAAACTTTAAGTAAATATCCTAAAGAAATTACCGATGGCAGAACTGGCACCTAATTCGTCTTTCCTTAAGGAAAATTTCTATTTGGTGTATCTAAACCAACAACAGAGGCAGGAGTCAGAGGCGTCTGAGAAAGAACAGGAAGACACGTGCTTGAGACGAAAGGATTTCCAAAAGGGATTCACAAAGTCGAATTTTCAGTTAGTGATTTCATATAAGAGAATAAAGAAGGAAGGGAAGGAAGAAAAGCAAGAAAGATGAAAGAATGGACTGCAAACAAAGTGAAATTAAAAGTCCTAAGAATTATGGAATTCAATATTTTCAAAAATGAGCACCATAGCCATAGTTTAGTTTTTGTTTTGAATGACATCTTTCTAATCTTCTAGTTTTAAGAAACTGGAATTCCTGTTGTGGTTCAGTGGGTTAAGAATCCAACAGAGTGTCCCTAAAGATGTAGGTTTGATCCTTGGCCTCGCTTAGTGGGTTAAGGATCTGGCATTGCTACAAGCTGTGGTATAGGTGGCAGATGCGGCTTGGATCTGGTGTTGCCTTGGCTGTGGTGTAGACATGCAGCTGCAGCTCCAATTTGACCGCTAGCCCAGGAACTTCCACATGCTGCAGGTGTGGCTATAAAAAGAAAAAAGTTTACTGTGACATAATTCCTGGAGAAGAAGGAAGATTTCCAAATCACAACATAAGTGGCAAAAATCAGGGTTTGGAGTCATCTTAAACACCAGAGAGTAGACACGGTGTGCTTTCCCTAAGCTTTCCCAGCATTATGGGGCCCATTTTAGAGCAGTGTAAATTAAGGCATCAAGCAACCCATTGTGCCTTAGAAAGTGAAGCAAAGACAAGAGGGCTGCCACACAGTACAGCAGTTAAGAGTTGAGGATGGGAAATCAGACTGATGCTGAGACTCAGAAGGCTGTCATAAAATTTCTGCTCCACCCCTTACCAGCCTTGGGAAGACAGCTGGGTGTGAGTTTAATGGTATCTCGTTAGGTGGTTGGGAAGATTAAAGAAGATACAGCATGGGAAGCTCTGAGCAGAGGGTTTGGCAAGAAATAAACACTCAATAAACCGTCACAAATAAGAAGCCCTTTGTCTAACCACCAGATGACATTTCCTTCCTTATGTTTGCAGATTCCCCTATCAAGTGACTATAAAGCTATTAGCTAACTCCCAGCAGAAGTCTTCTTTCATGGTTCAGTTTTATGAGTTTCCCAGCCCTCTGAGAGCTAGGAAAGCCTTCATTGGACCAATGTGCCAGACCCATTTCCCCATGCACAAACAAAATGGTGTCAGTGTCCTACTCAAAAAAACAAAATCAAGGCCCAAGAATGAAGGCATTGCCAAAGTCAAGAGAAATGAGCACATCAAGAATGTAATTTCTGCCCCGGTCCGGGTGGCCTTCTAGGCAGGTGACAGCAGGGGCCAGGATGGTATTAACTTCATAAGAGTAGATAAGTCAGCGGGAGCTACTCAATCACTTGACAGAAGTCAATTCAGAAGGCATCCGAAATGCCTGGCTTTAAAGATAATCATGTTAGGAATCAAAAAGGGGTCTCATGTTTGAGTCATGCCTTTCAAAAGCAACAAATCATTATACCTGTCAAGATTTATGGACAGATGTATTTATGTTGACACTGGACCACTAATACTTTGACAAATGAGGGGCCTTGACATATACAACAGATATGTCCAAGTCTATTTCCTGATTCAAAAAAAAAAAAATGGATGAAGCAGTGAATCAAGACAAGCTGGCAAAGTGGGCTGGCTCGGCTCTGAGGGGGCTTTCGCAACCCTAGTCCTACATTGCCCGATGCTCATCCCAGCAGGATCAAATGATGTCAGACATGAAGCACCCACCCCCGCCAATGAAAAAGACCAGAAATGGCTGATATGAGGGTTTAATAAAGCATGAACTCCTGTGGAGGTTACCCCCACATAGAAATGAGTCCATTTCCTCAGGCCTCCAAGGATTTGTGGTCCTCTGTGAGGGAAGTGAGGAGAATTTGATTAGCAACTGAGAGTCTGAGTATGGTGATGCTACAGTGGCCTCGGCTTCTGATTAAGTTTATTAAGGAGGCTAATTCCTATCCGTGAATTAAAGTCAGGGTTTGATTCATACCCAAACACCTGGAAGAAATTTGCTTTGGAAAAAAAAAGTCTGTAAAGAGACAATTAGATTTATCATCTATCATCAGGAATTTGATAAACTAGCAATGGTCAAAAAGGGACCTTAGATGAGGTTCATTAATGGAACAGGATCCATAGCATTAACAAGTGGGACATTTGCAGATGGAATTTCATTTCCACCTGCTTGTTTTTGGATATCATCCCCTGAATTTATTTATTTTATTTTTATTATTATTTTTTTAACCTCTTGTCTTAAAAAAATCCAATATATAGGAACTTAGTCTCTGGATGAAAAGAAGGGATTTCTTCATGATAGGACAGCTTTGCCAGGAGGAAACAAGAGCCTAAAATGACAGTGAGGTTCTCAAGGATCAGAAATTAGATACTGGGTATTATTACAGACAGGGAGAGTGTGGCATTACTGACTGAGAGGTACCCATAATGCACAGCAGATGGCTGGGATGGAAAACAAGCATTCAAGGAGTTCCTGTCATGACTCAGCAGTATGGATCCAATTAGTATCCATGAGGACGCGGGTTCAATCCCTGGCCTCGCTCAATGGATTAAGGATCCAGTGTTGCCATGAGCTGTGGTGTAGGTCACAGATGTGGCTTGGATATGGAGCTGCTTGGCTGTGGGTAGCATGGGAGCTACAGCTTCAATTGGACCCCTAGCCTGGGAACTTCCGTATGCCTCAGATGAAGCCCTAAAAAAAAGAAAAAAAGTAAAGAAAACAAGCATTCAGCCAGGATATCTCCATGATAGTACACAAATATAGAACACCTTCTGAATTTAGCTGTGATTACAGAAAACATAAGAATAAGAGGAGTTCTGCAGGTTACAGACAATTATCTCAATGTTCATTCATTCAAAAAATATTTATGAACACTTACTGTCCTCTAGACACTATGCTATACCCTGAAGATATACCAGATAACACGCCTGCTTTCAGAAGCTTCCAGCTGTGGGTGGTGTGAGGGGAAGAAGCATCTAGAATGAACACATAGGCAGATAAAAAGATAAATGCAGTGTGACAGTGTGAGATAGGGGCTATAAGGAAAACAAATACGTTTGCAACAGAGAGGTACACGGAGGAGGGAGCTGCTCTTGGCAGGAAGCTCAAGGAAGACTTGAGAACATGAGTAGGAGAGAAGAACTGAAGGCAGAGAATGGAATAGCCGTGCTAAAATGTATGCAAGAGAGGGGGGCCAGCGAGGTGACGAGGGCTGACATAGGCAAACTCTTGGCTTGTTGGAGGAAAAAATAAAGGAAGCTGAGTATGAGAGAATAAGTTGGGTAAATAAAAAACAATGAGTGAAGAAGAACAACTGAAAGGGTTTAAGCTTCGATGAAAAAAAAAACAACATTCTGGATGCTCTCTCAGGGACTGGCTGTAGAGCAGAGAAGAATGACCGCAGGGAACTGGTTAAGACTCTATAGCAATTCACGCGAGATGATGGCAGCTTGGACCATACGGGCGCCATGCAGATGGAGAGAAGTAGATGGATTTGGGATTTATTTCAGAGTCAAAACAGACTGGAATTCCATAGTCAGCTTCTTCTAAGGTTAAAAAATTTTTTTTTTCCTACCATGCACCTAAGATTTATATGAAGATTAATGAAATGGTACCCACACAGTGCTTTGAATTCCTTGGAGGGAAGCAAAGCATTATTATTATTTTCTTTACTCATATTATGAATTTATTAACTTTTCACTCCTATACTGAGGTAGGTATTTCACTGACAGCTGGGGTCTCATTTAGCTAACCAGGTGCCCAAGTTAAACAAAGGTTATATTATTATTGAACTTATTATTAGAAAAACATAATAGCTTCTGTTGAATACCAATAACAAAATCTAATTTCATATAACTCCAGCAGACAGCCTTAGTTATGGGGCATGGGTAAGTGTACTCAGTGATCATATTTCTGATACGCAATGTTCTCTTTCTTTCTTACCAGCTTTAAGGGGGTTTGGGAGCTTGAGCGATTCCAGCCCACTTCATTCTGAATGATAGTTTTGCACAGTGGTCAAAACCAAAAATATCCGCAGAATTTTAAATTAATCTCTTAAGGAAGTGAAGGCCAGCACGTTGACAGGGCCAAAGGAAAAAAAAACCCAAATTAACTGGTCCTTAAGAAGTAATTAAACCCAGGAAATTTGGTTATAGGGGGAAGGCAATTTTAGAATAGGCTTATGATTAAATTAAACAAAACATAATAAATGGAGTATGAATACACTGTAACATATTTTTCATAGTTTGGATAGGAACAAAATCCAAGTGAATATATTGCCTGAGACCATTCTAATCTCTCCCTGTAAGGCCCTCTTGCTCCAAAATCAGTTGTCCCAGGTACTAACTGCAGACTAACTGTTAGCTATGAGCCCCATCACTAAATAGTTGTCGTTGTTGTTTTAAATTAGAACCTGCAGGAGATCCCACTGTGGCTCGGTGGGTTAAGAATCCGACTAGTATCCAGGAGATTGTGGGTTCTTCCCCTGGCTTCCCCTCAGTGGGTTAAAAGTTCTGGCATTGCTGCGAGCTGCGGTGTAGGTCACAGACAATGCCTGGATCCTGCATTGCTGTTTGACTGCGGTGTAAGCTGGAAGTTACAGCTCTGGGTCCACCCCTGGGAAACTTCATATGCCACGGTTGTGGCCCTAAAAAGACAAAAAGAAAGCAAAAGAAAAAAAGAAAAAAAAGATAAATTAGAGCCTGGAAACCAAGTAATATGGTTAAAATGAGGCAACCGTATGCAGGAATATTGGTTAATGCCAATGTTAACCAGGGTAAAATCTATCCTTTGCTCTGGACTGGGCCCCTATTGAGGACATAGGCATTGCTGTTGGTGTTTGTGTGAGTCTGTGAAGTGTACTGTAAGAATCTGAAATGAGTGCTCTCTCAGAGTCAGGCAATCAATACATATATATGTTGAATATGGCCATTTCCAACAGCATTAACCCAAATACCTAAATCATAAGGCAAATGGGCAGAGGAAGAGTTTCCTCCAACTAAGTGGTAAGCGGTCAGCTTCTCAAAGAGTGAAACAGTCTTATCTTTCTCTGGGTCTAAATAGGTGCTTGCTCTTGTGTTCCAGGCTCCACTCCACAAGATAAGACATTAGTTTTGCCTCAGTGGCCTACCCAACTCCCATCCTCCTCTTCTGCTTTGTTAACAGAGGCCTGATTTTTTAGGTGGAGATCATGTGCATAGGAAAAATGTCCAGTTTCCCTGGTTCCCTTGCAGCTAGGTTTGGCCGTGTGACACATTTCTTACTAATGAGATATAAGTGGGAGTAGGGCTTATACTACCCTACTCCAATTTGTATCTGTTGAATAAGACTTCCTGGAAAGCTATTGTTTTCCTTATTTTATATTATGTTTTATTTTATTTTATTTTTTTATTTTATTTTGCTTTTCAGGCCTGCACCTGTGGCATATGGAAGTTCCCAGGCTAGGGGTCCAATTGGAGCTGTAGCTGCCATCCTACCCACAGCCACAGCAATGTGGGATCTGAGCTGCATCTGCGACCTATACCACAGCTCACAGCCACACTAGATCCTTAACCCACTGAGCAGGGCCAGGGATTGAACCTGCATCCTCATGGATACTAGTTGGGTTTGTTACTGCTGAGCCATGACGGGAACTCTGTTTTCCTAATTCAAAAGGCCAGACTCGAACGGCAAGTCTTTTTTTTTTTTTTTTGAACTTAATGAATTTTATTTCAGTTATAGGTGTATATAAATCATCGCAAGTCAATTTGATAGATTTTGTGTCCCAAACTCACAGTGTATCCCCCCACCCCCCAGATTGTCTTATTTGAAAAACCAAGGTTTTCCAAAGTCTGTGAGTCATTGTCTGTTCTGCAAAGAGGTTCATTGTGTGTTTTTAGTTTCCACATGTAAGCGGTAGCACTGGGTGTTGTTGTCTAACTGTCTGACTGGTTTCACTTGAATGGCAAGTCTTTAAAAAAATTTTAGCCAACTACCCTTTGTCTTCTTTTTCTTCTTTGTGCCAGAAACATGGAGCACACATATTGACCACATAAGGCATCCAGCATGAGGACAAATGCTAGTTCTCTAAGGATAGTGTAGAAGTTAGAAAGAGTCTGGGCCCTGCCAGGATGGTTGAGAAGCAATACTAATCCTGGATTACCCACTTCCAGATTTGCTACTACATTTTAAAGCCACAGCTGGCTGAACTCTTATACACTACCCTGAAACACTCTGGTGGACCATCAGTTTTCACCTCATTTGCAAAGAAATGCTCCCTCCAGCCCTGGCCTGTTTCACTCTAAATTTCCTGAGGGCAGGAACACAACTGTCATCTAAGTGTTCTCCATGGTGCCTAGCTAAGAGCTAAAGATCTAGGGAACACTGAAGCAATTTTAGATTGTAAAAGGGATGCAAGAAATCTAAGGCTTTGTTTTTACTAGTGAATCTTAACCAGGATTACACATTGGATTCACCGTGTGTGTGTGTGTGTGTGTGTGTGTGTGTGTATGTAGAAACAGATACACAAACATATACAACATAACTCCCTGGGCTCCATCTCCTAGCGTTCAGATTTAGATTGTCCTGATTGGACCTTCTGGCATCTGTACATAAGAAAACAAAATAAACAGAAACACACTAACCAACCTCTATAGGTGAGATTAAAATCCTTTTGTCATACGGTTGTCAGGAAACTTGGCTTTTACTTCACCTGCTTTATGTCCCCATGCATCCAATTTTGTCTCTCCAAACTCCCTTACAGAAAAGCCTGCTATTCATGGCCTTCCTAATTTTGGGGGTCACAGCTGGAACTTCAGGGGTAAGAAGTCCTCCCTACTCTCCCCCATTTATGAAACATGCTTTGTAATAATAACAAGAGCCTTTTCTCTTTTAGCTATTTGAAAGGAACGCAAATTAGAACAACCAAAACTTAAATCACGGCTAGCCAATCTGGAGCATTTTCAATGACAAAACTTCCAGAGTTTTCCTAGTAAGGAGTTATAGTTATAATATTGCTTGGTAATTAAAAAACTTCGAGATGGCTAAAATAGTGATTGTCTCTGGAAGGGTCAAGGTAAGGACCTGGGGACATTCGACCAGGTAGAGACTCTCAGGAGCTTCAGAGTGGAACTGTTTCTATAAGGGGGTGTGAGGTCCATGGATATTTGCTAGCTATAAACTTTGTGTATTCATTAGAGATATACTTGCAATTCAGGCAAAGGATATTATGACTTTTCTTTCATCAAAGAATATGGAAATGAACAAAATTCAAATGAACAACAAACAAAATGAATTGTTTTATACCAAATTTGCCTAACAGTGGATGATTTCCAGCCTCAGCAGTTTTCTTTTCCACTACCTTAGTACACAAATTTTCCTGATTAAAGAAGTCCTCTATAATAAAATGCAAACCCGGGCCACATTAGAGAACTCATCTCTAAAGTAAGCAGCATTTTATTTAGAGCAGTAAGGGTATAATTACTTTTGGTTGACCCTCAGCTTAGGAACGAGAGGGCAGGTCAGGGAAGGTTGTAGATCTGTCTTGTTTTATTTCAAACCAAATTCTATTTTTATTTTTTTCCCTCTTTGACCAGGCTTTCCAATGATCTGCACGGCAGGAGAGAGATGCAAAATTTAAAGATCCTCACAGAGTAGTCAAACTCGCAATGGTATAATTTCAAAAGCCGCTTACTTCCTACCCAACCCTGAACTACTCTTCCGATTTGGAGCAGAGTTGCACATGGTGTGCCTGCCTTTCCTTCCTTGCTGAAAGTGATGGAGGCTAAAGCAAGGCAGTGATAGGAAGCGAGGTCATAAGGGGTATGTTACTCGCTCATGAAGAGTCCATGAATGACATTGCTAATTGATTCCAAACTCTTTCCTATTGGGCTGTACAGTGGAATCGGAGTTACAACACAGTGCCTCAAACAGTCTGTACATATCTGTTGCTGACATACAATATGGACCTAGTCACCATCATTGGGGAAAGGTGAAGACCGATTCCCTGAGTGAGTGGGGAAATAGTGAACTCCCCAGCCACATATTCACACTTCTGCTTTCTGAACCTCCCCTTGGCAAAGTCAGCCATCTGCCTGGTAGGCTTTTGAGATCTTAGAGACCAAATCCATCGCATCGAGTGAAATGACTTTCTCAAGTCACCCAGAACAAAAATTTTCCAAATTAGTATGCATTACAAACCCTTGGTGCTTCACCCCCATAGATGAAGGGAGGTAGGTGCAAGACAGAGCTCAGGTGACACAGGTAGCCCACACTTTTAAAAATACCACCTTTGCACTGGTCCAGTTTCTCTTTGGAGTGACACTCTTTTGAGTGACTCTAGGGACTCACGAGGTATCACATACATGGTGCAGTGGATATTTCCACTACTGCAACTGTCCCTACTCACTGGGTTCAGACTGGAAAAACGACAAAGATGGAGGTTGTGATTATTCGTCCTAATTCCCCTGGCCACTGATTTATTCACTCACTCATCCGCCCCAAATAATTCATTACTGACACACAGTAGGTTCTCAAAAGCATGTTGAGTGGATGGCACTTGAATCCAATTTTACTTAAGGAATGAACACTCAGAGGTCTCCTGATATGGACTGGAGGGTCTTAGGAGATTTTGAGCTGCATCACCTTTTAAAATATTTTTGCAGAAAAAACATGATCTTCTCAGGGGCCCACTCCAAAGCTGATGTTATCAGTTGGAATGTGTGTGGACTGATTTGATCAGGGAAAACTTTGGCTACACATAATTGAGAAGAGCCTGGCTCAGTGGACCCAGGAGCACAACCACTGTCTGACAACTTCCTCTGGTACACGAGCTGCTCACTATATAAAAGAACAAAGATTGGAGCAGATGTTTGCATGAGAGTTGTCCAGTTGAAAAATTGGCTCCAAGTCAAATTAAAAATAGGACTTTATAAAATAGATCACACTTGTTCAGTGACAGTTATTCACCTGTCTCTGCATCACTCAAGGTCAATTCTGCCAGCTGCTTTTTATAGAGGGAAAGAATTGGCTACTGTTTCTCATTATGACTTTTTAAATTTTAATGCCATATTCTCAGCAAGACCTTATCCCATATAACCTGAGGAAGTCAGCCTGACATACTTCCAAAAGGAACGTAAGCCACCACCACCACTTGGCCTACCTTCTCTTCCAGGAGCAAGTAAACTGTCCAGATTCATGAGGAATGCACTTCTAAATAATACCAGATTAAAGTTGTTTTAGCTTTCATCTCCATTCAGTTACGTACATATTTACTGGGCATCTGCAATCTGCTAGGCTTTGTGCAAGGCCCTGTGGAGAGAGACTGGTGAACCACCCAAACATGGTCTGGCTTTACAGAACTTTGAATCAAGTGCAAGAATTCTTACCTCTTCTGTGTCATTAAGCCCTTTGGAAGTTTGGTGAATTGTAGGAACTCTTTCTTGGGATAATATTTTTGAATATATTAAATACATGGTGCTATGAAGAAAAGCAATTATGATAAAATTATCTCAATAATTAAAAAATTGATATATTATACATGCTTTATTAGTGCATTAAATACATTCTTTTGGCCTGTTTAACAGCTACCTTAATACTGATAAGCATAAATATTTCAAGAGATCAGCAATAACTATAACGTGTAATGAAACATCTGTGCTCCATTGTTGACAAAGTCATAGCAACTGCTAATACTACTGTGTTTTGTTGCCTCCCTTCACGCTGGAAGGAACGATTAATTTCAATCTGAAGTTAGCAAGCAAAAGATGTCATTTTTTTCCACAACAGAATCCATATCTGCTTCCTGCCCCCATCGAATTTCTACCTATGGATCACTGGAAGTTTGTCAGGTCAGGTTAAGAAGTCTTGGCAGTAGATTAGATGATGAGTTCAGTAATTCTACTGTATCATATCTGTATCTATGTATCTACACAGAAATGAAATATGTGTGGCAGATGTGGTGATGGGAGAGGGTATTGCTATTGTAATATCTAATCTAGTCATGGGGGAGGAAGGCTGGGACATTGGGAAGAAGTCTGCTATTTCCATGTAGGCTGGGATTTAAGAGGTAAGTAATGGAAAGAGTATAAGGAGAGGGAATTAAGTACCGTTTCAGACAAAAGAAACCAAATATGCAAACTCTGTAAAGCAAAAGAGAGCAGGCAAAGGAGGGATGAGGGGTTTCCAGGGCAGGAGTTTCCAGGTGGAATGGTGAGGTAAGTGTTGGCTGGGGAGGGTCAGTGCTGAGACTGCAGTGGTGAGGATACCAGGTCATAAAGGAAGGGAATCCGTTTCAAGGAATGTGGCCTCTCTCCTAAGACAGGTGAGAAACCATTGCTGGCATTGAGGAAGTGTGTTAATTTAGAAGACCGCTTTGACTACGATGTGGAAAGCAGCTCATGGGATAAAAGAAGAGGTAGAGAGACTGCTGGAAGTCTGCTGGGGTCATTTGGTCACTGGTTCCATGTGGGAGTGAGCAGGACTCTGGGTATATGATGGCACCTTCACTGAAAGATTTCAAAAGGATGTGGGTGTAGACCTAGGGAGAAACAATGAGTTGGGTTTTCAGTATGTCGGTTTCATGTGTCTGTGAGAAATGCAAGTGGCCACAACCAATTCGCAGTTGTATATCTGTATGGAATCTTTTGCAGAGAAATAAAATATGGCCTGGAGATGGAAATTAAAATAATCTTTTTTCTTGATGGAAACCAATCCAAAGATTCCAAAATTGGTAACAAACTATACTGAATCACATATTACATAATTTAAAAAATCATTTAATTCTGTATATCAGGCATAATAATATATAATTTGTATGTATCTTCCCAGTCTTTGAAAAATTGTATGATTTAGGTATATTTGTGCTAAATTCACAGACAGAAAAATCAATACTAAGAGAGGTTAAGTGATTTGTAGATTATACAGCGAGTAAAAGAAAGAACCAGACTTTAAACCAGGCCATCTGATGCCCAAACTCATGCTCATAAATACCACGCTCTAGGGATTTCCTAAATAATTACACTCCTTGAGAAAAAAGTAATAACATTCCATTTACAGAAACGACAGTAGAAGTTTCAGACTTTTCTCTCTTCCTGAGAAGTCAACCAATTTCTACAAAAGTTTCTGCACATTTTTTGTTTTGACAGTATGGATTACATCTAATAAAATCTCTTTATCCATTCATTGGTTTGTGCTGTATGTAGTCAGTATATATTTATGAAATGAATGGAAATACACATTTCACCTGAGTTAGATTCATTAGAGAAGAATATGCATGAACATTTTGTGAATCAAGTAGAGTTATGTTCGTTGCAAGAGACATACACCCATAAACCTGGATCAAACTAGTTTGAAGGGGGAGGCAAAGATTCTTTCTCTTTAGGATGACTGGATCTGCCTATCATTCAAATGACATCACTAGATTTGGTCCCTGTCCTTCCCTTACTGTGCTGGACTTGTCCCAAGGCTCCCCCAAGTAGCTCCAGGTTGACATCTTAGATTCATTTCCAGGAAACAGAGAGCTGTTATTCCAGGCATTCCAGTATGATTCCCTGAATTGCATCTCTTTGGTCTGGCTGGGATCACACACTCGTTTTGAGCCAATCTCTGTGGCCAAGAGGAAAGACTCAAATGTCTGGTCAGGTCTGAGTCACAGGTCCACCCTTCAAGTGTGGGCGAGCATGAGGATCCTCCCAAAACCATATGCACTAAGGGGATTAGAAGGGTGGGGACCCCCCCCCCCCCACTACCAAATGCAGCCTCTGCTAATAGTAAAAGGAGGAGTATGTGTTGGGCAGGCAGCAAACAACAGATGTCCATTGCATTTGGCCACAGCAAAATAAGATTCTGGTTTGTCACAAAGAATGCAGTTTTCATATAAATATCTTTGTGTCTAGAGATAAGAATATTTCGACAACAGAAAGCTCCACAGTTAACTATTCCATTGCCAAGAGCTATATGATAAGCATCGCTTCGTGATTTTTTTTAACTTGAATTGAATAACATCACCAAGACATATCATTTTAAGAGCACCTCAACGCAGAAGCTGAAAACAACCCTGAACAGTGTCTTCTGGCCTCCCATCAGGAATTTCTGAAGCTACACACTCTGTGATTTCAAGAAAAAAAAAAACCAAAACCATCCCTGACACCAGGGGAACTTCTGTGCAAAGTATAAGTGACTAATCTTAGAACAGAGTAAGACAACTAGCTCTCATTATCTAAAAATTTATTTGGTTCCTGGGTTCAGATAAATGTGAGTTATCACTGTGAGGGACACCTACAATCATTTGAAGCTAATAATTCTCTGTATTTGAGGTAGGATAACTTTTACTTTTTGGTGTATCCTCATAAACACCAATGACACACACAATTATGTAAATGTAACATTTAACAAAATAAGAACAAAATTCCAACCGTTAAAGATGAACTATAGCATTCTCAAGATGTGTGACAGTGTTAGTTTTGTCTATAAGGTAAAGCAAAAGGAGGCATAACTAGATACCTAATTGAACTCATTAGGCAAGTACATTGTCATCATTAGCACTGTATTTCTGTAGTGCCAATATTAGGGTGCCAAAGATGATAGATGTCCAGACATTTCTTAAGAAATAAGTTCATCTCACAACAAAGCCGAGCAAAATTAGACTAAGGCTTTTCTTCTGTTTTTTTTTTTTTTCTTCTTTCCCTCTTCCTTTTTTGTTCCTGGCACCTAGAGAGATATTAATTAAAGGAGGGACAATAGGAAATTGTCTCAGGAAGCCAATCAACACAAGTATTTCAAGATCAAGAGAGGGAAATTCATAGGATAAAGCCAACACTGAATGCCTACTATGTGCATGGAATTTTGAGATTAAGAAAAAGAAAACCTTTTCATCTTAAAATAATTTCAGGCTCACAGAAGAGTTGCAAAGACAGTAAAGAGATTCCCTGTTTGTTCCTTAGCTACCTTCCCCTTATGGTAACATCTTACATAATCATAGAATGTTTAACAAAATTAAGAGATTAACTTCAGAACATACTATATAAATAGTATACATATATATATTTTGGCTGCACCCACAGCATATGTAAGTTCTCAGGCCAGGGATCGAACCCACTCCATAGCAGTGGCCTGAGCCACAGCAGAGATAATGCCAGGTCCTTAAATGCTAGGCCACCAGGGAACTCCCAGAACAATACTACTAATGAAAGTACAGACTTAATTTGGATTTCACCACCACATTTTCTTTGGTTGCAGGATCCAATCAATGAGTCCACATTGAATTTTAGTATAGTTCTCATAAATAGTTACATATATGTTCTCTAGTCTGCTTGACTTTCATACAAATTAAATAGAGCTTAAGACTCTTGGCGGCAGGATCTCTGGTATCAGATGCTATAATTTACTTATCCTCATACATCACACTTTGATTAGAAATTAATAATTTTAGGAATTCTACTAGGAATATTTTTGCCTATCTTTACCAATGCAAGGATTTTACATTCAGACATTCAGAAATTTCTCCTTTAATAGGCAGTTTCACAATATGTATTGATCCAGAACTTGGGACAGTCAAGAAGATCAACACAGTACTATAAGAAAACTGCTAGCATTTGATTAATTCAAAAGTTAGGTATTTCTTTTCCAAGGCTCTGAACAAATAAACAAACAAGAAGTAGTCAAGCAGATCTTGTGATCCTCTGTAACCTCCTATCCATTTCACTGTTTTATTTACCTCAATGGGGGCGGGGCGGTATTTCCCCTTCCCCTCTGCAAATAGTCTCAATTGAAGGGCAGTTGGTTGTGACCATCTGCATTCTGCAGAAGGTGAAGGATCACCTTTACCTCCCTCCCACCTGGAGAGAGCCCAGCAGTAGCTATAAGACCTAAGCTCAACTGTTAGCAGCAAACTATTTCCCAGAACTTCACCATCTTTAGCACATAAGAGTAAAATGACAAGCCAGAAGTCAACAGCCAGCTCATGATACTATTTCTTACTCTTAAGCTCTGGTTCCTGTGGTCTATAGCCAGGCCAAGGCTAGACCCATTTCCAAGGCCAATTCTCTAGATGCCCATTAATTCTGTGAGTCTCCACCATAACTTTCCTGCCAATAAATTTCCTCTTACTTAGTAGATTAATGGAACTGCTTTCTGTTGCTTGCCTTGCAACCAACAGAAACATAGAAGATATCCTAAGCATTATTAATTCCTCCCTTGATTAGAATGCTTTGGAAGGCTTCCAAACACTTTCTTATCCAACCCTCCTTTGTTGAAAACTGAGTGTTTATAAGCCTGGAACCCAGGATTCCCCAGTTTGGTCATATTCATCACACTTATTTTAGGCTACCTGATTTCTGCCCTAGATGACACTCTCCACGCAGGCAGGGCCTCAGCCACTAGCATCTACTACTGCATGGGACGCAGCAGGCACTCATAAGAGGAAAGGGAAAGAAATGCAGTATTACACTTCCGTAATATGAGAAGAAAAACATCTCTCATAGCAAATAGACATCCTTCACCACTACTCGCGAGAAGTCTCATTTTAACCTTTGTGATAGTTATTGTAACTTTTGGTGAAGAGCCAATATTTGTGTCCAGCCTTAGATTAGCAAAAGAAGATACTATTTCACCAAACATTGAAGAAGATCCCTTTAAAGGTGCTGGAAACATTGCCATCATGTACGTGGGAAAGTTGTTTACCAATTTTGACTTCACCAAATAGGCCCAAATTATGACTTGGCCTAGGCTACCTTAGAAAGAAACCACTTCCATATGCTGTGCTGAATCTCATGATATATCATTAAAACTCTTAAGGGAGACATTATTCTTCTTTAGAGTTAAGATGTTTTCAGAATCCTGTGCTTACAAGTGGGGGGAAAATCTACGGCCAACCACAACCCTAACAACAATGTTTAGCAAATGAACATGATGTTTACAACAGGACTGGATGTGACAGCTTTCAAAGCATTATGTATATTTCTAGGCATCTACATGTATAGCTCTGACAGCACGTCAGTTATAATTTCTGTAATAACGTGGATATAATTTATTAGAATTCCAACATAGAATAAACTGAGCACACGCTTCCGCCCAAAGTACTAATTTGTCCATGGCTGACAGTTTTGTATGTGTTTTAAGCAGAAATGAAGACATTCTAATTGAATAAACATTTTCCTCTTGCTAACCATGCCCTCTCAGGGTTAACAGCAAGCAAATGGAATAATGTGGAATACTTGCAAAAGTAACCACAAATAAGACAACCATGGGGGAGAGGTGGGTTTTAGCTTTCCTGGTCGCCTGCCATAGACGTTTGCTCATGTGTGATTGATTGCCCTGGTGAGTAATACCAGTTGGCAGACATTAGTAACACTTTGTCTTACTTTTGGTACAGTTGTTAGCTTTTCTATGTTTAGCATGTTTTCATATTTTTAATAAGAATTCTGATGCTGTGTGTGTGTGTGTGTATGTGTGTGTGTGTGTGTGTGCGCGTGTGTGCGTGTGTGTGTATTTTCAGGATTAGCCTGAAACTTGACACTTTTGATTCTGGGGTAATTTATAGCTTCATCTGTATTTGACATAACTACAAGATGCTTTCAACATATGGAATTATGCTTGTAAAATTTAACCTTCTTACATTCCTTTTCCAGCCCCTGTGCATTTTTTATACACATTTTACTTTGCATTTTTAAACATTTTGATTAGATATTGTTAGTGGGATTGGCACGGTTTGGTGAGAGGCGTGGGGAGGGGTGGTGGGCGAAAAAGCAGGGGATTTGTTTTGTGTGTTTTTGACAATTGACTAGGAGGCTCCGTTTCATTTACGAACCTAGATGGATGAGGTACCAGCCTGAGATGCTTTGTGATGTGGCCAACATGAGTACCAGGCATGTTTTTACCCCTGCACTCAAGTATCCGATGAGGTGTTGGAAACACGCGGGCTCTTCCAGGGTTTTGCGTGGTGCACTTGCTCCCTTCTGGGAGCTGGCATACGTCCACCAGGCCAGCCATGTGAAAGGCAAGAGCCTTCCACAATGGTGTGATGGAAATTTAAATAGGCAAGGACCTGCGCCAAGTGTGGGGGGTATTGTTTTAGGCTGACTTTAGCTCCAGCCAATGAGTGGCTTGGCTGGCGTACTTGAAGGCAGCTGTTGAAAATGGCTTATGGTTGTTTGGAAAGTCCTGGGAGTTTTCAGATACTTAAGAGAGCTCCCCAACCTCCCACCCCCATCTTCATTAGCAGGTACTTCTAAGGATGGGCTTGATCTAGGAAATGGCACAAAACACTCCCAAGAAAGAAGGCTCTGAATGGTTTTAATTCGCAATGACTAACTACAACCAAAATTAAGCAGATGATAATCCATTCTGTATTTGCTTATTTCAGTTTACTGCAACTGAGAAGTGCATTTTAAATGCTTTATTATGTTCTTTCTATGGAGTTCAGTTAACATTGCCTCGGGCCCACACAGAGGGGAAACTTAGAGGTTTTTCTTAAACAAAAGAGAGGAGAGCTCTGCTCCTGAAGCAGGTTTCCCAAGGTCATGGCCACTTCTAATTACAATTCTAATGAAACATAAGGAGATCTTCCCAGGAGATCATTACTAGGTAATTTTTCAACAATAGCTATACCTTCTTCTTCCCTATTTGGAAAATACAGAAAAATGGCCCATCAGCGTCCCTACCCTAGATTTCATTTTCATACTCGGTATTTCTGAATCCCTGATTAGTTCTCTGACAAGCAGCACATTTATATACAGTATGAAATATGAGCGTTATCTGTGCCTTGGTCTTAATTTAAAATTTGCATTATACAGTATTTATGTAGACCTTCCCTGCCACCTTTCAAGTACTCCAACAAATGATTCTCCATTAAAAGAGTTTATCTTGAAATATCTGTCTGAGCATTGTAAATAGCATGTTATGGATCACGCGTTTATTTAGACAAGTGAAATACAACATCAAAAGCTATCGCTGAAAAACTAGGCCAATACGGGCATTAAAAATATAGCACCATATATCTTGGGCAAGAAAGTTCTCCAGATCCACGTGTGATGATGGGGAATATTTAGACTCTCTAGCGCAGATTACATGTTTCTTGATTCATCTCACAGCCAGCGCAAGTCTACTTCATTTGCAAAGTGATAACCTATTACCATAACTAAACCGCCTATTGCATGGAGGCTCAGAAATAAAATAAAAAGATTAGCCAGTTATCTTATTTACATATATTGAATTGCAGTAATACAGCCCGATCTCTGCCTCTCATTTGATTCTAATTAAAGCGTAGCAGAGAAACTGCAATCCACACAAGAGCTTATTTTAATAGTCAGAGCTGGCAAAGTCCCAATATCACAATGTAGCAATTAACAGCACGGCTGTATTTGCTATTCATGGTTTGATGTAAAAACTTGTTTATTAAGATGGGCTGGAGGCGCTGGTGTGCAATAGACCTGCATGTAATTAGATTCCAATTATTTGTCTGTTTCTGATATTGTAAACTGGCACTTAGCACATCAGTTAAATTGACACACGGCGCTGCATGGTTTACTCGGTAATTAAAACATGTTCTGTTAATTAGATGATGACCACTTTATTTCAGGGCTCTTGTGTTTGGGTTTTCTAGTGTGCTCTGTTTGTATCATGAGCCACCAGACGCTCCTCTAATGAGTCCTTGTTTTGTTTCAATTACCACCTGCTGTTCAAAAGCAAAGCTTGTTTTAACTAAACAAAATTAATGCTTGTCTCTTCCTTTGTAAGAACTTAAACGTTAGACAAATTAATACGCTTATTATCGAAGTGCTAAGCTTTGGTTTTAAAGACTGCTAAGGCAATTAGAAGAAAGTTATAAAATGTTGTAGAGTGCAGCATAAATATTGTTTAGCGTATTAAGAGGCATTACAAACAATGAAATATTTGCTGGAGTTGAAAGGGAGCAGAGAGACTTAGCCTCCCCACCCCCAAATTAAATTAGCTCTTGCAATTTGCAAAGGGATCCAGAAACTGAAGATATCGGGGACTTTCTAAGAGAAGGAACTGAATGAAGTTAGACATGAAGGTATGTAGTACGGCTCTAAGGAAATCCATGGACGATATTGGATCAGTCCTGGAGGGTTTCCAAACCTGCATGTTTGCTGCATGCTCTCTTACATGACATGTGTTGTTTTCATGCTAAACAATCAACGGAGCTGTTTCTTAAACCTTTGACTGCAAACACGGGCAGGAAAACCACAGTGAATTTTCTGAGGGAATTAGAGCTTGTCCTGTTAACTAAGCTTCTTATTCCACAGCCGTCTCCACACCACTGCTTCTCCCATGGAACCACCAGAGCATAGTTCATCTTTACAACATTTCCACAGCCCTGCCCATCAAGCAACAGCTTCTCACTGTGTACCATGACATCACGACTACGCCACTTGTCTGGAGCTGGGAATTGTAATGGTGCAAGGATGAGGGCAAACGATGGGAGCAAAGGAGGACTTGGAGAACCCATCAATGAGGCCAATAAAGTTATATCAGGCAAGTAAACCATTGTTTAAGAAGCTACCCTGAACAGGTCAGGTGTTTTGGAAAGGCATGCAAAACCACCCGATAGTTCCCATCCACTGATACCAACCAGCTGAGTCAGCAGCTAGGGGGCTGTCCAAGAGAAGACAGCTGAAAGCTAGGTAAATTTCATTTTATTCCAGTGTAGTCTTTTGTAAGTTGCAATTCCAAGTTATGCAGGGTTCATATCCCTTTGTTTTAGAGCCAGTATCTATCATCTTTATTTTATTTATTCATTGATTTATTTCTTTCAGCCATACCCGACATATGGGATTGAATTCAAGCTGCAGCTGTGACCTACGCCTGTAATGGCAGCAATGCTCGATCCTTTAACCCACTGGTTTGAGCCGGGGATTGAATCTGCACCTCTGCAGCAACCCAATTCTTAAGCCTTTGTGCCACAGAGGGGAACTCTTATCATCTTTAGGAACACACACATGCAAATCTGGAATGGTATATGCACAATACATCTTCTTGGAAAACATTTTAATCCAAGGTCAATCATGTTCCCTTGTTGTAAGAACTGGTTTTATTCTTAGAAGTGTATTCTAGAAATTGAAATATCATTTACACCAGAAATCCAACAACAGTGATGTCGTGACATGGAATGCAAACCTGAGTTTGTAAAGGCCATCAGCCCCCATGATCACAATCCCATTAATGAAGGTGACATGATTGTATACAAAATCTAAATGCCACACTCCCTCCCAGAACTTTAATTGAAAAAAAAAAATTCACAGTAGCTGATTTCTATACCTTAGGGGTACATTTCCAAAGCAATGGGTGGCAAGTGAGCTGCAAGATTTCTATTGATATTAATGGCAGTCACAGAGCTAAATCACTGAGCACCACTTGGCAAACCTATTCTTTAATGCTGCAGTTGCCTTAAATTAATATTTTACAAAGACCTAAAGTAATTAGACTGTGTCTTACTAAATGCCCCATTTACTCATTAGATATTTCAAAATGCATCTTTTGCTGCAGGCCCATTGGGGCACATTAACTACTCTAAAATATATAAATGACTTCATTGGGACCTTTTAGAAAATACTGGTGCAGGGGAGGGGCACAGGCTTCTCACCAGTGACCAATTAACAGTGGCCCATTAAGGTACACACTGTTGGGACTCAAGGGATAGGATTTGATCATGGCTGCTCAGATCCAGGAAGCAATGAGTTATTTTTCAACCACATCTCATGCATACATTTCAAACATAAGCCCTAACTGATGAATTCGTATTAGGCATTTGCTGGTTTGGACCTCCCAAGGTCAATTCCCTGTGACCTAATTTTCTATTTGGGTTCTTTCATTTGCCTGCCGATGTCTGGGGAAGCTGAGTCCACTCCTCGTTCTGGAGTGAGAAGGCCAGGTGGAGCCTGCCTCTCTGGGCTGCAGTGATTGGATTAGAGATGGACATCCTAATCTGGATGGTCCAACCCCTGAAGCCAAGGATGTTTGTTTAATAGCTGAAGAAAGTAATATTTTCCTTTCAGCTGGATGAGGGGCCTGGATGGAAATACCTCCAAGAGCTGCTGGCTGACACCTCTGACTACATCTTTTGAGCAAAGGACCAACCCAGAGGAAGCAGAGGCAAGAGACAGAATTTGATCAAATCGGAGTTCTGTCGTGGCTCAGTGGTTAATGAACCCGACTAGTATCCATGAGGGTTAAGGATCTGGTGTTGCTGTGAGCTGTGGTGTAGGTCGCAGATGTGGCTCAGATCCAGAGTTGCTGTGGCTGTGGCTTAGGCAGGCAGCTACAGCTCGTATTTGACCTCTAGCCTGGGAACCTCCATATGCCGTGGGTGTGGCCCTAAAAAGACAAAATACAAAAAAAAAAAAAGAATTTGATCAAATCGTGTGTGACTTATATCAGGCTGTGTCTGAGATCAGTGCTACCCCTAAGTTTATGTGAACCATTATATCTTCAAACACTTTCATCACCTTTGTTTTTGTTTTGTTTTGTTGTAGCATCTAAACCAGGGAAGGATGGATTTTTTTTTCATCTGCACCTAGAAAAACTCCTAACTTATACAACCCAGCTTTTCTCATCAAGCCATCAGGTTATTTTAGCCATTCCAGTTGTGAAGTTCAAGAGAAGAATCCATAAGAAGCAAATTCTTTTAGGGGTTTAGGATGGATTACAGTGATGAATCAATTCCCTGAAATCATAAGCAAATTTTTACCTGTGTGCAGTTTTCTGTGGAATCAAAATGATTGTCAAAATATTCCCATCTCAAGAGAGTTTAAGAATCCCTGTTACTAGTAGCAGAAGTACTGGAAGTTCAGCAAGAAGAAGCACAACAAAAATTAAGGAGGATTTGTATGAAAGTATCAATTTTGACCTCAAAAATTTGAGAGAATTCACTGGAGTTTTCTGAAGAAAGCTGCACAGCTAGAAGCTACAGCTTTTTAGAAGCTGGAATTTGTTGTCCTGGGGGATAAAAGATGCAAACTGGGATTGCACACAAATGAATGAAGTGGCACTTTTTTTTTTTTTAAAGCCTTAATGATTGGCTCGTTTGATAGTTTACTGCATCTATATATGTATGATGGGTATAGAAAATATATATGCATTTCCCACATGAAGCCACACTAAAAAGTCTACAGCAAGAAACAGGTATTTATACTGCATGTTGCATTTGAAGGAATATATAGCCTCAACTTCAACTGCACTTAGAAAAAGGAGCTCACCCTCTGAGTTTCTATACCAGAACCAAGACCCGAAATGGTTGTAATGCCACAGACCCGGAGGATATGTCTCTTACATTATCTTTCCATCTTCTCTCAGACATTCATCAACATCTGTTCTACCTGATCTAAATGGAAATAGATCCCTGCTACCCAGTGATGAGAGGACAAGAAAGGCAAAGCAAAGAAAAACCAAACATATAAACAATGCAAAACTAGTCCTGCTAAACTTATCACCACATGCAGTTTTGGAATTCTGCCTAATTATTGTGTCAAAGTGATCAAAAGCAAGAGCTGGAGCCAGACTGTGAATTCGAATTCTGACTCTACCACTTCTAGCTATGAGACGTTGAGCACATGGACTCACACGTCTGTAACTTAGCTCATCACCTAAAAATAAATAATAGGCTCAATTATATGAATGGCTTGATGTTCATCTATATTTAGAAAATGAGCAGTTCTGTATGGTTAAGCCTCATGCCTCTATTGGATTCAGTGTCAAGGGTTGCTGCAACAAAGTCCCCCAAACTGCGTAGTTTAACATAGCAGGAATGTATTCTCTCACGGTTCTGGGACTTGAAGTCCAAAATCAAAGTGTCTGCACTACTATGTATAGAATAGGTGGGTTATGGGGACCTACTGTATATCACAGGGAAATTTACTCAGTGCTGTGTGGTAACCTATATGGGAAAAGGATGTGAAAAGGAATGGATATATGTACATGTGTAATGACTTACTTTGCTGGATGCCTGAAATTAACACAACATTGTAAGTCAATGATATTCCAATAAAATTTAAACAAACAAACAAAATCCAGGTGTCTGCAGAGCCATGATCGCTCTGAAGGCTCCAGGGAAGAATATTTCCTTACCCTTTCCTAGCTTCCAGTGGTTGCTGGCAACCCTTGGTGTTCCTTAGCTTGTAGCTGAGTTATTCTCTACTTCCATCTCCACACGGCTGCGTGTGTGTCTATTCTGTCTCCTTGTCTCTCCTTACAGGGACATCACTCTGGCCCGGAGTGACCTCATCTTGATTACATCTGCAAAGACCCTATTTCCTAAAAGGGTCACATTCACAACTACAGGGGGTTGGGACTTAAACATCTTTTGGGGGGGATACAATTCAATCCACCACAATATCATAGGACTATGATGAGGATTAAAGAAATGAATGCAAAGTATTTAGTGCCTGGCTCATGGTAAGTACTCAATAAAGCTCAACTATGGTTGTTGTATTTATTTCATCTTATCCCAACTTGCCTGCATTTGATAAAGCTGCCTCTCTTAGACCCTGGATACCTCCACAGCTACCCTGGAAACAAAGAAGCACCTCTTCTTTCCTACCTTCTCAAGATAATTTCTTATCAACTGACCCAACTGTATTTTCTCTCATTATAAAGATTTTTAAAAAGGTTTAGCCACAGAAGTCTATCTTCAAAGGAAATGTTAATGGATAACCAATTCTTAAACCAGATGAGAAAGGAACTGCTCTTGGAGAAGAAAGTGGCCAAGCACAAGTTGAAATTTTAACTTCCTCATCACTGCAAACTCTGTTGCTCTACACTGCTCCCCATGGCAGCCCCTGAGACAGGTCTTTGGAATACAGAGGTCAGAAAACTATTCCTCATTTCAAGCTTGGTCTTCGGACCCATCTCCCTATTCCCTTTTGGCATCCCACCTCCCCATCCACCCCCTACCCTGCCCCAAGCTCCTGTGCCCCAACACGGCCAAGGAAGCAAATGTTGTCACTCTGGGAAGAATCTAAGATACTGACTATGCCATATCCACCAGTGTTACTCATGCTATTGATTTGTAACAAGGCCATACTTATCACACAAGCCTGTGCTTTTATGTGCTGGACTTTGCTTGGGATTTTCTTAGCAAAGATCATCCACAAGAGAAAGATTTCCAAAATATAGATACAACTGTGCAGAGAGGGGTGGCCGATTTATAAAAGTGGGGCCAACTTACATGCTTTTGTGCCCCTTTATTAAAAATCTGCATGTAGGGCACTGTCTTAGTCCATTCAGGCTGCTGTAAAAAAAATACCAGACACTGGGAGCTTATCAACAACAGACACATTTCTCAGAGTCTTAGAGGCTGAGAAGTCTAAGATCAAGGTGTCAGCACAGATGTGTTCTGCTGAGGGCCCTCTCCTCATCTCTAGCAGGTACCTTCTCACTGTATCTGCTCATGGGATCTCTTTTATAAGAACACTAATCCCATTCATGAGTGCTCCACCCTCAGGACCTAAGCTTTTCCCAAAGGCCCCACCTCCTAATCCCATCTCAATGGGTGTTAGGATTTCAACATAAGAAATTTGTGGAGACAAACAATCAAACCATATCAGGCCCTCAGGAAGAAGCCCAGCTAACATAACAATGTCAAAGTCTTTCTCATTTGATTATTGTTCTTTGTATATAAACCTGTGGGAATCTCTGGGGAGAGGAGGTAATTACCAGGGCACAATTGGAACATTTCTGTGAGGCCTAGCCCAACATTACCAATTCTCTTTGAAGAATCCCTCCTTCCTTCTCTTCTAAATGAAATCTGGGTTTCCCCAGGGGATATACCTTGACCTTAGACTTCTCTTGCATAGGATGCTGCTTTTTCAGTATCCTCTGGACCCTGTATCCACAGCAGATGTGGGCTGCCATTAGGACTCACTGTTGATTCCACATACTGACTTGTTAACTCATTGGAAAAGAACCAGCATGATACTAGGTCTTTCCTCCCTCTCTGCTTTGCTCAATTCTTTCCTCTCATCCTCATCCTCATTCTCACCCCCCAAATTCTGGTCCATTGCTAAGTTAGAAAGTGGAATTATGGTTTTGTCTCGCTCTTCCTTTTTCTAGCCCTGTGCTCAGGGATATCTTTCCCAGGCAAAAGTTGTGCACTAGCTAAGCACCGATACATATCAGTCAGGGATCTCCAACAAAACAGAACCAGCACGCTGTTTGTATTTATAGAAAGATGTATTAAAAGGAATTGGCTCATGCAGTTTGGAGGTGGAGAAGCCCTGAGATTTGAAATTGACCATCTGGAGACCCAGGATTTCAATCTGAGTCCAGAAAGGCCTGAGGACCAGGAATGCCCATGGAAAGTTCCAGTCCAATAGCTGGCAGGCTGAAGACCTAAGAAGAGCCTGTGTTTCAGGATGAGTCTAAAAGCAGGAAAAGACTGATGTTCCAGTTCAAGTCAGTCAGGAAGAGTAATTCTTTCTTATATGTGTGAGTTCAGCCTTTTTTTCTATCTAGGCTTTCAAAAGATTGTACAAGGGCCACTCACATTAAGGAGGGCAATCTGCTTTACTCCACCTCCTATGAGCTTCATCCAGAAACATACTCACAGATATACTCAGAATGTTGGACCAAACATCTGGGTCCAGTCAAGGTGACCTCTAAAATTAACCCAAGATTGTTCTCTCCTCTGAGAATATTTTTGCAGACGGCTCTTACTTTTATTGTTTCTTGCCACTCTTCTTACCTTATTTGAACAGTTTTCTAATTGGTCCGCCATTACCTTTATCAGTTCATTTTCTGTATAACTGGCAGACTAAACTCTCAAAAAAAGTTGACCTAACCCCACCTCTCTCGTGCCTACTTCACTCTACTCCTTGGAAAAAAAAAAAAAGGAAATCAAAATTCTTAGTTTGACATACAAAGCCATCCCCAAATTAGTCTGCCATAATTTTTTAATACGATTTTTATTTTTTCCATTATAATTGATTTACAGTGTTCTGTCAATTTCTACTGTAGAGCAAAGTGACTCAGTCATATATATATTCTTTTTCTCACATTATCCTCCATAATGTTCCATCACAAGTGACAATATATAGTTCCCTGTGCTGTACAGCAGGATCTTATTGCTTATCCACTCCAAATGCAATAGTCTGCATCTATTAACCCCAGACTCCCAGTCCATCCCACTCACTTCCCCTTGGCGACCACAAGTCTGTTCTCCAAGTCCATGCAGTTCATTTGTGCCATATATTAGATTTCAGATATAAGAGATATCATATGGTATTTGGCTTTCTCTTCCTGACTTACTTCACTTGGTATGAGAGTTTCTAGTTCCATCCATTTTGCTGCATTATATTCTTCTCTTTTATAGCTGAGTAGTATTCCATTGTGTATATATAACACATCATCTTAATTCATTCATCTATCAATGGACATTTAGGTTGTTTCCATGTTTTAACTATTGTGAATAGTGCTGCAATGATCATATTGGTGAATGCATCTTTTTCAAGGAAAATTTAGTCCAGATATATGCCTAGGAGTGGGGTTGCTGTGTCATATGGTAGTTCTATATTTACTTTTCTGAGGTACCTCGATACTGTTTTCCATAGTGGTTGTACCAATTAACATGCCCACCAACAGTGCAGGAGGGTTCCCTTTTCTCCACACCCTCTCCAGCATTTGTTATTTGTTGACTTGTTAATGATGGCTATTCTGACAGGTATGAGGTGGTACCTCATGGTAATTTTGATTTGCATTTCTCTAATAATTAGTGATGTTGAGCATTTTTTCATGTGCTTGTTGGCCATCTGTATATCTTCTTTGGAGAAATGTCTATTAAGGTCTTTTGCCCTCTACCACAGTTTTTAAAAGCCACTCTTTCCATGCATTCTACACTCCTGTCATATTGAATTTAAAGTTTTTCTTTAGAAGCCCTTTTGGTATTTATCTCTCACTCAAGATCTTCCATTCACCTAGAATACTCTTATCCTCTTGCTTACCTGCAAATCTGCCCTAAATTACTTGTTCTATTTGCTATGTTTAAAAAAATGTGCTCTCCACATCATTATAATGAGAATTCCAATTTTTATTCTGTTTGTACATCTCTCGCTACCACTAGCTCAACATTTCCCAAAATATGTACCTGATAATGGTAACCCCAGAAAAAAAGCCCCTCTTAAAAAAAAGGATTTCCTGTTAAAAAATTGCACACAGGGAACTCTACTAAACAATCTACAAAAAACTATATGGGAAAAGAATCTGAAAAAGAATGTATAACTGAATCACTTTTCTGTACACCTGAAACTAATGCAACATTTTAAGTCTACTATACATGAATATAAAAAAATAAATTTAAAAGTTGCAAAATTTATATATTATATTCCCTTGTAAGGATTTTATAATGTATATGGCTAGAGACTCTAAGAAATTTTTCAGAAAGAAGTTTATTTAACTTAGTCTGTTTTAATGTTTCATAATTCTAAGTGTTATTTATTTTTCATTCATATTGGCTGGGGGGTTATTGAGCTTCTTAGATCTATGGGATAAATTTTTTCACTTCATTTGGAAAAAAATTCAACATAATTTCTTCAAATGTTTTTCTACTCTAAATTCTCTTTTCCTTTCAGGAACCAATTATACAGTTCAGTCATTTGGTATTTTTCCATAGTTCATTGGTGCTCTCTACATGTATTTGATATTTTCAAACTCTCCCTGCCCCAGCCTTAGTTTAAATAATTTCTACTGATCGAACTTTCTTTCTTTCTTCCTTGGTGTCCAATTAAATACCATGTCTCTCCCATGAACTTTTAAAAATAGGAGATACTATTTTTGTTTTTGTTTGATGCTAGAATTTTCATTTAATTCTCTGGCAAGTATTCATTTCCTTCTTGGACATTCTCTCATTATATTCACCTTTTCCTATAAATCATTTCATGTTTACAAGAGTTGTCTAAAATCTTTGGTAATTTCAATAAGTGGGTCATCTATTGACCTGCTTCTATTGACTATATTTTCCTTTGATTATGTATCATATTTTCTTCTTATATCTCATAAGTTAAAATTTCCAAGTTCATTATACAAAATTTTAAGACTCTGAAAGATAAAAGGTACTGAAAACAAAGTTGTGGCCCTTCTCCTTCTCTTCTAGTAGAGAGCAAAAGTGGAATGTTCCATTCTCCTAAAGTGTGGGGACTTTTAGAGACTTGCTTGCAGAGATGGTATGTATCTCCAGCATGGAAGACCTGGGAGTCGACTCCTGGTTGGATATTTGCTTGTATATTACCTTTGCTGATCTGTCTTCCTGCTTTGTTGAGCATGAGACACAACAAAGTAAAAGAGGACAGCAGCGGACCAGCCTATCCTGCTATACTCAATGCCAGAAGAATATGTGAGTTTAGTGTGGGTCAGGCGAACCAACCAGACTTGTTGCACTGTCTTATCATCTCACCATCCCCCCACCCACTTCTTCACCCGAGGGTTGTCTGCCAAGAGGCTGGGGGTAGGGACTTAGGATGGAAACTGGTGTGGGGAGACAATGAGACATCAGAAGGGCTTAGGCCAAATAGGGGAACTGTCAGTGAGGATTTCTGTAGCACTTACTGGAGAACTCATACATGGCTACTGATGATTTTTAAGGGATAGGACAGGAGACTAGGACAGGACATACCTGAAAGTAAAGATTATACCATTTTATGACTGTAGTGCCCCATCGGGATTCAGAATATTTAATAAACTAGTTATATTTACATTTCTGTCTCCTCTGATGAGCTATAAGCCAGGCTTGTGTCTGTTTGTGTCTGCTACCAAGCACAGTGCCTTGCATATAGTGGGTGCTCAGTGTGTTCCAAAAATATATCTTGAATAAATGAACAAATGAAATAGAGTATCCCCACTTTGCTCTTTAACATTTCTTCACTTTAATTTTAATCCCTTGCACTCATCACATCTGACACATTATATATCTGTTTATGCTCTGCTTATCTTTCCCAGAGAAAGAAGCACTAAGAAGATGGGGGAAAGAGGGCAGACATTGAGGGTGTGGTAGCTAAAACGATACTGTCGGGACAAATACATTTGATTATTTTGGTAGCACAGATAAAACTGAGGCAGGAAAGAAATTTTATGCTAAAATAGATTTTGAAAATTAATTATAAATCTACTCCAAAGGGCCTTTCTAAAAAAAATTCCTTATGTTTCAACATGTATTTTTAAACAGTCACCTTTGCTCAAATTTCGCAAAAATTGTAATGTTTTAATCATACACTGTATGCCAAGGATAAAGAAAGAAACAATTTCTGATAGGATTACAGTCTTAGAAGTTAGCTGAAGACTAAATATTTTTAAAAATCAGTTGAAAAGACGTGAATGCTGGCTAACACGAGGATTCATAGAGTAATTACTGAATATACTTAAGCAGGTACAGTGAATATTAGCTTCAGAGAGATTTTTAAAAAGGTTTAAGTGCAAAATGAAACAACATTATATTGAAGTTAGAGAATTGTTTTAATCTAACAATGTACTTTTGATATGTATTTTACTTGGAATGTATCTTGACTGATAGTCCTTTCTCTCTTTAGCCAGTCGTGTAAGTACCAAACCATATGCCAGATGAGTGAAGAATCGTGGGTACCAAACCATCAGTCAGTATGTTGTGATGTCAGAATGATCTCACTTTTTTTTTTTTTCCAGGCTTGTACCTGCAGCATAAAGAAGATCCCAGGCTAGGGGTCAAGCTGGAGCTGCAGCTGCTGGCCTACGCCACAGCCACAGCAGTGCAGGATCTGATCTGTGTTTGTGACCTACACCACAGCTCACTGTGATGCTGGATCCTTAATCCAGTGAGAAAGGCCAGGGATTGAACCTGCATCCTCATGGATACCAGTCAGGTTTGTTTCCACTGAGCCACAATGGGAACTCGCTGATCGCATTTTAGAGTATTTGTAAACAGAGCTTTGGCTGACCTTGACCACGGTCTCCATCTGTCACATCATGGACAATGAAGCTAGTCTATGAATGTCTGTCTGCTAGAGAGGAAATACAGAGGTGTTAAGTGTTTGCCTTATAACCCTAAGCTTTATGCAATAAATATCTTCCCTAAGTAAGCAAATGACAGTTTGGTGAGCCCATGAGCTAGCTCTTGGCTTCCCTTTACCATCATCTGATTAAGCCGCAACTGTCCCTGAAGGTCAAAATGTAGGATCAAGGCAATAGTACCAATTGCTATGTTTCTTTCACTCAAAGATGGTGGGTACATGGAAGAGACATCTCTGAGGTTTCACTTAAGAGTCCTTAGCTGCTTAGTGATAAACCTTAAGCCAACACTGAGACTTCAAGAACACCTATTTTAATAACCACACTTTCTATAAACATGTGCTCTGACGTCAGGAAGGTGTTGTTTCACCACACAGGAAATTAACCAGAAAAAGAATCTGCAAGTAGCAATTTCTACAGTAATAGATTTTGATGAATATTTTTTCAAACAGTTCTGCTGAGGCTTGACATCATAATGAATCATGCCAGATTACATCAATCATGTTGTGTCACTTAAAAAACAAAAACCAACCCCCAAACCACAATGTGTCTGGTAAAGATGGAGCTGCAATGGGCCATAGTTAGGAGGTATCCATTTTTAGAAAGAAAAACAAACTGTAAATACTTAATATGGAGTGCCCAATCACCATGTTAAGAAAGGCTTTTAAATTCTCTCTGAAAAGCAAACAGGGGACAGTTTTGTATTGAATTTTTAAAGATGAGATATATACCAAGAGAAAAAGGATCATCTAGAAAAAAAATTTAAATCATATATATTACCAAATTCAGATTGATTGGGACCATTCTCAGAAGATGCGTCAATTCTCTCCAACTTAAATACAATTCTTAGCTTATCAACCATATGGGGCTTGTAGAAACATTCCCATGTAGAAGGTAGCCGTCACCAAGAAATAAGTGCTTGGACAGGATACAGGTGACGATGAGGAAGACATATTTACCCTGAAATGTTCCATATCACACCAAAAGCTGCTAGGGAAGGTCTGTTTGACTCACTGAAGTAATATTTCTGTATGATGTCAATGGTCTCAGAATCAAGAAATGTCATCTTCTAACTCTCCCCTTTAATTGTTATTTAACTATATTTTCTCTTTTTTTTGGTCCCTTATAGAAACAGAATGGCATCTACTATATTAAACATATCTCTGAGATTCAAAAATTGCATCTTCTTTTTTCTCTAAAATCATTATTTTCAAAGTGCTTCATTCTAAGAAATCTCTCCTCAAAGAAAAATATTTAACATAAAACTAAGCAAAACTGCTCAGGCCGAAGTGGGGGCTGGCATATAGGTGGTTCTCAAATCCTTTTAACAGGAGATCGTCTATGGACCCAGTCAAGTCTACGAGGAGCATATAAAGTGCAATACGACAATTATTGTTTCATCTATCTCTGCATCCTCAGAGCAATTCCTAAAATTAGTAATTTTTTTTTCTATTCCCCCCAACCTACCTTTTTATATGTGGAGCCTAAAACTGAAACATCTTGGGGAAAAAATCATGCTGAAACTCTGGTGCAAGCAAGTGAATTCCATAGATGAACAACCTGATTAGGTTTAACATGATTGGTCTCTTCATATTGCAAATATATTTCTTAATACTTTTGGGGACACAAATCTTTCCATTGCTATTTCCTTGTTTCCAAAATGTGAGATCAGGCAAAAACTTCTGGAAGTGTATTAAACATTTTTTTTCTATGTTTTTCAAACTCTAAGCTGATATATCAAATTCTTGGATTTTATACAAGGGTACAACCTTCCTAATATATATACAGAAGGAGGAATAAAAAAGAGAAAATCAACCTATGGGGTATCAGTTTGACACACAGAGAAAGAAGTCTGTGCGTACAGGCGGTGTGTGGTAGAGCAGTGGGGTTCATGGTGAGATCTACGGGCAGTCCGTGTGGACTTTAAATCCTCACACTAATGGCTAGTGGTAGACCTCTGGTAAACTTTTATCGCCCAAAGCCTGTTTTTCATCTGTAAAAGGAAAGTGTTAGTCATGTCTGTCAGCTGGGGTTATTGTGAGGAGAAAATGACACAGCACACAGAAGGCACTGAACATGGCGGCCTCACTCTCAGCAAATCCTCACATACCATCTACATTGTGTATTTCGGGAAAACAGTTGTCTCTTCCAGTTTTTGCATGTCATTTGCAGTTTTTAAGGTTCAAGAATATTTCTAAATTTTTTTCTAACCTTTCTTAAGGTGCAAAAATCAGTCTTAATCATAGACTGTTATTAGAGGATCCAATATTCAACCAGTTAATTATTGAGATTGTCATTCATGACTTGCAGAAATGCAGGCAGAGAGGCAATGTTGTTTGATGGCAAGTTATGCTTAGAAAAATGCCTGATTCTTCATACCTCTCCTTTTAACCACTAGAAAATACTTACTCTGTAATTGAGTTCTCTCTTATTACTGGATCTCTTGCAGCTTTGACCTTTTGGGCATTGGCCCATATGTATTTGGATCTTCTTCAAATAACAGGCATAGCTTCCTGGTTGAAATTGAAAGTTGAAGAAACCAGAAATCCTTCATGGTGAATTGTGGCCTGAAGCCATTATAAAACTTCTCAAAAAGCCTCACAAACAATCTAGCACCTGTTCTAACTTGCCTGCTTCCTGAAAACTGCTGGTAAGCTGGGTAGGTGTGGGGGTGGCTGGGGAACTGATGATTTACAAAGAGCAGCTTCCACTGCCCAAGTTTTGCAGCATGTGAGAGCAAGTCACATGGGAAGGACAGAGAACGTGGACTGCTTTGATGACGGTTGGCCATCGCCAAGGAAACTGCTCCCTTGGCAACTGTGGTCAGTACATCTGTCTAGTTGCATTTCTAAGAGTCACATAGTCACTACCACGGAAAATATGTTTTAAAACACAAACACATACGAAAAAAACAAATTAAAAATAATAGAGTTGATAAGGTATTCTTTGCTTTTATGGCAAAGGAGTTTGGATACAGTTACAGTGGTAACAAGCAGACCACATTTAGGGGTGTTAACTTATATATGGAAAACAAAATGTCCACAATTTAAGCTAGCCCATAACACAAAACAAATCTAAACCAGATAATCATTGGTTTTATTATTCACAATTCACATGGGTTTAAAACTTCACTAAAGTGTCTCTAGGAAGCTTATTTGCAACACTGAGCACTCCCAGGTACAGTTCAACTCAAGTTTGTAGAACTTTATCTCAAAGATGAAAGTTGGCAAGAAAGAGGTAGATAAAGACTTGGGGAGAGGGCAGAATGTTAGGGGCTACCAAAAATTAAGAGAAGCAATTCTGAAGTAAGATGGTAGAAAAGATGATTCTGTTTAAAAAAATGATTTATTCACAGATCTTTGGGAATACAACAATGCAATATGTGAGGATTGCCTATATAGAATTGCCATTGTCGTTGAGAGATTAAAGAGATTTAAATTTTGAACTTAAAAAGTTTTTGAGTAAGAATAGAAACAAAGATTTTAATACAACTTACCTATATGTATTTCATTCAAAGTATGTTGTATCTGTGAAAATAACTTGTGAATTACGATTAACACAGTGAATAAGATCTTCACTGAAAATATAATTTTAAAAGTTTACACCATGAAGGATGGATATAAATTCCATGGGAGAGTCCTTTATAATTAAACATCTATATTAAAACAAAAAGCTAATTAGAAAAAGGAATACATAACGTTAGTGATACTGTATATTCTGGATACACTAGATAGTATTAGGGAATTGAGATAAGCTGTTGGGTTGTGTTTTACATTTATATTATACTATAAACAATATTTAACAAATTATTGATGTACTTTTTGACATTATTTTCTGTCTTTTTAGGGCTATATCTGTGGCATATGGAGGTTCCCAGGCTAGGGGTCAACTGGGACCCGTAGCCACTGGCCCACACCACATCCACAGCAATGCCAAATCTGAGCTGCATCTGCAACCGACACCACAGCTCATAGCAATGACACTGAATGAGGCCAGAGATGGAACCTGTGTCCCCATGGATACTAATCAGATTCGTTACCACTGAGACACAATGGGAAGTCACCCTTTTCACATCTTTTTATAATTTTTTTTTTTGGTCTTTTTGCCTTTATGTAGAGTCGAACCGCGGCATATGGAGGTTCCCAGGCTAGGGGTCTAACAGGAGCTGTAGCCTCCGGCCTTCGCCACAGCCACAGCAACGCGGGATCCGAGCCACGTCTGCAACCTACACCACAGCTCACGGCAACGCCGGATCCTTAACCCACTGAGCAAGGCCAGGGATCGAACCCACAACCTCATGGTTCTTAGTCGGATTCGTTAACCACTGAGCCACGAAGGGAACTCCCTATAATTTATTTTTTAAATTATCTTTAGTTTTTTGGTCATGCCCATGAGATGTGGAAGTTTCCGAGCCAGGGATCAAATCTGTGCCACAGTAGTGACAATGCCAAATTCTTAAGCACCAGGCCAACAGGGAACTCCATTTTTCACATCTCAATGGGGAACATTTTTTTTTGCTTTTTTTTGGGGGGGGGCATTCTGCACCTGTGGCATATGGAAGTTCCCAGGCTAGGGGTCGAATCAGAGATGCAGCTGCTGGCCACGGCCACAGCCACAGCAATGCAAAATCTGAACCATGTCTGCAACCTAAACCACAGCTCATCGCAATGCTGGATCCTTAACCCACCGAGTGAAACCAGGTATCGAACACGCATCTGCATGGATCCTAGTTGTGTTTGCTACCACTGAGCCACAGTGGGAACTCCTCAACAGGAAGCATTTTAACATACTGCTGACCAGGCAGCGATCCTGACAGGGTTATCACCATCTACACTTGCTCAAGAAACTCTTTGCATGAGAGAGTGTCAGCAGCTTGGAAGCAAGTTTTGGGGATAATAGTGGAACATTCTCTCAGGGATGCTAACGTTCATGATGGTGTAGAAGATGAGAGTATATGGAAAAACACAAACATCAACAACTGCGTCAAACACAAATTCCGAGGAGTTGGACTATAAATGTGCAGAAATTTTAGAAACACTTTAACCACTTTATTTTACTTATGTTTTACTTTTTATGTTTGCACAAGTGTGAAATATGATAAGAAAATGTGTCTAAGTCTAAAACTGTTCTTTTGGTAAGTACAGAATGCTTTCTAGGTGATAAGAAAGCATTACGTGATGGTTTAAGTGGTAAATAAAAAATGGCACATCTTACAATTGACAGTATCTTAGATACAGTGAAACACATGAGGACGTATAGACATCACCCTTCATGGTCTAAGAACTGAGGAAAAAGATAGTGAGAGAGACTGGGATGAAAATACTCGACCAAGAAGAACACTACCCACCCCTCTCCCCTCCCCTGCAAATAAATGGAAAAAAGCAAAGATAATAAGAGATATTCACTGAATTGCTGATTAGTCAAGACAAAAGTACCAAGTTGGTGAGCATTTCTCTATGGCAAAGAATGTCACGATTAAACAAATGGTTACATCTATCTCACAGACGACCCTGGTGTTTAATCTTAGTCTGCCTCTGTCACTTGATCTGAAATCCAATTTAATGTCTACTTTGTACATCAAAGAGCAACACAGGTCCAGGCTACATATTTTATCAAAGGAAAAAGTTAAATTAAAAGAGAAAAACTTTCCCAAAGAGTAAGGTTGATGTAGAGGCATTTGGTGGTTTGGCAGTTCTATAGAGCACGTTGATTTTCTCTCAGATAAATAACTCTTCAAGAATATCTTCAATGTCAAGCCTAAAAAGTTGTCTTTACAATACTGCCACTCAGTTATTGTACACATTCTCTCTCAACTGATTTACCTATCAAGGTCTTTGTGTGTCTGTTGATTAAAAAGTCAACTGTGCATACATTTCATTTTCCTGATCTATCTTACAGAATCTGAAGGTAACATTGGAGGAAAGGACCCTTCTTCTATGAGTACATCACTCTGTTTGAGATTCCACTGAAATTCAGCAAGAGATAATACCAATTCCAACTCTGTAGTGTAACTTCCATTTTGTGGAAAGCTATTTTCATTTTGGCACATTAACTAGTACAATATGAAAATGAAAGACTCTAACGTGAATATGAAAATCTGTACACCCTCCAGCTGATTCTTCAAAGTTCATTTTCAAAATGTACTTGTTTGGAGATTCTCTGCAGTAGGAAAACTGTATTTACCAAACCATGCAGCACATTCCTAGACAGACACAATACCACTAAATCAGTCCATTTCATGTTGGCACTTGCCTTCCTTAAGAGTTTGGTTTTGAGCACTGTTCTCCTTTTCTGACTGATAATATGATTTTTTGGAGTGTCCAGGAACTGCTGGCAAATTTCAGTTGGTAGCTCAAAAAAAAAAAAAAAATCATGTGTGGCACAAGGAAGGCTATCTTGCCCAGCCTTGCAATCAAGTGGGATCAGGTGACTATATCCTGGCCAAGAGAATGTGGACAGAACTAATATACCCACTTCCTTTCACTTCTTTGCCTGTTAGATAATAGATGCCAAGAGTCCAGGGAGGAGGAATAAGCAGTAGGGAGAAGTAGTCTGGGTCCATGGGTGCTTCGGGGGGAGAAGAGAAAGCCCCCACTCTCAATTCACATTTGACTGTGCCAAGAATAAAACATCAACCCATGTCATGTCAAACTGCTCAAATGCTGGGCCTGGTTGTTATAGAAAGTAGAGTTATTTAGCCTGACTAGAAATGATAATATAATAGAGAAGTCCCCAACTATATTTTTAAGCGCTCCACCAGATATTATGGAATATGGATATATGTCCTTTGTAGCACAGGGAAACATAATCAAAAAGTTCAGTAACAGTTCTGGACATTCATTCCCTCACCTCAGAAATATTTGGGGTGCCTGTGTTTCAAGCACTGGGGTAAGTTCAGGGCATGTAATAATGAGCTAAACAGAAAAGGCACTATTCTTTATGATGCTTACAGACCAGGAGGTAGATATTAGGCAATGGATCATACATGTAAGTGTAAAATTATAACCATGATCATTTCCTTGACATGAGAATTTTGATTTTATCAGACATAGGAGTATAAATATTCGCCATAATTAGGGAAGCATTCATAAGGAAGGATTCTATGTTAGGATATGCAGTTACCATGTGGAGTTCTGATGGAATGAGACAATGAAAGAGGCCAGACTAGGTGGGGTAGGAAGAATGAAGAGAATTAGTGCAAGCTGAGCCTGGATGAGAATGCAGGGGCCAAACCAGGCTGGAGTGAGGATTTTCCTCTTTGCTCAGATACTAAATGATCAGATTTGCCTTTTGCACCTTGAGAAAGGCCTCTCTGGCAACACTGCAGAAGAATGGATTGGACACGAACAGGGACCTGTATTTACATGAAGAGAATATGTGACAGTATAACCTATCAATATACATATACCTATAAATGTATGGATACCCGAGCAATAAAAGGAAATGTAAAAACAGTTCAATGCCAGAAATGTTTTTAGGATTGGATGGTTTTTTGGTAAATCTTAGTTACTCTTCATTTTGTGCCTTTTTTTAAAACAACTAAGATCATCTAATAGTAAAATCTGGTAAGTCTGAGATAGGAGACATTTGCCTTAGGCCACTAAGAACATCTAAGGCAAATGAAATTGCAGCAAAATATGAGGCTGGTGAGAGTGAAATTTTTGTCCTCAGTGACCCTAGCACTCTATCCCCTTGGGGAACCTTCAAGTCACTCCTCCATACCGACCACTGAGGGAGGCTCCCTAGAAGAGCCATCGGGGTACCCCGACTTTCATTACTGGGATGATATTATGACATCTCCGTCTCTCCACTGCATAATTTATGCAGAATTATGCTCAAAACATGAAGGAGAAAGAAGTCATTAGCCTCCCTGATAGATGCAGATTTCCAGCATGAATGACCAGCTCTCTTAAACTACCTCCCAATCCCTGAGAAAATTATATTCTGATGTCTCCAATCTTTTACACCGATGTTTTTTTTTTCTCTCTTAATATAGATGAAGACCACGGTTTTAAAGGCTTACAATGGAATCATAATCTAGACATGTTCCTTGTCAGATTTGAGGCCCAATCTGATTTCTCACCCTTATGATTCAGGTGGTGAAGCCTGGCAGGCACACCTTTCCAACCACATAAACATCAGAGCAGGTTCACACTGGCCCTCTCACTTCCACACGTGGGAAAAAGATCTGGATGCCCAGCTCTTGGTTGCTTTTCATTTTTAGACACACTACACCTTTCCAGAAGAAATATATACAGAGACTACTCAATAGGTTCCCTGGCATCGAGATACATCTAAAAGACATTGTTTCCAAGAAAGGATGATTAATGCCAGGGAGTTATTTTCTAAGGTACAATTGTAGACCTTCAAAGTCAGGCTGTTAATTTGATGATATTAAGTTTTGAGTCACTTGACTAGTCAGTTTAGGAAGCAACAATTCTCTTAAAACTCTTATAATTACATTTGGACAAGTTTGCGCGTAGGACCGCGAGTCCATCAGCTTATTATAACCATGGCGCATTTCACACACCATCTTCATTATCTTGTGCTAAAGAAGACAGCGCACGCTCTTCTGTGGGTAATTTTAGATTGGCCACTGACACACTCCGCAGTGTTTATAAAGAAAACAAAACTTGGATGTTGGCCCTTTTAATTATAACTGGCAGAATCGCTACACCCAAAAATCACATAATCTCTTCGCCATATTATATCTTTGAAGACATCTGCTTACAAAGCAGTAACAAGGAACTCAAAATCTAAAAACAAACTTTGTACTAGATTGATTGGTTTGGCGAGCCATGCTTCTGAAGTCCTGGCGGACTCTGAAAGATATATTCCTGAACTTCAAGAAAAGCTTAAAATATTCTACAATGGTGTTACATCCATTTGTTTTTGGTCTGGACGGAGGGATTAGAGCCTGTTATTAGGATGCCTCTTATTGCTAAGGAAAGTCAACTAGCCCAATGGAAGACGCCATAAATTTCACCAACCATTTCTGCTGTTTCACAGTTTCCAAATAAACACATAGCTAATGAAACATTTTGATAAGTTTGGGGCAAGACTTCCCCCGAGAAATGATCACCCTTAAGGTGCTATTTTCTAGGCGTTTTAGACAATATTTTGAGGATGACTGAGAACACCAGACATTCCACCAAAGGATGAAAAGTGCTCTGTGACATCATCTTGACTCTGCATCAAACATGTGCCTCTCCTCACATGGATTTGGACATGATCTGAGCTCATCTCTGAGTTATTATCCTGTGATTGTAGTCACTTACCTTAGGGTAGATCATTTTACAGCTTGCAGAGTACTTAAACTCATGGTCCTGTACCCTGAAAGACAAAAATGGAAAAATTACTTGTTAATCTGTGTTCTACAGGTGGGTAAGAATCTTTTTCTAGGTGACTTGTGGGCACACATTTGAATTAAGAATTAAAACAAAAAACGAAAGCCCCTAAAAAACAAAACCAATGCAAAAGCCTGCATTTGTTGCCAAAATAAAATTGCCTACATCTTACGTATTCATTTAATTCATAGCGTCCCACCCTCCTTCCACAACTCCAGCCAAAGAGTCTGTTTTTCCTTCCCCAGCAGCATTTTCTGGAACCCAGGACTAGTTGTTAAACACTAACGGACTTAAGACAGCAGCTGGAAAAGTGAAAGTAATCTCATTGTGCTGCACTAGTTCGACCAAAATGACTAACCAGTTTCAACATTTAGAGTATCCAATCGGACAAATATTTACTGCTCGGTGAGTAAGTTTATTTTAGAATCTTAATCCCAAATTACTTTGCTGGTGGTAATGCTGTGAACATTGCCTATATTTTAGACAAACTGATTTTTTTTCTCTGATGTTAAAAATTACAACTATAAATAAATACACTGAAAATTATAAAATTGTGTATATAATTTTTTTAAATGTCAAAGTGCTCAACAAGCTTTAAAGATGTTGACATTTGTTGTCATCCTAAAACACTTTTATTAGTCTAAAGTATTTTTTCCCAAACGTTTTTCTGAGAAGCGCCAAGTAACTGCCGTTAGCCCAGAGCACTGAACTATTAACTGGTAACAGCGGGGGAGTTTTCCGGTTCCAATATTTTAGTATATGCTTGGATGTAAGTGTTTTACCCGTACGTTTTCTTTTGCAAATACATAAACTAAGAAAGTTAATAATTTTTATATGTGAATTAAAAACTTCTGAATGTCTTCATATGTGTAGAACAGACTCAGCAAACATCTTTAGAACTAGCAAATCAATAGGAGAATAGAAAGCATGAAAATGTAAAAAGAAAAAAAAAAGAATGATTACAGCACTCAGAATGATTTATTTAATGGAGCTTGTTTAGCATTTTCGTCTTGGGTATTTATGTTACCATTATCCGAAATATTTTCTTCTCTCTCTTTTCTTTGTAGGTCCTGTCAGGAAGGTTTTGAAATTCAGAACAGGCAAGAGCTAATGCAACAGAAAAATAAAACTATCCTCATGGGGATGACATTCTAGAACTCTCTATCTGCCAGGGAGTGAGAGCATAATGTTTGGGGCTAGGTACATTTGGGTGAAGCCACGGGTTCTCAGGGTTTCCACAGAACACAGCGGGGGCAAAAGTCTAGTGCGGGATTACTTCTCATTAGAAGAGTTATATGGCATGTGCTGACTCTTAATTTTTCTACAAATGTGTAGCTTTGTGTCCACAGATAGATGTCCCAGTTATAACTTACGGATGATTTTTATGCAAGTCTGCTTTGCAGGACTCGTCTTCTAAGGTGTTTTCCTAGGCCAAGTAAAATCTTGATCATCAAAAGAGGATAAACGCTTACGTACACACTGTAAATTGATTTGCCTCACAGGCTGCTAACACACAAAATTCCTTCCAGGTGCCGAGGATCTAGAAAAGTCTGCAACTTGAGCAAGGCTCTGTCAAATGTAAAGGAAGCAAGTTCTCTGAAGCTGTTCAATTCTTATAAGATGTAAAGACATGATTTCTGCAGTGTGTAATGGTACAAATAGAATTATGTTTATTATTATTTTACTCATGGCATTTAATTATAGAGAGAGATGGGTAGTTGGATGAACAAACAAACAAACAAAAAATGTAAACAAGGGAAAGGCCCCTTTTCTCTTTGTCATTCAATGCTCTAAGACAATCGGGGAGAACTTTAATAGGATGCCCAGTGAAGGACAGATTCCACAAGCCTAAGTGTTCACTGGGGGTTCGTCAAATAATGGACTGTTGGCCTATTTTTCAAGCCAGTTCTCTGCAGTAACTTGACATTTGATAGGATTACCTCTGGATTTTGGTCTGAGTCTCTGCTGTGACTGAGAAGATTGTCATTTTTTGATTTAAAATAACAGAGCCAATCACGTGAAAAGGTTCTGTAGAGTCAGCCTGCGATTCATAACCAAATATCAAGAAAGATTTTGTCTACAGTTGGCTTTCTTACCCTCCCTGTTATAACTGATCAAATGACTAGTTTCCATTATAAACACCATATATTTATTTTAGAAAAAAAAAGCCTGACATTCTTCAGAGTTGAATTATAAGAGTATCATAAAACTTGGGTGATTCTTTTCCCCTGAAGACTGAGAATATTTGCTGATTATAATTTCAATTCAAAAGTTTAAAGATGAATCAATTCTGCTTAGGCAGAACACTGAACAACTGAAAGAAAAAACTGAACTGGTCAGACATAGATAAAATGAAATTATGAGGCCATGGAATTATATACAGGAGAGTGAACAAAACACACCTAAACACTGGCCTTGCAATTGACCATTCAAAATATAGTTAATAAGTTCCCAAACATGCAAGTTTGAATTTTAAAATTAAACCTCCCAATTGCCAATTTCAAAAAATATAATGAGTTTAGAGTGGCCTTTTTATTATGCATGGTTTTATGTCTTTGGATTTCAAAATTACCTAGTATGCATTTTCAACTTTGCTACAATTTCTGGGCTGTTTTCATTTCTATTTTAAAAAGGCTAAACAGTAAGATGTGCCTCTGCTTTGCATTCTAATTGCACGTAACTGATTTGCACAGCAGAACAAAAAACTCATTTTCAGATTAAGAATCGTGCACCAAGAAATAATTATTGTTCTACCAGAAAAAAAAAATACTTTCCCACATCCTTCTCCCCTCATTTATAGAAACTGTTTCCTATGTTCCCCCCAGGTTGATCTCTTTTATACACCACCATGCATTTCTCTTTAGGGACTAAAATAATGCAAATGGAAACAAGGAGCATACAACTGTTTTGACTACATTCTTCTGCTTGCAACATAACACTTGCCTTTTATTATTTTATCTTCAACAATCAAGGGGTGACTAAATGGTTGCAGGTGGTGATGAAAATAAAAGTCATCCATCATTATTTATTAGGCATGAAAAAGATACACAATAATGTAATTTAATCTCAGAGCAGACAATTATTTCCACATATTGATAATACAATGTGAAAACTGTCATGAATTCTAATATGATATTTTGGCTTTATTGGTGCACCATGGCAAGCATGACAAATAATGAAATCGCATCAAAAAGAAAAAAAAAGGTAATTATGTGCATATGTCAATATCATGTGTGGAAAACATATCACCAAATTTTTAAAGCTTCTTCATTACAACTTGAAGAAGTCGAAATTTGAAGTGGAAAGAAAAAAAGCACATTTTCAGTTTTTGCTATTTAAAATACATGCTATTACATTCACACTTTGACCTATAATCTGAGTAAACAATTCCTGTGTAAGTGTTTTATCATAAAAAGTTTTGAAGACCAGCCAGTCAGCTAAAATATTTGCAATATGTGTATATACACCACAGGGTCACATTTCTAACGTGTTCTTTGGTTCACTGTAGTCTGGTGAAAAATCTACAGATGAAAACTCTGATCTCTACTTTGGGTAGCATACACATGGCTATTAAATGTAGCAAAGAACGTACCTTGTAGCCAAATAAAGCAAGAAAAGGTTGAAAATAAACATCTTTGGTAGGAAAAATCCTGACTGATGAAATGCTTGGTCCAAAAAAAGTGAAAGCTAGTTGTTCGTTATGTTAAATGATTCCTCTTTTCACTTGATTGTTGAATCTATCTCCAAATAGGACTTGGAAGGTGAAAATATGACAGAAAGAAAGAAAGAAAGGAAGGAAGGAAGGAAGGAAGGAAGGAAGGAAGGAAGAAGCGTTTCAGCTCGGTGGATGAGAACCAAAAACATCTTATGACTTATATTTGAAGAGATTCTGGTTTCTGCCAGGTGAGTGACCTTGATTAGAGAATTTCCTGGTTAGAAATAAATGAGATGGTTCTTAAAGTACCTGGTCATGATACAGTGTACACTCATACACACACACACACACACACACACACACACTCATTCTCCAGAACATATACACAGCATTCTTTCTCTGAGACTAAGTTTTTCACAGTTCACATATAGATTTGACATATGAATATGAGCTTCTTGGAGAAAATCAATGACCTCCTCTAAAAAATTGCCTTTTAGAATTATTAAGGAAGGAAAATATTTTAGACTTGGATTGAGTGATGGACAAGACCTGGAAGAAAAAGTGTCTCTGAGTGATCACAACACTGTGACCATTCTGGGTTGGGAGAGGAAATTTATATATCTTGTGGTTACTCAATTTTATAGAGAATCTAAGAACAAGTGTAGGCATCGGGTAGGAAAAACAAATGAAAGGAATAATTTAAAAAGTCAATAAGCCACAGGAAATCTGGAGACTGTTTAAAAAACACCTTATTGGAAGCCTAGCAAAAGTATGTGCCAGAGATCAAAGGGACACTTGGAAATGTGGCCCAAGTAAGGAAACCAGGGAGATCCGCAAACTATGGCAGGTCAGGTGTGAACAAGAATGCAGGCGAGCCAAAAGAGAATTCAAGAGTCCCTTGCAAGTGACTCCAAAGCTAATAAAAATGTTCTTCAAAATATACCCATGGCAGAAAACCAAGTAGAGAACTAATGGGCCGATCAAGTGACCCACTCTGGGCAAAAGAGATATGCTTCTTGAAGGATGGAAACCCTCTGACTTTACTAAAGATGATTCATTCATTCATAAACCTACTTTTATACCCTCATTCAATCATCCATCCAACCATCCATCCATCCAAACTTTTATCTGTTAAAAAATTATAGAATGCCAACCATGAACAGACTTTGGGTTCAACCTTGGGAATACAGAATGACAGCCATTCATTCATTTATTCTTTTTCACTCGTTCAATCATCAGTTCATCCACCTATCATGTGTTTGGTAACTATTCATTCCACAAAAAACTTTACAGAATGTATATCATGAGACAGACATTCATTCTGTCAGCCCACAAATATTTGAGAGACTAAGCCCTGGTCTAATTCTTTGAGATAGATCTGTGAACACTACAGATCACAGTACTGCTGGAATTGAACCTCTTTTCTAGCAGGGAGTAGCTGTGGAGGTAGGCAACTTATACAATGAACAGCTAATCACGAAATCAAAAGCAGTCATTTGGTATGGGAGGTATTATGAAGGACAAGTTGAGGCAGCTGTGAGCACCTGATGGGAGCCCTGCTGAGGTAGAAAACAGCACCCTGCTGACAGACCCAGACAGGAAGGAATAAGAGCCAGTAGTGTGGCAGGAGAGGAGGATGAAGAGATGGCACAGAGGTCTTATTATCTGGGGTTTGGTATGCCATGTGAAGAACTCCAGACTTCATCTTAGAGGCCAGTGAAGCCTTTTAAGCAACAATGATCTACTTAAAAAGCTGGATACTCTTTTGTTCAAAACCCAGCAATGGCTCCCTACTTCAACGGAAGGCAAAGCAGAAGTCTCTATCCTCTGTTAGCTTTCAGACTTAGTTTTGTTTTTAACCTCTCTCCCCTGCTTATTCTACTCCAGGTATACTGGGCTCTTCGAGCCTACTGGCTATTTCCTCCTCCATCCAATTCAAATGGACGCATCCATGCTTTCTTTAAGGCTTTTTTCAAATCTTATCTATGAGGCATGACATGAAGATCAGACTTGATATTGTGACTTCCCTGCCATCTCCATTTTTTGCACACCCTTGCCTCTTGTGGCATTCATTACCTTTCGATATATGATACACTTTATTTACTTATGTTTTATATACAGTTACATACAGTTAACCTTCCATATCTTTGGATTCTGCATCTATGGATTCAACCGACGGCAGATGGAAAACATTTGGAAAAAAAATTTCAGAAAGTTCTGAAAAGCAAAACTTGAATTTGCCAGCAACTACTTCCATAGTATTTACATTGTTTTTATAACTATTTACTTAGAATTAGATATTCAAAGTAATCTAGAGATGGCTTAAAGTATACAGGAGGATGTGCCTAGGTTGTATATGAATACTATGGCATTTTATATAGGGATCTTGAACATTCATGGATTTTGGTATCTACATGGGTTCCTGGAACCAATCCCCCACAGAGAGCAAAGGATGGCTGTGCAGACTTAGCTCATTCTCATTTTTATTGTACTGTGCTTTACTGCATTTCACAGGTATTGCATTTTTTTTACAAATTGCAAAACCATTTATGGCAACCCTGTGCTGAGCAGGTCTATCTGCAACTTTTTTCCAATGGCATTATTTTTAAATCAAGGTATGTACAATGTTTCTTTATGATGTAATGCTATTGTACACAATAGATTATGGTACAGTGTAAACATAACTTTTATAAGCACTGGGAAACCAAGAAATTCATGTGACTCTCTTTCGTGTGGTATTCATATTATTGCAGTGGTCTGGGACCCAAGCTTCGGTATCTCTGAGATCTGCCAGTCCTGTCTCTATCCACCACCCCCACCACCCTACCCAGGAGAATGGATTCTTCATGCAGCAGGAATTTCTGTCTTTTGTTTACATTTACCCTGGTCAACTACAAACTGAAATTGTTCCTGGGACATGCAACTCAATAATCATTTCCTGAACAGATAAATTAATGAATGCATTGTATAACATGATCATATTGCATTTTAAGAAAATTACTCTGTTGCAGCTTGAAGAATAAGCTGGGAGTTCAATGTAGACACAGAAAAATAAGAAGCTATTTTGAGGGTCTAGTGAAAAAGCAATTGCAGTTTAGGCTAGGGTAAAGATGCTAGAAATGGAGAAAAGGAAACTGGTTTGGGGGACTTATTTAGTAGAATCATCTGGGCCTGCTTACAGTAGTGTGCCAGAGTTGGCATGTATTGGTTTGCCAGAGAGAGCTGATAATTAAATTTTTAGGAATTTTGTTAGTTGTTAAGCACAGATGTTATTAAAAATTAAATTATATAAACTTGCAATTAATTATATTAGAACAAAGTTAATAAATATTCAAAAGTAATTAATTCCTAATTATTTTACTACATTTTACTATTATCTATGCTCTTGAGGCTATTTATGTCTATTGTGTTTCTTCAGGAAATATTATCTGATGGCATGTTACTGTGCAAATTTTTTTAATTCCACATTAACTTATGTCACTGGTAGCTTGAAAGCAGTCATAGCAGGAGTATTTATTCCTTGGTAATTGTCAAATGCTATACATCAGAGCTTGCTTTATCATCTTTTAAGAAAGTGATGGAGGAGTTCCTGTTGTGGCGCAGCGGTCAAGGAATCCGACTAGGAACCATGAGGTCGCGGGTTAGATTCCTGGCCTCGCTCAGTGGGTTAAGGATCCGGTGTTGCCGTGAGCTGTGGTGTAGGTCGCAGACGCGGCTCAGATCCAGCGTTGCTGTGGATGTGGCGAAGGCCGGCGGCTACAGCTCTTGTTAGACCCCTAGCCTGGGAACCTCCACATGCCACAGGTGCGGCCCTAAAAATGACAAAAGGCCAAAAAAGAAAGAAAGAAAGAAAGTGATGGAGAAAATGTTCATAATACTGATTAATTTTAAAAGAATGGCATGTCTGCAGCTATTTCATTGTTAATACTGCACAAAACTGAAGAACTATTTCTCCAGTATTTGAAAACAATTATCTGCTTCAACAAAGAAGTCATTCACATCATTGATAAAAGAACGAAATTCTGACCTATACCTTGTTGTCTTACTCCTAACTCTGGCATGTAAGGGAAACTATCAACCAACATACGTATCAGAAATACATTCACTCATTAGCTGCAATCATAAGTTGGCCACGGATTAAAGAATTTTGCAAAAAACTATGAAAACATTCTAGAAGGATTAATTGGCTATATGAAATTTTCCATAAAGAGCATTATATGTTTTATTATCATTGCAAACTGTGTACTACACATTCTTTATATCAATAAAATCTATGACAAATTTATTTAAGTTTTATTGAAATATAATAATTATGTTGTGGTAATTTCTGTTGTACAACAAAGTGATTTGGTTATACATAAACACATCTATTCTTATTCAGATTCTTTTCCCACACAGATTATCAGAGGATACTGGGTAGAGTTCCCTCTGCTATATAGCAGTTACCTGTTGGCCAGTCACTCCATATACCACAGTGTATATATGCATACATTTTCTTTCTGGAGAACTGGTTTTAAACAGCATACTTCAGGATATATATGGGTCAGGAGAGAAAGTATTAGCAAAAATGCTGCTAGTTTCTGTCTTGTTCAGCTGCCTAAATGATGATACCCATACTTTCAGACAGGGAACATTAGAAAAGGACTAGGTTTGATGGGTTGGATAGGGCAGGCAGTGTAATGGGTTAGTTGGGGTGATACTGAGTTTGAAGACACAGGTAGCAGCAATGTGTGCAACTGGAGATTATCATGATAAGAGAAGTAAGTCAAACCAAGAAAGACAAATATCATATAAGATCACTAATACATGGAGTCTAAAAAAGTGACACAAATGAACTTATTTACAAAACAGACTCACAGACATAGAAAAAAACTTACAGTTACCAAAAGGGAAAGGGGGAGGATAAATTAGGAGGTTGGGATTAGTAGATACAAGCTACTATATATAAAGTAGATAAACAACAATGTCCTACTGTAGAGCACAAGGAATTATATTTAAAATCTTATAATAAACTGCAATGGTAAAACATCTTAAAAAGTATTTATATAAATATATATGTGAGTATATATGTATGTGTGTGTGTGTGTGTGTGTATATATATATATATATATATATATATATATATATATGTTTGCTGTACACCAGAAACTGACACAACATTGTAAATCTACTGCAAAAATTTTTTAAAAAGAAAGAGAGGAAGAGATAGGAAGACTACATGATCAGGTGGCTACTTGTATCCAAAGATCTGGAGTTCAGAAAATGACTTTTAGCTGGAGTCATCATGTGGGAAATACTTGTGAAGATCAGTAAATGAAAGACTAGAGAATGGATAAAATTATTCTGACTGTTTCTTCCAAATTAACTTCCAAAGTGAAGTTTGGAGGCATTTAGATTGAAGTGGTAAATGCTGAGTGTTCTAGAACTGACAGGCAAATTAATAGTACACAAATCATCAAAGCTAAACAATATCCTCGGATTTCCCGTCATGGCGCAGCAGAAACAAACCCGACAAGAACCATGAATTGTGTGTTCGATCCCTGGCCTTTCTCAGTGGGTTAAGGATCTGGTGTTGCCATGAGCTGTGGTGGAGGTCGCAGACGCGGCTCGGATCCCGTGTTGCTGTGGCTGTGGCGAAGGCTGGAAGCTACAGCTCCTGTTAGACCCCTAGCCTGGGAACCTCCATATGCCATGGGTGAGGCCCTAAAATAACAAAAAAAAAAAAAAAAAAAAAGGAAAAACAATATCCTCTAAGAATATTTGAGGTTTCCATCTGGGATTTACAGTTTCATGACCAAACACATGTCCTCCTTTATTAGAGAAGGATGTCTTTATTAAATAAGCAGTGTCAAAAACATAGGTCCCCGCTGGACCTGTGATAAGCAGATTTCAGAGGGTGCCATGGGTAAGTGGACCTGAGTTATTTACTTATTAGCTACCAGTGATTCTGAGTATTGTGAGTAGAATTAGTTAGTTACTAAATGATATGAAATGTGGGAGCCAGATTCTTAAAAACACAATCTTATTTGAGGGCTTTATATTATCTTTTTGAAAAAAGAACCATGGACTTCTATTGTGAAGATATGGCTTTCTCTAACTTTCTCACTTTAAAAGCCCTGGATAATATATGTAATGTGTATGTTACAATTCTAAAAGAGAGAGAAAAGAAGGCAGAGCAGCTAGGGACTTTAGTACTCAGGGAACAAGATAGAAGTCAGTTTTCTCTTTGCGTCCTGTATCTCAGACTTGGAGCTGAAAAAGCAAGCAATTCAGAAAACCAGTTGGCACAGACAAAAAAAATAGACAACAATAACAAAACACAACAAAATGAAATTAGCACCAAACAAAAACCTACTCTCTCTAGTGAAAGAATCAGAGGAGGGGAAATCTACACAAATAGAGAACTTTTAGAAAGTAGTCACTGTATTCCAGCCAAACACCACAGAAAAAATTATGGTCCCACCCCATCCACACTAGCAGAAACCGAGAGAAGCATAGACATAAACCCCTGTTGGACTGTAACAAGCCTCACCAAAAGCATTACTGGGATGATGCTAGAGATGCCCAAGTAGGGGGCTCTGATTTTCATCCTCACTGACTGGTAATGAGACCTCCCTTCCCATCCTTATATCCTGTGGTGTCAGTGGAGACCACAAGTAGACCCTGGATTTCTATCTCTGCCCAGAAATAATGTAGACTCCACCACCATCTCTGGTGTCAACAGAGGCTGAGTGGGGATCCTGTACTTCTACCACTACTTGGCAACAAGGAGGCAATGCTTCTCTTGCTGGAGCTGTACAATAAAAACTAAGCAAAAACAGAGGTTGAAATAAAATTCAGAATGTCATAAAATAATACAAAAATATCTATATTTCAATTGAAAAACATTCATAATACTACAAACCAGGAAGATCTAAGTCAGGATGAAAGAAGACAATAGATTCTAACACCAAGGTGGCAGAGATGTTAGAATTATCAGACAGACATTAAGAAGCTATAATAAAAATGCTTCACTGTGCAATTATAATATGCATGAAACAGGTGAAAAACATACAATGTCCTAGAAAATAAGTATGGAAAATATCAGCAAAGACATAGAAGTTTATAAAAAAAAAAGAACCAAATGGAAATTTTAGGACTAAAATATACAATAACCAATGTCAAAAGATTAGTGGATGGGGGCAACAGCAGAAAGGAAAGAACAGAGAAAACAATTAAATGAATGGTAACACAAAACAACAGAAATTATCCAGTCTGAAGAAGAAAAATTTGAGAGTCTCAAGGACCTGCTGAACTTTAACAAAAGACATAACATCTGTGTTATTGAAGTCACAGAAGGAAAGGATAAAGAGAATGAACTAAAAAAATACTAAAAAAATGATGAATGAAACCTCTCAAATTTGCCAAGATACAAAAAACTAGAGAATCAAAAAGCTGAGAGAACCCCCCAAAAAATAAACATAAAGAAATCCATGCTGAGACACAATAATTAAACTTCTAAAAACTAAAGACAAAGAATCTTGAAAGCAGCCAAAAAAACAGCACCTGACTTATGGGGGAAAACAACTCAAATGACAGAGGATTTCTCATCAGAAAACATGGAGGCTCAAAAGATGTGGCACACTATTTTGCAGGTGCTGAAAGAAAAGAACTGAAAGGTAGAATCCTTTGCCCAGTGAAAACATTCTTTATGAATAAAGAAGAAATCAAGACAATTTTAGATGAAATAAACTAAGAGAATTTGTTGTCAGCAGATCTCTTTTAAAAGACTGGCTAAAGGAAATTCCTTTAATGGAAAAGAAATGGTGAAAGAAGAAAACTTGGAACATTAGGAAGGAAGAAAGAAAACGATAAACAAAGTCACAGGTAAATACAACAGACTTCCCTTCCACTCTTGAATTTTCTAAGTAATGTTTGATGATTGAAGGAAAAATTATATTATTTTAAAACAACCAATCATTTGTTTCTAAATTCATGTAGAGGAAATGTTTAATACAATTACACTATAAACAGAGTAAAGAGACTTAAAGTTGTTTAAAAATTGTTTTTTCTATTTTTTAAATTTACTTTTTTTTCTTTTCTTTATTCAAGTATAACTGATTTACAATGTTGTGCCAATTTCTGCTGTAGAGAAAAGTAACCCAGTCATATATCTATACAGACATTCTTTTTCTCATATCAGCTTCCATCATGTTCTATCACAAGAGACTGGATATAGTTCCCTGTTCTATACAGTAGGAAAGGGAGGTAAAGTTTCTATATATCACTCAAACTGGTAAAATGCCAACAACCATAGACTGTGATGATTTATGTATATATAATATAATATCTAGAGAAACTATTTTAAAAGCTAGGCAAAGAGAGACACTTGAAAACACTATGGATAAACAAATTGGGATCTGACAAATGTTCAGGCAACCCACAAGAAGGCAGGAAAAAGAAAACAAAGAAAAACAGAAAAAAGTAGAAAACAAAAATTAAATGACAGACTTATATCCTGGTGTATCAACAATTATTTAAACGTAAACAATTTAACTATATGAATTAAAAGGCAGAAATATGAGTTGTGGCACAGGGGAAATGAAACTGACCAGTATCCATGAGGGTATGCGTTTGATCCCTGGCCTTGCTCAATGGATGGATCCAGAGTTACTGTGAGCTGTGGTGTAGGTTACAGATGTGGCTAGGACCTGGCATTGCTGGCTGTGGTGTAGGCAGGCACTGTAGCTGTGCTTTGACCCCTGGTCTGGGAACTTCCATATGCCTTGGGTGCAGCCCCCTCAAAAAAAAAAAAGAGAGAGAGAATAGCTTAAATAAACAAATTTACTTAAAATATATTGATAGAATCTTAACAGAATCGTATTGCAAGTAAAAGAATGGAAATAGATACATCATGCAAAAATTTATCAAAAGGAAATCAGAAATGGCTATATTGTAACGAACAAAGAAAACAGATTTCAGATCCAAAAATATTACCAGGGGTAGAAAGAGACATTATGTAATGAAGGTGTACAAATCAAACAGAGCTACAAAATATGTAAAGCAAAAACTGAAAGAACTGAAAAGATAATACAAAATTTTATGTACCTATAAATACAAAAATTTTATATAAATTTAATATTAAATTGTATTAACAGACTTTTCTCCACATTAATAAAACAACTAGAAGAAAATCAGCAAGAATATAGAAGGACTCAACACCATCCTCTCAGGTCTAATTGATATTTGTAGACCTCTCCATCAAATAACAGCTGAATGAATATTCTTTTCAAGGGCCAAAATGACCATATCCTAAGTCATGAAGCAACCTCAACAAATTGAGAAGAAGTGAAACCATACATTGTGTTTTCTGGTCACAGTGGAATCAAACTGGAAATCAGTAACAAAAAGATAATAAGAGAATCTCCAAACACTTGGAAAATAAACAACACACACATATATATATATATACTGTAGGAGTCAAAGAGGAAATATCAAGGGAGATTAAAAAACATATTGACTTGAATGAAAAAGAAAATACAACATACTGAAATTTGAGAAAGCAGTTAAAGCAGTTCTAAGAGGGAAATTTATAGTCCTAAACCCTTATATTAGAAAAGAGGAACAATCCCAAATCAACACTCTAAACTTCCATCTCAAAAATCTAGAAAAAGAACAACAACATAAGCCCAAGACAAGGAGAAAAAAGGAAATAATACAGATAAGAGCAGATCAATGAATTTGAAATACAAAAAAAAAAACTTCTGGTTCATAGAAGTAATTGTTAATGAACTTATCACAAGATAAAGAAAAAAGAGAAAGACACTTTTATCAATATCAGGATTAAAACCAAAGCTATCACTACAGATCTTGTAGACATCAAAAGTAAAAGGGAATATTACAAACAACTCTGCACATATAAATTTGACAACTTAAGAAAAACTGACTAATTCCTTGAAAAACACAAACTACCACAATGCACCCAGTATGAAACAGATCAATTTGAATACTCCTGAAAACCTTGTAAGAAGAAGTACATATATAAAAATACTGGGCCACTTTGCTGTATAGCAGAAATTGACAGACCACTGTAAGTCAACTATAATGGAAAAAATAAAAATCATAAAAAAGCCTTAATAAAGTTGAATTCATAATTGAAAAACTCCCCCAAAAGAAACTTTTAGTCCTAGATAGTTTCACTGTAGGATTTACCAAATGTTTAAAGAAGAAATAATAATAATTGTATACAATCTCTTCCAGAAGAGAAGAGAAAAACTTCCCAATTCATTTTATAAAGTTAATGTTATTCTGATAATGAAACAAGTCAGTGTAAAACAAAACAAAACCCTAAAACTAAAGAACAGTATTCTCATGACTGTAGATGCAAAAATCCTTATCAAATTAATAGCAAACAGAATTCAGCAAAATATAAAAAGAATTATGGGATATGACAAAGGAGTTTATTCCAGGTATGTAGGAACTGATTTATTGTTTGGAACATGATGAAAGGTAATATGAGAAAGAGAGTATGTACAGATGTATGACTGCGTCACTTTGCTGTATAGTAGAAACTTGACAGAACAATGTAAATCAACTATAGTAAAAAGAAATTTTTTTTTGGCTTTTTTAGGGCTGTACCCACAGTATATGGAAGTTCCCAGGCCAGGGGTTGAACTGGAGCTACAGCTGCTGGCCTACACCACAGCCACAGCAATGTGGGATCCGAGCTGTGTCTGTGACCTACACCATAGCTCATGGCAATTCAGGGCCCCTGACCCACTGAGTGAGGCCAGGGATAGAACCTGTATCCTCATGGGTACTAGTCACATTTGTTTCCACTGTGCCACAATGGGAACTCCTGTAAAATTTTTTTAAAAACTTAAAAAAAATTAAAGAAAAGTTAACGTAATCCACCATATTAATAAACTAAAGAAGAAAATTCACATGATTGTATAAACTGATTCAGAAAAAAAAAATTGGACAATTTCAACACCCATTCATGAAAAAAAAATTCTCAGAAAAATTGGAACAGAGATCTTTCCCAACCTGATAAAGAGCACTTACATTTAAGCTAACATCACACTTAACAGTGAGAGGCTGATTTCTTTGTCTTAAGACTAAGACCAGAAAGAAGACAAGGACTTCAAGTGACTGCTCTTGTCACTTCTGTTCAGTGTTGTATTAGAACCTCTAATCAGTGTAATTATGTACAGATTTTTGACAAAGGTTCAAGAACAATCCAGAGATTGGATTAAGATGGCGGAATAGAAGGACTGGAGCTCAACTTCTCTCCCGAAAAACAACAAAACTACAACCAAATGCCAAGCAGCCTTCAACCAAATGGACTGGAAACTTCCAAAAAGATATTCTACTCCAGAAGACAAAGAGGAGACCACATCAAGAGGCAGGAGGGGCGATTACGTGATAGAAGCAACCCCATACCTCCTGGGTGGGAAGCCCCACAGACTGGAAAGTAACTGCATCACAGAGACTTAGCTACAGGACTGAGAGTTCTGAGCCCCACGTCAAATCCCCACGCCTGAACGGGCACAGGGAGAAAGAGCCCCTGGAGCATCTGGCATTGAAGGCCAGTGGGGCTTATGTGCAGGAGCTCCACAGGATTGGGGGAAACAGAGACCCCATCCTTGAAAGGCACACACAGACTTTCACATGCACTGGGTCCCAGGGCAAAGCAGTCTCCATAGGAATCTGGGTGGAAACTGACTGCAGTTCTTGGAGGATCTCCTGGGAAAATAGGGGTGACTGTGACTTGTTGTGGGGGAAGGACATTGGAAGTGAAGCCCTCGGGAACATTCATTAGCCTGCATTTCTCTGGAGGGGGCCTGGGAAAATCTGGTCCCTCCCATCAGTGCTGAGAAGCGCCAGGCCAAACAATAATCCAGGTGGGATCACAGCCCCACCCATCACTAAACATGCTGCCTAAAGACCCCTCAGGCACACAGCCAGCCTCTAATCTCATCCAGAGACAAAGCCCCACCCATCAGAGGGAGAGGAATCAACCCCACCTACCAGTGCGCAGGCATCAGTCCCTCCCATCAGGAAGCCTACAGCAAGCCCCCTCCATACCAACTTTAGTCACAGGGGAGGCAAACGCCAGAACTAAGAGAGGCTACCACTCTATTGTTGGCAAAAAGGTCACCACACCAAAAACCTATAAAAATGAAAAGACAGAAAACTCTAACCCAGATAAGGAAGAAAGAGAAAAGCCCAGAAAAACAGCTCAGTGATGAGGATATTACCAGCCTCTCAGAAAGAGACTTTAGACTGTTGATGCTGAAGATGATGCAAGGCATTGGAAATAGACTGGAGGCAAAGATTGATCATTTATAGGAAACAATGAGGAGAGAAATACAAGCTGTAAAAATTAAACAAGAAGAGATGCAAAATACAATAACTGAAATAAAAAATTCATTAGAAGCAGCCAACAGTAGAATACAGGAGGCAGAAGAACGAATCAGCGAGGTGGAGGACAGATTAGTGGAAATCACTAAAGTGGAAGAGAAAAGAGATAAAAGATTGAAAGGAAACAAGCTGAGTCTCAGAGAACTCTGGGATACTGTTAAACGCACCAATATCCGTATTATAGGGGTGCCAGAGGGAGAAGAGAGAGAGAAAGGGCCAGAAAAAATATTCGAGGAGATAATAGCCGAAAACTTCCCTAATATGGGAAATGAACCCCTCACTCAAATCCAGGAAGCGCAATGAGTACCATATAAAATAAACCCAAGGAGGAACACCCCAAGACACATATTAATCAAAATGACCAAAATTAAAGACAAAGAGAAAATTTTGAAAGCAGCTAGGGGAAAGAAACAAATGACATACAAGGGAACCCCTATAAGGTTATCAGCAGATTTTTCAGCTGAAACTCTACAGGCCAGAAGGGAGTGGCATGATATACTTAATGTGATGAAAGGGAAAAACTTCCAACCAAGATTGCTTTACCCTGCAAGGCTCACATTCAGATTTGAAGGAGAGATCAGAACCTTTACAGATAAGCAAAAGCTAAGAGATTTCTGCAACACTAAACCAGCTTTACA
>PVHT021183699.1:53472718-53537387 GCA_004024745.2 Catagonus wagneri | reverse complement strand
ATGCCCCAACCAAAAGACATAGACTAGCTGAATGGATACAAAAACAAGAAAACAACCAATGGATCACTGAAGAAATCAAAGAGGAAATTAAAAAATACCTAGAAGCAAATGACAACAAAGACACGACACTCCAAAACCTCTGGGATGCAGCAAAAGCAGCGCTAAGAGGAAAGTATATAGCAATACAAGCCAACCTCAGAAAACCAGAAAAACTCAAATAAACAACCTAACTTTACATCCAAAGCAGCTAGAGAGGGAAGAAGCCGGGTCATGGAAACAACCTAAATGCCCATCGACAGAGGAGTGGATAGGGAAGATATGGTACATACACATAATGGAATATTACTCAGCCATTAAAAGGAACAGAATAACATTTATAGCAACATGGATGAACCTAGAAATTATCATATGAAGTGGAACCAGTCAGACAATTAGACAGCAACACCCAATGCTACCGCTTACATGTGGAAACTAAAGAGACACAATGAATATCTTTGAAGAACAGACAATGACTCACAGATTCTGGAAAACCTTGGTTTTTCAAATAAGACAATCTGGGGGGTGGGGGGATGCACTGTGGGTTTGGTACACAAAATCTATCGTATTGACTAATGATCTTTGTACACCTATAACTGAAATAAAATTCATTGTTAATATGAAAAAAAAAAAGAGCAATCCATTGGAGGAAAGATAGACTGTTCAATAAATGGTGCTGAAGCAAACTGATATCCTTAAGTGAAATAAAAAAAGAACCTTGACTTAAGACTCACAATTAACTCAAAAATTAACCTCAAAATGGAACACAGACTTAAGTGCAAAACAATGAAACTCTTAGGAAAAAACAAAAGATTAAGTCATAAAGGTCCATGTCAAGGGCAAAAATTGATTTCACTTGCTATCAAATGCAGGATTTATAAAAAGAAAAATAGATAAATTGGATTTTATCAAAATGAAAAGTGTTACTCTGTGAAAGACTTTATTATAGGGTAAAAAGACATGCTATAGACCGTGAGAAATGTTTAAGAAACACATATTTAACAAAGGAATGGCTTCTAGCATATATTAAAGAACTTCCAAAACTCAGCAGTAAAAAAACCAAACAATACAATTAGAAAATAGACAAAAGATGTGAAGAGATGTTTCACCAAAGAGGAGATACAGATGATAAGTAAGCACGTGGAAAATGTTCATCATCATTAGTTGTTAAGGAAATGCAAATTAAAATCACTGTGAAATATTACTGTACATCCATAAATGGCTAAAATAAAAAATAGTAACAATGCAAAATGCTGGCAAGGATGTGTGGAGGACTCAGACATTGCTAATGGAAAAATCTATCAACAAGTGAAATGGACTTGAACAGCATTTTCTTTAATTTGATATGCAAATAATATTATTTCAACAAGGAGTCAATATAAACATGAATAATGACATTATGTGTTCCATGTCTGTACTAACTTTTCAGATTCTGGCATGCCTTTTATAGTAATAGCCTGCCGCAATTTAGACTAGCCACCTCTTAACTGCTCAATAGCCTCTTGGGGATAGTGGCCACTGTTATTGCATAGCTGGAGTCTACATATAAGATTCGAGAGACAGAAGAAAAGCCATCATCTCAGGCAGAAGCTGCTGTCAGTCATGTTACCACTGGCAGACAGGAGACATAAGGTTTTACCAGCAGTTACTCTGAGTTCTACAGGCAGGTGAAATCATCAGTGAACGTTTTCCATGATTCCTACACCTGCAGATTTCGTGAACTCTAGCAGTGTCTTGCCTAACCTTGTCTATGTTCTTCTAGTTATATATGCCTTTCAATGTCTTGTATTAAATCCCTTCCTGCTTGTAATATCTAGTGTGGTTTTTTTTCCTGACCAATCTTAACTAATGTAGCTGACAGGGGATATTTATTCCTCAGAAAATACCCATATGCTTTCCTCCATTTCCTAGCTTCCTTGCATGTTTGGGGCCATGTTGGTAGTTGTGGCCAATTTTCTTTGAGAATTAGTGATGGTTGTATGGTTGCAATCTGGACCTTTGAAGGGTTATATACGACTTCCCAGTCACTTCCAACTCTTGGTTTCATATGTTGATATGATGGTGTCACAAGGCAGAAGCCATTGAATAGCATGGCATACAGACACCTTGGAGAGCTGCCCAAGAACCCTTGGACTTTACTTAAACAAGATAATTTTTTTTGTGTGTGGGAAGACACCGGGGTTTCAAGATCTGTTTGTTACCATAACACAGTCTCTACTAGAATGATTCTTACAGGAATTTGTCTTGGAAATAGGCATTAAATATCAAAATCCCAAAACAGGTGGTTCTGACTTGATATGCCTGTGAAAGGAGAAAATAAATACACTTACTTGCTCAGGAATAGAGGGTGCAGTGGAAAGAAGAGTCAGTTCTGATCCTGGAAGAATGGAAAGCTGTGCTAGGACTTTGGAAGGAGTAGCCAGCATGTTGTGAAATTAGCAATTGTGAGGAAAGAGAATACTGGGGTATACAGACAGAGACTCAAGGCTGGACTTCATATGCCCAAGAGTATATTGCATAGCAAGTACAAATGCAAACTTTTAAACAGCCTAAAAGACTATGCTTTAAAAGCGATGAGTATCTTCTCAATAGTAAATCTGTATCTGTAAATATTAACAAACAAAAAGAGGTGAAGCAGTTATGTAAAGAAACCAATGTTACCAGGGAGGAACCTTAATTGGAGTCAAGATTTTTTTAAAACTACCTAAGTCCATTAAATTAAATATTTTAGAAATACATTTGAGCAGGAGCACAATGCTAATATGTGAGAGGCAGACTTGTCCTGGTATTCAGGAAAGAGATTACAAATAGATTTGAGAAAGTCTAGATAAAGTGCATCCTAATTATTAGTAAAATTATTAGTTGACTGCTCAATAAGATAGATGTTAAGCAAAAAAATAAATCAAATATTTTTTCTTCTGAGACTTCTGAGGAATCACTGAGAATAGGATAAGAGACATCTGAAAACTGAAAGAAGGGTATTTTGGATAAAATAGGCAAAATTCTAAATTACCAATAGAGAAAGACATTCAGACAAAATAGACTCAATAGTTAAAAATTAAGATATATAAATATAAATTTTATAGCTACTTCCAGTAAAATAAACCCCAGAGACAGGCTATTTAAATTAATGTTTACAAATACGAAACATCTGAAATTTTATCTGGCTCTTATTAAACAAGCCCCAAATAATCTGCTGTAAATTCAGATGTATTTAAGGCACTCTTGGGGGGAATTAATAATATTACCATCCACAATGAAGGATGTAATAATCTTTTGCTAACTGTATCATACTCGAAGGTCAATATGTCCAAATGTGCATATCGATATTGGCAAGTTGAGAATGAATTTTGATTCAAAGCAAGGAAGAACTTTCTAGTAATTGTTACTACTTAACGTAGTTTTCAAATATTTACTCTTCCAATGGGGATAGCATTTTGCTCTCCAAATCTTAAAACTATTTAAAACAGATACAAATAGAGCTGTGTGTTACTTAAACAGACCTGCTTGCACCTATGATCTCACTTGTTGCCTTCCCTTTTTTGTTGTTGTTTTTTTCTAAAGTTTTATTGAAGTAAAATTGATTTACAATGTTGTGATAATTTCTGCTGTACAATACAGTGATTCAGTTATACATATACACACATCCATTCTCTTTCAGGTTCTTTTCCCACATGGATTTTCATAGAATTTTGGATAGAGTTCTCTATGCTATACAGTAGGTCCCCACTGGCCCATCATCGCCTTTTATTACTAACAGTTTTATTGAGGTATAATTGACATATAAAATTGTAAGTTATTGAAAGTGATGATTTGATATATGCATACGTTGTGAAAGAATTCCCCCACCAAGTTAATTAATATATTTGTGTCTCACATATTCACCTTTCTTTTCTTTTTACTCTTTTTCTTTTTTTGACATTTAAGTTCTACTTGCTTAGCAAATTTCAATTAGACAATTCAGTTTTAGTCCCATCACATACATAAGATTCTCAGATTTTACTAATCTTCTAACTAAAAATATGTATGCTTTTAATAACCTTTTCAGAGAAATTGCTCTTAGGCATAGAGTGAAAGCCATGGCCAACCCCTCTTTTGTTCTCTGTATCTCATTTCCTCTTGCCCTCTCAGTGTTTCTCATCCTGCAGTTATGCTCTTTCTTTCCAACACCATTAATTTCTTTCTTTTCTTTGGTTTTAGTTTATTCCCACCAACAAACAAATATATTCCAGTGTCAGCCTTATTAATCCACATGGCTTATTCCCCAATTCCATTTCATCTACAGCCCTTCTGCTCTATTGTCTTCAGGGGAAAACTTCTTAGGAGATATTTATAGTCACTCTTTCTTTTGTCCCCAGTTATTCTATTTTTAAAAAATATCCATCCATGTTGGGCTCTTGCCAAGGTGACCATGACCTTCACATGGAGAAATTCAATGGTCAATTTTCTGTCTTTTTTTTTTTTAACTTGAATTCTCAAGCATCATTGAAAGGGTGGTTCCTTCCTTCCTTCTTGAAGCATTCTCTCCCCTTGGTGTTTTTAAAGCAACATCCACTTGATTTTCTGTGTACATTAATGACTGCAGGTTTACTTGCTTCTCCACGTCAGTTCATTTGACTTCTAATTGTTGAAATACCCCATGGGTCAGTCCTAGGCTCTGTCTACACTTCCTCCTAGATGATCTCATAAGTTTCCTAGGCATTAATTATAATATTATGTTGAATGACTCAATTTTGTATCTCTAGCCCTGACTTCTCTAAAGTTTGAACTCTAATATTCAGCTGTCTATTCAATAACGCTACTAGGAGAGTTAATAGGAATTTCTAATTTCTAACAATCAGGAATATCTTCCCCTTTGTGAGTCTTTTGCTCCCTTGGTTGTTCCCATTACAGTAAGTACAAGCTTTCCCCTACCCAGTGAGTGAAAATCTAGGAGTCATCCTTGCTTCCTTCTTTTATCTCAGCTCTCATCATCAACTACCAGCAAGTTCTTTCAGCTTTTTCTTCCAAAATGCATTCCAATGAAATCTAGTTCTTTTCAGTTCCTCTGCAGATACTGTCACCTGTAGTCTGGATTATCTAACAATTTCTCCAACAGCTGCTCAGTGAGCACTACTATTTATAGTAGTATAAACGCTCTACTTTATACTACAGTACGAGACTATTTATAATCTCCTTTCCACACGGTTGCTGCAGTGGCAGTCAAAAAACCCTCAAAATGCTTCCAATTGAGCAAAAAAAAAAACAAAAAAAAACAAAAAAAACCCCAAAAAACTTTCTTACATGACATGAGACTGCTAATAGGTCAAAGTGAACTTTCTAACAACTTGCTCTAATACTCCTACCTTCCCTCATGTAATCTAGTCCCATCAACTATCTTTCTGACTCTCAAACACGCCCAACTTTATCCTCCTTTAGAGCTTTTGCTTTGTGCCTCTCCCTGGCTTTCTTGGAACTCCTGAAATTTTATTTTTTAATACAAACATCCGGTTTACTTCCTACTTTCCCAAAGTGTTAGTGGTTCCATGCTATCAATAGGAAAAGTCCAAGCCCTTTGGAATATCATCCAAGATGTTCATGTTATGGCCTATCTGGCATCTACTCCTTTCCTGATTACATCTATTTATTGCCCATGAATTCCATTCTATTACATCATACACTTTACTCCATATCCTTCTCTTCAGATACACTGAAACATATGCCTTCCCCATATCTGCCAAGTGACCCTTATACTTCTTTTAAGAATCAGCTACAATACCTCTCTTTGGAGTTCTCAGGAAGAGCTCTTTACTTTTTATCCTGTACTCACAGAGCTTTAAGTATATTTCTTTGGTATAACACAGTCCTTTGTGTGTCTGCCTCAAATTTTCCATTCCTATGGGTAGAAGAATGATTTATTCATCTGAGTGTTCTCACCACTCACATTGATTCCTACGCAAAATAAGTTTTTTTTTCTTTTACTTTTCCTTTTTTTTTTAAATAGGTGACACATGATTTTACTATCTCTCCCTTTCCTGAATACTCTGGTGTCTCTTCTTTGGGTAGTTCTAGTTTGCTCATCTTAACTGTGAAGTGTGAAGCTCAGAAAACCATGCTTATATGAAAAGATGCTTGGCATGGCAAATTATGAGAGAAATGCAAATAAAAACTACAAGGAGGTACCATCTCACACAGGTCAGAATAGCTATCATTTAAAAGTCTACAAATAATAAATGCTAGAGAGGTGTGGGGAAAAGGAAATAGTCCTGCACTGTTGGTGGGAACGTAAACTGGTGCAGCCACTATGGAAACCAGTATGGAGATTCCTCAAAACACTGAGAATAGAAATGCCATATGATTCAGGAATCCCATTCCTGGGCATAGTCCCAGACAAAACTCTAATTTGAAAAGATACATATATACCTATGCTCATAAAACACTATTCACAATAGCCAAGACATAGAAACAACCTAAATATCCATTCACAGATAAATGGCTAAAGAAGATGGGGTACACATATATAATAGAATACTACTTAGACATAAAAAAGAATGAAATCACGACATTTTCAGCAACATGGATGGACCTATAGATTATCATACTAAGTGAACTAAGTCAGAAAGAAAAAGACAAATGCCATATGCAATCTAAAACGACACAAGTAAACTTATTCATGAAACAGAAATGGACTCATAGATGTAGAGAAGAGACTTGTAGTTACCAAAGGGGAGGGGGTGGGGGGAGAGATGAACTGGGAATTTGGGATTAGCAGATGCAAAGTATTATAAATAGAATGGATAAACAATAGGGTCCTATGGTATAAGCACAAGGAACTATATTTAGTATCCTGTAACAAACCATAATGGAAAAGAAAGAAAGGAAAGATATTCAAAATCAAATGTTAAGTGAAAAATAAGTTTACAAAACAACACGTACCCATTAACAATACATATATAGAAAGTAAAAAATAAAGAGAAAACTCTGCTTAATTTTTAATTTATCATAAATGATTCGTATTTATATCCCAGCCACAGTTCCTGGCACATAGTATCTGCACAACAAATGTCTGCCATTGTACCAGAATGACTGTAGTGCTATAGGACATGTGGTTGCGGTAACCACCCTAGAACAGGATTTCTACCTGATCCTTCTTCTGAATTCATGTGTAAAATTAGTGAAGCCTGGTCACTTAGTGTACAATATTTTATTTTAATAACATATTATTATACTTTAATATGATATTTTACATGACATTGTAAAATTTATAATTATCTGGATAGCTGTCAGCTAATCAACAATGCCTATTCAGTGAGTGAAAATCTAAGAATGCTAAAGACTCAAGCATTCAGGTTAAGAAAACAGACTGCATTAGTCAGGCTAGGCTAGGCTCTGTGGCGGCAACAAAACTCCACATTTCAGTGGCTTAACAACATGGTGATTGATCTCTTGCTCATTTCACAGCTCAGGTGGGTACTGAGTGGGCAGTTCTTCCTGAGATGGTTCACAGATCCAGGCTCATTCCACTGTTGGCTCTGCCACTCTCTAGAGGCTTTGAGTCCTCTGCTAGAACTCTGACATCTAGCCAGTTGACAAGGGAGGAGGAAAGCCAGGATCTTACAGAAGACAGAAATAGTGTATGTAATTCCTGATCACAATCTATTGGCTAAAGTTAGTTAAACAGCCCTAGACAAACTGCAAAAGGAGATTTGGAAGTATGTTCCCAAGAAGAGGATCAGTTAGGATAGTGCCCGTCATACCAACAGCTACCATATCCTGCAGTGCCTCCTATAGGAAGCATCCTACAGGAATATGCTTCAACTTGATCCCTCTACCTAGGGCAATTCAGACAATAAGTAGAAGTTTTTCTTTGCCTACTTAAAATATTTGCCAGCATAATTAATGACAGGGTAAAAGAATTTTCAAGAAAAGTCATTAAATTGTTCAGGGAAAACACTTAAATAAGAGGCAGGCAAACTACAGCCTGTGAGCTGAATCTAGCCTGCTTTTTGTTGGAGAGCGGGCAGACAATGGTTTTTACATCAATAAATGTTTGAAAAAAACCAAAAGGAGAATATTTCATGATATGTGAGAATTGCATGAAATTCGAGTTTCAGTGTCCATAGATAAAGTTTTATTGGGAAATTATCATGTTGATTCATTTGCATGTTGTCTTTGGCTGCTTTTGTGCTACAGAAGCAGAGTTCAATTGTGACAAACACCATATGGCTGCCAAGCCTAAAATATTAACTCTCTGGTCTTTCACAGAAAAAGTTTGTCAGTCCCTGTTTAAAACCATTCAAAGAGCACACAATTTAGTATTGATAAATCAGTAACAAAACTACAAAACATTCTGGGCCATCATTAAAATGTCTACAAATAACAAATGCTGCAGAGAGTGTGGAGAGAAGGAAACCCTCATGAGCTGTTGGAAATGTAAACTGAAGTAGCCACTATGAAAAACAGTATAGAGGTAACTCAAAAAACCAAAAGCTGAGTTGCCATATGATCTCACAATGCCACTCCTCGGTGTATATCTGGACAAAACTCTAATTCAAAAAAGTTACATACACCCCTATATTCATAGTGGCATTATTTATAATAGCCAAGACATGAAAATAATCTAAATGTCCACCGATGCATCACTGGCTAAAAAAAAAGTGTGGTGTATATATACAATAGAATACTACTCAGCCATAAAAAGAATGAGATAACGCTATTTTCAGCAACATGGACCTAGAGGTTATGATAATGAGGGAAATCAGACAATGACAAATACTCTAGATACCACTTATATGTGGAATCTAAAATATGATACAAATGAATTTATCCACAAGACAGACTCACAGACAGAGAATAGACTTGTGTTTGCCAAGGGGGAGAGGAGATAGGGGAGAGATGGATTGGGAGTTTGGGATTAATTGATGCAAACTATTACATATAGAATGGATAAACAACAATGTCCTGCTGTAGAGGACAGGGAACTATAGTCAATACCCTATAAAAATATGTAACAATGCAACCAAATGTGTGATAACACAATAAAATCCTTCTAGAATTTGTACTCATTTTACAGGGGTGGGTCCCAGAAAATGACTGGAACTGAAGACAGGAAAACAAAAATTCATATAATACACAGTCAAGAATAATGAACATGTTTTCAAACCAAAGAGGTCCCACTTAGGTAAACAGGATTATTTACCTGTAGTTTAGGTAGACAGGATTATTTACCTATATTTTATTAAAAGAGACAAATGTAAACTCACTTCTTGTGTACTCAGATGCTTCTATGCTCAGGTTATTTATTCCCAAACTTAAGCCAGGTGGTCCTGGTCCTCAATGTCAAAAGTAAGGTCTCACACATTTGGTAGTGCACCTTCTGGCTTTAAACTTTCTTGACACAAGAGCTGTACAGGAGGTCATAAGTAAGAACTCCATCACTTACTGAGGTGAATAACTCACTGTCAGACACTGAAAATAAGTGCTGGTGAACTACAATCTTCTCAACAAAGTAGGTCTCCAAAGAATATCTAGTAGACAGTCTAGTTCGACCCCACTGTATTTACAGTGTGAGCCTTTAGAGTAAGTGTTGAGAGTAAACCATTTCTTCTCAAGATATCCTGAAATTCACAATTCACTAGTTTACGTTGGCAATATGCAGTGGATTGTCTAATGTATTCAAATGAGAATGTGGATCAACAAAGCCTAACTGATTTACTTTTGTTTCGAGGAAGCTCCCACTATATTATGGAAATAGAAGCAACCTTGCAACCCAGGGGAAATTCCCTACCTGATCTGCACTGAATTGTTCCCTTTGAACTCTTCTTTGGAATTCCAACAAATGCTTGTCATGAGTTTGAATATTTTTTCATTCATAACTATGAATATATAAATATTTCTCTATACGACTATGGTCATATATTTCTGTTAATTCAACTTGTCTTGTTAGTAGAAACAAAACCCATCACTCTCTTTTCAAAGGAGTAAAGGTGACTGCCTTTTGCTCATTCCTGGATCACTGCTGCCTCCAATTACTACCGCGACGTCCTCCTTTCCAAATAGAACCCTAATTGAGTTCTCACTATGACAAGTTCATTTAGTCTAGTGAATGAGGCAAGTAACGAGGACTGGTGATTAGGCAACTCAAATTAAATTTCTATTTCTCCTCGTAACATTAAGCAAATCTTTAAATTTACTTTAAAATCTTGTACCTCCTCATATGGCTTTCTCATGGCCCAGGTAGATGAGTGATAAGATTGTTCATTTTGTTTTCATTTTTAGTCTGGATACTTTTGCTAGGAGAAAGATATCACTGATATTTTTATTCAGTAGGATACCTGATTTTATATTTCTTAGGATAAAACATGTTTGCTAATTTTTCTATTGAGGGACCATAGGTACAGCTGCACAGAATTTTGTTTTTAATGTGTACATTCTTTTAAAATTAAAAAAAAACTTTTTAAATTGAAGGATAGGTGATTTACAATGGTTCAGGTATACAGCAGTATACAGACGTACATATACATATATGTGTGTGTGTGTATTCTTTTTTCAAATTCTTTTCCCTTTAGCTTATTACAAACAACTGAGTATAGTTTCCTGTGATATAAGTAGGTCCTTGTTATTTATCTACTTTATATATAGTAGTGTATAACAGTTAAAGCTAAATTCCTAAAGTATTCTTAAATAATCAGGCTATTCCACATTTTTTGGGAAAACTGTTATATTTATTATTTTTTGCTCATCATGACTAACTCTATCAAAAAGAAAACTCACATTCCTGGGATTTGTGAGATTTTCTGTGTTTTAGGACTTTTATTTTGACTCTCTCTGCGAATTCATTTTAAAGTTTATTTTACTTCCCCATCATCTCCTTCTTTCCCCATAATGCATGTACCATTTCAACTGTTATTAAATGTGAACAGAAATGAGACATTCTTATCTTTTATAAATAATGTAATTACATTTGGGCCAAATATTTGTTTGATAGGAGAGTTGATGGATTTGGCATCTCAGTTTTGGGAAATGAATAGATGACTGCAAACTCATAAGACATTATGGTTTAAAAAAGAAGAAGAAGAAAACAATCTAAAATTTCTTTTGGATGTAACTACAAAATATATTGAAATTTGACAAAATTCAAAGGTAAAATATGGAAAATGCTGGCAAATTGTTCAGAGTAGCTGAAATCATGCATTATAAATATTTGTGTGTGTGTGTGAAATAACTGACATTTTGTGAGGATCAAAATTACCACAGAAATTTGGCCAAGTCAGCATCAAGTGATTTCACACCATTATTGAACTTTTCTCTGTTGGAGATGTTCCCGGCCAAATCCTTCCTTTTTGGAAATTTCCTGGAGCTCCCTCGTCTGCCACAGAATAGCACTGAATGTTTCTCATCCAACAACTGAACAAGACACTAGTGGCTCCCTTTAGCTTTCAGCCAAGCCTTTCTTTATCTTTTACCTCAGGAGAAGCTCAGTGTTTTCTTCCACTTTTGATTTTTTGACTACTTGTACAGCTTTCTGGAGAGGCTTCCAAGACTGACCTTTCTCACCCATCTGCTTGGCTAATTCTGCATCTCAAACTCCAGAGCAGCACTTTCCAATAAAGCCTTGGTGATGATGGAAACATTCTACATCTGCATTCTCCAACATGGTAGCCACCAGCTACCAAAGGCTCGTGAGCATTTAAAATGCCCACATACTGGAAAACTGAAAATTTGAATTTATTTAATTTTATTGACTTTTGCTTTAAATAATCACAAGTGTCTACACTGGACAGTAGAGCTCTATAGGAACTCTTTTCATGCAGACTTTGCAATCCTTCTAAAAACAAGATTATAAATTCCATGAAAGTTAGCTGCCCTCCTAAAAATGGAATATCTTTTCTAACAACTCATGTCTAAAACTGCAGTAGTTTATGATTTAGCGTGATGCCTGATTCAAAGACAAAATAAATGATTTTTAAACTAAAAAAATTCCACAAATGCAGGTCTATGCCAGGTCTGTTTTGTGCTCTGCTGCATCAATAACACACAATACTGTGTTTGGCACATAGCAGGCACTCAAACGTTCTTGTTAAATGTATGAGTGAATACAGGAACTTTAAGGATAAAGGAAACATTAAAATGGCAAAGACAAAAGGGTCTATATGCACCCTTTAACCTTAGAACATATTAAATCAATTCCTTTTTTAAAGATGATCTCTTTAATGTAATATTGCTGGTGACCAAATTGTGGAACACAAAGAAGTGATTAATTCACATTCACTGTGAGTTATATTAGGAGCTCTAGTTCCTTAACGTAAAGGGACTGGGTCTAGGAAAGTATAGAAGAATGAGTTTTCTCAGAAAAGGCCTGCGCATAGGATTGTATCATATAGTTCTACCAGTGGCTGGCACATATTCCTCCCAATAAATATAAATTTCTGGGAGATCAGTTATTGCACCTGTAGATTACAGCTTTCTTGACATCTGCAAGTACGAGAGAGATAAAAGGGAAGTGCAGGAGAGGCACAAATTATGGTTTTTATGCATTATCTCATTTTAGTTCAATATTGCTACTTTCCACCTCGCACTTCATTACTAGTGGCCCACCATGACCCACTGTCAAACAACACATGACAAATACAAAGCGAGCTCTTATTAGACTTCTGCTTTGTTACATAATAGAACAGCGCTATACAACTCACTACAGTTGTATTTGGGAGAAAAAAATCACAAGCCAGAGGAGACTAAAGATGTTACTTCCTATGTAATAAAGCCAAACAATTTTTTAAAAAATAAGTGGATCACATCAACCTTTTTGGCTAAGGCTCATGTAAAATAAAACAGCACTTAAAAGTAAAGCCAACTTACAGGCAGAATCACAGGTGCACTTGGAAGAAAACAAACTCATTTGTTGAAAGTTTCTGAATACATAATGGGCCATCTAAACATAGACCAGTTTAATGAATGATGATTCTGGACTACTGAAAATGTGAATTACAGAAAGCTATAGGCAAGTTTAATAAATAAATATTTCTGACCATCACTCAAATCCTCTTTGGAGAAATTGCAATCAAGATGGCAATCTAGCAACAATGAAAAAAAAAGTTTATTCTCAGTGTGTACAAAATGCAAACACATAATAGCCACTTGTTTTATAACCCATTTTTTTCATGTTTGATTTTGCTTAAACTACATATGCAACAAAAATTTCATAATACCTAAAGCATGATAGTAGAAAGGCCACTGGGGAGCTGGGTTCCAGACCTGAGTGACACTGGTCATTTCCTTGCCTATCCTTCCTTTTGGTTTAAATAGTGGGAACACAATTGTGGTAGTTATGGTTTCTGATTGCCTAACAAGTGCAAGTCCCTCTGTAATATCTCATGAGATCCTCTAGGAGGTATCATAGTTATCTGCATTTTGCTGGTGGGGAAACTAGAGCTTTAAAAGGTTGCTGGCACAGCTAGAAATGAGCAAACCCTGGCAGTCTGAAAGCCCTAAAAACCCCTAAAAGGAAAGAAAAAACTAAAAATAGAGTTACCGTATGATCCAACAACCCCACTCCTGGGCATATATCTGGAAAAAAACTCTAGTTTGAAAAGATACATGCACACCAATAATCACTGTGGCACTATTTACCATAGCTAAGACATGGAGGAAAGCTAATTTTTTATCAACAGATGGGGTGATAAAGAAGATATGGTGCATATATACAATGGAATATTATTCAGCTGCAAAAAAGGATGAAATCATACCATTTGCAGCAACATGGATAGACCTTGAGGTTATCATACTAAGTGAAGTGAGCCAAAGAAAGATAAATATCATATGAGGTTGGTCACCTTTGTGTGGAATCTTAAAAAATGATGCAAATGAACTTATTTACCAAACAGAAATATACACAGAGACAAAAAACAAACTTATGGTTACCCAAGGGGAAAGGAGGGATATAAATTAGAAGTTTGGGATTAATAGATGCACACTACGATATATAAAATAGATAAAAACAAGGACCCATTCTATGGTACAGGGACAATTTCAAATGTTCACTGTGTTGTACTAACCTATAGTGGAAAACAATCTGAAAAAGGATATATATACATATATGTATATATGTCTTTTTTTTTTGTCTTTTTTGTCCTTTTTTTTTAAAGGCCGCACCCGTGGCATATGGAGTTTCCCAAGTTAGGTGTCTAATCAGAGCTGTAGCTGCTGGTCTACACCACAGCCACAGCAAGGCGGGATCCAAGCCGCATCTGCAACCTACACGACAGCTCATGGCAATGCCAGATCCTTAACCCACTGAGCAAGGCCAGGAATCGAACACTCAACCTCATGGTTCCTAGTCGGATTTGTTTCCACTGTGCCACGACAGGAACTCCATATATTTATATTTGAATCACATTGCTGTACACCTGAATATTATACATCAACTGTACTTAATGAGGAAGAGGGGGAAGGGAGAGGGAGGAGGAGGGGAAGGAGGAGAAGGAGAGGAGAAAGAGGAAGAAGGAGGAGGAGAAAGACAAGGAGAAAAAAAGGAAAGAAAAGATTTCCCCCAAACAACCCAATTCCTTGCATTAAGGAACTGAAAAAGAAAGAAGTGAGAATGAAAAAGGGAAAATCAGGAAATATAGAAAATATAGGAAACTCTTTAAGGAGCTTTTCTGGGAAGGGGAGCCAAGACACAGGACACAGGACAGGAATAAAGACAGAAAAATGTGGGTGAGAGAAGGACTTTCTTTTTAACTGAGACTAATAATCACCTGTGTTTGCACATGGTTGAAGCTGATGTGGTCAAGAGATAAAATTGATGATGTAGAAGAAAGAAGGGGTTCTAGCTGGAGCAGTGTTCTTGAGTAGGCAAGAGAGGCTGGGACTGGGGTACTGGTGAAGAGGTGGCTTTAGACAGAAACAGGGAAAACTGAACTGTGATAACAGGCAAGTTGGCAAAGTATGTGGGTGCAGAGGCTGGTGACTGAGTGTGTGGGTTATTAGGCATCTGTTAATTTCACTTCCTGTGGCCTCCATTTTTCTTAGTGGGAAGAAAGCAAGGAGAACGCGGAGGGGATGGGCAGGGATGTTGGGGATTAGAGGAGGGGAAGGTGTGACAGTGCAGTGTGTGTGCACAGAAAGGTTCCCTGGATTGCCTGTCAGCAGGAAGGGCCCACCTGAGGCTCTTGATTTCCTGGAAGCCAGTACAGCTTTTAGTGGGAAGAGGAGCATGGGGGTGAGTGTGACAGGGAATAGCAAGGATTAGGTCCAGAATGTCTTGATAAAGCTAGTTTAGATTTTATTCCAAATGAACCCTTAGGAAAATCATTTAAACTCTGCACATCTGTAAACTACTTCTGTCAAAATAAAGTGAGAACACATAAACTTTCACCCTTAAAATTCTTCACTCTGTGTAAAAGAGAGAACTAATTCTTAAGTGTTCGTTAAACTAACAGCTTAAATCTCTTGATTATTGCTTGATAATTTACTTTTGTTTAAAGTAAAATTTCTTATCCATGCATTTTCGCTTTTTTTATTCTTTGAATAGCTTTCAGCTTTGCTTCAATATCTTGATCTTCAAATTGCCCTCGTTCTGGAGCTTGTTTTACGGATTCAGTTCAAATTTCAAATCTTTTTCACGAAGAAAGCAAAAAGGGGTTAATCATTCAGTATGTATTTCTTGAGCAGAAGTGGTGATCCTGGCACTGGGAACTTATTTTCAGCATTTTGTAAGTACTTTGCAAGCATATGAAGGTTAAAAGATTAAACGCGAACTTACTAAAATTTGATGGGCAAGTCTAAAACCAGAAATAAATATTCTTTGGGATTCTAGATTGATATCAAGGCAGGGATTTATTTTCTGTGGGCATTTTTTTCCTTCCTGTTTCTTAATATTTTCAGGTAAAGCCCATTTTGCCCTCTTGTGAGATTGCTGATCACAGCATCATTTGTAATAGAAAAGTCACAAGCATCCTATATCTCCCAAAATCTTGGAATCATAAAATAAATTATCCACGTGATGGAAAATCCACACACATTTAAAAATTTGTGTTTAATAACAGGAAGGACTGTTCATTATGTGAATGAAGAGCAGAGTAGAATTAATTGTTCACTATAACTTTAATTTCTAAGTGAATATATTATTAATTTTTAACCTGGGCTAGAATATATCATTTTGACAAAACAGTGATTTTTCTCCATGTAGTATGATTAAGATGTTTTATTTTTCTATGAATGTTTTTATTTTTTAACATTTTTATAATGAACATACATTCTTTTTATGATGAATCTAAAGTTAAATTCACTGGCACAATAATTTTTCTTATGTCAGGGAGAACTGGTGTTTAAAAAAACAATGCTTCTCTCTCTCTCTTCTGTTTAAGGCTGCACCTGTGGCATATGGAGGTTCCCAGGCTAGGGGTCAAATCGGAGCTGTAACTGCTGGCCTACGCCACAGCCACAGCAGCGCAGGAGCCAGGCCGTGTCTGAGAACTACATCATAGCTCATGGCAATGCTGGATCCTTAACCCACTGAATGAGGCCAGGGATCAAACTCAAATCCTCACAGTTACTAGTCAAGTTCATTACCACTGAGCCACAGTAGGAACTCAATGCTTTTCTCTTTTAATCAAGATTCTCCACCCCCCCCACCATTTAGATGGCATAGAACAAACAAACAAAATCCATTCATATCAGAGCTCAAAACTCCTTGAGCCACCTTGAGGGCAAAAAAAATAATGCCCTAGAACTAAACGTGTAAAAATAATACCCAGAAAAAGAACAAATAGGGGTTTAGGGACAAAACATAAAACTATATATCAGGACTCAGATCTTGATCTGTTGTAAATGCATCTCTCATCCCTTTCTCTGTGTAATCTGTTAAACAATTGTTTAATAAATAGATGAGGTCTATATTATTTATTTAAGAAAACTTATAAGCACTTACTGTGTACCAGCACAGTTTCGAAGTGCTTCATATGTAACTTATTTCAATCCTCATAGCATCTTTATGAGGTCAATAGTATCTCTGTCTTATAAATGAGATACTTAAACACTGAGAGGTTACATAGTTGGCTCTTGTTCCCACAGCTGGCAAATGGCAAGGCTGAGACTCAAACCCTTGGCCTCTGCAGATCACATTCCTACCTCAAAACTAAGCTTCTAGGCACTGCACTGGGCTCCCCCCCGCTCAGGAAACATATAGTATCGTGGGATGACAGACATCAACCCCGAAAGCACACGAAACAGACACATAATTACAAAACCTTGTAAATCTATGAAGGAACGTGTAGAACATGTGTGTGTGCGTGTGCGTGTGTGTGTGTGTAAAATGAGAATCTTGCATCTTGGTAAATTACAGGATGTCTGTCTAGGTCATTTTGCTCTCTCACCAGAACCATTACCTAGAATCTAGGTGTAACTCCCTGAATACTGTTCGAGAGCCAAAAGGAGAATCTCAATACCCTCAATGATTGTTACAAACCAAAGCAAATGAACTTTCAGTGGAAGATCAACCTATATTTAGAGAACTCATTTCTTCCTTCAAAGAGAGTCAATAAGAAAATGTGTATTTGAGTAGAAGAGTCTATCGCTCTTGGATGCTCTGTAGTAAACTGCCAGTATCTCCCACCGTCTATACTCTCATAAGTTCCTGATGACCTTTTTGGGTGAGGAAAAGATGAAATCGCAACATAAGGAATACGTGTAATTTAAATTTTTGAGTCATTTTCATTGCTGCAGGTGTATGAATTTTGATAGAGTGGTCCAAAGGAATTTTTTTTTTTTTATTGGCTCTTCTTTTTAGCAGAGGAAGGAAAGATGTCTCTGATTGGGAGACTGGCTTTATATGGGTGGGGCACTGTGAATTATAGCATCCGAATCCTTTTTTTAAACATTTCTCTTTGTATGTGATTTTTCTGGACATCATGATGTGTGTACTTTTTCATAACCTCTCCTTTGAGGTATCAGATACAACTTCCATTTCTGGAATAAAGCTCACCAGGTTTTAGAGGAACCGTGTGTCTAGAGGACAGTGTCTTCTTAGCTGGAGGGGTATCAAATTGGCACTTCGGATGTGGGCAAACTTTAATCCCCATACAACAGTGTTTTGAAACAAGGGGTATGCTGACCAGATTACACCTTTTGTTGTTGTTGTTGTTGTTTTTCTTTTTTAGGGCCGCATCTGCGACATATGGAAGTTCCCAGGCTAGGAGTCAAATCAGAGCTGCAGCCGCCGGCCTACACCACAGCTCACGGCAACGCCAGATCCTTAACACACTAGGCAGGGCCAGGGATCAAACCCACATCCTCATGGATACTAGTTGGATTTGCTACCACTGAGCCACAGTGGGAACTCCCCCGATCCCACCTTTGAGGAGAACTAGGAACTGCTTCAGGCACTCCAGCGATTTGTCTGATCATCTCAACATGGCAGCCAAGTTGTTCTTAAAGCTCAGGAGACTATGTGCTCACCTGCCTGTGGGCCTGTCACTCCTCTCAGCCTTACTACTCTGTCATGTGTATAATTTGTTCTCTCCTCATCAGAGTGACAGGGCACCTTGACAGAGCCACTATTAAACTCTCTACAAGTGCTCTTAACTATCATCTTAATCTGTGCCTGGGGGCGCCTTACAATGTGTCCCTAATCTCTCAGCCATGGTGGCCCAGATAACTGGATTGGAAGGAGAAGGAATTTGTACCAAACTGGCTTCCCATCAGATGCCTTTCCTAGGGATTTGGAGCTGAGAAGAAGAAAAAGTGCACTTCTCCAGGATGGAATAACTCTTATCTATAAAACTGGCAGTTGTTAGGGCCCACCTTCTGCTGGCACTATAGAGCAGACACAGCTCTTCTGACAGAGGGGAGGAGATGATATAGAGAGAGCCAGTCATCCATGAGGATGGAGAGAGTACTCCACGGGTTCCGGGCTGCCTTTGGGATCCTGGGTCTACTGCTTCTGGAAGCCCAGAGATTTCCTGCCCAGGAATCCATGGAGGTATCTCTGTATCATTAGCATACATTATCCATTCTTTATTTTCCGTCTGGTTTATTGATTGGTTGGTTTTGCTTAAACCAAGCTTGATTGCTGTTACATGGAACTGAAGAGACTTAACTAAGAGAGTGGCCTTAGTGGTTCAAGGAAAATATTTAACCATACTTGCCAGCCTCTCTTAGAATTAGCTGCATCAGGTCTTAGGCCCACATACCTAGTTCTAGACATGTACATGGATTACATGTTCTCATATTAAAGCAACAAAGACATCAAGCCAGAAAAAAGAAAAATGTAGAGAAGTTTTAGTTCGACAAAAAGTAGCAGGCATTTCCTAGAAATAGCTCTGACCCAAACCCAGCCAGAGCAGATTCAACCGGAGGGATATAAACAGAAATCACACTCAGACTGCTATAATTAAACTAAACTAGATTTTAGAGGAAATTCTTCTTTGTGAAAAGAAATGAATCTCTGTCGTGGTTCAGTCCTAAGCACTTAGGAAAACAGTGATCAAATTTGTGGTTTGCAGGCAGAAATCTTTTTCAAAATAAACTGATCAATGTAAAATAAAACAGGAAATCCTTTTTATGAATGCTGAAATCATTCCCACGCAGAGGTCATGGGGGTTCAACAGTATTAGCCGTTTCCTATAGACTGGAATCCATAACTATCACAGGTCTCAAATAATCGGCATTTTGTTCCGCTTTTGTCATTATGTTATTGTCTTACCCTTGTATGTTAATAGTCCCTTTATCTGTGTTTTATCTTCCTACTTTATGTCTGATCACACTGTTCGTATGTGGGGGTGTATGTTCCTGGTAACTTTAAGACAATTAATGTAGAGAAAATGTGCTGTATTAATTTGGGTTTGTTTTATTAGCATTCTACAGTTTGATTAGAATGAGAAAGTCGAGAGAGTGTTATTTGCCAAGCAGAGTGAAAACAACCTAAAATGAAATAAACTGAACCTCAATGTATCATTGATAGAACACGGAGACATTTTTCACAGCGTTGTTGTAAGTACAAAGGTCCTTGCGTGAGACAATAAAGGAAACAAAGACGTTTTTTCCCCCCAGACTGTTTCTAGTTGCTTTGGAGATACCTTTAGTTAAGTGAAGGGCAAACTTTTTCTTTAAAAGGGATTTAGAGAAGAAGATACTAAAATATACCAGACAACTATATTGAAATATTTACCATTTGTTGATTTGGGACACAGAGTGAATGACAGATTTCAGCATAATATTTGCAGAGGGAAAAAAGAGAATTTTCCATGAGCATCTAGAATGTTGTTTGGCTTGGGTTTATGCAGAAAACACATCTAAAAAATGAAAATTAATCTTGGAGCAGGGGAGAATTCCTCTTAGAGTATAACCATATAATGTCAACAGAGCTTTTCCAGTGATTAGCAGTAAAGAACTAAGACTGTGGGTGGGCTTTTTTTTTTTTTTAACCTCACTTTTTCAAATATAAGTAGATCTCTTTTGTAAAATGGCCACATTTTAAATAGGTGTGGTCCTGGATAAACTGTTAAAATATATATGCTCTAATGTACACGTTTGCATCTGTTTTTCTTCGACTCTCATTTCGCCACCCCTCCATGGTTTGATAAATTCAGTAACTGGTTATAGATTTGGAGATGTTCCCTGTAAAGGGCATTTTGAATAAAAGCATGTGATTAAAATTGTTGATGGGCCAAAGAACAATAAATAGAACAAAACTAATGAGAAGTTTTCTCTTTTTCTTTTCTCTCTCTTTTTTTTTTGTTTTCTTCCATTTCGAAAAAAAAATTTTTTTTTGTCTTTTTGCTTTTATCTAGAGCTGCACCCATGGCAAATGGAGGTTCCCAGGCTAGGGGTCTAACAGGAGCTGTAGCTGCCGACTTACGCCGCAGCCACAGCAACGCGGGATCTGAGCCGCGTCTGCAACCTACACCACAGCTCACGGAAATGCTGGATCCTTAACCCACTGAGCAAGGCCAGGGATCGAACCCACAACCTCATGGTTCTTAGTTGGATTCGTTAACCACTGAGCCATGAAGAGAACTCCTATTTCGAAAAAATTTGAGTTTGAGAGTTCTAGCCTGTGGAACAAGGAACCTATTCATTGTTTAAATGGAAAAGGTAATTACAGATACAATACAGAAGTTACGCTGCTTGCTTGGTAAGAGAATCTCTTCCATTCAGGTGAACTATTTTAAGAATGCAGGGAAGTATAATAATACCCATAGTGCCTTTAAAGTACATTTATTTGATAGAAGTGTTCAGATCATATGAAACCCAGAAACACACATTTAAGGAGTCCAGGACTAGACCCTCTGGATATGAAAACACAATTATTATGCCTAAGGTTTTAGTGGTCTTGTGTCTAGAGGACAGTGTCTTCTTAGCTGGAGGGGTATCAAATAGGCATCTCAAATCTGGGCAGAATTTAATCCTCATACAACAGAGCTTCTTTTGTTTTCTTTTTGCTTTTTTAACTTTTTTTTTTTTTTGCTTTTTATGGCCTCACCTGTGGCATATGGAAATTCCCATGCTAGGGGTCAAATCATAGCTGCAGCTGCCAGCCTACACGACAGCAACAGCAACACTAGATCTGAGCTGTGTCTTCGACCTACACCACAGCTCAAGGCAATGCCAGATCCTTAACCCACTGAGCAGGGCCAGGGATCACACCCTCATCCTCATAGATACTAGTTGGGGTCTTAACCCACTGAGCCACAACAGGAACTCCCATTTTCAGTTTTTTAAGGAGTCGCCATACTGTTGTCCACAGTAGCTGCACTAATTTACATTCCCGCCGACGGTATAGGTGGGTTCCATTTTCTCCACATCCTCTCCAGTATTTACTACTTGTTCTCTCTCAAAGTAACTTGAATCTGGCTTCTTCTCTTGCCACCTCACTGAGTAAAGTCATGCTGTTAAATCCCACAGTCATTCGGCAACCCTCCGGTTACTAAATGCTATGGGTAGCATTTAATTCATTTGATCACTGCTTCCCCTGCTTCTAGGCCACCACACTTTATAGATTTTCTTTTAACTCCCCTGATTGCTCTTTTTCACATTCCTTTATTGTTTTTCTCCTTCTTCAACCACTTAACAGTGAAATGCCTCAGAGTTTAGCCCTTGACCCAGCTGCTTATATTTCCATATTGCTTACTCCTATAGCATGAAATACCAGATTCCTTTGAACTTAAAACTCTCATACCTAACAGCCTACTTAACATTTCCACTTGGATAAGTTATAATATCTTAATATCAACAAGACCAAAACTAAACTCCAAGACCACTTAACCCCTGCCACCAAAGCAATTCTGCACTCAACCTTCTCAAAATCCATGGCAACTCCATTCTTCTCCTCACATAGCCAGTAATCCTTGACTCCTATTTCTCACTCATCCAATATGCAACTACCAAAAAAGTCAGGTTAGTGCTAACACGCAAAATGTGCACAGAATCAAGACATGTTCTACCACCCCGACAGTTCTGGTCCAAGCCACAATCATCTGTTGCCTGAATTCTGCAGCAGAATTCTCCCTGCTTCTACACTTGCCCCCTTTGAATCTCTTTTCAATTCAATAGCCAGAGTGGTCCTCTGAAAACATAAGTCAAATCATGTCATTCCTATGCTCAAAATTTGCAAAAGCCCACATTTCACTCCAAGTAACATCTGAATTCTTTTGGCTAAACAGTCCTACCTAATCGGATTCTCCATTATCTTTCTGACCTTCTCCTTGTTCACTCTGCTCCAGCCACACTGGCCTCCCCAAACAGGCTAGGTGTACCCCTCCCAGTGGTCTTTTTGCACCTGTTCCTCCTTGCCCACAGCTCAGTTCCCATAGAAAACTGCTCAACTCTCTCCTCATCATTTGTTCAGGCCTTCTTCCCACCGAGGTTTACTTTCACTACCTACTGAGTACCGTCATCTTCCATGGCCCTCTCCCGACTCCCCGTCATCTTCTCTCTCCATCACCTATCATGATGCACTATTTTTCTAACAGTTATCAAGATCTCAAAGGAGTCTTTCCTACCAACACAATCACAAAGGGTCCCCCAGTCATTTGGGAGATATGTAACTTCCACATCAGAGTTACCACTCACGCTATTTTCATAGTGCTTATCACTTCCCTAGTATTTTCTCATTTGTCTGTTTTCTTTTTATTCCCTGCTCTCACTGCTGTGTTCATCCTATTACTTTCCATTATGTTCTATACAAGTGTCTCATGATGAATACAGGGAGCTTAATGGATACTGATAAACATTTAGGGATTATGAACTCAGAGAAAAGTGCTCAAATGAAGTGACCGAGACAGGAAAAGCAGAACACATCGTCAGTGTGAAGACAATACATATTCACGAGATGGGCGTGGCTTTCACCATCATCAGTCCACCGAGACTCTCCCTTGAAGTAAGTGTCAAGTTATGAGCATCCTGATCCTGTGAAAACATGGTGGTCTGTCACAGGGCAATTTGGGGGACTTGAGGGTCTTGTGCTGAATTACTGAAAGGCAGCAGACAGGCTGACATGGCAGGTAGAAAATTGTTCCCCCCTCCAAGTTAGAAGCTAATAGGCTCATCTAAAGCCCTCCCTCCCCCAATGGCTTAGTCTCTGTAGGACCTCAGGGATAGAAAATGCCTGAGGGAGAAGCCAGCAAAGAGAAAGTCAGGAAAAAGAGAAAGAGGGAGATATTTGAAGAAATAATTTGCACACCTGCATCCAGATGTGTTTTTGCAATTTTTAAGTTCATTGATTTGTCTAAGGACCTTATGAGGTTGATGCAATTGCATCCTTATTTTATAGGTGGGAAAACTGTGTGGTCCCAAGATCATATAACTAGTCAATGATGGATTTGGGATTCAAACCCAAGCAGCCTAGCTCCGGAATTGATGCCCTTGACCGCTGTCTCCCACTAGTCTAATGGAGCATAAAATCAATGTGAAGAACGTTTAACGTTTCCAGAGTGAGTAGTCTGGGGCTAGCCTAACCAGGGTCAGAGAATTTCTTTGGGATTTTTGCCTTCAAGAGACTATAACTTCCTGTAGGACAAGAACTACATTTTGTTCTTTTTTTAATTAAATTTTTTAAAGGCTATAGTTACTGTACAGTGTTCTTTCAATTTCTGCTGTACAGCAGTGACCCAGCCATATATATATATATATATATATTCTTTTTCTTGTGTCATCTTCCATCATGTTTTATCACAAGTGATTGGATATAGTTCCCTGTGCTATACTGCACAACCACATTGCTTATCTATACGTTTCATTCTTTAAGCCCCAGTATTTGGCACGTGCTTGACTCTTGACCACATAGTCACAATGAAACTGAAATGAAAGGCGGAATCTTTAAAAACAGACCTGTACTTTGCTTACAGGATAGAGAATAAAGATCTGGAGCCAAGAGCCCAGATAAACATGTGTTCACACTCTTGCATACACTTGTACACGTGAGCCGTCCGCCCGGGGACAGAATGATAGGAAGAACTGCATGTAAGACTTTGTAATGAATCATAATTCTCTTTCAAAAGAGAATAATTTTTTTCTCTCTCTCTTACAATAGCTGGGGCTGCTGCCTAAGCCATAAAGGAAATCAATTTTCTGAACCTTTTCCTGGAGCCCTACGCAGGTTTCAACTGAACCCCCAGCGTGCTTGGCAAGTTCTATGCACTCCGCTGCCTCTGCCCTGTGGATTCCAAGCATGCATTTTCTTCCTTCTTGCTGGCTGTCCTCCCCATGGCCCCACCTTCCTCCAAATGTCCGTTCTGATCAGATGGACAAGTCAGGCTTTGCCCAATTAGTCCACTTTAAGTAGCTTACCCTGTACTTTATTAAAAGCAAAATCCACATTGGGTTGACAAGATTAGAGGAAAATATAAAAATAAATTACTGTATTAAAATTAATTAAATGAAAAGCTGTATCTAATACCAGGAAATGATGGACTTCACAGGAGCAGTGAAGCCCTTAGTTCAACAAATGATTTTTAAAAATCCAAAAAACTCCCTACCCAGGCCTGAATTAAATATGCTACACCAAACACAAGAGCAAAAAGATGTTAATTTTGGCTTTTTGCACAAAGTGAATAAAAAGTTCATTCTGTTCTTTGCTCTGCTGGGAAATTCTTTTGATTGAAACACCCTTCCACTGGCTGGTGTTAGAAATTAAACCACCTCATACTTAAGAGGAAGACTTTGGTTTTAGGATCTCAACGAATTTTGAAAACATTCATACACGTGCCTTGCCAAACAAATAAATAGGACTATAGGTTCAATGGCTCAGTATAAGATTTATTGATCACCTATGATGAGCCAGGTCCTCTGCTGAGAACCTGGCTTGCCAAAAAGGTGTGGAAACTAGAAAATAGGAGTGAGATAACCAGGATTAAATTCCACGCAAAATGCCATATGTTTTGAGTTTGTAAACCCTGTCATCAATTATTTTTATAGCTTAGTTCGTCATAAGTTCAAATTTCTTCCTTCATTCATTAATAGGAGGAACTGAATTCAGATTTTAATGGGCCTGGGATAAATTGGGAGAAAAATGAAGTCCAGTATGGATTATAATGAAAACAGCTAGATGCTTTTATTCTTCATTCATATTTTGGATTTCTGATACCACATTCCCTCTAGAAGCCCAAGTCCATTTTGTTGTTTTTCTTTTATACGCATGTATTGGTGGGACAGGGCTGACATAGTCAAATAATGAGACAGCTTTTCTTAGGTGCCTCTTCCTCTTCTAAAGCAAGTCCTCACCAACTCCAACACAGCCCAGGAAGGAAATGGAAAACTGAGTGGACCTCGGAACCAAAGACGGGTTTCAGCCTGCTTGGATGGTACCCTCCCCCAACAGCTGCATCAATAAGGAGCCCTGAGAGAGAGGGCTAAGAAATCAGCACCTCTGAGCCTCTACTTTCTCTTCTGTTAAAGGGGAAAGTCGGGAGTTCTTAGTGGTTAAGGATCTGGTATTGCCATTGTTATGGCTCGGTCACTCTTGTGGCAAGGGTTTGATTCTTTGCCTGGGAATTTCTGTTTGATGTGGGTGCAGTCATGAAAGAAGGAAGGAAGGAAGGAAGGAAGGGAGAGAGGAAGGAAGGAAGGAAAGGGATAATCAGACTTCTGCCTCCTAGAGTGGCTTTTCAGATAAAATATGTTTTCACGTATGTGAAGCTTGCAGTACCATGCTTGGCACATTGTAAGGGCTTGGCATATTTTAGGTTCCCAGCTAAGCTAGTACTGCTGTATTTTCTGGACCTTGATAGAGTTTCAGTGCCTTGTTCTCTTTTCCTCTCCAGGACAGATCTGTTCACCCTCTACTCCACCATCTCTCCAGTCTGGATCACTCTCTGCTCCATACTCTGCCTTACCTCTCCTCATAGGAATGTGTATTTATTTGTGTGTTTCGTGTCTTCCTACTGAACTTCGTGAAGTAGTTTCTATTACTCTAACAAATGAGGAAGCAGTTACTTTTCACCTCTACTACCAGAACCTAAGCTCTGTGAGAGAAGGGACTGTTTTTTTTTCCTTCCCTGATGCACGCCCAGATTCCAGAACAGCACCAGGCACACAGAAGGTCCTCCATTAATACTATTAGAATGAACGAATCAGCTAGTTTTTCTTTAGGGTAGAATATTTCCTAGCACAAATCAGAGCGACGATGTCTTCTTCCTTTTATCTCAGCCCCTCAAAGAAAGACTACACTTGTTCTCCTTCACATTTCAGGAGACCTAATCGCAAGAAACGCTGGATTCTTGATGGCTGTGTTTCTCCAGTGTACCTGGTACCTAGCAATCCCATCACAACATTCTCCCACCATCCTATGCCTTTCATCCTATGAAGTGATGAAAACTAGCCACCTAGTGTGTGTCTGTGTGGGCATGTACACACTCACACATGTGTGTATACTTAACAATTTCAGTAATACAGGTAAATGGAGAGATCTCAGGTTCCTTTGAAAAGTCCAAAGTTGTGGCAACACTGGGCCCACACTCCCAGGTATCAAGCAGCAGGCTCTGAGGGGTTGCACCTTCATTTAGATAGAGTTTGTATCTCTAGTTTGCTACAGTCTTTGCCAACCCTTACTGCCTTTCTGCCATTGTGGGCAGTGTCAGTTTCAACTGATCGCTACAATTCTGCAATATTTCCTTAGAGAAATCTCTTGATCAGAAGGGAGAAAACAGAAAACTTGGTGCTTTAGCAAAAATGGGAGAAAGAATTTGCTTAAAAATAAGGATAGCATGTTCTAATATGTTTGCTGTGGAAATGCCCAGTAGGCTTGACTCTTTGTTACCTGGCCCCTCTGGTTACTTGAGTTTACCATCCTATCCTAGAGAGCGGGCCCTACGGTTTGGACCACTTAGCCATCTTGGGGTTCTGCTAAATTCATGACTATTTTGTGTTTTTTCCTTGCTGAAGTGAGCAAGATATGTTTGGATGCCAACTTATTTTCTGCCAGTGAACTTCATGCAAGCAATCTTTGAGTGATACTTCTACAGAACATTAACTCACAAAAAAAAATCGTAAGAAATGGCTGTCCCTCCAGGATTGGAAATGATAATATAAACGCATCAGAGTATTTACTTCTGATTATATTCCTATACCAGGATGTGTTTCCAAAAGTATCTATCAGTAATAGGTATTCTAGGAAAAATGAGTTCACAGTTAAATAAGACTAGAAAACACAAGATGAAATTAGGTTCTACAGATTCCTGTACTATGAATTATCTTTGTGTTTTTTTTTTTTTTTAACACCTACTGCAAATCTTGAAAGGGCTGAGGACTTAGAGGGATGGGAGGGGCCAGAATGTGTTATTTTCCAAATTTATTTTATTTCATTGTAGACATTCCCCATTTTTTAAAATCACAAAAGATCAGTTGACGAGAACTATGATTTTTTGACCTTCTCCTATGCATTGAAGATATTGTCTGGATCCATGAAGATAACCGAACAAAAATATCACTGACATCAACCTTAGCTGGATCCATGAAGATAACCAAACAAAAATATCACTCACATCTTGATTCCCAAGGACAGAACTCACCTATCACTGGTATCTCACATTTATTAGGATCTCACTGCCAGACACCGCACCAGGCTCACATTCGGTCTCTATCACCTCTCTCAATCTTTGCAACAGTCCCTGCGCTGCTCCCCCTGGGGCGGGGGGGAGAGAATATTATCCCCATTTTAAGGATATGGAAACCAAGGCTTTGGGACATAAAATAATGTACCCAAAGTCCCACTTAGAAGTAGTGATGTTAGGTCATCAGAAAATATTTTAGACATGTATGTTTGGGGCCATCTATTCGCTTTTCATGATAAATAGCTAGTATTTATTTAAATGCATGTTTGGTCTGGCACATACAGATTTTATATGTATTATTTAGTTAAGTCTCCCACTATGAAGTAAGTGCTACTATAGTTCTCACTTGTGCAGATTAGAAATTAGGTTGAGGGAAGCCTCATAAAAGATGCATCATCACAACAATCAGTACGTTGCCGGGCCAACTCCATGCACATCTGGAAGGATGCTGGCATCCACATGCTTAACTGCTATTCTGGGCGCTTCGGAGATATCCCTTGAGCATCTGTGCCTTACTAAGTTCCACGATAAATACTACTATTTAGCCAAGGTTTAGAAGCACAAAGAAAACAGAAGGATGCTTATCTCAAGTATCAGAATTGTATCATTAAGACAAACTGAAAACATTCCAGTCAATCTCTGTAACACCTTCATCAAAGTTTTTCTGGTCTTTCAATATGGTTCGGAATCTCTGTTCTATTCTTTGTGTGTGTGTAAGCTTTTGCCTACTAGATCTTGCCTATCAGAAAAAAACGCACAAAACGTTGTCCTAATGAATTCCATATGCATTAGTGTGTAACCTATGGCTCACACCTGCTCTCCAACAGGTGCTTGCTGCAGGTGGGTACCTCTGATCTTGCTGATACCTTCCCACAACTGGAAGGGCGTGTCTTGGCTATGAGGTGCACCCACCATTGTAATAAAGAGGTCGACAGATTCCCCAAGGATGTGACAAAGAGCTAGAGGAAGGCACGCTTGGAGAGGAAATTGGAAGTGAATGCCAGCTCTGCAAAGAGCTTCCGAAGTAGGTCCTTGCAAAAGTGAATAATGAGCTGCATAGACTAGTTCCTTCATGCTGAGCTCAACACACGTCTTTAAACATAAGATTGTCGAGGAAGCAGATACTCGGAAACCCTTTCATCTTAATTAAAATTATGTGGGCTACGAAATACTTTTCCTTTATATTAAGCTCTTATTCCTGTGGAGAAATTTCTATTTGTTTTTATCTAATTTGAGCTTCAAGGTTAATCTTGGTTTAAGACTTTCACTCACTGGGAGAGACGGTCCATCCGGTTTGCCCCTGATCCCATGTATATGCATGCATCCACCAGGATCCTGCTGGGCTCCAAAGCCTCTTGCTGGCGGTGCCTTCTTTACACTGTTCCCTCCAACAGAAAGAATGGCCTGTGTATCTGGGAAGGATATACGGAATGGGGAGGATTTTGCAAAAGGTCACAAGCTTTCTATTTTAGGGAACCACATGCCACAATCCTTCAATGTGGAGTTTCTGATAAAACTGGCTCTGAGCTGTAGAGCCTGAGGTTTTTACAGTGGGGAAAGCAGGACAAAGAGGGAGACGTTGGAAACAAAGAAGGGAAATGCATTTTACTCCAGAAAGGGGTTTTCGCGGACTTGGGAGACAACAGATAGATCAGATTGCTTGGCACACCATGCTCCCTAATTTTCTTCAATAACTATATGTTGGGTTGAATTAAACTTACGATGGAAGTGACTTATGCTTTGGATTCCAAAGAAAAAGCAAAAACTCATAAATAGGTTGCAGAAGATTGAATGTCAGATCTAATTGGCATTTCTTAGAATTTTTTGTTTGAGGATCTTGCTCCCCTATATGTTGGTAAATTATCTGAAACGCCATTATGCCATTAGTCCCTGAGAAATAATCTGTGCTGAAAAAGTTGGTGAAATGAATAAAGACAGATTCTGATGGATATGGTGCATGTCCAGCCACACCCTGAGACTATGCATATGACAGACATCACTAATTAATTACATTATTCATTAACCTATCATGATACTCTTTCCAGTTACAGGTAAATGCAACGTCAAAACCCTTGACAATAACCTTCAGTTACCAGAACCAAGCAATATATGGTAGCACAAGACATTTATCACCATGGGCCCCACGTTTCATATTTTCCAATACATTTCAAAAAATTTGGTCCTTAGGTAATACACATAATTTACTTTCCCACTGAGCTGATCCCAGTTTCCTTTATTCCTCTCAGTTTTGTACAAAGCCTCCACCAGCTGGCTTGGAGTCCCATTCTCAGTACATTCTGCCTCCAGACATTTCTATTGCATACATCTATGAAACTTCTTATAGACCACTGACCCTGGAGAGGACAGAATTCTGATTAAGGTGTTCACATTCCCTTTTTTTTTTTTTTTGGTCTTTTTGCCTTTTCTATGGCCATGCTTATGGCATATGGAGGTTCCCAGGCTAGGGGTCTAGTCGGAGCTGTGGCTGCCGGCCTACACCACAGCCACAGCAACGCAGGATCCGAGCCACGTCTGCAATCTACACCACAGCTCATGGCAACGCCAGATCCTTAACCCACTGAGCAAGGCCAGGGATAGAACCTGCAACCTCATGGTTCCTAGTCGGATTCGTTACCGGTAAGCCATGACGGGAACTCCCCAAGGTCATATTCTGATCACCATGGATATTATGATCACCATGATTCAGAGTGGTATTGAAAGGTTTTGTGCAGTTAGTGAATGCAGTTTTATCTCTGGCAAATGAATTTTCATCCAAGACAGCTAGGCTTGCTGTGTACACAATGATGTAATCTGAGGCAGGAAATTTGGATGCATGTTTTGGACGAGGTGCCATGTGTGTGTCTGGGTAAATTACTGCAAAATAAGGGCTGTGGTTTGCCCCATTTATAAAGAGAATGGGCTTTACAACTTGCCAAGTTCCCTTCTTTGGGCTCCTTGGAAAAGATGAGAGAAGTCAGGAGTTCCTGCAATGGCTCAGTGGTTAATGCATCTGACTAATATCCATGAGGATGTGGGTTCGATCCCTGACCTTGCTCAGTGGGTTAAGGATCCAGCATTGCTGTGAGCTGTGGCGTATTCTGGCAGCCGTAGCTCCGATTCGACCCCTACCCTGGGAACTTCCATATGCTGTGGGTGTGGTCCCAAAAAGACAAAAAAAAAAAAAAAAGGATGTGAGAAGTCAGCTCCTTTAGCAAATTCCCAAGGCCTGGAAGATAGACCCTTATGCAATAAGGATTCATCTCTTCCTTGGCCATTTCTGAAACAGAACCTAGATGGTGATACCCAGCTCCAAAGAGACTGGAGAGATTCCAGAGATTTTTTGGCCTCATGGCTCCCCCTCATGAAGGTTCAGTTATCAGTGATAATTTTCTTTTAGTTCTTTCACATTTTTCTCTCATTGTGAGTGGTAATGCAAAGCCTACAATATCTATTTCATTACGTTTAGAGTATGATTTTTTAACTTTGCAATTATTTTTAATTAAATCATTTTTGTAAAGGAAATTTATTTAGTGGTTCAAAAAAAAAACAGTGCTAATAAAGCCAGCTCACTCAGTTTCTTGCGTGCCCTTGAATATAACTTCTCTCCTTTTAAAAATTACACACATAGGCACACACGCCCCATATACACTTTTTACACCTTTGTGCTCTTTTTCTTTCCTTCCTTCCTTCCTTCCTTCCTTCCTTCCTTCCTTCCTTCCTTCCTTCCTTCCTTCCTTCCCTCCTTCTTTCCTTCCTTCTTTTTTTCACTTTTCAGGGCCTCAGTCATGGCATATGGAGGTTCCCAGGCTAGGGGTCAAATCAGAGCTGTAGCTGCTGGCCTACACCACAGGCACAGCAACGCAGGATCCAGGCAGCATCTGCCGTAATGCTGGATCATTAACCCAACGAGCAAGGCCAGGGATCAAACCTGTGTCCTCGTGGTTCCTAGTCAGATTCATTAAACTGTTGAGCCACAATGGGAACTCCTGTATTTCCTTTTTTGTTCCTTTTCTTTTCTTTTTACAGCTGCATCTGCAGCATAGAGAAGTTCTCCGTCTAGGGGTCAAAGCGGAGCCGCAGTTGAGGGCTACACTACAGCCACTGCAACACCAGATCAGAGCCTCATCTGTGACCTATGCCACACTTTGTGGCAATGCCAGATATTTAACCCACAGAGTGAGGCCAGTGATCGAACCCACATCCTCATGGACACCATCTCGGGTTCTTAACCCAATAAGCCACAACAGGAACTCCCATCTTTCTATTTTCACTGAATATGCTTAATATCTTTCTAAATCAGAAGCTATCTAGTGGGTTCCTGTTGTGGCGCAGGGGAAACAAATCCGACTAGTAACCATGTGGATGCAGGTTCAATCACTGGCCTCATTCAGGGGGTTAAGCGTCCGGTGTTGCTGTGAGCTATGGTATAGTTTGCAGACACGGCTTGGATCCCATGTTACTGTGGCTGTGGTGCAGTCCAGCGGCTACATCTCCAATTTTACCCCTAGCCTGGGAACTTCCATATGTCACAGATGCGCCTCCCCCACAAAGCCATCCCAAAAGCCATTTAACTCTGCACAAATGGGAAGTTTCTTATTGTATTAAAAATTTAAACATAAGCATACCATCTTATTATGTAGACATATTATTCTTTAATTGGTTCTATTGGTGGCTACTTGTTATTCTTAATTTTTGGTTGTCACAAACAATGCTACAGTAAATAGTCTTATTCATACACTATTTTGTATATGTGAGACTCACCTGTTGGGGAAATTCATAAAAGGAAAATTACTGAACTGAAGAGCACAAGCATTTATAAATTTGAAAGATATTGCCAGATTGCTTCTGTAGGAGTTCTATCAATGGACACTTTCACCAGATATCCATGAGATTGCCTATTTCTCCTGGCTTTCCAACAGTAACTTTAAAAATCCTTTACATATAGAAAAGTACCAAAATAGTAAGTGTATATAGCACAATGAATTTTTATAAACCTGACACACATAATATTCAGCACCCAGATTAAGAAAGGGAAGGATCTCATGAGCCTAGACACCTCCCTTCCAGCTTGAGCCACTATCCATTATCCCTTTATTCTGACCTCTAAAAGCAGAGATTCATTTTACAACAGCGGGTAATTTTTTTTAATGCTTACATCACAGGTTTGCTCTAAAAATATGCTTTGCTGGACATTTTACACACCTTGGCTCTAAGGACAAAAAGTTCAGTCAGAAGACTTTCCCACCCATCACTTGCCTTTTGGTCAAACAGGTCCAGTAAAAAGCTTCCTGTTCTTTTACAAGAATAGTTGAGATGATATACAACCCACCCATTTCATCTGGGTCAATGCATTGTTGCAAAGGATACTTTCTTCCTCAAACTGGAAAATCAAGGTGTTATAGAGTGATTCTCACCAAGCTGCGCTAAGAATTTGGAATAATTTCTGATTCACAATATAGCGTATATGGAGAGAATGAAATTCATTATTTTAGCAGGAGAACCTTGGGAGAAACCCAAAGAAAGAGCCACCCATACTTCAGAGAAAACTAAATTGAAAGAGAACAAAGGTAACTCCTGTTTGAAGGAGACTGATCACATATAATAAAGTGCTGGGGGCCAAGCAAATAAATGGGTGTTTTGAGCAAGAACCTCAATCAAAAGTCAGACAATACATGCTCCACATTGTAGGTGCTGAGTTGCAATCAAGAAGCTTTAGAGAAGGGCAACTCTAGTTAGCATCCTTCAGAGTGACGAGCAACAGGAATTTATTTAAGGATGCTTAAATGATTTTCTCGCAACTCACTAAAGATGCTTAGTGATTCCCTGAAGCAACAAAGAGGAACCCAAATGGTAATAAATAAGATGCTTCTCTAGACTTCTTCCCCTCTAAAATCTCTACATTGCTATTATTGTATATTTTGCCTCCATGCTTGCAGTTTTCCATATTTTTCCTAAGAACACCCTGATTTCTTCTTGAGTCCTGTACCTTCTCAAAACTTCCAGTTCTTCCTTTTTCCTTTTCTGTTGAGCCAACCTATCATCATCAAGAGGCAACTGAATTGGTAATGTGAGGCCTCGTGAAGAAATTACAAGTAATTCACAAATAAACCATGAAAACATGATAATTTACCTATCTGATTTCTCTGAAGACCTGCCTGACTTATTAATTAACATGAAAAAAAGCAGAATGCATGGTCTCTAGACTAGGGAAATTTTATCTTATGTATTGTATCTACCGGGCTCTGTGAAAGATTTAAGATGACTTACAAACACATATTATATAGAAAGATAAGCTATGTTAGAATGAGAAATAATTAGAAAAGAAAGAACACGAGTAGTGATGTTTGAAAATATAAAAAATAAGATATCAAAAATGTCCAAATCAGTGAATAGGGCAATTTGAATCACTAATGTTTATCATTAAGTCCTTCATACTTTGTGGATGACAAATTTGACTTTATAATTCCTGGAAGTTAACATCAACAGGAGAACATGAAAAGTTACTAAACTGCTTATTGTCCAGAAGAAGAAAGAGCAAACTAGCTCTTTAGGAGAGGCACCATTCTTGCTACTAAAACAAGAAACAAAAGTTTCCAAGGGTTATCATAAAGAGGAAATTTAGCAATATGAATAACAAGGTCGACAGAACAGGTAAAACAAAGCATTTCTAAAGGCTCTAGATCATCTCTTTCTTCACTGGTTAGATGGTACAGTACCAAAGAAGAGTGGCTTAAGTCATAGATTTCCAGTGGTTGGTAGTAAATAGATGTTCTAGAAGAAATAAACACGAATCACAAATGCACCATTAAAAATGGTTCAAGATTATTATTGGCTTGGATGGTGGTTCATCTGGGTTTCCAGCTAGGGTAGGAGACATAATTTTGTTTTGTTTTGCTTTTTTTTAGGACTGCACCCGAGGCATATGGAGGCTCCCAGGGTAGGAGTCCAATTAGAGCTACAGCTGCCGGCCCATGCCACAGTCACAGCAATGCATGATCCGAGCCGTGTCTGTGACCTACACTACAGCTCACAGCAATGTTAGATCCTTAACCCACTGAGCAAGGCCAGGGATGGAATCCGCAACCTCATGGTTCCTAGTCATATCAGTTTCTGCTGCACCACAACGGGAGGTCCAGAAACATAACTTTTAATAGTTTTTTAGGTGGATACACAAGAGTTGATATTTTTATTTAAGAAATGAGGTCCTCCTGTACAGCACAGGGAACTGTATCCAGTCTCTTGGGGTAGATCATGAGGGAAGACAGTATAAGAAAAAGAATGTGTATATGTATGACTAGGTCATTTTGCTGTACAGCAGGAATTGACACAATGTAAATCAACTATACTGTAATAAAAAAAATTAAAAATAGAAAAAAAAAAAAGATGAGGCACTCAAGCAGTTCTCATAATTTCCCTGAAGACAACTCAGCTGCTATTTAGAGGGAGTCAGGAAACTGGATGTGTCTGGGACCACGGCTAAGATTTTCCTTATGAAATTATTTTGTATCTACTCTAATGTACTGCAAAATGGCCATTGGAAGGTCCAAAGACCCTCGCTCCAGAGCTTGAGACCATCTGAATTCACCTTCTATGAACAAGTGAAAAGTCTGAACAAAGCCCCCAGAGGAGGTCTGCGGTCGGCCAGGAGATGTCCTGACGGGTTATCTTCGATAAACTAGTAGTAAAGCTACTAGGACTCAGAGGATAGAAATAAAATCTATGCAATACTTAGTCTGTACCAACATGCATTATCTTCATGCCTCCATTTCAAAGACAGTTACAAAAAAATGTCTTTCTGCTCTCACTGCAGAGTGTTTTCTGATGAGAAGGAAATGCAACAGAGACACCAAAACCCGAGCTCTGGAAAGATCTTCCTTCGCAGAAGGAAACAAAACATAGATCTGCTATTCTTCCTGCATATGATCTTCTGTGTTTGATCATAAGTGCACAATGTAAGGAGGTGCCTTATCCCCTCCGAGCTAGACACTGTTTGCTACTCATTAGTGATTTATAAATGATATTTTCTCCCTAGTGACATATCTTTTGATATGATTCTCTAATAATAACATCCACCAATATTAAAATAAGAACATCCCCATGTATTGTGATCATCTTCAACCACATTTCCTCACGAAAATTAAATTTTAGCACACCAACTGATATTGTATGCATATATTTGTCTACTGTCATTATAAATCTCCTAAGGGTCTCTATAAAATGATAGTTTTGCCTCTTTGCGGTAATTCTACCTAACGCTCCAAAGCAAGAAACTAATTACATGCTGACTTTTCACTAACTTTGATCTTTCAAATACCATCCTATGGAGGTTCTATAGGTAATCATATAATTACAATTCACTAAATGAGTTGAAATTAGCCATAAACCTTTTTATTTAAATTGTATTAACTGTTTCTTCAGTAACACTGTCGGCAATTCTACTCTTTTCCATGTAAGGTGGCCGATATAAGGTTTCAAACTCAAATCTGATTATGGTCACTAATGTTTATAACAAATGCCTCATTATAACACCAGAAGCACCAATGAAGATGAATATGTGAAGAATTTCTTAAAATATGCTTAAGGAAAGGCCAAGGATAAACTAGAGTGGTATAAGGAAATGACTGAAATTTCTCAGGGGAATGTTTTCCTCTGCAAGGAAAAAAAAATGACCTCACTTGTGTTTTCCCATCGAGTTGGTGCGGTATTTCCTGAAAGAAAAGTTAAAGACAATTGTTTCTTTCAGTATAGCAGAGGACTATGTATAGAGAAAGAAAAACAAAATCTGGATTTCACTTTTGGAAAATATGTCAGACTGATGGGAGTATTCACAAAAGATTACTTTTTTTTAAGATCATTCAAATTTTATTTGTTCAAAACAGTCATTCTGGTGGGGACTGCTTAAGTTCTTGTTGTGATTTTCCTTAACGTAACATGTGATACTATGTTTCTGGGATGCTCTTAGTTGGCATGGAAACTTTTCTAGTTAGTGACACTAGACCAGTGCCTCACAACTGGGGATGATTTTGCCCCTCGAAGGACGTCTGACAATGTCTGGAGACATTTCTGGTTGTCACAACTCAAGGGGTTCCACTGGGATCTTGTGTGTAGATGCCAAACACACAAGATGCTAAACATGCTTAGCTCACAAGATGCTGCTAAACATCCCACACGGCAGAGAATAGGCCCCGCAATAAAGAATATCCAGCCCCAAATGTCAATAGTGCTGAGCTTGTGAAACTCCGCCTTTGACCACATAAAATAAATGGAGGATAGCCTAGGAGTGGCTTGGAAAAGGCCTCCAATGAAGAAACTCAAACCTTTTGAGAGAGCCAACTGGTTGTGAATTTCCTCTTTAAAGCTGACCCTGAAAGGTATGGAGGGGAAACATTCCACTGTAAACAGACCTTTACCTTACTGTGTTTGTGGCCCTTATTTATCTAATAACATTCAGATCCACACAGAACCCTGACCGTCACATTCTCATTAGAGCTGAGTAAACAAAGTGTATTTTGACTTGTCATCAATCATGACATGTGATCCCAGGGAATATTGTGTGCAAGAGGCAGTTGTTTTATCTGGAGCCTCAGCCTTGAAAAAATCCAAAACAGTGAGGTTGTTTATTTGACACCAGTCCTGACCTGACTGCAGTGCTTCATTCTAAGAGAAAGTAAAACACACACTGCTTTTGGATTATTTGTAATTATATAGGAAATCTATTTCTCTGGCAAAAAAACACTGCTATGGTCTTCAGACTAGAAAGAAACAGGAAAAGCTTTTTAAAAATGAAAAGAAGCGAGTTCCTGTGGTGGCTCAACAGTAACAAACCTGAGGATATGGGTTCAATCCCTGGCCTTGCTCAGTAGGTTAAGGATCTGGCATTGCTGTGAGCTGTGGTGTAGGTCACAGACACCCTTTGGATCCTGAGTTGCTGTGGCTGTGGTGTAGCCCCGTTGCTACAGCTTGGATTTGACCCCTAGCCTGGGAACTTCCATATGTTGCACATGTGGCCCTAGAAAAATAAATAAATAAATAATTTTTTTAAAAAGGAAAGAAAAAAACGCTCAAGGAGAATGGGATGCTATTTCCAAGCCATGCACAGAACCAGTGAAGACTCATATTTTATGACTTTTGAGGAGGATGAGTGTTCAGAAATATTAGAGTACTAGCATAAGAGTATTAGTATTAGAGTATTAGGGTACATTTAGCCGTAGGAATTGCATCCCTTCAGAGTCCTTTGTTCCAAAGAGTGAAATTACACATATGGGAATAATAACCTGAACACCCAGCTTCTGAAACACATCCACAAACCCAAGAGACACACTTTGGTCTTCATGAAAGTAGATAGCTAGCACTGTTTCAGACACATACTTCACCTAGTTTCCAAACCACTCCCCTCCAATATCAACCCCTTCCATTCTTTTTGAAAACTGTCTTTCACTAACTTTGACTGCCTAGGAAAGAACTGTTTGTATCCTGTGACATTAACTGACCTTCCAATATAGTGGTGAGCTGCCTGCTCTGGTGGACACAAGACTGTATCCTAAGCCTGGTTCTCCCACACGTCTACTGAGCAATTAACTTCAGGCACTTGGCTTTTCCAGTAGATGATTCACTGGTTATCATCCAGAGTCCCCTTGGACTGATATTTTCTTTGATTCTTTTGGAAAAAAATGGCATGCAAATTCAACGTTCCTTTCTTTCTTATGCAGGTTGTTGCAATTACTTTTAACATACTATTAAGTTCATAAGCAAAACCCAAAATTGGCTTTCATGAGCTAAAATTACCATGTAATGAAGCTATCACTAGAATTCAAAGATTTAGGATTTTTAGATATTGGACTACAAAACCTCTCCCCACCCAGAAGAAATCCCAGTGGATCCTGATGAGTGGGTGCCAGGGCCATGGCTTTTGTTTGCTTGTTTTAACTGTTTAAGTGGCATATACTCAAAAAAACATATGGAGTCACTGCTCTAGTCTCTGTTTCCTCATCTTCATTTTAGGACAACTGGACTAGCAGATTGAACTCATCTATGAAACAGAAACAGATTTACAGACAAAGAGAACAGACTTGTGGCTGCCAAGGGGGAGGGGAGATGAGGGAGGTGGGAGAAGGATGGATTGGGAATTTGTGATTAACAGATGCAACCTGTTATATAGATAATGGTTAAACAACCAGGCCCTACTGTACTACACAGGGAACTTTGTTCAATATCCTGCAATAAAGTATAAAGGAAAAGAATATGAAAAAGAATGCATATATAGGTATAACTGAAGCACTTGACTATAAAGCAGAAATTAATGCAACATTGTAAACCAACTATATTTTAGTAAAATAAATTTTTAAAAGAAGAACTTCCCAATGATTTGACAGGGAGTTCATCTACAAATTCAGGTCTATCTTACATTTTCTCGGGTCAAGTATACTTTATCATTGGGCTGGGAATGAGAATCATAATACTAGCAAATTGGGTATTCTATATTATATAGAAAGAAGGCAGTATTTTGGATGTAAGGGTAGTTGACATACTTATTTCGATTCAGCACACGAATATGATTCACTTTGCCTGAGGAGCCTGATCCTTGCTTTCTCTGCTTGGAATGTGTTACCATGCATCCTGTCAAAGATGACTTGGCATTGGGACCCAGCTCAGAACTGCTTCCTCTGTGAAACTTCCTCCTGTACCATGGGGTCACTCCTTCCTGGCTTGGAACCATAGCCCTTAGCATATAACTACCTCCACACTATCATGCTATTCTATATTTTTAACAGCTTACTGAGGTATTTTTATGTTGTATCATACATTCACCACCAAAATACAGAAATCAGTGATTGTTAATAAATTTACAGAGCTGTGCGTTTGCCACCACCACCCAATTTTAGAACTTTTCCATCACACCACAAACAACCTCTGTGCCCATTACAGTCATGTCCCATTCCCACTCATCCTCACACTACCACTAATCTGCTCTCTGTTTCTGTAGTTTTCATGAGGTCCCTTGTTACTTTCTTGGTGATTTTCCTTGAGAAGACTCTATCCTTCCTGAAGGCATGGATAGAGATTTTATTTTTTCAACCTTTTCTTCCTAATTCTTAACACAACTGCCAGAACAGAGTAATAAATGGTAGCATGTAAAGTGTATCAAAGCTTTCATTTATTTTAAGGGTGCAATTAAGAGCATTACAAATTGCAATTTAATTCTTAAAAGAGTCATGGGTTAGGCACGATTTTTACCCCCTTCCAAGATGAGGATATAGCCTTAGAGTGGTTAAATAACATGTCCAGGGTCATGCCCAGATTTGAAGCCCAGGTTGTCTGAGTCCAAATGAATAAGTGAATGAATAATGAGAATAAGAGCTCTTAATCTGGAATAGAGTTTCTGAATTCTAGAGAGGATTCTAATGAGGCCTCGTGAGAAACCTCATGATTATGTTTGCAATATCTTAGGTGCATTTAGTATACAGTCCGGCTGCAAGATCCTTCTCTGCAGATTTCATCAGACTTTCAAAGGCAGCCAAGATACAAAAATGACAGCGCCCCCTTGTGTAAGTACTGAGCGACCACAGTAGTGAGTCAAAGTCCCTCAGTGTGGTCCATTAGTAGGTGCAATGATTGCTTACCCTCCTGTGCTATGCGGATCACTCTTTGAGCAAAGTTTTCTAAGAACTCACTTGTCCCACACCTTATTCTATATTTAAAATAAGGAAGTTACCCCTACCTTGTGTATATAAAAGGAAACACCTTCCCACTCTTTGCCCTTCCTTTGTTTAAAGCTGCCTGTCATGTCAATAAAGTTGTTGGCAAAAAAAAAAATTCAAATGGGAGAAAGGCTATAAATGGAGAACCCCTTAGATCCTTCCTTTTCCCTGGTGTAAACCCTTCCATTTCCCCCAGAGCCGGGGTAAGTTAATTGTATTTGAATGAATAATTCTAATAAAGCAGTGACCTTTAATGCCAACTGGTGTTTTTAATTTTGATTCACTGTCAGTCACTCCAGTGTAAGCCACCCCAGGATGTGAGCAGTGGAAAGGCCAGTATGTACAGAGAGGAGAAAAACAAACATGCCGAGCTGGGTGCTGCCCGCAGGTAAACACGTAGATGGCAGATCTTACAAAGAGCTCTGGACTAGAGGCTCCTTACAAAGGACTCGGGAAAATGGTGAAAATTAATCAGAACCACAAATACACTGAAATCCAATTTGAATATTTTTTCTTTTAAGAAGATAATTCCGTATTTATTGTGTAAAATTTAGAAAAGACAGGGAAAAAAAACCCCAAACAACCATAAAACAAAAAAGAAAATGAAAAAGGAAATGGGAAAATAAAGTAGAACAAAACAAAAGCCATCTGAAATCTCATCACTTAGACAATCACTGTGACTACTGCTAATATTCTGAAATATATCCTTTCAATCATATTTCTATATTATACACTCCTGTATCTATTTCTGACAATTGACTTATGCTGTGTGTATTGTTTTAGGGCTTGCTTGAGAGACAATTTTTTCATTTTTTTTCCTGTGGCTTAAAATTCAGAATTTCAAAATTTCTCAGTCCTGTGAGTTAGTAGATGCTACTTCCTTTAAAAATAATTCAAATTGCATAGGATCATCTAAAGTAGATTTCAGAACTCAAATGTCTAAAAGAATCGGACTGACAATTAACCAATGACGGAGACCGAGGCTGGTACTTGGTCTCACTGAGGCAGCCTCTACTGGGGTTCAGCAAGACTTTGGGCTCATTTTCGCTTTTGCATGGGGCAAGTAATTCCTATCCACAACTCATCCTCTCACTGTACTTCCCCATCAAAACCATACAGACAGTCCAGCCATATAGAATTTACCCTTCCAAGGAAGCTAGTTGCTCTTACATAGTGTATACTATAATTTAGACACAATATACTATAACATTCCATTTTAACTCCTTTCTCCCTTCATGATCTCTTCAGCATACTGTAAAACAAAAATGGATGTGGTGTTTTCTTTCAGAGGGTCGCTCTCAAGAAGTGTTAGAGTCTTTTCCCTGGGAGAGGACTCCATACAAAATACGTATATTTATGTGTATGTTAATGACATCATTCCAAGCATTTTATTTCAACCCAATGAAAATTTCTTATGCCTCTATTATATTTAGAAATATAAATGGAACCACCAATTGTTTCACATGCAAAAGTGTGTATATTTATTTATTTCTTCAACATATCACTGAGTTCCTACTGAAGAGAGACTGCTCTAAGCACTGGGTATAGAGCAGTGAATGGACAAAAATATGAAGGTGTGTGTGTGTGTGTGTGTGTGTGTGTGCGCACATGCACTCCTCCACAGAGGGTGGCATAGGTGTGGGCACTGGGAATAGACTGCAAATCAGCATCCTTCATCCTCTGCCACCAAGAACCCTAGTAGCACAGAGGAGAGTATCTGAGGGCCAGGTCTCAGGTAAGAGCTTCGAGAGGGTCTCAGCAAACTGATGTTTCTGACCTTCACATTCCATACATATGTTGGACTCCCTATTTAAATCTTTTTTTTTTTAAATTAAGCTTAGTTGATTGACAATGTTGTGTCCATTTCTACCACATGATCTAGCAATTCCACTCCTGGGCATATATTTGGACAAAGCTATAATCCAAAAAAATACCTGCACCCCTATGTTCGTAGCAGAATTAGTCACAATAGCCAAGACATGGAAACAACCTAAATGTCCATTGACAGATGAATGGATTAAGAAGATGTGGTACATATACACAATGGAATACTACTCAGCCATAAAAAAGGATTAAATAATGGCATTTGCAGCAACGTGGATGCAACTAGAGATTCTCATACCAACTGGACTATCTTTGCTTTTAATATAAAGATAGTGTGTTCAAAGACTTGTTGGTCAAATGACTTAACTGCATAGGACAACTTGCCTGAGAAAAGATTATTTATTCCTATGTTCTGAAACTTGTCCACAGTAGTTCTTGCTTCTTATGGGCCTGCATGTCTGGCCTTTCTCTCAGACACCCTAGTTCTCAGCCCCAGGCACCCCAGTTCTTAATCTTTTCTCTTAGAGGGAACAAAAATGATCCAATATGCCAGTAAGTGGCACAAAGACATTACATATTTCCCACTGCAAACAGACTGACTTTTTCATGGACAAACTGGCCTTTTGGTTGCATCTGGGGACCGGTTCATGACAAGCACAGTAACGGTTGCCTTATTTAAGGACTCTTAAGTCCTGTCAACTAACCAAACTGTGGTGTTGAAATATTTCTGCCTCTCTCATCACACCTTCCTTGATATATTTATTTCCACTGCCTAGTGCCATGCTTATGCATCCAAATGCTGAGTAAATGTTCTAAATCTGTGGGAAATAAAATAGTTTAGAACCTGGAGGCATCTTGACCCTATGGTACAATCTCTTCATCTTAAGCACAAGAATTGTAGCCCACAGAGGCAAAATCACACGCTCAAATCACATGGGAACGTCAGTTTATAGGCATTTCAAAGGCATTTCATTGGGGAAAAACAAATTAACGAATACAGTTCTGGATGTAGAAGATGGATACACAGCCAGTAGAAATGACTATACTGAGCTACCTACATGTACTTATATAAAGAGATGGGTTAACGTGAAACATATCTGACCCTTACAAAAAGTTGGGAGTGCAAATATTCATGCTTTCTTAGTGATAATATACAAGTACAGCATACCTCTACACTAGAGATTAAAATAAAATGGAACAGAAACCCCTCATGGTATAGCATTAAATTCAAGAAGGTGTTTAATATTATCTCTGTTGGCAACAATGATTAGAATATAGTTTTAATGTCTTTTTGACTCCAAATGTATTTTTTAGTGAGACTCTAAGATGATTCACTGTATATAGTTTTGACTAAAATAATATTTTGTTAGACTCTAATAGGATGTTAATACCCTTATGAGCCAGGCTGGCTCCATTCAGTGTTCATCTTAATTAGCTAACATTAACCATCATTAGGATTTTATATGGTACAATGCACATTACTTCATAACTTCCACCCAGATCACATGGAGCTAGATCATAATACATGATATCAATCATCAACTTCCTGGGCTTTCTTAACACCTAGCTTTTATTTTAAAAGTTAAGGTCAATGTTAAGTGTTACACTTCAGCTGAAAAAGTTTTAAAAAATCAATGTTAATTAACAATGTTAATTAAATGTTAATCATGTAAATGAAAGCATTTTCCATTCACTTGCCTAGTAAATTACAGTCAGGTAGTGGCCCATATATTATTTGAGATGACATAGGAAAATGGCATCTACAAAGAGCGAATGGGAAAGAAAATTGGATAAAGCTAAAAAAAAATTCACTCATAGAAAGTGGTTTTTTTTTTTTTGACCTGGAGAATCTACTTTTATTTCTAGAGAGCTCACTGAGTGATAGAGGGAGAGGGTACAGAAAAAAATAAAGATGATTATTTCGAATAGTGCAATATTTGGAAGGTCTTTTTTCCAGCTAAGCCTTTTCTTGCTTGATGTAAGATGCAGACCATATACAGTTGGCTCCAGTATTTAGAGTTAATGAAAACAAGGTATTTTTTAACAGTATGCTAAGATCAAGAGCATTAAAAAGCAGCTATGGACTCTCAACAAATAAGACCACTTGGAAAAATCCAACATTCCTAACATGCAGGCCTCTTTTATCCTAATTTATTGGCAATAATCGTTGCTACCACAGGGAATCAGATCAGAAATGCAGTTCGTCTTTGATTTCACTAACCGTGTTGGGGTTCTGAATTCTAAAGCACCCAGGAAAAACTTTATGCAATGACACTTTAAAATAAGTCAATGTGTAAGCATCTGATATATGTCAAATCCCGTGGAAAGATATGAATGGGAATTGTGTGTGTGTGCAGTCTTTTCTTATTCCAGGGCTAGTATATAAATAAAAGACATCAGACACTGAATACACACACAGAGAAATTAGGGGTCACTAAGGTGAAGTTAATTTCACAGGTAAAGAACTGGAAGCCCAAAGATGCTAAAGGGTATAGCCCAAATCAGAGCTATGTAATTCTGGACCCAAAGAGCTCTGGGTGTTTATTTTTACCATTTTTTCAGATCTGAAAAAAGGCTTGCATTTGTTTGCTTATTGAAAAAAAGAACAAGCCAACTTGGCTAGGGTGTTCTTTAACCTGACCAGTGGAATAGATGATTATAGCGGTTGCTCTAAAACAACAAAAAAGAGAACAAGAATCATTGATCCAGTAGTGGATCACCCTGGACCAAATTGTTTTCTAGCCTCACAGCTGCACTGGGAGCTGCCTGTCCTAAGCCTGCATATCCTTTCCTTCTTCCAATCCCATGAGCACTTGATAATTTTTCGTCCATTCCTTTGCTGCTTAGAGACTATGTTTGTGTTGACTGCAATGCAAGAATCTTAAGGAGAGAAATGGTTCTTATGCCTGTATTATTTTAGCAGAAAGAAGAGTGGCTGAGATTCAGAAGAAGATCCCAGGGCAGAAGCTGGTTCCCTACCTGTCCCCACTGGAGAAAAAGGGATTGAGAAGGATGGATTCCATGGAGGGAAGACCTCTCGATACCAACTCAACAAAGTAGTTGACTTTAAGATTTACATTTTGATCATCCCTATTCCCCAATCACTCATATTACACTTTGAGAGCCAGGTGTGCTATATTTCATATTGTGTCACCTCTCTCATTATTGTGTGATTGTAAGCTTTAGGTTCAATGTCTAGGGTTAGAAATGTGGGAATAATGCCTCTCTCCCAGAAATGACCAAGATGAATGATTTCCAGGGGAAAATACTTGAAAAAGAATGTCACTATTTTGACTGAAATGTATTGTGAGGAGTTCCCATCGTGATGCAGCGGTTAACGAATTTGACTAGGAACCATGAGGTTGCGGGTTCGATCCCTGGCCTTGCTCAGTGGGTTAACAATCCGGCATTGCCGTGAGCTGTGGTGCAGGTCGCAGACCTGGCTCGGATCCTGCATTGCTGTGGCTGTGGCGAAGGCCGGTGGCTACAGCTCCGATTAGACCCCTAGCCTGGGAACCTCCACATGCCGCGAGTGCGGCCCTAAAATGAGAGAAGGCAGGAAAAAACCAAAAACAAAAAACTGTATTGTGAGATTATTTCAGAAAAATTGAAATACTCAAGTCCCGTGAGAGTTTTCTCTATTTAGAAATTCTAATCCTATGACCAAGAAGGGAGGAGGGAAAACTCATTCTTTCTTTCCTTTTTTTTTTGTCTTTTTTTGTTTTTTTAGGGCCACACCCAGGGCATATGGAGGTTCCCAGGCTACGGGTCCAATCGGAACTGTAGCCGCTGGCCTACACCAAAGCCACAGCAATTCGGGATCCGAGCCGCATCTGTGACCCGCACCATAGCTCACAGCAATGCTGAATCCTTAACCCACTGAGCCACACCAGGAATCAAACCTGGACACTAGTCAGATTCGTTAACTACTGAGCCAGAATGGAAACTCCCGAAAAACTATTTTGATTCAAAAAGTTTTGACTTCTTTTTCTTTACTCTTCCTACCTAGAAAACACACACACACACACACACACACACACACACACACACACACGCACACAAACACAGGATTCCAAGAGGAAATCATTTTTCCTTGGAGTTCTAACTCTTGCTTTTCAAAATGCAGTGATTTCTTTGATCATAATTTCCTCCTGAAACATCTGGGTATATCTCTATCTATTATAAGAAAGTAAGTTAATAGAAATTTCAGTCTTAGGGTGACTTTTAATGCCTTCTCTTTAGTAGTCAGAGGCCAACAGCATTTAATTTGCCAGGCTACCTTGAAAATCAAGTATGTCCACCACGAGTCAAGTATGTCCACTTGGTTTTTGAGTTTTTTCCCCCATTGGGTCTAGGTAGAGGTATCAGCTCTAGAACACAGGAATCTGAAATCTGTGTGTTTATTGTTGACGTGCCAACCCTGAAATTCATTGTCTTAAGGTAATTTTTGTTTCCAGAGTTCTGCATCTGTATTGGCAGTATGATTCTCAGGGCAGTTAGCAAAAGCACCAAGTTGGGTGTGTCCAGATGGAAGGCCTGTTCGAGGGGCATACACAGGAGCAGTTGCCGAGGGCTGGAGCAAAGGACCACCAGTTGGCAAGGATGAAGGCCCTGGGGACGTGGGGTTAGCTATGTGCTTATTAATGGAAGCACACACCCCCGACAGAACAGAAAATAGAAACTTCTCTTGTGCTTGGGACCAGAGACATAAGCAAGAAGCAATGTTTTGGTTTAGAAATTAGTCTGTGTAAGAGACCCTGTTACCCCAGAAGTGGAGGGAACAGAAGAGTTGAACATTAAACTCATTTTTTTCCTTAATTAGTCGTGATCACATTGAAACCAGAGGAAAGGCCATCTAGAGATTCTTAATTTTACCCATTCAACGTACTTGTGGAATGTAGACTCACATGGAATCAGAGACATTCAGTCACCAGCAGCAGTTTTGATGATGTGATTTACTACTTGTGACTGAGCTTTGGAGATGGAATTATATGCGGCAAATTTATTTTTAAGAGACACACATAATTTGTCTTTGGAACTTTGATTTAAAAATGAGATAAGAGAAAGTTACCCTTGGGAAATTTGTATGTCTGAAACGGTTTCTTCTTCCCACACTGTAGCCCCAAGATAAACGCACCCATCTAAAAGCAGTTCACTTTATTTTGGAAGCGTTTTTTACTTCTATAAACAAAACACTAAATTAGAAAAAAAAAGGAAAATGACTATCAATGGAGTGAGTCACCAAGAGATTTTAACCTGAGAACATTTTGAAAAGGAAGAAAAAACTTATAAAATTAGAAAACAGTAAACTTAGTTGTATGTTATGTAGATGGGGGAAATATTAGAATTCTCTTCTTGGTAACTAACAAAAATCTTTGGTCATCAAAGCATATTTTTTCATTAGAAATATGCTTTATTTATAAAGAGGCTATTCCTGTGTCATCAGAATCTCTCTCCTCACCCCCATCCTTCTCCATTCAGTCATTTAAAGGCCCTTACTTTTGAAGAAAACTCTGGTTGTGTCCATTTTATAATGATGATAATAATAGAAAAGCACATAAAAGTATCTCAAGCATGTTTTGCAGTTAAGAATAAACAGCACTGGATTTCTTCCCTGCCATTCACTCATTAAAAATATCTGAATGCGATGCTTGTTTTTAAATGCAAAGGCTAATATTTTAATTTAGGATTTCTCAATCCCAGGTTTGGTATCATAAAAGAATGATGCACAAAAAAATTCAGTTATTTTAAGTTATTTCTCCTGCCTCATTACTTTTTTCTTTTCCTTCTCTCTTTTTCTTTTCTTTTCATTTTCCTTCCTTCCTCTTTTTCTCCCTTCCCTCCTCCTTCTCTCCCTTCCTCCCTCCCTCCTTCCTTTCTTTCTCTCCCCGCCCCCCTTTCTTTTCTGTTTGGGGAAAGTGGTAGTACACATTTACATTCGTAATGTAATTTTGATCTAATATGTATAAAATGGCCAAAGAATGATGATTTTCATTTCGATGCCATGGATCTCTGTTTAAGAAATAAACCTAATCATGTGCTGAGTTGCTGATGTAAAACACCCAAAGTTTCACAGTCTCAGAGGACAAGGTGTGGTCTGGTTAGAGTCTAAGGAAAAATCTGTTCTCTTTTGCTTTCCTCAAGACTTGGGCAGTTTTTGCTTGCAGATTTAACTTTGCTTTGCCGTGATTTTCTGATTTGCTTTATTAAGTTACCAAACCCTTAATATCAAAGCATCAGATGAAAGGCATGGAACACTGAATTCTGCAAAGCGACAATACTGCCTCCTTCCCTGCCCTCTACCTGTATTTAATCCTTACATGGTCTGCACTGGCACCGACATTTAAAAGCCAAGTAAGAGTAGGCTTTGGAAGCAACATGAGTATAAAGAAGGGGATGGGTCACATGTTGGGTCATTGCCAGGCACCTGTTTCCATTTTCTCAGGGCTGTTGATTGGGACAAAAAAGAAAAAAAGATTTCTCACTGGAAGACAAAAATCAGTGGTCAGATTTAGGAAAAAAGTTTCTCTAAAATTCCTACCATCCAAGAAATCAGTCTCTGGAAATGATGGACTTAAGAGGGAAGAAAATGGACCCATTTTGGAAAGCGAGGCGTTAAGCAAACTTAGAAAAACTTAGAATTTCTGACTATCTCCTTGGTACAAGAACAGAGGCGTTGGTCACTGGATTCCAGAATAGAATGGAACCAAAGAGAAGATACAAAATGAGTCAATTACCCAACAGCTTCATGTAAAATTCTTCTTCTAATGTTTTCTTCTTTGCGGCATCTTCATAGCATGTATTTCTGCCTCTGAGGCATATAGAACTTTATTCTTTAAATGGCAGTCACTTAAAGCCAGGACTCACAACTGCCACGAAGAACTCCTGCTCCAGCATGTACAATACTTTACCCCAAACATAAAGATGGAGTGTTTGTTTTGATAACTCTTGAAATATTTTTTCTTTATTTTCGCTCTGAGTCAGAGAACTCTGGCATTTGACTAATTTACCATGCATTTAAGGCTGGTAGCAATATCGGGAAAGAAATATGATAATCGCTTGCTGCCACAAAGTATTCTGTATACTGTTCTCTTTTTCAGCTCTAGTTTCACATGTGTTGGTTCAATGGAATATTCAATAGACATTTATAGGAAATAAATTGAGAGATGAATGTAAACCATATGGCATCTGGAGGTTTATTTGCAAAGTCCCTGCATCAAAGCTTTCTCCAGATCACACCATATTAGCTATGTTTTTCCAGTCCAGCAGAATCAGGAAGGTAACCACAGACTTCCTTGATGGAAAACACATGAAAAACAGAGCAAATCTTAATATGTAGCTTGAGTTGCTGGTCAGGGAGCATCTCTTAAAATAATTTTATTACCCGTGTTTTCAGCACATTGTTTAGAACTGCATTAAAAATGTGAAGCAAGTTGATCTTGCCTATGATTTTCTTCAAAATTTTAGGACACATTTCTATTTATTTATTCCAGTAAAAATTACATCTCTTTAGGAGCATTTTATTAAAACCTCAGGACTATATATATTTTTTTGCTTGGATAGGTAAAAATAAAATTCAGTCAAAGAGAAACCCAACATTTAAATATAGCCCATATAGAACTGTTCATTAGAATTTTTACAAATAGAAATCATACATATGAATATACTCACATATAAAAAGGCCACCATACTAAGCTTTGTAGAATCACATTATTATAAGTAATAGTTAAAAAACATTGATTGGACAGAATGAGAAATGATCCTCAAACTTAATTTATATACAAAAAAATTTCCCTCAACCTTGAACGCTCTCTACTTTGTGCAGTAGGTTATGGCTAGCATTACATCTGGTATCAAATTAATTCTCATGCAGCCTGTTATATAAATCATTATGAAATGTCAAAAGCTTGTACACATATATTTTTTAAGTTTTCACTTACTTTCCAAATAGTTTCCATTTTTCAGTGTCACAGACTTTTCAGCTACTCAGTCAATTTTAATGATTTTGTATCACTCTAAAAGTTGCCCCCTCATTTATAGCACATTTGTGCAAGGCTACACACATACATGCAGGCACACCTTATACCTTGGGATGTGGGGACTTATGGTAATCTGAAAAATTCTTCATCCTTTTCTTTGCCTCAGTGTGAATGGCCCAATGGTAGGCACAAACATAGAATAAAATGTTTTGCTATTTAAATATGCAACAGCTACAGATCACCCTTTAATTAATACATATTAAAGATTAAAACAATAGCAAACCGACTCCCTGCCCCCTGCTACCTAGCATTCCCATCTTGAAAAAGTTGCTAAGGAAAATGGTGCCTTGCACTTTGTGGCAATTACTCAATTACCCATCTCAATGAAGGTCTCCTCCCTTTACAGGTTAAGCTTTGAAATTTATGGCAGTAAGTTAATGCCAGTCACAACTTAAAAAAAAAAAAAAAGTATGCGAGCAACATCACTTAAAAAATATGTGGCTAACTGCTGGAAGCTATTAAAAACCAAATAAACAAAAGAGATTACACTTCAAAGAAATGTCAACAGTTTTTCCTCTCTCAGAACAGACGAGTTTTCTTTACTTATATCCACATCCACATCTGGAAAATGCTTATGGCTTTATACATCCTTTATGGTAAAATGAATTTATTGAAGTTTAAAAATTTCGTGATGGATTAATGCAATCTTCATAAAAGGTAAACCCACACCCTAGTAAAAACCTGTCTTTACACTGAAAAATGATTGCAATAATAAATAAGAGTCCAATGTTAATTTCAACGAGCAAAATAAATTTGAGAAAGCATTTGGTTAACTAGATTTTATACGTTTTATATTACTACATGGAAATGAAAATGCAATATCTCGTTCCTTATGACCTATCTTTATGTTGGCACAATTAATTCTTAAGTGGAGGGAAAAATAAAAGAAGCAGTGTGCAAAGCCAACTCAAAAGTTTAACTGAATATACCTACTCCAATTAACTAACAATAGACTTAAAGAACACAGTGAATTTAGCCATAGCAGGATCTCCAGGGGAAGATTTCAAAACAGCCAATGGCTTTCTCCAGTTCTTCACAAAATTATACAGCACTGGCTCTGAGTATTTAAAAGGTGAGACTGAATTTCTCATCCCCCAAAATATGTCTGTTCAGGAGGTCCAAACAATTGGCTTCATAGTCTGTACCACATTCTCTTGCAGCCCCAAGTTGATGGCCTTCATTTGATGCTGTTTTACAATTAACTGGGTACTAGCAACTTGCTCTCTGTAAAAACTTGCCAAAAAAAATACCACCTCTGGTACACAACCAAATATCCACATGTGGACAACGGCCTTAAACTTAGTAATTTACAGTTCTGATTGCGGGGGGTGGAGGGAGACTTGAAATTTGGGAGAAGGTGTCATCTTTATAAGTCAGACCAAGAATTAAGGGGGTGGGGGTGGGAGCCCAACCAGAAGAATGTTTAAAATGGAACAACATAATTGGGACATAAAGTAAGTGGTCTGTAGTCAATACAAAAAAGAGAGAAAGAAAAAGAAAAATAAACTCCAACAGGCCGGCTGCAGAATGGGAAAGTAGATCTATTTTGTTTATTTGTAAGTGAGTAGCAAGTAGATTCTTTCACACTAACTAAACCAGACAGTAATTATAAACACAGGTTGGTTAAATTTCGTGCACCCTCTCAAAGGAAACAAGCTTCTTTCTTTTCCAAACATGGTCCTTTGTTTATTGAGCCTCTTTGGTGCTTGGTTTCATTTACAACGATGTAAGCACACATCTGTTACCCCCAAACAATGTCAACCTTTTTAAGCTGAACCTGAATACTCATTATACAAAAATTTGCAAGTAACCTAACAGCAATTTCTAGAGTAGCCAGTTAGCATACTGAGTAAAGAATTTGGATTATTTTTGTTCCATTACAGAAAAACCTTACATTAGAGTGTAATCATACAGGAAGCAAACAGTCGCCGCCTCAGTAGTTTTGGATAATTAGTTACCTAAATTTTCTGAGGAGAATTCAATGTACTTAGACTGAGGAACATTATTGCTTATATTCTGAAATACCACAATACAATCTTGGCTAACAATGAAATTATAAATATTGGAGTAAAACGTCATTTTAGAAATCATTAGGTTTTATCAGTACAGTACAACTGAGTCCCTCATTTAAGGAACTGTTTTATTAAAAAAAAAAAGGGGGGGAGCCTGTGATATTGCTTATATTAGCTTATGTAAGATATCAGATTTCAAAAAACTTTAACACAGTAGACACTATTAAAACATCATTATTAGAGTTGTCATGCTTGGGTGGTTTGAACTAAAGTGAATTTCATGTATTTGCTGGGAGAGAGCAATAATAAATCCTGAAGTCTGCATTTCTAAAAAGTGACCTAGAGTCTTAGGAAATCGACTTAATGAACAGGACAATGGGATGGGTACAGTGGGTGGGGGGCTCTGTGGGAGGGGCAGAATCTAACGAAAGTTCACATGGAAATATACACTTCACCCAAACTGCTTTGGGCAAACACTCTAAACGGGACAATCTGTGCCTCCTCTGACTTTGGTGCCACTCACAGGATTCACATGAGTGATGAGGAGGCCAGCATACCTTGTACTGCCTATACCGATTTCCTCAGCCATGGCAGACATTTCTAATCGATCACCAAACTCTCCCTGGGGTCCGAATGGAGAGTGACAGCCTTTCTTAATGCAACGCACTGGTCAGCCACTCCAGTCAATCCATCTGCCGGGGAGCCAGCACTCACAGAGCAAAGGCTGTCCCCTTAGCACCTTGCACTTTGCCTGGAACTTCGTGGGAGGTAAAGAAATGTCAGTTCAGGAAATGATGACCTAACGTGACTCAAATGGAAGAATATAATGCTTGGGAGTTCAGTGTGGTGCCAAACTGTCACGGTTCAATTACCAGCTCGGGTACCTACTTATTCTGTGAATTTGGGCAAGTTATATGACCTTCTGTTTCTCGATTTTCTCATCTATAAAATGTGAGACATTAATGAGTTAATAGAGGTAGCGTGCATAGAAGAGTGCCTGATACATAATCACTCATTGTTGGCTGTTACCATTATTTTCCTAATTATCATTTATTGAAAAGCCTTGCCTCCATGAAAAAGTTCCATAGCTTGTCCTGCTCATGTACCCACTTAGTACATGATAATTCATCCATAAATGCTAGAGACACCTTTGTGAAGCACAGATTTCAGGACATTCTTTCTTTCAAACCTTGAAGTGCCTCCCTGCTATTAACAGAACACAGTCTGAAGCAACCTATGTCATTTTCTGAAAAGCAAGGTCAACCCAGAATATGAAACTTATCTTTGGCTCCTGGACCTCCCCCACTCCCTTGCATCTCCCAGCACCTTTATTCTTGAGTCATGTCTCCATTTTCCTTGCCCTGTGAATAAGTTAGAAGCTGTGAGCTCTCATTCATTTCTTCTGCTGAGCCATTGAACTTTCCCTTCTGTTCTGCACGGGTGAGTCCCTACTGCACCTGCCAAACACAGACTTGTCTTTTGAGACCCAACCAGACATTACCTCCCATGTGAAGCATTTCCTTAAATACCTCAATGAACCAGTTGCTTCTCAGCACATTTTATGTTCATTCCAACATTTTTCACTTGCCTTACATTGACCTCTTGCACTGGCCTGTGGGTTTTCCTCCTGTCCTGCTGATAGATGTCCCTTGTACTTAACAGAGAAGAATTACTCAATTTTTTTTGTTTTTTTTTTTTGGTGAATGAATAATCCCAATACGCCAAAAATAAATTCTGTAAAGCTATTTTCCCTTTGTTTTTACTTACATTGTTACATTTCAGCTACTCTTTACTGATGTTTCAACTTACAGAAATAATACATGCCTCTGGTAGGAAGAGTAAGAAAAGTGAATTATTGTTTTCCCATCCCGGTCCAATCCACTCCTGCTCCCCGATATAAGCAATGCTAACAGCGTGGGGCACATCCTCACCTTTCTTTGGGCTCATGTGAATAAGTAAAACCATACATACCAGAGGCCAAACTTTTTCTGTACAAATCTAGATAGCAAATGTTTTAGTCTTGGCAGTAATAAGGTCTCTGTAACAACTTCTCAAATATGCCCTTATAGGGAGACTGCATTTACGGACAACTTATAAATAGGCATGGCTGTGCCTCCCCAAACTTTACTAAAATAGACAACCGGCTGGTGGCCTAAAAGGCCTACTTTGTTGCTCTGTGATTGAAAATTTACACACACACACACACACACACACACACACACACACAGAGGTTTTATCTGTTCACTGCCTTTAAATAATATAGCATCAAATCATACAAATTACACTACAATTTTCCTTATTATATACTCTATTAACTTCCAATAAGTCAACTAGAAATGTTTTCCTCCAACTTCTTCATGCATATATAAAACATAGATACAGTATACATATGCCATAGTTTTTCTGTTTGTTTGTATTTGTCTTTTTAGTGCCATACCTGCGGCATATGGAAGTTCCCAGGCTAGAGGTCAGATCGGAGCTATAGGTCACAGCACAGCCTACACCACAGTCACAGCAACGTGGGATCTGAGCCGCCTCTGTGACCCACACCACAGCTCACAGCAATGCTGGATTCTTAACTCACTGAGCAAGGCCAAGGATCGAACCTGCATCTTCATGATACTAGTTGTGTTCGTTTCCACCGAGTCAACTATTGGCAGGAACTCCAATCAATAGTTTTAAGAAAGTAGTTTTATTTTTGGTATATTTAATTTTTCTCTTTCTTTTTTCTTTTTTGCTTGCCTCTTGCATGACCCAAGTCCTCTTAACACTCTTGTGCACTCTATTTTCCACAATGCTCATCTGAGTATGAAACACATACCCAGACCTCTACGTGTAACGTTAGCTTTACTAAAATGGGACTATACGGCACACCTGTCTCTGCATCTCACACTTTGGGGGTAAAGTAGTCGCGGAAATCCTCCCAAGTCAACGGAGGGAACGAATCCATTCTTTTTGACAAGTTGCACGGTGCGGCCATACCATAGATATTCAATACTCAGTCATTGGTTCTAGTTTCTGGATGCTACAAACCACACTGCAAGTATGTCTCTTCACTTACAGATAAGAGAGACTCCCAGAAATGGGTTTGTTGTTTTGAACCATGTACATAATATATTTTTCATAAATGTTATTAGAACTGTATTACCACTTAAAACACATGAAGTTACTATCTTCTGTGAATCTAAGTAACTGAACTATCACTTTAAATAATTTCTTTTACCTCTGTTAGGTAGTGTAGTGTCTCATTGTTACCTTAGCTTCATTTCTGAATACTCATGGCCTGGAGCATGTTTTCATGGCAGCTGATCATACAGAGATAGGCTCTTTCTACACAGTCCACTCATTTTTTGAAACCATAGCTCTATACTACAAAGAAGCTTGAATCACATAATCTTCAGTTATCTTTATGTTTCATTTCCATTGTTGGTAACTCTGGATAAGGTGAATAGGCTGACTCTATTTCCTTTCCTTTCCTTTCCTTTCCTTTCCTTTCCTTTCCTTCCTTCCTTTCTTCCCTCCTTCCTTCCTTCTGCTATCTGGTGAACTGGTGAATGTACCCAGATTGACTGTACCCACCAAATGACCAAGATACTCCTATTTTTGCTGGTGTCTTTTTAAAAAAGTTTTATCATAGTATAGTTGATTTATAAGGTTATAGTAATTTTTGTTCTACAACAAAGTGACCCAGGCATACATGTACACACATCCATTCTCTTTCAGATTCTTTTCCCGCCTAGATTATCACAGAACACTGAGCAGAGTTCTCTGTGCTATCCAGCAGGTCCCCATTAGCCAATCATTCCATATACCTTGTTGTGCATGTGCCAATCCCAACCCCCTAGTCCATCCCTTCCCCCACCACCTGTCCTCTTTGGAAACTCTAAGTTTTTCTGTGATTCTGTTTCTGTTCTGCAAATAAGTTCATTTTCTCATATGGCCCAAATTCTCTGTAACGTTTTCTTTTTTAAGTAGCAATTTTAAATGTTCATAACTATTGCAAATTTTAAAGGTGCACTGAGGTATCAACCTAACAGAAATGTGGTAGGCTCACCCTTAAAAATTGTATCTAATGGATAGTACTCATCGAAGTTTTACTCCATAACAGACACTGTGCTAAACACCTTACACTCAAAAGAGTCCTATGAGGAGAGGTTGCTATTACCTGCATTACGGAAATAGTCTGCTGAGAGTGTCAACAGCTTACCCAGGATCACCCTGACCATCTTACTCACTGCAAAAGTTCAGCCTTCCTTAACACTAGGTTATCCTACCCAACTGAAGACATTCAATAGATAGCATGAACAAATTTTAAATTCTTGTTGGAAAACAGCGATATATCTCAAGTTTGACCTTGGGTAATTTGTTTGACGAGTCCAGAGATTCTATTTGAAAGTAAAACTTTTGTCAATCCAGTTACTGGATGATTAGGTCCATAACTCAAATGTTACACTGTGGATCTAACAATAATTGCCATGGAGCAAACTACTGCAAATGAAAAGGGGGGAAAGGCGCTAGATTTGGACTTAGAAAGCCTGAACTCAGGTCCTGACCAAATTAGCTATGAGCCATGTGGTCCTGAGCAATTTACATCTTAGTCACATTATCCTCATCTGCATAATAGAGACATTGCTATTTGTTGTTATCACTTTACAAGGTTTTTTGTGAAAGCTCAACAAGATGAACTATCAGGAAGCGTGTTTTGGAGTTCCTGTCATGGCGTAGCAGAAACAAATCTGACTAGGAACGATGAGGTTGCGGGTTTGATCCCTGGTCTTGCTCAGTGGGTTAAGGATCCAGCGTTGCCATGAGCTGTGGTGAAGGTTGCAGAAATGGCTTGGATCTGGCATGGCTGTAGCTGTGGCTGGAAGCTACAGACTTATTAGACCCCTAGCCTGGGAACCTCCATATACCACGGGTGCAGACCTAAAAAGACAAAAGAGGAAAAGAAAAAGGGGGAGTTCCTGTTGTGGCTCAGTGGTTAACGAATCCGACTAGGAAGAGGTTGCAGGCTCGATCCCTGGCCTTGTTCAGTGGGTTAAGGATCCCGTGTTGTTTGAGCTGCCGTGTAGGTTGCAGGCATGGCTCGGACCCTGCATTGCTGTGGCTGTGGCTTTGGACGGCAGCTGCAGCTCTGATTCGACACCTAGCCTGGGAACTTCCATATGCCATGGGTGCGGCCCTGAGAAGAAATAAAAAGAAACTATTCGTCTGATTTCTCCAGTCTCTTTCAGCCTTTTGTATTCTAGAACAGAGCTGCCCAATAGACTGTTCTGTGTTGGTGAAAACATTAATTTGGAGTTCCCGTCGTGGCTCAGTGGTTAATCAATCTAACTAGGAACCATGAGGTTGCGGGTTCGATCCCTGGCCTTGCTCAGTGGGTTAAGGATCCAGCGTTGCTGTGAGCTGCGGTGTAGGTCGCAGATGCGGCTCAGATCCCGCGTTGCTGTGGCTGTGGCGAAGGCCGGCGGCTACAGCTCCTGTTAGACCCCTAGCCTGGGCACCTCCATATGCCGTGGGTGCGGCCCTAGATAAGGCAAAAAGACAAAAAAAAAAAGGAAGCATGTTTTGTTTGTTGTTTTCTTTTTTAGAGCAACAACTGTTTATATTTTGCATATAGGCATTTTTAAAGAATCCTTTTAATTAAATTACTGACATTGTTACATTATTACATTCTTCTTAAATATATCAGACTATAGTGCTAAAAAATAAGGATGGTAGGAACCACTTTTTAAGCTCAAAAGCGTGATTTAAGAAATAGGTATTATTATGTTTACTATACATAATCCATTTCGAAGAACTGATTTAACTTCCTTGTACCACTGAATTCTCCCTATATCATAAAGACACTGTGAAGAGTCATGTCATGTTCTCAGGCCGCTGAAGAGCTTCAGAAAAAAAAAAAAAAACCCACAGTACTTATATAATCACCATCTATTCTTTCCATCTAATGGCTGTAAAAAGAGAATCTCTCTCAATTATACTTTTGAAGCAGAGCACCATATTAAAAGCAAGACAAATTCAATGCCTCAAGACACTTTGGTTTGTCCTCGCAAACACAGAAGAGGGAATTTCAAGTGAGCATAAGTAAAGGTTCTACCACTTACAACATCTGAAGAAATGAAATAAAATGTACATTCCTGGATCTTAAGGGAAAAAATATTTCCACGCCTTTGAACCTGCCCTGCGTAAGCCCATGGCACCTAGGGACAGCCCCATGCTCCCCGGAGGAGCTCAACAAACATTTCTTGATGAAGATAAACACCTGCTGTATTTAAATACGAGATGAAGAAGTCAGAACGTAAATGAATCTAAGAATAAACTGGGTGTCTATGTGCACACAGCTACTATTAGCATTATGGGAAATTACATTCCTGCTATTATTATGATTATCATTCTAATGACAAAGGGCTACATACTGAGAAAGGAAAAATTATAAAGAAGAAAGGAATAAATCAGTTAAAGAGGAGAGTGAGTTTAAAACACACATATACTCATATACCCAAGGGCCCCCAAATAAAGCAAAAGGACGCAATTTTTATAATAGAAATAATGGCATGGGTGGAAACTGTGGTAAACACCGTGAGATCACTGGAGGAAATAGTTTGAAACTGCAGAGAAGAAAACATCTACCATCTTCTCCACCAGTCCTCAGTCCTTTTTTCTCTCACCCAAATGCCTTTGTCCAACATCTTCTATTTAGCAGACGCTTCACTGCCTTATTTTCTTTGCAGTTTGTTCATATCGATAAGGACTAGAATCATATGGTTCAAACCTGAGCTAAAGCAGAGCAGCACAAAGGTTTGCATAGGCAGACGAGAAAAGAGAGCAAGCACAGACTGATGTGATGCCAATGAACAGAACTTAAAATTTGTCCTGGCTTGTTTAGAATCAGGGTCGACTTTATCTACTTAGAAAGCCCACTGTGAGCTGGAGTTTGAATTAATTAGACTGTTCCCTGATGCTAAGTAGTCATTGTTTTAACGAATAACCTCCTCCTCAATAATATATTCCAAGTGAACGCAATGATTTGAGAATACAACTTTGTGGATGACACTGAAATTTCCAGTACCTCAGCGCTTGCTTGAATGCACTGCATGTAGGACAAACTTGTAAACTTCAAACCAGAGCCGAGTCTACCTACAATACTGTACTACCAGTCACTCTTTCCTAGAGAGGGCAGATCTGTAAGTGACGATCTCTTGCAAATAATACTTGAGGAAGAAACAAAATTACCTGCCTTCTTGCAAATGAAATGGCTTCCAGTCAATGAGAGAAACGCTTCCAGAAATAACTTCTCAGGGCGAAGGTCTGACAGGAGTTAGCAGACAACCACTTTGGCAGATCTGCTGTGACTCTTCTGGATTAGGATGGTCAGACCAAACCAAACAAAACACCAAGTTAGCACACAACTTAGTGGGACCCAATGCTGTAAGGAAATCAGACAAGGGTACTGGGAAATCTAGGGCCTCTTATTTTTTAAATGCCCAAATGTTTACCAGCTGACCTTCCTCTTTACTGCGGTCTGGGAAGCAAGGTGCATACAATAAAGTTCAAACCAATCAACTGCTTTCAGCTGTTCTTGTGCAATGAATTTTTAAACATTTGGTCATTAAGCCCAATATATATGCAGGTCAGTTTTTGAACAGGATGGGAACAGTTTGGGAGCAGATGCCATGGTACTGCCTTGTGGAAAGGGATAGTGAGGAAGCACAGAGGATATTTACATGGCTCCACCCGTTAGGTTCAATGTCTCCCAGTTCTTTTGCCTCCCAGCCACCTCTATCCATTGCTTCAATGATCAGGAATAGTTATTAACTTCTGTTGTCATTTCTTTTCATTAATTGAATGGCAGCCTGAAGACCATAAAAAGGAGAACCTGGGACAATTTTCTCTTAAACGGAACCCTCCACAAATAGTCTGAAGGTGTGCAGCTGAAAACTGGCCTTTGTGTTTGGCGAATGGCGCATTGATTGGTTACTTTTAGAGTGGTCTGTGCTAGATTCTTCAACTTATTTTTGAACATCAATGAGCTGAAAGCTTTCAGTGGTAAAGAATTTAAATCACTTAACCATTTCCCTTTGTTGCATTCTGGTGGCCATATGTATGGGGGTAGCTTTAATGCCAGTAGTATGGGGGTCAAACACAAGATTATATTGAAGATGGCAAAAAAAAAAAAGATGAAATATCCTACACAGCATATTAAAAGGCTATCTTTGTTAGCCTAGACTAGCAATCGAGTTCAAATGTTTCATTCCTCATAGGGAACTTCTAACAGCAACACAATCCAAATTTTATAATCTGCATTGCCCCTTCATGCTCCCAAACCAGTCAGGAGGGAGGCGGCTGGAGTTTATGTTTTAGATTAGGACATACATAAAATCTCATTTAGAAGTTAGCCCAACAAATAAAACTCCAGTGTGGCCAGGTACGTTTGGATGGTGGAAAAACAACCAACCACAGCTTGCTGATAAAATTTTAAAAAGTAGTGGTAGGGGAAAGGCAACAATTTGCTTTATAAGGCACAGCTGGTTATGTGCAGGGCTTTTTGTATGACTGCAGCAGCTGGCAGTTTGATTTAAATAATATCTGAATAGCTAGCAATCTTGATACCATCAAAATTGTAACAAAACAATAAAAGCAGGGTGCAAAAACTTTTTTTCTGTGTGGTAGCAAAATTCTGCACTCACTATCAAAGACACAGAAAATTATTCATAAATGATTACTGAATCAACACAAATATTACTAGTATTTTTTTTAAAAAATATTCAAGCTTGAAGATTTATATCAAGGAAAGTAAAGGTGTTTTACTGGGGGAAGATCAGTATTGATTGATAACTTTGTAGAATAACTGTGGAAAGGGAGGTATGGGGCGAACTGTCTGTATCAACTAAATGTCTAAAAATTGTTAATATGCTGGTAACATGTGTTGCCATTTCTATGCCCTCAAATATCAAATTTTCCCTATAAGATCAAGGAGAACTGGTAAACCAGCAGTCTCATTTAAACACAAAGAAGGTTAATTCTGAAGTTCTTATTTGAGAAGAAGCCAAATGATCTAAAAAGTCTATAGGCGAAATCACTGAGCAGTCCCTGGGTTTTTCCTAGAACTGAAGCCCGTACATCTGAGAAAAGTAAGGTTCTTTGAATCAAGGAAAAGAAATGTCAGATTTAAGACTAAATTTTTAGGGTATGAGGTTGTATGACTGATCTCTCCCAACCTATGCAGAGCGTGCTGCCCTACATCATTGATGGAAAGCGGGGAATGACCAAGAAAAGGCCACAGAAAGAGCAAGGGGGACTTGAAGGGTCTTTTCTAGAACTTCATAAGTACAAGGAGTTTAGCAGAGAACAAATCATCAGGCCAGCTCACTTCTCCCCATCATAAAACTATTTCTCTGAAACCATTCCTCTGTTTCTGACCCAGCTGTAAATAAGACATTATGACTTATTTTAATAGTTATGACCTGATAGATGGCTTTCAAAATCTAGCTCCACAGATTTAATTTTTTGTGTTTAAATCTTATGCCATGCTGCCAGGAAAGTTTATTTTTAATACCCATTTTTTTATGTGTCACAAAAAACAATGGTTTGTGCTCCCTCTGTTGGCTTTTCAGTAGCAGTTAATTCATAGATTCCGCTTCTGGAGGTCCCCTGCCATAGTCGGGTGCTCCTGCAGCTGCAGCGAGGGACAGGATGTATCATTAATTGAACTTTGTTTCCTTTAAACAGAAAGTCATTCTCATTTCATTTCTTGCAAATAATGCAGAAAGCAGGAGATAATTGTAATAGAGCAGAGCCATTTCACAACTAAAGGAGAGTATGGATGTCCCTAAAATATCAGGTCAGATTTTTTTTTAATGTATAAAAAATAGTCATTCTCACCACCGGCGTTGGTGAGAAAACATATTAATGAAATAATTGATTTTCCATTCATTCTCTTAATTGTTTTTGTCCCTGAAAGAGCTGCAAGCTTAACATAAAAGGACAGAGAGAACTAAAATAAGAAACAAATCATTTTCACACCCCAGTCAGTGTAACTTGAAGGGAGAAAAAAAAATCTAGAACTTCACTTAATTTAACTTATCTTCCTACTTAAAAAACACAAGTTTTAGTCCAATATTATCCTATGTACTTCATTACTATTCACCTTCATTGAGCCTGGCAAGGCCTTCTAAGCCTCTTAATTTACTGAGAAAAACCTGTTCACGACAGGTGTGCCATTCTCCAAGGTTTGTTTTTTGTTTGTTTTGTTTTATTTTCCCCCCAGATATTGTCTAATGGTGTCTTAGGCTTTACAAGCTAGAATATTTACTCTGAGAATTTAAAATCTCAAGTACTTCAGTATTTTAGGCTCCTGTAATTGTGGTTTAAATTATCTGGTTATATGACATGAAACCATATTGGCCTTTGTATGTAACGAGCCTCTCGATGTTAGATGAGTGGGTTCTTCTTAAAAGACGATCAGAAAATAATCAGAGCTGCTACTAAATGAGCGTGTGCTATGTGCCAGGCATCACGTAAACTCTGCATGTGCATTATCTCCTATCTTCAGAACAATCTCTTAGGGCTTATCAGGGCCATTAGCATCAGACTCCTTTGGCAGAAGAAGATTCTAAGGATGAGACAGATCAAATACTTTGTGTAAAAGTCACAAGCCTGACGAGAAAGTGGGCTGGACTTCAAACCCAGGGAAAGCAATCCCAAAGCCCTGATTAGGGAATAGCAGTTCTCTATAATTAGCAATCAAACAAATCACCTGGGGCTGTGGCTGAAGCGCAGTCTCAGCGGGGTGGGACCTGAGAGTTCGCAGTCCCAGTAAGCTTCCAGGGGATGCTGATCCTGGGGATCCTCCTAGCACCCTTCAAATGACCAGGCTCAAGGCCAGCAGTTCTCAGACTTCAGGGACCTCAGAATCACCTTGAGGACTTTTCAAAACACAGGTTGCTGAACTCCATGCCCCAGAGTTTCTGATTCAATAAGTGTGGAGTGGAATCTGCTACTATGCATTCTGAACAGTTCTCAGATGATGGCTGATGCGACCGGGTACCACACCTAGGAGACTTACTGGCATGAAGGATGTAACTTTACCCGTGAGATTCTAATTCTGTAGGCACTGGGAGGGACCGGGAAGAAGTTTTCTCCACTGCCCCAGGTGATTTTTGTAATCAGGTAAATTTGCAAAATAGAGTTCTGATACAGAATAAACAAGTGGTATTTTACACTAGAGTGTAGTGTTCTAGAGTAAGATGATGATATAATTGATCACGATTTATTACTCACAAAATACAGTAACTTTCTATTATTCAAAGACTGTATATACCATAGAGAATCCCCTCCACTTTTAAGAAAAGTAAGTAATGATTTCCTTTAAACTGGATTTTGGTGGGAGTGTCTTTGAAGCAGGGCAAGATTCCCAGAGAAGTGCCTGATGTGGCAGTTTGACATCTGGTGGGTTTTGAAACTATTTTTGTTGTCAGTGTGTTGATGTGCTATACATTTCTCAAGATGCTGAATATTGAACAAACATTGACTTAACCCTGTTTTGAGCTGGATTGCAATCTGATAGGTGTGACACTGCAATTATATTGATGGGGCATTTGAGATCTGCTTATGTATTTGCTGCTCTGTCCAAGCAAGAGTCATCAGAATAGAACCCAAGTCAGAAGATCATCTCTGGAGCCATCAGCTGAGGCAAGGAGCCATGGGATGCTCTCCTGAATTTTCCACTGACAAGCCCCGTTGACACACACACCCAAGGCAAAACACTGCTACCCTCTCTACCCACGGAATCCTCTAGTTAGTGTGCTCTCTGTCCTCTTCCTTGCACCTAGCACTGGGTTGAGTTTTGTTGCTATTAAGTGACCTCATCTCTCATTTAAACAGGCTTGAACCAAACTTTCCCTCAAAAGGTGCACTGTAGGAAAAGCAGAGACAGAAAGTTCCTTCTGAAAACAATTTAAATGTCTGCGCAATTTTTATAATTTTTACTTTTTTAACATTTCAATTATACCTCAGTAAAACTGTTTTTTTTT
>PVHT021183699.1:53308791-53472618 GCA_004024745.2 Catagonus wagneri | reverse complement strand
TCCCTTTTCTTTAGTTACAGTATACAAGACAGTATGGTATTGGCAAAGGGAACAACATATAAATCAATAGAGTAGGTTATGAAGTCCAGAAATAGGTCCACACAAATAGGACAGATCAATTTCCTACCATGGCAGATATATGCAATATATTTAAATGGAGAAAGAATGCAGTCCTTCAATAAAAGGCATTGAAACAATTGGCTATCCCTATGCAAAAACATTTAAAAGGAACTTTGGAGTTCTTGTTGTGGCTCAGCAGTAAGGAACCCAACTAGTATCCATGAGGATGCGGGTTCGATCCCCAACCTCTCTCAGTGGGTGAAGCTTCCAGCGTTGCTGTGAGCTGAGGTGTAGGTTGTAGACACAGCTCGGATCCTGTGTTGCTATGGCTGTGGCATAGGCTGGCAGCTGCAGCTCTGATTTGACCCCTAGCCTGGGAACTTCCAGATGCCACAGGTGCAGTCCTTAAAAAAGGACAAAAATAAATAAATAAAAAGAAAGAATCTTGACCTAAACCTCACACCATTATACAAAAATTAACTCTAGAGACTATGTCTGAATGCAAATTGTCTACTCACTTAAAGAAGGAAATAAAAACTCATATAAATGAATATAAGCCTTATTCTGATTTAGAAAACTGGACACTCAGCAAACATTCTAAAATGTTTCAGATCTAAAAGAAGTGTATAGAATAACATGACAAATACAGGTATATATACCACCTAAGTTAAAATATAAGACATCATAGAAAGAGTTGCAATTCTTGGTGTCCTACTCCTAGATAATTTCCTCCCAGCCCTTCTTGATAAACTATATCATGCAGAATTCATGTGTATGATTTTCTTAGATATCTTTAAGCTATTATTATATATGGATGGATATTGAATGAATAAATAATATCATTTTGGAAATATTTGAACTTTATGTGGTGGCATCATACTTTATATTTTCCTGCAGTTTGTCTTTATCACACAATATACTCTTACATTAAGTATGGCTCTACCTCATTTATTTTCATGTGCTATCATTTTGTCTGATAAGAATATACCACAATTCATGAACACATTCTTTTGTGGACATTTGCATTGTTTACATTTTAAAATTTCTGTAACAAGGTTTCAATGAATGTTTTTGTGTCCTGATATAAGTCTGTCATGGTTTGCTTGGATACATTATGGATTTTCTTAAATGTGGATGTGTGCTCGCTGTCCAGTATGGTACCTGTTTACCTCAAGTGGCTACTGAGCCCTTGAAACATATCTGAGTTGCAAATTTCTATAAGTGCAAAATTCACACTGGGTCTCAGAAACAGGATGAAGTGAAGAATGTAAAATGTTACTAATTTTTTAGATTGATTATATGCTGAAATGATAATGTTTTGGATTTATTGGTCTAAATAAAATATATTACTAAAGTTAACTTTACCTGTTTTCTTTTACCTTTTTCAACTGTGGCTACTAGAAAGTATCACTTACATTTGTGGCTCATATTTTATTTTCACTAGGCAGAGTTGGCTCAAATGATTTCCAAAGTAGTTACACCAATTTAGTCTCCAAGGAGTGATGTTAAGAAATCCCTCATATTCTTGCTTATATGTGATACTGTTACTTACATTCTTATTTTTGCTATTCTAGCAGTGAAATAATATCTATTCGTGGTATGCTTTCCCATTTAACTCATAATTTATGAGGTTGAGAATCATACATATTTATTGTCTATTTTGGTTTCTTTCTCCATTGATGTCTCTTGACCATTTTTTATTTTTTTTTTCTTATTGATTTGTAGGAGTTATTTAAATTCTCCCAGTGTAGGCCTTAAAAACTTTTTTTATGGTCTCTTTTGATATATAGAAATGCTTAATTTAATGTATCCATTTATTGACTTTTGGAACTTGAGCTTTTCAGTAAATAACATTTTGAAAAGTTTTAACAGGGCTAGAGATTTTTTATTTGTTTTAATAAGTGCTTATGCCCAGCACCTAGAACAGGGCCCGGTATGAACAGGCACTCAATAAATATTTGTTGAATGAAGTTATGTCACCTTTCTGTGCTTTCTCAAGTCCATACTCTGCTTTTGTCATCAGCTTCCTTCCTCAGGATCCAGAATCACTTTCCTGTTTAGCTTAAAGTAGCTTACTTTCATTCCCTTTGAAGCTCATTAGTTTCACATTTTTCACTCTACTGACAATTTGTACTTACAGAGCGTTTCTCAAAGTGTGTTTCCTTTAAAAAACATTATGTGAAAAATAGATGATCATAGACAAATAGGGTTTGCGAACTAAGGTGGACCATTTTTGGCACTGCAAGACTACTGGAATCTTTGATATGGTAATGCGGTTGTGAACATCTAAGAGTAGGGTGGATGTGGGTTACAGCATTTCCCAAACCTGTTTTACCAAAGGCATGTGTGTTTTAAAAAATGTTATTGTACATCTCTGGCTCCAAAGAATATGCTTTTTAAAAAGCCATGGATAGACCTAGTGTAGGATCGAATTCAAAACCCCAGGACTGCAATTACACACAAAGCAAAATATTGAATATGGTCAACAATTTGGAAATCTGAAGTTTTGAAATTCACACATGTTTAACTCAAACACTTGCATTTTTCAGTATAACTTGTTTTCTTACTAATTTAAAATCGCTCCCCCTTCACAATGAATGGTTGGGCATGTTGTCCACGTTAGGAACTATACTTTAATATAATAGAACACACTAAAAGTTAGCTTTTTTTTTCAGATTAGAAAGATTATTTTTGAAATAAATTCTTTCTAATATGAAAGATATTTTTGGATCTTTTGAGATTTCTCTTGCATCAACAACTTAGGATTGGAAAATAGTATTAGGCCTTTTAATGTATTTTTCCCCTTTATTCTAAATTTAGCATTTGAATTGAGAAACCATGTTCTCTTTTAACATTACAGAAATACAGGTCGTGAATGTGGATACAGTGGGAAAAAGTGTTAACTTTATAAAATTCTTTTTCATTTGTCTGTGGTCTCAAGCTGATAACTTTCCATTTGGAAGGGGTTAGAGATAGCATGATCAAAAAACATCCATTAGAAGAGATATCAAATTGGAAAAAATCAGTTTGGAGGGCAAGTTGGCAATATTTATGAAAACTAAAAGTAGACATTTCCTTTGGTCCACTAATTCCACTTCTTGGCATCTACCCTAGGAAAAAAGAAGTCAATGATGTACACTGGGGTAAATATTCTGAAGTATTGATTGAAATATTATTTGTAATAGTGAAAAATAGAAAAAAAAGACCATTTAAATGTTACTAGGGGAATTTCTTAAAAAACTTGATACACATTAAGAACTAAGATGGAATAAAGAATTGTAACTGTATCTAATAATAAGGAAAGATCTGTAAGATACATTTTGAATTGCAGAACAAGGTGTACAAAATGATGCCTTTTGTCTGAAAAAAAAAAAAAACCAGGTTATTTCTACAGAGGTACATGATCTAAATGTAAAAAATAAATATATGAAAAAGCAATAGTTATACCTGGCAAGGGTACCTGAATTGAAAAGATAGTCAAGGGATATACAAAAATAATGCTTGTATTGCCTCTGTAATTATACATTAATTAAAAAAATAAAGAAAAATGTTACGTATCTCAGTTTCTCTTCAGCCTTTTATACATATAACTGGGCTGCAGCTCCCATTTTGTAAAACCATATCATGTTACTGGTCTTAACTCTCTTTTTGTACAAAAAGGCACAACTCGTCCTTCTCTGGTTGTCATTTGGATATGCACAGCTCACATTATTTTAAGAACTATTTCCTGAAGAGGAGAGACGGAAATGAGGGAGAAAATGGAGAAGAAAAGGCCTTTCCCTCCATGAGAGAAAGAAAGAGCACATTGGGAAGATTCTCCACTTGACAATTTTTTCCCAGGACAGGTCACGTAGAAACTTATTTGCCAACAGCCAAGCCCCATCTGGCTTTTTAGAAATGGAGAAAAATAAAAGCAGCCCTGAGTGAAATGCCTTTGAAGACGACCTGGTGTTGTCCATTGTCAACGACATTCTTCCCCAGGAAAAAAATCAGCGAATATATATGCGCCGGCTGCCTCCCCAAACTGGGTACTCGATGAAAAACATGCCGGAGCAGAGGCACGAGACGCATGGCAAGATCTGAGTGTCTTGGGCTGTGAAAACAGGTAGCAAGGTCAGCTCAGTTGAAACCTGCAATTGGGTATTAGGGCGAGCAGAGAGGCGTTGTGGGGGAATTTATGAACCTATTTGAACATCCTAAGTTTGAAATTTCCAGACGAAATTGAGCCTGGTACGGTTCCATTTATCACACTTTCCATTTCAGGCTGGCAGAGATGGAGGGAGTTTAAGTGACAGCTTGCTCACCCTTACCCCCAGGCCACCTGATGAAATTGTGGAGTGGAGCCTGCCTGGCACGGAGGCGGCAGATGAGGAGAAGGGAACGAGCAGCAGGGGAACGTTGAATGAGAGAGTGCGTGGTGGTGGCACTGAGCAGGTAGAGGGTTTGGTGGAGGGGGGGTGCAGGGACGAGTGGGGAGAGGCCAGGGAGGAGTGTGCTCGGAAGACCTGAGAATTGAAGTCTTTGTGCCAAGAGACAGATAAAAAGGGATGGAGAGGAAAGGTGGGAAGGAAACACATAGCCCAGCTGTTCAAGTACACTGAAAGTGAAGGGAGTGTTGATTGAGAACACTAATCAGTCAGAAAAGCCAAAACAACAAAAGAAACACAGAAAGGGACTGCCTGGAGGAAGGAATTTGCTGGTGTATTTTTATGACTGCTTTTAAATGGGAGAGAACCATAACAGTGAATGGTATTATTTCAGCATCTCTAAACATGTGGTACCTGCCTGACTATGGCCAGGATGTTTGCTTGGCTGCCTATGAGCTCTTGTTTCCTTACAAAGTTGGAGAGTTAGCTTTATCCACATCCACTAGAAACCCTTCTTTGATACAGATGTAGTTTTCTGTGCTTCACTGGACAAGAAAAGGGGACAGAGAGGGTGAAAGTCCCTGCTGGGCTATTTATAGCATTTTTCCCCCTTCTGTTTTACTTCAGGCTATGATTTCTCTCTCCCCTTTGAGTTTCTGTTAAACATGCTTAATATTTTTAGTGTGTTTTTGTTGTATTTGTCAAGACCCCACAAGCCTCTCCCAAGAAAGTTACTTTGGGGAAGATTAGATCATAGACTCCTAGAAATTCGAAACTGGCCTGTATCTAAGACACCTTTTTTTTTTTGAGGGGGTCACTTGAGACACATCAGTAGTACCAGTTTGTTTTTTTTCAAACCATGAATAAGTCTGTGTTTTTCATGAAAACAAAGAGCAGATTTTGCAAACAAAGGAGGCCATTCTCCCCCACCCCAATGAAAGTGTTTTGTATGTAAACAAAACGATACTTTACCTGAGAAAATTAGTCACCAATTAATGACAGCAGATTCGCCTCCATCCACCTACCACATCTACTGTTAGTACAAAAAAAAAATCCCCTTCAACGAAAGCATGGTGCTTTCTCCTCACAGAGTCACAGAGATATCAGTCATTTTGGGAAATGAAAATTCATCGTTTGATAAGCAATTAACATGTGCTTCTTTCAGAGAGAGCCAAATGTTTTATTAAATTTTTAGATAACAGCATTTTAAGTCTTTGATTCAGACTCACATGTAGTGTATTTGAAAATGGTCCCATTTGAAGCTATTGCTGAGACTACAAAGGGAGAATCTCTCTCTCTCCAGCAAAGCTCAACAATGCATCTTTTTTTTCACGTGAGCTTTTGCACTAAAACTCCAGGCCACAGTCAACAACAATCAATGTCTCAGGAGCCTGCCCAAGTTTAAGTGAGAGCTGCTGGTTCAGGTGGTCATGCAGAGCTGTAAGTTGTTTTCAAGTGCATTGCAGAGGATGTCTGCAACCAAGGAAGTGAAGAGACAAACTGGTTCAAGGGTGCAATTGGTCTGAAAATGACTTAACAATTGGAGCCACACTACAGATCTAGGGCGAGCCCCTTGCTCTCTGAAATTCAGAGGAGGAGACAATAAAATGTGATGCTCCTTTAGAATGGAGTGTGCTGATCCATCACTTCTCTTGGCTCCCTACCAAGAGCATAAAATCTGTGCTTTCCAAATGAAAGAGGCAATACGCTGACTGGATGGGGTGCCATAAGATACTCGATGGCTTACACTTCGCTGGGGATCAACTGGAAAATGTGCGTTAAGAATCCCTTTCACAATTATGAAATTTCACTTCCATTGCAAAAAAATATCTTGCAGGCTAAATGAGAAGTAATACCACTCCAGAGAAAAGCGTTGGCTGTCTCCCAGATTAATATGGGGTTATGGTCCATGATTGGGTTAGATGAGGTAAAAATTTCCCACCACTCTTCCAGATATACAGGAAATTGTTGTGCTTGAAATAGATTTGGGCTAAGTAACTAATTAAAAGAATTTGGATCAAGAAATGTGACATGGAATGTGATGTAGATATTTCCAGTTCTTATTCAGAAACCTTATTGCAAAAAGGTTGAAAGATAATTGAGAAAATAATTTATATGGTGGTGAGAGTTATTTGTGTGAAGATAAAATACAGAGTCCTTTTCATTGAGATGGAGAAGCTGCCAAATAGCTCTTGGTGATAATTCTATGCACAAAATTTTCATAGTGGGCTTCAATACCTTGCCAGATGAAAGCTTTTGCTCAGTTTAAAGTTGGAAAAGAGATTTGAGTCTCCACCAAGGATAATGTGTTAAGCTTGGAAATTAAAGACTGTTTTTCATAAATAATGCCAAAAGCACACTGGGAACATTGGGCTCATATATTACTGCACTTTAAAGAAATCAGGGGCCTAATAAATTCTTGAAAGGATCAAAGACACACATGCACGCACACACTTACCTGATTAACATCAGGATCTGAGATGAAGTTACATAATTTTTCTAATCAAATATTATTAAATGACATTAAAGGAAAATATGCCAATGGTGTCTCTAAATAATGACCAGTTTTTAAAATATAATATAAATGTTCAATTGCATAGTCCAGGACAACTCAAATTGTGTTCACTGGTATGGGGCTGGTCCCTGATCAATCCGCAATGAGAGAAATAGAGAAACTGACACTAACTATTTAGAAATGGTCACAGCAATCAGACAATAAGGAGGAAAACCAGACACATCATTGGGACATGGCCACTGTAGTTCTCACCGACCCAGACTCACACCAGTCTCCCTCTCATTTATTCCAATGCCAGGCCCTTCTTTCTGTCACTCAAACATACCAGGTTCCTTTGTATCACTGAGTCTTTGCACTTACCCTTCCCTTTGCCTGTAATGCTTTTCCTTCCATTCTTCCAAAGGACAGATCTTTGCTCTGTGCATCTCAGCTTCAGTGTCACCTCTTTAGGCTGAGGCCTCCCTGACTCTCACTGAAAAATAACCTCCCATTCAAGTCACTTGGTATTATTCTCTCAAGGCCACCATCATGACTACTGTATAGTTTTACAATGTTTATTGTCTATTTTTCCATATTAGATAGTTAATCCTACAAAAGCAAGAAAAAAGCAAGTTTTTTTTTTTATTCACTGCTGTGTATGTGAAGCCTAGAGCGATACAGAGTCCAATAGCATATTGGTTCATTGAGGGACTAATGGACAATCTGAATATCTATATCTCCCTAGTAGAGTGTAAGACCCTCAAAGACAGGTTTTATTTTACTCACTTATGTCTTCCTAGCATTTTAGTACAGTGCTAAACACAGAGAAGTGACATGAAAGATCTCTTTTGAGGACATAGGTGAATAAAATTCCTCCTGGGGCACCCATCTGGGTGTACCATGGGCCAAAGGACTCAACTATTTGCCTCTAAGCTCATCAACCCCCTTTGTGTTTTTCAGTTTTCATTGCCATCACCCAAGCTTCCAGGCAAGGAACCAGTGTCAAAATTGATGATTTTACCTTCATCTCACTCCCCATTATCAACTTAAAGAAAGACGAAATGGATTTACAAGTCCAATATTTCTTTTGCTTTTGATCCTCTTCTTCTTTTTGTTCTTGAGAACTGGTTTTTGGCTATAGACAGATTTATAATTGTTTTCTTTTTTTATATAATGATTTTAATTTTTTTATTATAGCTGGTTTACAGTGTTCTATCAATTTTCTACTGTACAGCGTGGCAACCCAGTTACACATACATGTATGGATTCTTTTTCCTCACATTATCATGTTCCATCATACATGACTAGACATAGTTCCCAGTGTATACAGCAGGATATCATTGCTTATCCATTCCAAAGGCAATAGTTTGCATCCATTAACACCAAATTCCCTCCCCCTCCCCTTTGGCAACCACAAGTCTCTTCTCCAAAGTCCATGATTTTCCTTTCTGTGGAAAGGTTCATTTGTACCATATATTAGATTCCAGGTATAAGTGATGTCATATGGTTTTTGTCTTTCTCTTTCTGACTTTATGACCCGTGCTTTTCATGACTTGTATAGAAAGTCCTCCTCCTTAGTTGTCATGGTGGCTGCATGGTGGGCTTTGCCTGGTCTCCTGGGTGGTCCTGCTTACCTGGTCCATGTGCCTACCTCCCTGCTTCTGTGTGCTTGCAAAGGCTCCCACTTGCAACTTCCCGGAGGACTGCACTGGGGTAACTGGAGAACCTGTAACCCATGTGTGGGAAATCCCATGTACCTGGGAGTTTCTATCTCCCTGTGGACAGTACAGAGTCAAGACATGCTTTGACTGGGCGCATGATAGCCCAGCACTCTTGCCTTAAAGTGGGACAAACTCAGGTTAGTTTCTTCTCCAGAGCTCCCTAAGGGTCACCCTAAGCCTGAGACTTGACCTGACTCCAGTTTTACTTTTACATTTCACTAACTGACACAAACCCCATTAAGGAATCAGTCACATTATTACTTTTTTCCCCCTAACCAACTGGCTAGGAAGAGAATTATTTTGAATGTTTCTTAAGAATTTTAACAGAGTGGGGTAAAGGAAAAAAAATAAGCAAACTGTAAAATGAAGCTTCCTACATACCCACATTTCATGAGGCAACACGTTCCAGGCTCTGAAAGGGTGAGAGTGAGGGTCACCTGCCATGGTAACACAGGTAGGGTTTGAAGAAAAAGAAGGAGAGCGTCAGGACAATGGATTTGTCCTACAGAGTTGAATTAGAGAATTTATTTAAAGGAAAATGCCCAGTAATATGAATGGAGACAGAGGAAAGCTTATAACCCACATAAACATCTTTACTTTCTTCCTTTCTTTCTTTCTTTCTTTCTTTCTTTCTTTCTTTCTTTCTGTCTGTCTGTCTGTCTGTCTATCTATCTATCTATCTATCTATCTATCTATCTATCTGCCTTTGGACTTTGCATCCAGAGCTGTATCTTACATAAGAAATAGAATCTAAAGTCAGCATATATGGTACATGTTAAAATGCAAAAAAATAAAACACTCAATCACACTCATTGTGGGGAGATAATGATCCTACAAAAAAGCACCCAAGAAACTGAAACCCGCAAATGGAACAACAGATTCGTGTTTCTCATCTAATATTCGTGCTAGGGTAGAAGCATATTGAGTGGATGGATGGTAAGCAAAATCGTGACATTTTTTTAAGTTGTTAGTCTTCTGTTTCATACTCTGTTTCATTCTTCCTGACCTTCTTATCTTTATGAAAGAAAACCCTCTAAATTTAAGTGGATTAAATGTTTACATGATATTATACTGTATTAGTATATTAAGATGATTCCATTGTAAGAAAATCAAATGGGTTGAAAATAAGATGAATGAAGAAATTAAACATCGCCCAGAAGAGTTCATAGAAGGAACTTCAGGACAGAAAGGTCTTCAAGTATCTACCTGAAATCCTTCTAAGGGAGATTAAGACAACTGGGAAGGAAATAAAAGCTCCCCTTCTTCAATGCAAGGTCTACACTTGCTACTTAATTAGAACCCATTTAATTAATTTTTTAATTAAGAATTTTTAGCAGTAGGAAAAATTTGCTCACATACAGGAAATGGATAATTATTTTAACATTTGGTGGCCTTTTATTAAATATTCTGAAAAATATAAACTCTGTAGATGCCAAATTTTGCAACATGATCTTCTTCAGTCTGTTACTATACTGAAGTAAGCAGCTGAGTGGAAAGAAAAGCAAAGTTTCTGTGCTCAGAAGAAAGATGGCTTTTATTTATCTGGTCTCCCATGCTTTTCTTCTCATTGCTATTTGAGAAAGATTATATTTCTAAAAGTTCTACTCATGGTACAATCTTAGACCAGACTTATTTATAGATGCCCTTTAAAAAACAAGAATTAAAAATGAATAAACTAAATAACAATAAAACACAATGTAGTTTGCTTTAATGCATGTTTATCTTTATCAAAAATTAATATCTTCTGTACCACTGATTAAAATTTCATCAGCTATGTTTCTGCCTAGAAACTAGTGGTTATCTTGATTTTTTTCTAAGAGATGGTAAAAATACACAGAAAATATTACTGGAAGGGAGACTCAATATAAAGCCCTATCATTGGAAAGAAAAGCAGTATTCTGCATTCATGTCTAGTCAAACACAGGAATATGAAAAGATAGAGGCTGTGGGCATCAAATATAAAGACACCAGCTGCTGATTTTCCAAGCTCTGGTTGGTTTAATGGTAAAGTAAGGTAAGGTGGCCCTTACTAAGTGTGTGAGCTCAGACCAGAATTTTAATGTCTCTGACTCTTGTCTGTTGAATGGGGATATTATGGTGCAGGATCTCCTTGAGGGTTTAAAGAAGTGATATGTGGGAAACACTCGGTAGCACCCTGTGCTATGTACACTTAGTATAAGTTAGCTATTGCCAGTGATACAGCTTCAGAAAGTACATTCCTTGTAAGGTATTGTAATGTTTCCCCAGTATTAAAATAAGACTGCTGACAAGATCCATGATTCTCAAAGAAGAGGCTTGCAAAACACTGGTATTAAGATCAAGACAGCATAAGGTGTCACAGGACACAATACTGAATACACTTGAATCTCAACATGAAAATGATGTTCCCCTTGCAAACCTCATCCAAATCTTTTCATTAAGTCAAAGAGAACATCTTTGTTTAGTGTTAAAATGACTTAACAACTCCTTGTAATTTGAGAGGAAAAACAAGCCTCAATCCTTTGACAGGCAGTGATAAGAAATTTGGTAATAGGCTTTATTTTTTTATGATATTTATTTTTGATTACCTTCTATTTATGACAGTTGAAGCTAGTTTTATATTGGCAGTAATGCTATAATGCTTTCTTTTAGCAACTGTTGAGAAAAGCAGCCTTGCAAATGCAGTCTTTTGATCCCAACCCAGCCATGTAAGAATGGGCCTTGGGCCTGGTATAATTCCTTAATGAGAGATGGAGTCATCAGAGGCTATGCTGGGTTGTGTGGGAGTATCTTTCCCTGATTCAGACTCAATGGGAGCTCTTTTGTTCTGTTTAAGTGTGGGCATCATATGGTACTTGGCCAACCTCACTTCTAGGTCTGTCTCCTGCAGTTAGGGGATGGGGTCCTTCATCCAATGACACAAGAGGGGTATGTGTAGGCCAACTGCCCTGTGTCAGCTGCTAGGAGGGTCTCCTTGGCTATGAGGAATCCATCGTGGAATGTCTGTTGTTGAAACACATCTCCTCTGCCTCTTCTCTATGTGAGTCAAGCATTGTTTCGTTTACTCCTTAACTGTGTGGTGTTTTCCTTGCTGATTCTGATACCCAGAGACAGTGGGCAAAAGTGCTCAGGCTTCTCTTATTATTGACAGGCAATATATTTCATTTGCTTCCCTTCAGCCTCCAAATAATGACTAATTTAAAGAAAAATAAGGTAAAATAGTACAGACAGGATGCAAATATAGCAAAAATATAGACCTTGTCTTGCTTTAGAGACTAAAGATTAGAAAATGTTGGAATGATCTAACCTATTATATTTCTATAGGGAAGAACTAATTCTCGTAGTGACTCTCTTAGCAAGACTAGCTTTAGGGTCAAGTGTATTCTGGTGGCTTTACTTTACTATTACTGAGCTTGGTTGGGGTGGAGAGGGTGTGTTGTTTTCCAGGAATGAGGCAGCTAGAGACCTTAATGGGAAAGGACAACTCTCCTTACTGGTGAATAAAAAGAAAGCAAAGCAAAGCACTATGCATATACGTATACACACACACACACACACACACACACACACACACACACACACACAGATAAATACAATCGGATTACTCCCCTGTCACTCCATGTACCACCAAGAAAAAGTGCTAAGACACCTTACTCCTTTATTTATTGGCTTTTATTTTGGTAAAAAGAAATAACATAATATTTACTACATTAACCATTTTTAAGTGTATGATTCAGTGGCATTAATTTACAATGTCGCATAACCACCATCACTGTCAATCACCAGACATTTTCATCACCCCAAAGAGAGCAACTCTGTACCCATAAACAATAACTTCCCATCGCCCCTCCTTCCAGGCCCTGGTAACTTCTAATTTCTGCCCCTATAAATTTTCCTATTCCAGGTGCATCATAATGTGGAATCATGTATTACTTATTTTCTGTTTGGCTTATTTACTTAGTGTGTTTCCAAGGATTATCCATATTGAAGGATGAATCTGAATTTCACTTCTTTTGTGCCCCATTAATATTCCATTTATTTATATTCCACATTTTATTGATCCAGCCCTGTTTTGATGGGCACTTGGGTTGTTTCTACCTTTTGGATATTGTAAATAATGCTCCCAATGAACATTGCCCTTCTATTTAACACTCAGATCATATATTCTTTCCTTTTTTTTTTTTTTAAAGACTGCCCTTGAGGATTGTATTAGTTTCTTCTTGCTGCTGTAAAAAATTACCACATGCAGTTGTCTACCATAACACAGATTTGTTATCTTAGACTTCTGAAGAACAAAATCAACCTCATTAGACTTAAAGTCAGGTTATTGGTAGGGCTGGTTACTTTTGGAGGCTCTGGAAGAGAACCTATTTCCTTGCCTTTTTCAGTTTCTAGAGGCCTGCATTTCTTGGCCAGTTGCCCCTTCCCCATCCTTTCAAGTGATGACTCCAATCTCTGACCCTCTTGCCTCCTCTTATAAGTGTGCTTATTATTACATTGGGAAGATAGGATAATCCAAAATGATCTCACCATCTCAATCTCCTTAATTTAGTCGCAACTGCAAAATCCCTTTCACCATGTAAGGCAACATACACAGGTTCCAGGGATTAGGACCAGGATACCTTTGGGGAGTCACTACTCGGTTCATCCCAATGACTTCAACCACTAATCAAATGGCAGGAGGGATCTAGAGGGGGCAGTGATATTTTCCCATTACTTACTTGGGATAAACCTGGGTACCAGTTCCCCTAGGGACAGCCCCCTGCACGAGCAGAGGACAGTCACACCTCAGCATACACAGCTGGACACCATCTCAGAGGTAATTTGTTTAGACCACTAAATGGATGGGATACAAAGACAATAGATAAATTTTTTTTCACCACTTACTAAATGCCTAGCACATGCTATCTCAGGAATCCATACAACACGACCCCAAGTTCGCACAGCAAGTACATAGTGAAGCTGAAGATTCAAATACACGATAACTGACACTGCTGAGCTTTTCTATAGCTCCACTGTGACTGAGTTTCTTTGACTTTAACTGGTATCAGGAAGAGGTTCTAGGTTCCACTCAATAGAGCTCCCAAGGTTGGTTGAGCAGAGCCACAGTCAGGGTCTGCTTGAGGTTTTCAACTGTCCGTTTTGTCCACAGTCTCTTATCTACAAGTTCAACATGCAATGCTCTTAAAATGAAAACATTCTTATCTCCAATGGAGATAAGCTAATATAAGGTGATTCATAGATTTCATTTACCCCCTTGGTGTGAATATTCTTACACCTGGCTGAGGAAATGTTAATGTGTTTGATTATGGTGTGCTTCTCTGAGCGCCAGATCCTGAGGTGTTTGTTATATAAGGTGACGTATATACGTCTCTGTACCTTTCTGAAATGTAAACAATTCTGAATTCTGAAGTATATTTGACCCAAAGACTTTTACATAAAGGACTGTGGACTTGTTTTCTTATTAACATTCTATAGTCAACTCTGAAACACACAATGTGATTGCATTAGTTACAGTCATTCCGCTGCCAGGACTAGACACCCCAACCAAATTACCTTAAGCATAACAACCACAACAATAAGGGAATTTGATTGGCTTTCATAATTTAAAAGTATACTTCAGGTATGATGGGTACCGGGGCTTCAAATGGTATTTTTTTAGCATCTCCCTGTTAAGCCTGTTGACTTTATTCTTGGGGGATATTCTTATACCACATGGCAGGAATGATAGAACCCCAAGTTCACACCTTTATAGCTTATGATCCAAAAGGGAAATATTCCTCCCCCTCAAATGTCAAATATTTAATTATAGGGAGTATCTGATAGACTTGACTATATTTTTATCCCTAAACCAGTCACTCTAGAGTGACTTGGTTCTCTGCCCAGCATGGGTTACATGTGGTACCTGTTTACTCTGGCATAGAAAACAGGCATGTAATTTACACCAGGATTTCAGGGAATGGGGAAAGTTTATAACTTAATAAAAAATGAGGTGGTTCTATAAGGAGAGGGAGAAGATATGCTGGGCAGGCAAAATAAAGAAATGAACAAATATCACTATTTCTTCTACTTTACCATATTACTTTTCCTAGAGGTTCACTTGATATCACATTTGGGGTTACTAAAGTAAACTACTCTATTTTTAAAATTATTTTTTTCAAAAGGAGGAGGCATAAACCTCTGAGACCTCAGGTAATACTGCAAAACTACAGTAATCAAAAATGGCATGGTATTGGCACAAAAACAGACATACAGATCAATGGAATAGAATAGAAATCCCAGAAATAATCTCACACATTTACAGTCAATTAATCTTTGACAAAGGAGGCAAGAATAGACACTAGAGAAAAGATAGTCTCTTCAGCAAGTGGTGTTGGGAAAGCTGGACAACTGCATGTAAATTGATGAAATTAGACCACACCCCCAAATCATACACAAAAATAAACTCAAAATGGCTTAAAGACAAGACACCACAAATCTCCTAGAAGAAAACATAAGTAAAACATTCTCTGACATTAATCATAGCAATGCTTTCTTAGATCAGCCTCCCAAGGCAATAGAAATAAAAGCAAAAATAAACAAATGGAACCTAATCAACTTGTGTACTTATGCACAGTGAAGGAAACCATAAACAAAACCAAAGTACAAACTACAGGATGGGAGAAAATATTTGCAAATTCTGTCACCAATAAGTGCTTACTTTTCAAAATATATAAACAGCTCATACAATTCAACCATAAAAAAACAAAAAATCCAGTCAAAAAATGGGCAGAAGACCTAATAGACATTTCTCCAAAGAAGACAAACTGATGGCCAGTAGGCACATAAAAAGATGCTCAACACTGATAATTGTTAGAGAAATGCAAATCAAAGCTAAAAATGAGGTACCACACCTCACATCATCAGAAGCTATATTAAAAAGTCTACAAGTAATAAATGCTGGAGAGGGTGTGGAGAAAAGGAAGCTTTCTTACACTGTTGGCGGAACTGTAAATTGGTACAGCCACTATGGAAAACAATAAGGAGCTACCTCAAAAAACTAAAAATAGAGTTGTCATTTGATCCAGCAATCCTACTCCAGGGCATATACCCAGACAAAACTAAAATTCAAAAAGATACATGCACCCCAATGTTCATTGAAGCACTAGTTAAAATAGCCAAGACATTGAAACAACCTAAATTTACATCAACAGAGGACTATATAAAGAAGATGTGGTTCATACATATATGCAATGGAATACTACTCAGCCATAAAAAGTATGAAATAATGCCATGTGCAGCAGCATGGATGGATCTCGAGATTATCACGCTAAGTGAAGTAAATCAGAAAGAGATGGACAAATATCATATAATATCACTTATATGTGGAATCTAAAATATGATACAAATCAATATATCTACAAAACAATAACAGATTCACAGATATAGAGAACAAACTTACAGTTGCCAAGGGGGAGGGAAAGTAGGGGAGGGAAGGACTGGGAGTTTGGGATTAACATATGCAAACTATTATTTACAGAATGGATAAACCACAAAGTCCTGTTGTATAGCACAGGGAACTGTATTCAATATCCTATGATAAATCATAGTGGAAAAGAATATGAAAAAGATTATTTGTATTAAGCACTTTTCAGCATCTGATCCAAGATGAATCAATGACACTTTGTTAGAATTAGGAATGGGATTGAGAGGCAGTTGAACTTCTAGGCTAGCTTCTGGAATGGAGAGGTATTCTCAGAAGCCCTGGAAGAGTCTTAGTGCTTTTGTATGCACAGAGAAGTTGAGAGAGTTGATATCCAGAGAGAAAAGGTTAGAGCAGTAGAGAAGAAAAAGGACAAGAAAAAGAGAGAATGCTGCCGTGTTCCTGTCAAATCCTCAATTCCTTATTCTGATCCCTTCCGGAATCTCAGTCTTTCCTGCCCCTGGAATTCAAGATGACCTCCTGCATTTGTTAAACAATCCCGCTCACTTCTTCTTTTCTTTTTTTTGGTCTTTTGCCTTTTATGTGGAGCCGCACCCGCGGCATATGGAGGTTCCCAGGCTAGGGGTCTAACAGGAGCTGTAGCTGCCAGCCTTCGCCACAGCCACAGCAACGTGGGATCTGAGCCGCGTCTGCAACCTACACCACAGCTCACGGCAACGCCAGATCCTTAACCCACTGAGCGAGGCCAGGGATCGAACCCGCAACCTCATGGTTCTTAGTCGGATTCGTTAACCACTGAGCCACGAAGGGAACTCCCCCCACTCACTTCTTAAGCTAGTGTAGTTTATTATGAGGTTCTCGTTCCTCATAATAAAATAATCTTGATCAAGCCAATTTATTTTACTTTCTCAGATCGAAATATTCTGGAAATAAAAATGATGGAAGTACTAGATACATATCCAAAATAAGTCATCTCCTAAACAGAAATATCCATTTGCATAACATGAGGACATTTGCTTTAATTACTTTGTAACTTGATATAAAGTAATTGGGAGTTCACCATTATGTAAGCTATTTAAGGAGATTCCTTCTTATTCTGATCAATAATTTTAGGAAAGAAATTGTATCATCTAGTCAGACATATACTAACTAGAGGGTGCTTTGGTACTAATTCACTAAATTGATGGTAACTGGTGGGTGATTTCAACATTGGTAACATGATCACATTAGTCCTTCTAAGATGACCAAATCACAACTTCTTTGAGAAATGGAACATGCAGAAAGTAATAATACATTTTGCTACTCAGCACAATGCAGACAGCATCTCTGGCCCAGGCTGTATATATGCTTCCTGGTCAAATCTTGAGGCTGGTAGAAAAACCTGATACAATAATGAAAGAGAAAAGCTGTTCATAAGGTTATAAAGCCCCATAGGGCAAATTTATTACCAACCCACCCATATATAGCTGCAGAGAAAGGAGAAAAATCAAGTTTAAAATGAAACCAGGAGCTTACAGAGAGCTTTTTATTCATGTGAAGTGATTTTGTGATAGATTACTCTAATGCTTTCCAAACCCTGATAAATGGATTGATATGATAACAGATTTTGTTTTGTGGCTTATTTACTCCCTGAAATTAAATTATGAAGTGGGAAGGGCATTTACTCTTTTAGACCACTAGAAAACCATTTAGGGCACTGTGCTGGGGAAAATACTAGGAATAATGACTTGAGGGAGGATTTCCAAGGCTTTTTATACACCTGAGGACCTTACTAGAAAAAAAACATAAAAAAAACAAGGGATTAGGAAACAAACACCCAAATAAAAACAGGGAACACTTGCATCTATGAAGATTATGCTAAAATTCTTGTATCAGAGGGCATGTACAGTTACTGAACATCTAGTGCAGAAGAGTGGGTCTTATCACGTGGTCCTCAGACCAGCAGTAGGGGCATCACCAGAGAACTTGTTAGGGATGCAAATTCTCAAACCATACCCAGGCCTCCTGGATTCATAATTCTGAATTATGTCTTAACAATCCCCCTGAGTGATTCTGATGTGCTCCAAAGTTTCAGACTCACCTGAACAGAGGTGAAGAGGAAGGGCTTTGAAGTTGAACAGATATGGGTTCAAATAAGTTTTTCTTCTTCCTGGGTATATTATTTTGGCCATTTACATAATCTTTGAAAGCCTATATTTCCTTATCTGTGAAATGTGAAAAAAGATTCCTATCTCACACTAATGTAAGGATTAAATTGTATTGTTTATAAAAAGACTTGTCAAAGTGCCTGACACATTCAATTAATGATACCAGGCTAGTAACTCTATTTTACAGAAGTAGTACGTGGTAAATATAGGCCATATGCCTAGGTCAGCTGAACCCACAATCCATGGTTCTTGGTTATAACACAGATTGTTTCTCCTAGTGATGAAATACTGTTTCCTCTTGCAATTCCATAAGCACCATCTTAATGGATTTACTTATTCTCTCCAATTATACATGAAATATATGCCTAATGTAGGAGAAGATAGAAAAACACAAAATCTGAACTCTCAGAAAAAGGTCATCATAATCTTATGACTCAGGTATCGCTTATATGTGGAATCTTAAATACAGCACAAACGGGAGTTCCCGTCAATGCTCAGTGGTTAACGAATCTGACTAGGAACCATGAGGTTGCAGGTTCGATCCCTGGCCTCATTCAGTGGGTTAAGGATCCGGCATTGCTGTGAGCTGTGGTGTAGGTCACAGACGCGGCTCGGATCCTGCGTTGCTGTGGCTGTGGCGAAGGCTGGCAGCTACAGCTCCTGTTAGACTCCCTGACCTGGGAACCTCCATATGACACAGGTGGCCCTAGATAAGGCAAAAAGACAAAAATAAATAAAATAAAATAAAATAAAACATAGCACAAATGATCCTACTACCAAACAGAAATAGATCAGGAACATGGAGAGCAGACTTGTGGTGGCAGGGGGAAGGGGTGAAGGAGTGGAATGGATGGAGAGCTTGGGATTAGTAGATGCAAACTGTTACATTTGGAATAGATAAGTAATGAGGTCCTACCATATAGCACAGAGAAGTATGTCCAATCTCTTGGGTTAGAACACGATGGAAGATAGTATTAAAAAAAGTACATACATATATATATATGACTGGGTCACTCTACTGTACAACAGAAATTGAAAGAACACTGTAAATCAATTATACTTTAATGAAAAAAATAATTTTATGACTCAGAAATAACCACTACAAATTTCAGGATATGGATCAGAAACTAACCTCTTGTTAAAAAACTCTTAAATGCTGCTCTTTTCCATTCAAAATATTAATAATTGTCCTTCTATCATCTTTATAAATATACTTACAAAGTTGAAAGCAATTTGTGCTATATGAAACATTTTAGCATATATGCTGTAAACAGAAGATGGTATATTTTCAGAATTTTGAGTAAAATTAGAATAGGCATGACTGCTGTCATTTCAATATCCACTGCACCCTTCCTCCACTGTGTTGCTGCTCAGTGATTCGAATGCTGCCCAAATCAGGCCCAACAGTAGAAATGAGCCCTCGTTTGTTTAAATCAATAAAAGTCATCACATGTCTCAAGTCACATAATGAGTTTAGAGAAATACACTAATCAAAGCTTTTCTATATGCTTTGAATTAAAAGTATATTCATGAATGAATGTATGACCCAAGTTGGCCCATTCAGAGGGAAGCTATGGTCTTTTCTTTGAGAGCAAAAAGATTTCCCTCTAAACTTAAAGAAACAAAGATGTGATCAGGAGGCACTGACAGTTATCGTGTGACAGGAGGAGAATGAGACTTAGATTAAAACTGACTAAAGAGATGAGAAGATGAACCTCACAGAATCAATTCAGTCCTGAAGCCTACAATACTGTTATTTACCTATAAGTAACTAAGAAGTCATTAGTTTACTTAGAGTTTAATTCAACTTGATATCTCTTTTCTATTATCTGTAACCCAAACAATAGTAATTTATGGAATAAGTATAGAAATATGAAATCTACAATTTGAGAACTTAAGAGTTTATCTAATCCAAGTTCCTTTTTTTTTTTTTTTCCAGGAATAGGCAGATTTTATACCCACACAATACTCTTCTCCCACTAGCTGGAGTAACTATCCTATTAGCTTTAGTCTCATAACAGGGTCTGGAACTAGCTGTATCTACATATAAATGTGATATTAAAAACACTTTTAAACATTTCTGTTTCTGATTATGACAGAGTAACTGTACTGGATCACCTCTTCCTATCCATACAAGTATAAAACAGAACAAGATGTATGTAATAACTATTTTCAGATTTTGGAAAAAAGGCAGCACAGAACTAAACTATGATTTCTGAGAGAAAGTAAGAAAACAGGATGAGACCCATAATCACCCTTTCTGCATAAAGACAATTGCAGATTATGGGGCAGAGTAAGGAAAGGCAGAGTATGGCATTTTTGCTGAACTGAGGAGATAAAGAACAGAGCTTGGAAATCTGAGGTGACTGGACCATATGGAGGCAGGTTTCTTGATCAATTCAAAAATCACAGAAAGAGTAAGCAGAGCAATAACAGGACAAAATACACATTTAAAAAAACTAGAAAATGTTAGATCTAAATACAACCATATCAATAATTGCATTAAACATAAATGGATTAAACATTAATAAAAAGGCAGAGATTATCACCCTAGATTAAAATAAAAAGCAAGAAACAACTCCATACTGTCAATAAGAGCTGCACTTTAAATAAAAAGACATAAATAGATGGAAGTAAATCAGAGTTAAAAAGTACAGTGCAAACTTGGAGAGGTTATATTAATATAAGACAAAACGTACTTTGAAACAGGTAGTATTACTAAAATAGACAGTTCAAAATAATCAGAGCCAATAAACCAGGAAGAGTATATCATAAAAATATATTATAACATAAGCACAAAATAGCACACCTGATTCTACACTCCTTCCCCAATGCAATCACCACTGAGCAGCCAAAGTCATCTTTTTAAAATCATCAGATAATAGGAGTCAAATAGACTGAAAATGGACATGATAAAATAGAATTTATCTGTAGAATACCGGAATGGTTCAACACCAGAGAATTAATTTTCATAAGATTATAACTTGAAGGAAAAAAACATGATATTGTTATCTTGATAGATGCAGAAAAAGCACTTGCCAAAGACTACCACCTACTTTTAATATAAACCTTTAGAAAATTAGGAATTGAAGAGAATTTTCTTTGTAGCTATTTGTAATACCAAAAATATTCATGAAACTTTACACAAAATAAAAAAAACAACAACAACTTCAGCTGCATTCTCTTAAGGAATGGGAATAAAACAAGGATGTTGACTACCACTACTATTTAATATTGTATTAGATGTGCCAGCCAGCACAATTCTCTTATAAAGAAAAAAAAAAAGCAATAAGATGTGAGAGGATTGAAAGGAAGAAATAATTGTGACTACCATTATACACAGCTGTTATGCTCATCCCTATCAGAGCTGTCCAAAAGAAATGCACTGTGAACCCTATATGTAATACTGACTTTTAAAAAATCAAATTAAAAAGAAACAAGTAAAATTAATTTTTCTGGCCACATCCTTGGCATAGGAAGTTTCTGGGCAAGAAACTGAGCCCATGCCATGGCAGTGACATGAGCCACAGCAGTCACAAAACTGGATACTTAAACACTAGGCCACAAGGGAATTCCAATTTTAATAATGTAATTTATTTAACCCAATCTTTCAAAATACTTTTCCTTTAACATGAGGCACTAACTACATTTTAAGTACTTAAGAGATCCATGTGGCTAGAAGCTACCATATTTGCCAGTGCAGATCAGCATAGTTAATCCAACATCTCCAAAATATAAACTATAAAAATCAGTAAGAATCTCAACAGGATTCCCATTATTTTATCAACAAATAAAATGTGTTAATTTTCTTCATCATTAATAATGAACTAGAACATATAATCAAATACAAAATTATGTGTATATACAAAAGAACCTATAAAACTATTTGTTAAAAATTAATCTAAATATTTTTCCTTTTTTTTTTTAAAGGGTCATATCTGTGGCATATGGAAGTTCCCAGGCTAGGAATCAATTTGGAGCTGCAACTGCCAGCCTACACCACAGCCACAGCAACATGGGATCTGAGCTGTGTCTGTGATCTATTCCACCGTTCACAGCAACGCCAGATCCTTAACCCACTGAGCAAGGCCAGGGACTGAATCCACATTCTCATGAATACTAGTTAGGTTCATAACCTTCTGAGCCACAACAGGAACTCCCTAATCTAGATATTTTCAAATAAAAGTTTAATATTAAATTTAAAAAATATAAAATGAGAACAATAAATGGAGAAGCCATTCTTCCTAATTTAATCTTTCAAGTCAATGGAATGCTAATTAAAATACCAGAAATTTTTTTTTTTGGCTTTAGGAACTCAATAAACTCATTCAAAATTTAGGAAACCAAAGTATTTCCCCTACAAGTAAGTCATATTTTACATCTGTATGAGATTGTTAGAGAACAGACAAATTGGAGTTCCTGTTGTTGTGCAGCAGAAATAAATCAGACTAGTATCCATGAGGATGTGAGTTTGATCTCTGGCCTCACTCAGTGGGTCTGGAATCCAGCATTGCCATGAGCTATGGTGTAGGTTGTAGACGTGGTTCAGATCCTGTTGCTGTGGCCATGGTGTAGGCCGGCAGCTGCAGCTCTAATTCAACCTCTAGTCTAGGAACTTCTATATACCACAGACATGGCCCTAAAAAGACCAACAAAAAAAAAAAAAGCTATAGAGGTATTGGCCAATGGAACAGACAGGTGAGCTCACTGAACTTAACACCTGATTGCCAGCACCATGAATCAATAGAGGCTGTTTAATGGATGATGTTAGGGCATCTAGCTCAGGTACATGGAGCAAAATAAAACTGGATTCCTTTGTAATACTATATGATAATGTGGATTCCAGATGGATTAAAGACTTAAGTGTAAAAGATAAACATGTAAAGTGAGTAGAAAACAATGTAGAAGAATAACTTTAGGACCTAAATTAGGGAAGTATTTCTAAAATAAGCGCCCTAAAGTATAAGGCTTGACTTTAAAAATTATAAATTTGATTGTAAAAAAATTGAAACATTTGTCAAATGGAATATGTAATGTGCAAAGTTAACAGAGAGGTGGCAGATTGGCAAAATATGTTTTCAATATCTAAAACTAGTAAGAAACTAATACTGGGATATACAAGTAGAATGCCAGTGGAAAGTTAAGTAAAGGATATGAACAGGCATTACATGAAATTAAAACCTCAAAAGGTTGACAAACATTTATCAACACACCCATATTCATCATTCACCAATATTTAGAAAAATGCTCACTAAAACAATAATGAATTATCAACTGATACCCATCATATTGATAAGAATTAGGCACTGAAATAATAGACATTACTGGCAGAAGTCTGGGAATGTAGGAGCTTTCAGAAACTTTGCTTGAGAGTGTCAACAGAGGAACTTTTCTTGGGGGGTATTCTGGGGTTGTTAGTTTAGTGTAATTATACCCTATAAGGAGACAATTGCATTCCTGGTTGTATACACCAGAGAAAGTCTCAGTGCAGGTTGATTAAGGCAACACATGAAGATGTTCCTTTTGGCTTTATATTAGTGGAGAGTTGGAAACAATGTATTTATTCATTGCTTAGTTAAAGGGCATCAAATTTATAGTTGGTACATGTTTGTAATACTGTGCAGCCATCAAAACCAACCAGCCAAAGGCACATAAAAACTGGCAAAAAGTTAAGAAAATGGTGCTGAGTAAAAAGAAAGCCTCAAGAAGTTATGTACCATGGTACTATATGTATAAAAATACATGTAAAGAAAATGAACAATAATACAGGCTTCACAAGAGCACATACTAGTAAAAAACAGGTATCAAAACAATCTAAATGCTCATCGACAGATCAATGAATGAAGAACATGTGGTACATATGTACGATGGAATACTACTCAGCCATAAAAAAGAACAAAATGATTCCATTTGCAGCAACATGGATGCAACCAGAGGTTCTCATATTAAGTGAAGTCAGAAAGATAATAAGTACCATATGATATCACTTATATGTGGAGTATAAAATATCACACAAATGAACCTATCTACAGAACAGACTCACAGACATGGAGAACAGACTTGTGGTTGCCAAGGGGGAGGGGAAAGGAGTGGGAGGGACTGAGTGTCTGGGATTAGTAGATGCAAACTATTACATTTAGAATGGATAAGCAGGAGTTCCCATCACGGCACAGTGGTTAATGAATACAACTAGGAGCCATGAGGTTGTGGGTTTGATACCTGGCCTCGTTCAGTAGATTAAGGATCCAGCATTGCTGTGGTGGAGGTTGCAGACATGGCTCAGATCTCGCGTTGCTGTGGCTGTGGTGTAGGCTGGCAGCTGTAGCTCCGATTAGACCCCTAGCCTCAGAACCTCCATATGCTGAAGGTATAGACCTAAAATGCAAAAAAAAAAAAAAAAAAAAAAAAAAAAAAAAAAAAAAAAAAAAAAAAAAAGATTAGAATAGATAAGCAAGGAGGTCTTGCTGTATAGCCCAGGGAACTCTATCCAATCACTCATGATAGAACATGATAGAAGATAATATGAGAAAGAGAATGTATATATATGTATGACTGGGTCACAATTTTGCTGTACAGCTGAAATTGACAGAACACTGTAAGTCAAATATACTATAATAATTTTTTAAAAGAGGTATGAACATATTAGAATAATTATCTGTGGTGGAAGAAAGATTGGGAATGATTTCTGTGAATAAAACAGACTATAAGTGTAAACGAAGATGAGGAGACTCACACAGGCCAAGACGGCAGTGTGTGATGATCCAGGAAATCTGAATTAACTCAACTCTCCGCACCTTTGGTCCAGCCAACCTTTATTCTCCTCCCCTCCTCTGCAGAAATACAAATCACATATTGTTAGTGATGGCTGTCTAATGACTTCCCATGGTTCTTCAAACCAAATCCAGACACTAACCTGGACTACAAAGGCCACTTTCTGCCTCTTAGTGTGAGCAACAATAAATGGAATAAAATAGACACTCTATAAATGTGTGTTGTGCACAAACAGTGAGGAATCACAACTCTCTTTGGGTTCTTACCATATGTATTTGTCTTGTTTCACAGGCTAATTTGTAAGCCCAGGAAAAGCTAAGAGCTATTTGCTTGCCCTTTTATGTCCCCGGAAAGTAGAACTGCTCACACCAAACTTTGACAGAAATGCAATAAAGTAAGTAAAATTATGTAAGACTACAATAGATTTGGGGGTGGGGGGTGGGGGAGTCAAATTTGAAGTACTTATTAATTCTCAAAAACTTTGCATGATAAAAATCCCAGTCACTCTTACCTATTCATTTAAATCAGTCTTCACCTAAAGCATCTCTCCTTGGCAATTCTTTATTCTGTCTAGTCCATTCAAGCTTGAGAAAGACTTTGAATTTCCAAATCTGTTGGTAAGTCAGGATATGTAATTTCTGTTAAAATATTCTATAATTCTTACTTTTCTACCAGTTAAGTCTGGCTTTCCACCAGTTGGTCTAAATTAGATTTTACTGTATTTGGCAGTTCTGTAGTCTTCTATAAATCGTTCTCTTATTAACATCCTCTCACCACTAATTAGTTAAGGGACTGTAACCACTGCACACATGTAACTCCCACCACCTTCATGAGGATTAAGTATTCATACCTTAGGGCAAAATTGGCATTTAACAAGAGAAATTGTTTCATGTGAATTAACCTTGAGGATGGGAGATAAATAATCCAGAAGGTACATGAAGACTCCCGAGTGTCCTCACCGGGGATTCCATAATCTTGGAGTGGCCCAAATAGCAGTGGCATATTGAGAAATTTAAACTACTGTGACTTGTGCACAGTCTAAGCCATTTATGTTAAAATTTTCAAGTGCCAAATATTTAAAGAATACCTAGTTATTAGTGTACAAAACTTGGAGGAACCCATATTGCAGCTACAAGGGCAAAGCATATTCATACGAGACAGACACTATTTAATATCATGCACTTTAAATTGTCTCAATCACATTTGTATGATCTGCATACCTAGCTAATATTGAAGCAATGCTGTTTGTTTTTTTTAAGCAAAAAAACAAATCCATTTGGGTTAATTTCATCAAAGGTTATGAAGTGCTGGCTTTTGAGTTGCACATACAGAATTTTTAGTAATACTTTGTGCCTGGAACCATGTTGAGAATTTTGTAAAAGCAGTCTCTAACCACAGTGTGAGCAGTGGAATGACAGCTGTATCATACCACGAGTTTGAACAGAGAAATTCTGCCTGTGAGGGAGAGGATGCGGCAGGTAGTTCAGAAAGATTTTTAAAAAGGTAATGTTTAAGCTGGATTTTAAATGGGAGTAGTGAGGGGGAAAGGCAGGTGCAGAAATGTCAATAGGGAGAATGAGAAAAGGAAAGTCATGCAGTCATGGAGGTAAAAAATAGGAGAACATTGACAGTGAGGGGGTGTGTTAGTAAGACTTCTGTCTCAGAGTCTACTTCAGGGAACTGGATCTAAGACAGACAGTTTAGATCTAAGATGCCTATTTAGTATCAAAGTGAAGATGTCAAGTGGGTAGTTGATTATATGAGTTCAGAAATCAGGGGAGTGTTCACAGCTGTTCAGAAATATCTGGGAGTCATTAGAGTATAGATGATATTTAAAATCATAGCCATGGAAGGGATTGTAGTCCATGAGACGAAGGTCACTGGGAGTGACCAGAGGGCAGATGGATTGAATAAGATGAGACGAGAAGAAAGTTAAGGGCCAGAATGATGGAGCACCTTATACATTATACAGAGCTTGAGTCTTTTCTCTGAGAGTAAAACAGTATCATAGAGTCAGTGGAAGAAAAGTAATGTCAGAAGATGTGTAACTCTGTTTCCATTCAAAGACATACAACACTTAAAAGAGAACTGGATTAGAAGAAAGTTTGAGGAGAGGGATCTCATTCATTTCTGTCTCTACCATTCATGAAGTCACTTGGATTATTGCCTGTATTATTTGCTAGGGCTGCCATAACAAAGTACCCCAAACTGGGTGACTTAAACAAGAGAAATTTATTTTCTTACAGTTCTGGAGGCTAGAAGTCAAAGATAAAGGCATCAGCAAGGTTGGATTCTTCTGAGACCTCACTCCTTGACTTCTAGTTGGTTGCCTTCTCCCTTTGTCTTCCTCTGTATAGCTCTGTGTCCAAATTTCCACTATTTAGAAGGACACCAGTCATACTGGATTAAGGCCAACCTAATGACCTCGTTTTAACTTAGTTACCTCTTCAAAGACCCTACCTCCAAATAGAGTCACATTCTGAGGCACTGGAGGTTAGGACTTCAACATAAGAACTTGAGGCTGGTGGAGGGGACACACTTTAGCCCAAAACACTATCTAACCTCTGGGCTTCAGTTTATTTATCCATACAATGGGAATATTGAATGAGATCAAGAGTTCATAACTTTGAGTTTTAGTCGGGGTTAAGGAGGGTGTCCATAAACCCTGTGGAAATATTATACCACATTTTTTATGTGAATTTTTTCTGGAGCAGGAACATCCACAGTGTTAATGAGACTCTAAAAGGGTTAGATGACCTCTCAAAAGACAAAGAGGCAATGAATGAGATAATCACCATGGTTCTCCTCAGCTCTTAAATTCTAAGTATCTCCTCTGTGGAAAGAGAAGAGAGTGTTCTATTCTTTCAAAAGACTCACAGCCAGGAAATTCTCCCTAACGCCTTTAATAAATGCTTTCCATTGTAAATACAATTTACTCCATTTTGTACTGACTCTAAGACAACTGCAGTCAAGTGAGGTCATTGGTACATTTCTATTCTTTTTTTTCTGTCTTTTTGGGGCCACACCCACGGCATGTGGAGGTTCCCAGGCTAGGGGTCTAATCAGAGCTGTACCCACTGGCCTACACCAGAACCACAGCAATGCAGGATCCAAGCTACCTACACCACAGCTCATGGCAACGCCGGATCCTTAACCCACTGAGTGAGGCCAGGAATCGAACCCACAACTTCATGGTTCCTAGTTGGATTCATTTCTGCTGAACCACAATGGGAACTCCCATTTCTATTCTTTTAATGTCTCTGGTCACCATTGGACTCCTGAAATCTAATTCCTTTACTGTTTTCCTTGGACCTGAACTCACTAATCTGCCAACAATTTCTGTGGTTCTTCTCTAGTCATTATTCTGCCCTTTAGAAGATTAACGTCTGATAAACTGTCATCCATCCACGGACATACAAATGGCACAGCATGAATAAAGGCAAAATGAACAGAATGCTACACTGAACATAATATAAGTTTATCAACATTTGTTGAATAAAAAATAAATGAATGAATTGAACCCTAGGGAGAATAGTTCAATTCAGTGAATAATTGAGTAACTACTTTCAAAGCTCATAAATGACACAATTGTATTCGTTAGACTTTTGATTATAAGCTATTGCTTTGTGGATCATTTCAGGTAGACAACATAAACCTAGAAAGATCAAACATAAAAGATTATATACGTGAATGTGCATATACAAGATTTGTGTGTCCCTGTGTTTATGTATCACATAATTAATATTAAGAAACGTGTGTGAGAGAATATGCAATGCAACTGAAGTAAGAGCAATAACGCAAATTGCACCACTTTCACTGGTGGAACTGGTGAAGTGAAACCGATTTATTTATTTCCTTACCCCAGGTCTCTGACAAGCTGGCTGGAATTTCTTCCTGTAATCCCACGCTCACTGAGTACCATGTTAGGAAACGATGTACTGCATTCACATTTTTATGCCTCTTGCTCACACATTAGCTCCCTATGCTCACCGGCGCGTCTGCACGTGGTGGTAAAAGTGGAGGTCATAAAAGGGCATGGCATTAAGAGAAAGTGAAGAGCTGGTTCACGATTTTCACTTTCACCCTTTCCATGGGGGCTATGTTTCCCATAACAGACTTGTTTCTTATGCTTTCCAGGCACATTTTCCTGTCTGCTTTGGCATATGTAATGTCCATAGGCTCAGGATTTCACTAATGCTGGTGAGGAGGTTGGAGGTCTGGATGCTGTCACGATTTCCAGCAGACTTACCTCCCATTACACCTGTTTGGGATCTTCTGGTGTTTGGCACAGTTTTGTCTTTTTCGACACGTTACACCTCCCCCCTCTATCATAAACATTCTCTCATGCATTTGGGGTTAGAGGACTAATGAGAAATATGCTTTGGATACTGTGGTCTATTTTATTTGGGGATCATTCATGTCCAGAGGAAACTTCAGCTTTCAAGGGTTCTGCTGAAAGATCACTGCCCTGTCAGGACTGCATCACAGGCACTCAATTTATCAGCCTTCTGCTGCAGTGACCCGGCTCGGATTTGAACCTCTGGCTCCAGGGAGTCTAGGTTGAACTACGGTTATGGGGAGGCCACTCAGCCACTGCCTCTAACCCAAAAAGATTAGTGTCATCAAAAATAGATTAGCGAGTCAGTTAAAAAATTAAGTAACCCCTTTGTTCTAAAATATGTGTCAGAGTAAGCAAAGAAATTAGCTTTCATTTCAGATTAATTACTGAGTAAATTATGATGGGGGGCAAAGAACAGTGTAGATTTTTTTTCCCCTTCAACTATGGAAATAGGGAAATGTGTAACATTTATAACTATCTCTGAAAGCACAAGCCTGACAGAGCTTAATGGAGCTCCTGCCTGTAAACTTTTTGTCCTTGAAGAATTCCTGCAACACAGACTCTGCCCTTACCGTTAAGGAAAGAAAATGTTTCAAAGGAAAGAAATGAAAAGTTGACCTTTCGCTCCTTCTGATTCTGACTGCAGAATCAGGAGATGTCACTCTAGCTACCCCCTCTGACACTGGATGTGAATTGGGGTCCCATCCCCACAAAAGGATAGTGATGTATCTGTACATTTAGTCAGTACAGCCTAGATGTCATACGGGGGGAGAAGTAAAGTACCAACTTGCTTTTTTGAGGGGAAAAGCTGGGAACTTAACAAAGACATCTCTCTCAACAGGGGCTGTGGGATTTAGGCACAAAGAAAGGCAGTGCCTTGCTCAGCTGCCTAACTTTGAGGAAAGAAATTCAGTCATCTGGCATTCATTCATTCATTCATTCATTCACAAACAAATATTTACTAGGCAGCCATTATATGCCAGATACTGTGCTAAGAGCTGAAAACATAATGATGATCAAAAATAGTAAAGTAACTTTACAGTGGAAAAACCCAGCAGATCACCTTAACCAAGTGATCAAAGTGAACATTGCTGGTAATGAGAAACATGGACATATGTACGATGTAATTATGCACTGATAAGGTATGACATCATTTCTGCAGTACTCTTGCCAAAAATGTAACTACAATCATAAGAGAATGCCAGACAAATTTAAATGGGGAGCATATTGAAGACCGGTACCTTTCAAAGTGTCAAGGCCATGGCAGACACAGGAGGTCATGGCAGACGCAGGATGACTGAGGAACTGACTCAGCTTGAATAAACTAAGGTGCCAGATCAACCAAAAAAGAGTAGGAGCCTGGATTGGATCCTGATCCAGAAAGAAGACATAAATGGGAAAACTCTGGAAATCCACCTAAGGTTTTTGGTTCAGTTAAGAGTATTGTTTATTTTTAAAAGAGAGCTTTGTTTAGCAGGCTTAATTTCTTGATTTTTAATAATCGTACTATAATTATATAAGATGTTAACCTTAGGGGAAAATGGGGGGAGAATATACAAGAATTCTCAGTACAGTTTTTGAAATTTTCCGGGAATCTGAAAATATTTCAAAATAAAGAAAGGTAGGTTTGTTTATTTATTTATTCCCAAACTAAGAGAGATGTAGCCCCTGTCCTTAAATTTGTGTTCTGGGGGGAGGGGAGATAGTCAGTCAAACATACAAGAAAATATGAATTTACAAACTTAGGCACTTTCAAGGGAAGAAACTTCATGAGAGAGTATAGCATCATCATGAAGATAAAACATTTAATTAAAGCATACTATGACCAGAAATTGTTTTAATTATTCAACAGATATTAATCATTTAATTTTCCCTTTCATATTAATCATTATCATTTCAGTTCTAAAGAAGTCCTCAGTCAATACTTCCAATATTTTTTATTTGATTTTTTTTTTTTTTGGCAAATCTAAGAGTAGAATCTACCTACCTACCTACCTACCTACCTATCTTGCTTTTTAGGGCCGCGTATGTGGCATATGGAAGTTGCCAGGCTAGGGATCAAATTGGAGCTGCAGCTGCCAGGCTATGCCACAGGGGTCTGAACCATGTCTGTAACCTATGTCACAGCTCACTGCAACGCTGGATCCTTAACCCACTGAGCGAGGCCAGGGATTGAACCCGCATCCTCATGGATACTAGTAGGGTTCGTTTCCACTGAGGCACAATGGGAACTCTGGAGAATATATATATATATTTTCTTTTATGGTTGCTCTTTGGCATATGGAATTCCTGGGCTAGGGATCAGATCTGAGCCTTGATTGTGACCTACACCGTAGCTTTGGCACTGCTGGATTCTTAACCCACCATGCCAGGTCAGGGATCCTGTGTCCCAGTGTGCTCCAGAGACACCACCAATCCCACTGCACCACAGTGGGAACTTCATTTTTTTTTTTTTTTCTATTTTTAAAGTTTTAATGAAATATAGTTGATTTACAATGCTGTGATAATTTCTGCTATACAGCAAAATGATTCAGTTATACATGCACACACATCCATTCTTTTTCAGTCTTTTCCCGTATGGATGGAGCTCCCTGTGCTGTACCTCAGGTTCCTAATGACCAATCATTCCATATATCACCGTGTACATATGCCAGTCCCAAACCCCTAGGCCATCTCTCCTCCATACCTGTTCCCTTTGGTAACCACAAGCTTGTTTTCGGTTCATTTGTATTCCTTTTTTTTAGATTCCACATATAAGTAATATCATATGATGGTTGTATTTCACTCTCTAACTTCACTTACTATGGTAATCTCTGGGTCCATTCATATTGCTGCAAATGGCCTTCTTTTATTCTTTTAACCCTTGCTGGACTTTGAAGATATTCCAAGGATATTTCAAACTCATCAGATCCAAAGTGAGCCACTACCTCCCCACCTCCTCTTCCTACCTAAGACCTTGGCTGACATCGCTGTTCACACAGTTAGAGACATCTCCCGTCTGTTTTCCTTCCTCTAATTTTGCCCTTAGAAGGTTATCCATACACAGAACTTTTTCTAAAAGGCAAATCTGATCAGACTTTTGTTTGCTTGTTTGTTTTACTTCTGCAGTTTATTTCTAGTACCTACGGGTAATAAATTCTAAGCTTTCTCATATGCAAATAATGACCTCCATCATCTGGCCCTTGCACACACCATTCCAACCCTTGATGACCATCTCATTGACAGCTGTTTTATTTGCAGCAGAGATCTATGCCCTTCAGGCACTCACATTCCATCCTAGGCTCACCTTTCTCACACTTTGAACATCGCTTTCTGAGGCTCCAGATGAATGCCTTAATTCTATACATCAAAGTCATTTCCATTACAGATTATGAGTATGTCCCAATTACACTTTAAATAATTTAATTACTTTGTTTACTGGTAGGCGATTTTATGTTTGTATCTTTGGTATGACATTTTCAAAGTGTGTGGACAAACATGCACGGTCTGGAAGCTCCTGAAGTGTATATATATATATATATATATATATATATATATATTTGGTATATTTCTGTATTGCCTGATGGGCCCCAGTGCCCTACAGGATTCCAGTTTCTAAACATGCACCATAAATAGCTCAGCAGAAAATGAAAACCTACCACTACCATGGAGTTTTCCCAACAGCAGAGTCAGGCTAACATGACCGCATCTCATTACTGAGATTCCCACCTGTTTGTGTCTGAATTGCAATGTGACCTTAAAATATTCAGACGAGAGATGGGGACAATGGTGCTTCTGTGAGCCACAGGCCCAAGAATCCAGACCCATTTCATCATTGATAGCCAGGCCCTGCCAAGTAAGAATTGCATGACTTTCATCTTGGTAGGAAACTTTGGCAGCTGTCCGCCTGCCTCCCTGCACTGCCTGCGTTCCCTAAATCAAGCAGTGGAGGGAAGGGGTGGGGGTTGACTCTTGAGTCATAAACCCTCCATCACTGTAACAGGTCGAATTTGTCCAAAAGAAACATTTTGATGTCTCTGATTATTTTATCATTAGTTGAAGAAGCTGCCTTGAGCTCCCAGGAAAGTGACGAAAAAGGGCAACGAACGTACAGATCTATTTGAGGGCTAATGCCTCGCAGACACTGAGCACGCTGAGAAAAACAAGGGATCCCCAGAGTGCTCATCTGCTACAGGACTTGTTTCATACTGGATCAATTATGCAAATTGAGATGTGAAGATAGCTCCCTCTCTTAGTGAGACGTGATTACTCTGGCATCACAATTCTAACGCAGCCTCACCGGAAATACCAGTCAGATTCTGAACCACCTGGTTCCATCTGCAAAATGTGTTTTCTTAATTGGGGGAGGGGGGCAAGGATTTTTTTTCTTCATTTCTACCGCATTACTATTCATATACATTTAACATAATAAAAGTGTTTGCCATTAAGGGATCCAAGGAGCGACATTTACATATGTGTGAGTTTTGATTTTGCAATAAAACTCGCAAGGATAAGGAAGATTTTTTCGAAAGTTTAACAAGCCTAACACTTATTCATCATTTCAGAGACTTGAAAGCTAGGATCAGATGATGGGTTCATCCTTTAAGATAGTCTTTTAAACACCCTTTTAAGGAACCGCTCTATAGAAAATGTGTAAAACGCCAAAGAATAATTTACCTGGGCTGGGCTGGGAAAATTAATAAAGGTGGTTAATCAGAAGATAATGAGATCAGAGTTAGAGAATAACAGGAGAAATGAAATCTGTCTAGAAAACCAATGGGCAGTAATTATTATTGTTGAAATGTGATTTATCCCTTTCCACTTTTCTGTGTCCAACCCTCACAATCCACTTTTTCTCTGTCCTGTGTCCACATCCTCCCTTCCTCATGAATTGCTGGTCTTTTATTTTTCTTCTGCTACCTAGCTGGTCACTTCTGTGTCTTCTTTCTTGGGCCAGCCTCTAAAACTAAGAGAATTAAGTTTAAGAAAATGAGGTGCAGGCCTTCTTATATTGGGAAACGACCGACACATCTGTAAACCTCTAAGGCACTGGTTTGACAGAATGACAGTGGTTGGCCCTGGGTAAGGTAGAGCCATCTTTCAAGAAATACTCATGTCTCAGAGTAGAGAGCTGCAGGAGAGTGGCTCAAATGGCCCCCTTTTGCCCTGCTTTGAAGCAAACCTTTAGCTCAGAGAAACTGGGAATATTTGCCCGCTTGAATAATTGCATACTTACCTCATTTTGAAAATGACACACCCACACACCAAACTGACAAGTGGCAGATATAAATCTCAGCTAGGCGAAAGTACTTTTATTTCAAGGCATATAAATCCTTCTAAGTCCATCCATTAATTTTATGTAGTTTTAATTATAACTTCTAACTTCTGCAATTATTACAAGCCTGGATGTTTCCCTTTATGTCAACAGATGCTGGTGAGTGGTGTATACAACGTGGGAACTTTGGCTCAGCAGAATAGAAAGCTATTGCCCTTTAAACTCCTCTCTGTTCAACGTTCACCATTCATTCCTAGTTCCCTGCCTCAGTTTCCTTTCACAGAAGCTGTGAGTTCTGGAACTTCTTAGCTGCCTCCCAGGGACAAGAAAATTATTTTAGGTTTACAAGCCTTTTAAAAGATTTTTTTTTAAAGAAAGCTCTTTATGTAAGTGCTAACTATTGCCTTCAGAACTAGCCTATATTTTATCAAATATAATGGAGTCAATTATTTAAAAATGTAGACTGAAACTTGTCTACGGCTGACGAAAGTGAAAAGAATTAAAATATAAACCTTTTAGGTGTGTGTGTTTTATAGAGCTCCTAAAACACATGCCATCTAAAATCACAATAGTGGAATTTTCCTGAAAGTTACCGCTAAACGGGGAAGTCACTTACACGGGAAGGATTTGTATTGCGTTTGTGAAAGCAAAATTACAATAGCTGACAAAACATGAAAGTTTCATCCTGGTGGATTAGAACGTCGCAAGGAACTCAGAGGAATTTATAGTTATTCAACATTGCAGCTAACATTCTTGTAACATCTCTTCTGGGAGTCGATTTTTCTCCTCACTCTGTAGGAAACCTATCCACATAAAAAGGTAGATTAGAGGCACCTAGTAAATAATATAACAAACAGTTCCTATCATGTTAGACTCTACTCAGCATAGAGCAGGCAGGCAAGCAAATAACGTAACATTCAGATCCTTGCTCTGCTGGTGTGTCACCCACACGGTGGGACGGCTCCCAAGTCTCACAAAAGCTCTGCCTTGGAGGAGGCACTGCCTTTCAATACTGTTGAGGGCTGAAGCCTCTTCCTCGCTCATCAAACATAAATAATTCTGGCAAATTTCCTCTCTGTCCTCTGCTGAGAGCTTGACTTTAGGAAAGGACATGAAGTGAAGAGAAAAGATGGAAAACGTTTCAAAGATTTGGGTTAAGCGTCTTGTCTTTGTGTTTCTACCTAGTGAGGTCTTTTCGTTTTTTTAATGTACCAATTGGATATCATTTCCACTTTCCTTGCAAAGCCCTTTTCTTTCCTTCCCTGAATGCTTCCTTATGACCACTCATGCCCATCTCTTTGAGTACTGACCACATTAGGACAGAATTGAAATTTCTGGTTTGAGTGGCTGCATCTGCGCTACTGATTTTCTAATTTCTTGGGCTCATGGGTTCTGTCTTAGTTTGGGTTTCCCCAGAAACAGATGTGGAGACAAGGATTCCAGTGGAAGTGGTTTGTGTGGCAGGAGTCCCAGGAAACCTGGTGGGCGGGAGTGGGGAAGAGAGACAGCGAAGTGGAGACAGGCAGCAAAGCGGACCTTATGAAGCAGTTACCACTATGGGTAACTGGAGCTTGATCCTGCTGGCGACTCTTGGAGTCACTGTAGCGCTGAAGCCTCAGAGCTGTCTCACCAGATAGAAAAGGGAGTTAGACTATACCATCACACCCATACGTTATTGATTAATGGCTACGGGGGGGTGGGGGAGGCATGCCTTCCCACTTCCTGCCTTCCCTATCCACAGACGGGGAGCTAACATCTTAGAGAGGTATGAAGGAGAGGGGGGACCAAGATCAAGGTAACTAAAAGAAACATAGGGGGTCTCTACCTCCCCGCTCATCCCAAGGTATAGTGACTGGAAGGAAGAGAGGGAGAATAAACACTTAAAATAGACTAGAAACACCTTGCCGGTAGCGTATATATACTTAAACATGATGTTGTTCTCCAATTTCTGGCCCCGAGTAGGCTCTCCAAAATATTTGCTTAATAAATTAATAAATAGGAAAGAGGCAGAGATAGTATGCTCAAATTATGCATGTACAAAAGATTTGTAATTAAGCAGAATACCAACCATGATGGAAATAATCTTGGTTTTTGGAAACACTGATGACTGAGGTAGGATTTATCTTATTCTAAAGCATTCATAGATTCGTTAGAAAGATGATGGGGTTAGCAGCTTAGTAAATAACTGAAAAAAAAATGGAATATCAGTTCCCCATCCCAAAGATTCTGGAAAACTTTTTTTTTTTTTTTTTTTTTTTTAGGGCTGCACCCGAGGCTTATGGAGGTCCCCAAGCTAAGGGTCTAATTGGAGCTTTAACTGCAGGCCGCCATGCCAGGTCTGAGCCATGTCTGTGACCTGGTTTGAAGGGATCAAGCCAGGGATAGAACCTGCGTCCTCATGATACTAGTCAGATTTGTTCCACTGAGCCACGACAGGAACTCCGGAAAACTTTATATTTTAATTCGCTTCCACTAGGACAAACATAAATGAAATACAAAGAACCCAAGATTTGTGTGATTCTAAAAATCCCAGTTCTAAAACGAACTTTTGAGCCTATGTAATCTGGGCCTCTGGGTTAGGTACTAGGGGTCCGCATAGACAACACTGCTATATACAGATAGAGTGTGGCTTTTTTTTTCTTTTTACAGCCATATCTGTGGCATACGAAAGTTTCTGGGCTAGGAATCCAGCTGGAGCTGCAGCTGCAGGCCTATGTTGCAGTCATAGCAACACTGAATCCCAGTCGCATCTGTGACCTATGCAACAGCTTGTGGCAAGGCCAGATCCTTAACCCACTGAACAAGGTCAGGGATCGAACCTGTATCTTCACAGAGACAACATCGGTCCTTAAGCCACTGAGTCACAACAGCAACTCCAAGGCTCCCTGCTCTTTGGCTACCTGAACTAGGGGATTCCATCTAGGTTTGGCCAACCAGATGTTTTCTCTTGGATTACTTGTGCCTTGAGGGAGTGAAGCAAAAAGTGAGGATGCTTAGAAATCATTCATGGGCTCTCTTGCAGGGCTGTGCGTCTTCCAGTGGCAGCGATAAGTGTCCAGGACCAGTGGGAACATCATGTGGTATGACTTCAGATGTGTTCTCTGAAGAGGCTTCCTCAGTTCCTTAATAATTTATTGGCCTCTTCTCTCTTCTCTCCTTCTGGTTGATTCTATGAGTTATCTGTTATCTTTCCAATTATTATTATTACTATTATTATTATTATTATTATTTCTGATCAAGTCACCCCAGAGTTGGTTTCTGTTTTTTTTTTTTTAGAATCAAGATCTGTCACTGATAAGGTATCCCCAAAAGACTGTTTCCCATGAAAGAGTTTTTAAGAGGCCGATTGACAAAAAGGACATAGGAATAATGGGTACCCCAGACTTGGACACACACCTGAGGGCTGAAACGCACAGAGAGAAAGTTCTGGGGACATAGGTGCCGTTGCTGGAAACCAAGAAAATTGTGTATTCCTGAGAGTTGCCAAATGAAATACTGTATGCATCTTGCTGTTTTAATTTTATTTAAATTACGTCTGAAATGAGTTAGTAACATGGTTTTCAGAATCTCTTAGCGTGTATCAGAATCTCTCTGAGAGTTTGTTTAAAAAAAAAAAAAAAGCCGTCTGGGCCTCGCCCTCAGCATTTGGGATCCACAAGGTTAGGGTGGTGTCTGAGAATCTGCAGGTCTACCAAGTTGCCCGGGGACAGAACTTGGGGAACCGCTGAAGTCCAGAGTCAAGCTACCCTAAGGCTCCAATGAGCTAACAGGTACAGAAGAACTCTGGAAGACTCTAGCTTGAATTGTCCTGGGTTGGAAGCTTTGTTCTTTCACTGACCACGAGTGAGGTGATCTTGGGAAGTTCCCTCTCTGCCATAGTTTCCTCGTCTGTGACATTAGAAGCTCCAGAACATCCTTCTGGAAATTATGAGCTCAATCTGAATTCCCCGAGGCTCGTGTTAAAAAGCGTCTTCTTGGGCACCTTCAGCCCAGACCTACTGAACCAGAACACGACAGGCCGTTCTGATATTAAGCCAGGGCTTTCGGACTCCTGTACACTATCCTTCTTTCTTAAGCAGAGCATAAGAGCGTAATTTAGCTTTCCCTGATGACTCAGGCTCATCTTAATGACCATCAATTACCATACAGTAGTTTTATTGCTTTGTCTTGCTGTCTCTCACATCTGCAGCTTTGTCCTTGCCTCTGGGGCACCCCCCTCCCCCACTTCTAATTTGCACTGACTAATGTTCTGTGTGCTGATTAATCAGGTTGCCGGCACTGTCAGGGCTGGGGGTAAAACTGGAATCAGGAAACTTTGCTCCTTGCCTGATGACAGCCTCAGAACACCCCGTACCTCCACCCCTGCTAAAGCCCAGCACCAAGGCTTTCTGGTTCAGGAGTAGCCTTCAGGGAAGGTGAAGCTGTCAAAAGGCTGGTCTCTAAAATACACACTGATTTTGCCTTTGTGTGCAAGGCTGAGCCCGACTGTCACACCAGCCTACTCTTCCAGATCTGGTAAAAAGAACCAAGCCCCCTCTCTTGAGGTATACAGGATATTTGTCAACGTTTTACTCCCAGTACAAATACGTACTATCAACACACATTTATTTTCACCTTCTTATTATGGTTTCCATTAAAGACTAAGTAAACTTAAAGATCACTTCTCATATTAATATAATTTGAAATAGTTCAATATCAGAGTCTTCTAGTGGTGGGAGCATATTTGTTTTTCGCTGAGAGACTGATTTCTAGACATTGAGGCTATCTTGGCAAGGGGACTATCTTAATGTTTCAGGTGTTTTAATCTCCAGGGTTTCAATTTCCTACATTTTGAAGGGGACTGTGCTCAATCTTTCTTCACACAAAGTGACAAATTTACCTCAACCACAGTCAGTCGAGTAAAGGGAAGAACCAAGAGAGCCCATTTTAAACTCTGTTTCCCGTGGTTTTCTATAATATTCAAATTAAAAAATTTCTTCCCGAAACTCTAAAAGCTGTAACAATATTTACTTTACATATGTTCTTTGTTCCCACAGTAAAATTATATTCTTGGTAATTTTACAAGAGCGACTACAGACCCCACGAAGCAATGACGACGCTGTTTTGTCTTTTGCAATGTGCTGCTAATTATTACTCTCAGACAAAATGGTTCAGAAAATAGACTGAGCTTCCTAGGCAGGAGGGTGGGGTGGGGGTGGAGGAAAGAAACGTATTATGAAAATTATGTATTTGCCCTCTGGGGACCCCACCCCCTTTATGAAAACTCTTGCCAATCAATCCGCAGAACAGAATCTGACTCAATTCTGGGGCAAACATTTGCCTGCTGTTGAAGCTCAAAAAAAGAAAGATGCTTCATGTTCTAGTGCCAAAATGGGAGGTGGCAAAAAAATGGAAGTTAAATCTAGGGGGCAAATAAAGAAATATGTACATGTATATTTATGTGTTCTGTATTTTGCCTCTAATTGCTTCAAAGATTATTTATTTTTCTTTTTTCCTTTCATTTAAAAAAAATACCTTCCAGCTTCTTAACATGTTTTTCAAAGTAGGAGCTGGAAGGCATAATAAAAAGCAAGCAGGGATATGCTTTTTGAATAGAGTGAAATAATTAATGTAAGAATGCTTTCGTTTGGGCATTTTTTTATGAAGTGAAATATATTATTTTTGCTTTTAAAATGGAGGTAATTTGTTACACAAAAGTGGTGTTTTCTTTAATCTGAAAATAATACTAATTATAACACTATTTGGGAGCTGGAGTTTGAAGCCTAAAATTCCTTTTGTAGTTTGAAATTACTTAGCTGCCATAACTAAACTGGCCCTACTCCCTGAATATTGTCATTTCTTGTGCCATTGTCCCTTCCCCATCACCTGGCCACTCTCCTCCCTAGGTGTCCTACGGAATGCCTCTGGGCTCCACAGGCTTTGGGCTACTGGTGTTTATGCTTTTTAATTTAATTGATTCCCTTTGTGGTTGGGTACTTCTCTTTAAGCTATCCATGATGTTTTGTCGTTCAGTAGGAGGGGGTGGGCTGGTAGGACTTCTAGTCAGAGCAGGTGGCTGTTCATTCGTAGAGAATGCAGAGAACAGAGTGTTTTGCTCTCCACGCTTTAGGGTTCTAACACCCTCCCCTTTGACCTGGTCCTGTTCCTCGGGGACAAAAAGGGGCATCTGATGAAACTCCAGGAGTGTCTGCCTCCTGGAGGCAGAACTCTGGTCCCTCATTCGTTGGCAAAATGCTTTCTGACATTTCTTTCAGAATCGAAAGAAGATGGGGGGGGTGTTGATGCCCAATCAACTGCTGCTTCCAAAACTTGGAATTTACCCACATATAAGAAGAATCCCAAACTAGGCCTTATTTCCATGTGGACCTGAGATGCAGCTGGGGAGGAAAAAGCCCTGAACTGGACACAGATTTCTATTCTGCAAATACAGAATAGTTCTTAATCTCTACTTAGGGTCATGAAACGATAATAATAAAATTATTACATATATACATATATAATATGTAATATATGAGCACATGTATGTACATGTGTGTATATATATATAAACACAGTATGTATATATATAAACATATATATATAAACAATCTGTCCCCAGTTCCTGATACGGGGTTCCTAAAACCTCTTTTATTTTTATTTTTTCTTTCTTTTTAATTAATGAATTTTATTACATTTATAGTTGTACAACAATCATCACAACCAAATTTTATAGCATTTCCACTATGAGATAGCACCTTACACTGGCCAGAATGGCCATCATCAAAAAGTCTACAAACAATAAGTGCTGCAGAGGGTGTGGAGAAAAAGGAACCCTATTACACTGCTGGTGGGAATGCAAACTGATGCAACCGCTGTAGAAAAAAGTATGGAGATTCCTTAGAAAACTAAAGATAGAATTATCATTTGATCCAGCAATCCCACTCCTGGGCATCTAACCAGAGAAATCCATGACTCAAAAAGAAATATGTACTCCAATGTTCATTGCAGCACTCTATACAGCAGCCAAGTCATGGAAACAACCTAAAGGCTCCATCAACAGAGGAGTGGATAAAGAAAAGGTGGTACGTATACACAACGGAATATTACTCAGCCATTAAAAGGAAAGAAATGACAGCATTTGCAGCAACATGGATGGACCTAGAAATTATCATGCTAAGTGAAGTCAGTCAGTCAGTGAGACACCAACAGCACTTATGTGTAGAATCTAAAAAAGGGACACAATGAACTTCTTTGCAGAACAGATACTGACTCACAGACTTTGAAAAACTTATGGTTTCCAGTTGGGATGGAAATGCTAAAACCCCTTTTAAATAGAGGTGCCAGGATACCTTTTGTTCTAGCACTTAGACTTTGATCCCAACTCCTGACACAGAGCACCTAAGACTTTCGGAATTTCCTCAGTGGTAGGAGTGTCTGACTCAGGGCTCCCAAATCTCTTGGAATTTCCTGGGTGATGGAATACAACTCTTGGGCTCCTTGATAGCTTCAGGAAGAGGGAGGGTCACTGGAACAATGATGGCAAAATTAAAAGCTTGGAGTTTTCAGTCTCACCTCCCATCCTCTGCAGAGGCGAGAGGGAATGGGGATCAGGTTCATGGTTGTACGTGCTTATGTGATGAAACCTCCATGAAACCCCCGAAAGTATAGGACTCAGATGGCTTCTGTGTTGGTGAGCGCATCCACCTGCTGAAGGGTGGTGAATCTTAATGCAACATCTTGAACTCAGAACACTTTGGGATCCCTCCTTATGAATCGCTTCACCAGGCTGTTCAGCTGTATCCTTTTATCATTCAACAGATTGGTAAGTAAAAGTGTTTCCCTGAGTTCTGGGAGCTATTCTTACTGGTGGCTGAATCTATAGAGGTGGTCATGGGAACTTGCGACTTGTAGCCAAGTTGGACAGCAGTTGTAGGAAACCTGGGGACCTGCTACTTGGGACTGGTGTCTGATGTTGGGGCAGCCTTGTGGAACCAAAACCTTAACCAGCGGGGTCTGCATTAATTCCAGTTGCTGTCAGAACTGACTTGAATTATAGGATACCCAGCTGGTTATTGCAGAGAATTGTCTGATATATAGAAAACCCACACATCTTTTGTTAGAAGTGTTGTGAATGTGTAAGTAAAAAAGAACATGGGTGGTGTGTGTTTTTTCTAAACAAGGGTCATTTTTGAGGGTCATATGAAAAGTACACACATAGACAGATGCATAAAATTTTGTGAATTTTTAAAGGGATTCATAGACATTTCCACCATGCAGGACCAAAGTCCCTCTAAGGTTTCTTGGTTAAGAAATGGTTACAGGAGTTCCCATTGTGGCATAGCAGTAACGAACCTGATTAGTATCCATGAGAATGTAGCTTTATTCCTGGCTTCACTCAGTGGGTCAAGGATCTGGCACTGCTGTGAGCTGTGGTGTAGGTCACAGATGCAGCTCAGATCGGGTGCTGCTTGACTGTGGCGCAATCTGGCAGCTGTAGCACTGATTCGACCCCTAGCCTGGGAACCTCCATATGCCTCTAGGTGCAGCCCTTAAAAAAAGAAAAGGCAGAAAGAAGAAGTCATTTCACAAATAAGACCTCCCTGTTGCATTCTTCTCTGTCCTCATTTGTATTGTGCTCCCCGCCACTCACAGTGTCTCTTGATTTTCCTGCGATGTAACATGCTTATTCCTTCCTGCCTGCAGCCTTTGCACTAGCTATTCTAACTTCTCAGAATACACTTTCCCAGAATGGCTCCAAAGTATTCTTTCGGTGTCAGACCAGTCACCACTTCTTCTCAGAGGCCTTCCTTGACCATCCTAACACAATGCCATGACACCATTTCTTTCGATCACATTTCTCTACTTTATCTTTTAGCACTACTATTTCATAAAATACTTGCTAATGTATTTGTTTCCTTGTTTATTGTCTATATCCCTCTCCCTTTCAAGGGTTAAACTCCAGGAGAACTGCTGGATCCCAGCCCTGATAACAGTGCCTGACACTCAGTACACACTTAATATACATGGTTAATGAGTTAATTAACATAAAGCACTGAAGAAGCATCCAAAGTAGTTTGTGTCATCTTCATAGTTCTACTCAAAAAGACAGAACTTAAAGTATTTTCTAGAAAATGGGTTTTCCAACCTCAGCAGTACTGATTTCTTTTTTTTTTTTAAGGCTACACCTGCAGCATATGGAAGTTTGCAGGCTAGGGGTTGAATCGAAGGTGCCACTGAGGCCTACACAACAGCCATGGCAACACCGGATCTGAGCCACATTTGCATTCTATGCCACAGCTTGTAGCAACGCTGGATCCTTAACTCACTGAGAGAAGCCAGGGATTGAACCCACATCATCATGGACACTATGTTGGATTCTTAGCGTGCTGAACCACAACGGGACCTCTAGTACTGACACTGAGGACTGGACAATGCTTGGTGTTGCGTCAGGGGGCTGCTGTCTGCATTGTGAGACGTTGAGCAGCCTCCCTGGCGTCTAGTCCTTTGATGCCAAGAGCACCTACTCTCCAGTTGTGACAACCAGAAATGTCTCCTGCGGGGCACCATTAATGCTGGTTGAGAACCACTTTATTAGAATAGTGAAGGGAAATTTTAGCCTGCTAATCTTCTGATTCTGTGGACAGCACAGAAGACCAGTGTCTGAAACAACCTGAGAAATCTAAAAACGATGAGAAGTAACTGTTCTCCTAAATGTCATCAGAGTAAGGGGGGTATGAGTGTTTCCTGACGGCCATATGCATAAAGGAGCTGCCTTGCCTCCCCCCAACCCCCAAAGGCAAAGGCAAAGGAAGCTGGCCCTGGAATGCCTAGGGGCTAGAGAAGGTGTCAAAAGCAATCAACTGGAATTGAAGTGCATTCACCATGTCAAAAAAAAAACATGTCAGACAGATGGAGGAGAGATGCCTATGGACTGGAGCATCTGTTAAGAACCCACAAACTTGCCTATAAGAGAAAGGGTCAACTCTAACCCCCACACAGAGGGCATGCATGCTGGGTCACCATGACAGTATCCGACAGGTGAGGCCATTCCTGCATCCTTTTCCTGCCCTTCTGTGCCCTCTCCAAGTCTGGTGCTATGAATCTGAGGTTAGCCAGCTGCATGAGGAGGGATAAAGTTCAAGACAGGGAAAGAAAGAGGCAAAGCACATGCCTTCCCCACCTGCAGGCTTCCTTTCTTCAGCAAAACAAACGGGAGAAGCAGCTTCAAATACAAAGCAACTGTTATGTGACTAACACATGAGAAATGGGAATTTAAATTATTTGATTGTTTGCACGGCCTAATGATCATCAGAAAAGGCTCGAGACTATTGGAGTTTTCATCTAGGAAAGCTTCTGCTCAGTGATGAAATTCAAGGAGAGAGTAGGACACAAAAATAAATTTGATTTATAAATAATTCCCATGATTTGTGCTAATTTGACCGTATTCACCTCTAATTTGTCTCTAGCTTCCCAATTCCTGGCACCTAACAGACAATATGTATTCACGTAATTATGTGCTTCAAAACTGATCTGTCCAGACTTCTGTATGCTTGTGGGTGTTATCTACCACACGACCAAAAGGAGATGAATTTTCCTTTCACCCAAGTCACCAAAGGGTGGAATGATCTGAAGCCTCAGAAGTCTTTGAAACTACTATTAATCCTTTTCCTTTGGTCTGATCAGAGGATAAGCTCATATACTTTTCACCTTCTTTTCTTCTGTCTGGCCGGTCCTCTCCTCTATCAATCACTTCGCATTGGTACTCTGAGCCTACGCAGCAACTGACACAGCCAAACTCAGCTTTGGTTTCCCATGAGGGCTTGTAAGGTAAAATGCTGTAATCATTAGGTGCTGCTCTCAGCTGGCAGGATGTGACGGAGAATCTACGATCCAGGAGAAGGCCAGTGTCAACTAACTGTGACATTCTATCAAGGAGAGCATCCTTAATGTCATGGAGGGTTACTCTCTGCATGGGTGATAAAATATGGGCACGCTGACAGGTTCCGGCTTAACTGTACTCAGTGGCCTTGATATGCTCATGCCAATTCATTGTTTTATAACAGATTGGCTCACATTGAAAATGAGGATTCAATCTGAGATTTTATTGTTAACCTTTAAGGTCCTTGGAGGCTCTGTTGGGCTCCTCTGCCGACAGGAGCTAAGTGAAGTTTATGCTCCCATTCCTAGGTGTCGATCAAGCATGATTTTACACTGACACGTCCACATCTGTCTCTCATGACTTTCCAACAATGCTTAACATAAAAATTACTTATTTTTCCAATTGGAATAAAATTTGGTGACAGGTATCCCAGACTTGCTATACTTTCCAGTGGAGTTCATTTTTGGATATCAACCTATTGCTCTTTCCTTTTTATGCTTGAGGATATTTTTTCTCCCCACTTCCTAACATAACTTGAATCTGAACAGAAGTAGAGCAAGGTCTTATGAAGGGTGATTGAGAATACCACTCCCAAGCCAATCATGGAAATGGCTGCCAGATTTCTTTTTCAGCATGAAACCTACCTAGTCTGAGGTCCTTTGACTTTGCTCAAATAAATGATGACTTCACCTACGAAACAAGTCTCAGGAGAGAAGCACAAGAAAAAAAAATAGGATTTACTTTATTTGAGGGAACATTAGGAACTACTGAGCATTAAACTTGACCCAAGTGCACCTAAAATTGATGTATTTGTTTTAGACCTACAAATGCTTACAATTTACCAGGCAACTATGGCATCAAGGTGCCTCAGGAATGATGACAACTGTTCCAGCCAAATCTCAGAAACTCTGTAAAAGTAAATTGGATGATACACGCAAAGCAATCTCAGCTTCTTTGATGACATGTTTTCTTCTTTTTAAAGCATGATAATGGGTACATGAGGTTCATTGGATTATTTCATTTTGCCTTTTTTATGTTCTTTTAGGTCAAATGGATGGGCAAGAAAATGGTACATCTTCCTATAAATGAATGAACTCGTAAAGAATGATCTTGGTTGTGTAAAAAGCCATTTCTATTCAGAGAGGTTTTTTTTTTTTAATGCAAATATTTCTAGTTTTTTTTCCATGTTGAGCCTAGATTTCTTAAGCCTTGGGCTGTTATCCAGCATAGCATCAGGTATGCAATGAGGTCTATTGTGCTCCATATTGGCAAAAAGCTTACTAAAGCAAAGCTCAAAGAGCGATGGCATGGAGCCAATTCAACTGTCGATTCCCCAGCTTTTTTCTCTGTTCCTCCTTTGGAACCCAACCATTTCCCCCCCTTTCATTTGTGTAAAGAACAAAGCAACCTGCCTCTATTAGGAGTTTTCACTCTGTAGTACTGTTTGTTATAATAGGCAGTATCAATAGCTGTGATAGCCCGCTATGCTCAGACTCTAAAATGCCACTTTTCACCAGAAGGCTAAATTTCATGGGACACCCAAGAAGTTTAAGTATGCAAAATGTCAGAAACATCATAACAATATATACGTGAGTTCTGAATTATGATTACTTTTGGCAAATCTTGCTATAAGACTAGACTTCTAATAAGTGGAGGGAAAAAGGAAGTGTGGGTTGCTTAGTAGGAAGCACATGATATAAATCTCTGAGCAACACAACTGGTTGAAAGATTCTGATCATAAAAATTCTGATCATAGCAGAGCAGACGGTTCTCTTTGGGTAGATACCTGTGATAATAATCTGGAACATGTCAGGTATCTTCCATTTCCTTCTCTAGGTCCATCTCTCCACCCTTCGCCCTCTGCTCTTTACACAGAGAGGCTGGTCTTTTGGCTTCTGGTTGCATTCAGTCTTTAAGAAGCTTGGGATAAGTGAGAGGGGTGAGGTCATGTATCAAGTTTTGATTCCCAGGCTCCTGACCTATGAGTCACCTTGACTGGGCAGTGTACCTGGGCAGAAGGTAAGTGCCTCTTTTGAGGTGGCTTATTCTATACAGTCTGCTCCTTCCACAAGGCTAATGACCAGTTTCTCTGCCTACTTCCTCAGGCCTGCTATGGTACTTGCTAGGATGCCTCCAGCCCCAGCTACAGGTGTGTTACACACCCCCCTTTGAAAATTCCCTTTATGAAAAAACCTTACTTAAATTATCCTATTTTGGGTGTCCCATGTGCTTTCTAATTTTACAGTTTTGCAGCTACATGGGCAAGAGAAAATTGGAAAGACGTGAAATATAATCTAAGTTAGGAATAATGTATTTGGACGTGAACCTAATCTCTAGGGTGTCTCGTAAATGTGGAGAAGAATGAGATCCAAGTACAACTCTAGCATTAGCTCAAAGAAAATAAAAATTTACAGGAAAATGAATGAATGTATGTAAATATTCAAGGATCTATGATATGAAGAATGGACTTGATCAAGGTGAGAGAATAGGATTTGTAGCATATTTGTGAAAGTAAGAGAGATAAATTTTGATTCAATATGCTAAAGTACCCACTTTTGTTTAGAATTGAAATGATCTGCCTTATCAGGAAATAAATGCTTTGCTATAAAAACCCATTGAAATGGTGGAAGGGGAATTTTTTTCTGAGATGAAAAGGATATATTCTTGCGTTGAGAGAGGTATTGGACTGCTTATCATTAAGATTGCTTCCAGTGCTAAGATTCAGTGGTGCTGTGATGTCACTGTAACCCAAATAAAACACAGAGCCTCTTCCGGCTCCTTTTTGGACCAAAATGAAAGAAGCAGAGACCATAAATTGCAATGCAAGTTAAAAGTAACTACCGTCTTTTAAAATAATTGGACACCTTAAAAGGGATGCAATCAGTTATTTACAATGAAAACTTCTTAAGTTCTCCTTCCTTTCTTCTCTCTCAAAGCTGCTACTATTAACTCTCTATTTGTCTATTCTCTAATCTTTCTGTCAGTATTCTCCTAGTTACCATATCTACGAAGGCATTGTCTTCTTAATCACCCATCCAACTTTTGCTCCTTTTTTTTTGTCCTTCTCTCTATACTAAGAGATAATTCCTTATATCTTCTTGAATTTTCTTTCCATCGATTGCCTCTAGATACAATAGAGTGAACACAGTAACAGAAAGTGCTGTGTTGGAAATGTCTAGGTGGTAAGGAGAGCAGGAGTACTGGACAGAGAGGAAGGACAGGACGTTTTGATACATTAAACGTTTAACTTACCTAGAATGCGAACACATTACTTCTAATGCATCATGCTTACAGAAGAATTTGTTTAGGAAGATTTTTGAATACAAGAAAATATTGATAAGAATGCAATTTGAAGGTGATAACAGAGCTTTAGATAAAGATTTTTTCTTTTTTATTGCAATGGTGACTTTCCATGCATGTGAAATCCTACAATATTATTTACTATCTGTATTATCCACCACTTCGGGCAAGTTAGCTGAGTTCTCCTTTACTTCAACTTACTTACCAAAATAACAGTGACAATAATAATAACAATAACTACCTCACAGGGGATACTATGAAGTTTAAATATATGTCTATATAGCACTTAGCAGTATATAGTAAAGACTCTTCAAGGCTGACCATAATTACTGCGTCACTGTCACAATTTCTTTTTTTTTTTGTCTTTTTAGGGCCACGCCCATGGCATACAGAGGTTCCCAGGCTAGGAGTCAAACTGGAGCTGTAGCTGCCAGCCACAGCCACATGGAATCTGAGCCTCGTTTGCGACCTACACCATAGTTCACGTCAATGCCAGATCCTTAACCCGTGAGCAGGGCTAGGGATCAAACCCTTGTCTTCATGGACACTAGTCAAGTTTGTTAGTGACAAGTCACGATGGGAACTCCTACAATTTTTATTGTAATAGGTATTATTACAATAAAATGATATACATATTATCATTAATGATATACATATTAAGTTTTAGCTTCAAATTGTTTAATCTAAAGGTTTTGATTACATTTATGATAAAGATTGGCGAGGTAGACATTCCACTTACTTCCTCTATATTTCCCAGTCTCTGCTGAGATTAAGTATGGCCATACATCAGAGTTCTATCCAATGGAATGGGATTGGAAAGAATGTGTCTCACTCCCTGGACTTATTCATTAAACTTCTCTCATGCCTAAACCTCCGGGACCATTACCCTCTGTAACGTGACCAACCTGAGATGGCAACATTGGTGGCCCCATCCTGAAGATGACAGAACCGCAAGGTGGAAGGAGCCTTGGGTTCTTGGATCACTGCTGGAAGAAAGTTATTTGTCAACCTGAGACACTTGTTTTAGACTTTATATGAGGATGAAATAACCTTCTATTACCGTTATGCCCATTCACTTCTTGGTTTTGTTGCTATAATATGTGGGGCTACCTAGCTAGTACAGTAATATACTGACCACAGCAATTATTCTCTCTGGCTTAAGGAAACCATAAACAAAACAAAAAGACAATCAGAATGGGAGAAAATGCTTACAAATGATGCTACCAACAAGGACTTAATTTCCAAAATAAACAATCAACTCATGCAGCTCAGAATCAAAAACCAAACCAAAAAACCAAACAACCCAATCAAAAAATGGGCAGAAGACCTAAAAAGACATTTCTCCAAAGAAGACAGCCAAAAACACATGAAGATATGCTCAATATCACTAATTACTAGAGGAATGCAAATCAAAACTACAGTGAGCTATCACCTTATACTAGTCAAAATGGCCATTACCAAAAGGTCTACAAACAATTAATGCTGGAGAGAGTGCAGAGAAAAGGGAACCCTCCTACATTATTGGTGGGAATATAAATAGGTACAACCACTATGGAAAACAGTGTTGAGGTTCATCAAAAAACAAACAAACAAACAAACAAACAAACAAACAATCTAAAATGGAACTACCATATGACCGAGCAATCCCACTCCTGGGCATCAATCAAGTGAAAATTCTAATTCGAAAAGATACAGGTACTCCAGTGCTCACTGTAGAAATATTTACAAGAGCCAAGATACATAAGCAACCTAAATGTCAATTGAGAGAGGAATGGATAAAGAAAATGGAATATTATTCAGCCATAAAAAGAATGAAAATGCCATTTTCAGCAATATGGATGGATCTAGAGATTATCATACTAAGTGAAGTAAATCAGACAGAGAAATATCGTATGACATCACTTGTATGTAGGATCTAAAAAATGGATACAAATGAACTTATTTGCAGAACAGAAGTGACTAACAGACTTTGAAAACAAATTTAGGGTTAGCAAAGGTGAGAGGCTGGGTGGAGGGATGGATTGAGGGGTCAGGGATTGGCATATGCACACTGGTATATGGAATGATTAACCAACAGGGACCTGCTACACAGCAAAAGGAACTCTACCCAATATTCTCTGATAATCTACATAGAAAAAGAATCTGAAAAAGAATGGATGTGTGTATATATAACTGAATCACTTTGTTGTACAGCAGAACTTTCACAATATGGTAAATCAACTGTACTTTAATAAAGCTTTAAAAAAATGTCCCAAGTGATGACTTGTATTAAGTGCCTCTTGTTATGTTAATGAAGTGACTTTTGGATTACCACTAAGATGGGAGCTGGTTGTCAAGAGGACAAACCAGGTGATTAGAGAAATGGAACTTTCAGTTTCACCACTACCCCTCACCTTGTCCCACCTCCTGGGAAGGAAGAGGAGCTGAAGGTTGGTTCAGTCTTCAATGGCCAGTGATTTAAGCAATCATGTCTTGATAAACATGCCTCTGTAAAATCCTAATAGGACGGGATTTGGAGAGCTTCTGGGCTGTTGAACATGTAGAGCTCCCAGGAGAGTGGTGCACCTGCACTGAGCATGAAAATTCTATATCCTTTCCCCAGACATTGCCCTGTACACCTCTTCCATCTGGCTGTTCCTGAGTTACATCCTTTTTATCATAAATTGGTGACCTAGGAGGTAAACTCTTTCTCTAAGTTCTGTGAGTCACTCTAGCAAAATAACTGAACCCAAAAGGGGAGTATGGAGACTTTCAATCTACAACTTGTTGATGGGTCAGAAGCACAGGTGACAAGCTGGGCTGGGGATTTGTGATGGAAGTTGTATAGGATGGGGGTGGTCTTGTAGGACTGAACCCTTACTCTGTCAGATATGATGCCATTTTTGGGTAAATATCAAATTAGAATTGCTTATTGCTATGAGAACTCTCCACTCCCAACCCAACATGCATAATATACATACATCAGAATTGGGTCCGGAACTATGTTGGAGATGCTAAAAATGACCAAGAGAGAGATAAAGACCTAGAGGGGATAGGAGGTAGGATTTGGACTAATGAGTAAATAATTTAAGTGAGTAAATAATTTAGTGAGTAAATAATTTAAGTGATCAATAATAATAATAGTTACACTACTTCCATTACATTTTAGAGTTAGGAAAATAATTTTATATTAGCTTATTAAATTAGATAGCACTTATAATTTTATGATCATGGCTGACATGGTCTGTTGTCCTGGTTTCCTCCGTGTTAACAAAACTCTGATTTTGTTCAGTTAGTGGGTACTTGTACCTTGATCTTGGGGAAGGCCAGCCTCTACTTTAGCCTCACAGGATGAATCACAACTGGTCTATTTCCACCATAGTAATTCTCCTGGGACTAGGGGCTGGTTCAAGCCCCAGATTTGATAATGAAATATAAGAAGTCTGCTGGACTAAAGGAACTATGATGGAAACACCCATCAAATCACAGAGGACCCAGAGCTTTGAATGAATCCTGGACCACTGAAGGAACAGTAAAACAAAAGGGCTCCCTGTGATTAAGAAAAATAAATTCCATTTTGATCACTAATGCTTGAGAATCCTAATACAGTCATATGAGCCGGTATAGTTAACCATATTTTTGTTATGGTAACCACAGTAGGCTGGACATTGTGTCACTGGTGCGAAGCCCTACATTTGTGTACCAACATTTAACTGAGTTTCTAGGTTGAGCTCTCCCAGGAAGGTGTAGATCAACCAATCAGCTGAGCCTGAGCATGAGTTACATGACCTAACTCCAAGACTTCCCTTTCCACCACATAAGGAAAGTCATCCTGTTTTAACCAGTCAGCAAATGTCCAGTATAACTTCCTTGATCCTGCTTCCTTTGGTCTAGAACAATCTCTCATTTTGTACAGCTCTCAGCGCTGTCTATCTGCTAGATTGCATGTGCCCTCTTCATGAATTGCTGCATAAAACCAACTGAATCTTTACTCAGTTGATTTTGTTCTTTATCAGGTTAACAGTGAGGACTCTGACTCAGAGAGGCCATGTAACTTGTAAATTTAAGCCAAGTCTTATACCTTAAAATGCAGTAATCCTGCCCTCATAAACTTATAAACTATCAATGGTAGGAAAAATGCCTTTTTTTTTATTCTTTTATCCCTCATCCACACTTTTGAATTTAATGCTGAGCCCTTAATTGATTACTTAACTACATCTATTAAACAAATGGAATTTCCATCCTTATTCTAAACATTACATGCTAAAGAAGTGCAAATAATATATTTTCCTAAGGACAAGTCATCTTTTACATCAAAAGCTGTTTGTGTCAGAATTTTATTTTCATAAATTTATCATTTTTTCACTATTGAAAAGTTAAATGTATTTAAGAGTTTAAGGTTTTCTGGGTTTTTTAAGTGTTTGCCTTTAAAATGCCCTTTAAATGGGACTTAGCATCATGGCTCAGTGGTAACGAACCCGACTAGTATCCATGAAGATGTGGGTTCGATTCCTGGCCTTGAACAGTGGGTTAAGGATCCAGCATTGCTGTGACCTGTAGTGTAGGCCAGCAGCTACAGCTCCAATTCAACCCCTGGCCTGGGAACTTCCATATGCAGTGAGTGTGGCCCTAAAAAGACAAAAAATAAAACATTTTAAAAATAAATAAAATGCCCTTTAAATGGATATGTTCCACGTCACAAAAATCCTTCATGGGAGTTCTCATTGTGGCTCGGTGGGTTAAGGATCTGGCCTTGCCACAAGCTGTGGTGGAGGTCACAGATGCAGCTCTGACCCCATGTTGCTGTGGCTGTGGGGTAGGCTGGCAAACTGAAGCTCTGACTCGACCCCTGGCTCAGGAACTTCCATATGCAGCAGGTGCAGCTGCAATAAGAAAAAAAAAAAAAAGAATTTTTCACGAATTCACATTAATTGGAAAAGAGAAGTTTGTTGACAATATGCTCTGCTACAATGTGAATAAGATATTATAATAGAAGTTATCTGGCTTAAGTCAGATAATTTCATCCTAAACAAAGATAACTTTTTTTTTTCTTGTGAGGTGCTTTATAGTAAAAGTCTTATGATTTCAATTTCCTGCAACTCAGTACATTTCTCAGATTTTAATATATTTCAAACTGTCTGTCAGAGTGGAAAGAATAAGAGAACTTGGGCAGAGAAAAGGACATGATTTGTTTTCACCTGACAGTCGGGGGAAGCAAAGAAGACAAAAGTTGATCAACATGACTCCAATAGATGCAGAAACTCACAAGACAAAGCTCTGAAGAAATTATGCCACACTTTTCCATTAAATGCCAAGATTCTCAAAAGCTGCCACGGAAAGACACATATTTTCAGAAAAAAAAGATACTCTTTTTTTCACTTATTTAATTATAGTAGATTTACAATGTGGTGTTAATGTCTGCTGCAGAAAAAAAAAGGTATTCTTGTTATACCTTTTAATATGTCATAATATGAAATCATTAATATTTTCAAAGATGCAAGTCTAGATGAATGCCAGTGTGGCAGTGATGTCAATGATGACTGTTGCATCTTTGAAAATATTAACATACACATACACACACACACACACACACACACACATACATAATATGTAAGATTTTGTTGTCATTTACTTAGTTAAATCAAAGAGTTTATTACTGCTATGGCAGCTTCTGGCACTCTACATCCAGTATAAATAAACCACCATTATTTTCACTTACATTTGTTTCTAAAAACTCATTCTAAATTTATTATTCATTTTCCATCAGCTCTAGTATGTCTGTAAGATTATCTTATGGAGTTCACATCCTGGCGCAGTGGAAACGAATCTGATTGGGAACGATGAGGTTGCAGGTTCGACCCCTGGCCTCGCTCAGTGGGTTAAGGATCTGTCATTGTCATGAGCTGTGGTGTAGGTCGCAGATGAAGCTCGGATCCTGCATTGATGTGGCTATGGTGTAGGGGAGTAGCTGTAGCCCCGATTCGACCCCCAGGCTGGGAACCTCCTTATGCTGTGGGTATATCCCCAAAAGGCAAAAAAAAAAAAAAAAAAGGAAAAAAATATTATCTTATATCTGAGCATTCATTTTTTTCTTTTTATGGCCGCACCTGCAAGCATATGGAAGTTCCCAGGCCAGGGTCTGAACTGCAACTGCAGCTGAGACCTACACCACAGCCATAGCAACACCAAATCTGAGCTGCGTGTGTACTCTACACCACAGCTTGCGGCAATGCCAAATCCTTAACCCACTGAGTGGTGGAGCCAGGGATCAAACCTGCATTCGTACAGACACTGTGTTGCGTTCTTAAACCGCTGTGTCACAAGGAGAACTCCTAAGCATTCTGAATAAAGCTGAGTTTCCATTGTCCACCCCTCACCCTCCGATGGAATCTTCATTTATACACTGTTCTGCCCTCTTGCTCCAAACAGGATAGTCTCTCACTGAGTTGGGTTTGCAGCACCAACTGGATAATGTGATACAAAAATTATCCTGTAAAAGATGATTTCTGTGAATCTCCGAAGAAAAAAAAGGGTGTTGCCCTAACAGCTGTAAAACTTAGCACTTTGTCTTTCCTTGTGGCTACACAATGCTAAATATCCAGATGCTGTGTGATCATTTCAGATGATCAGCCGGATGCCTCAGAATGGAAGGAGTTTGGGAGCTGATCGACAAAGCAGCCTGACTGAGTTCTTTTCCCCTCTGCATCTGGATATTTCGACGATATGCTGGCATAATCTTTACTATAATATGACCAAAAATGATTGTGAATGGCATCCAATGATCGGTGGTGAGTAGGATACGAAAAACTATTTTCATTTATTGTGATTCCTCAGCGTTGCTCCTCCTAATATCTTAAAATTTTCATACCATCTTAAAAAAAATGCGGAGTGCTCACATACTTGAAAAAAAATTTTTTTTTCTTTACTGGCACATCTGTGGCATATGGAAGTTCCCAGACCAAGGGTAGAATTGGAGCTGCAGCTGACAACTATGCCACAGCCACAGCAATGCCAGATCCGAGCTGCATCTGTGACCTACACCACAGCTCATGGCAACAATCTGAGCCACATCTGCAACCTATGCCACAGCTTGGGACAATGCCAGATCCTTAACCCACTGAGTGAGGCCAGGGATCAACCCCACATCCTCACAGAGACAACACTGGGTCCTTAACCTGATGAACCACAATGGGAACTCTGAAAAAAAAATGGTAACGTAACAAAAACCTTTACTCTAGGGCATTTTTGGCAGGGAGAACATCTCTTGGAAATTTTACTGACACTCATCTTGCCTTTAAAAAAATTAGTGTCATACTTTGTTAGGAAACTCTAATTCTACTGTTAGGAAATGAAAAGAATTCCTCTATCCTTAATTATTCCTACTCCAAAGTTTTGTTTCTCAGCATTTAGACACAGGCTGAATAAAGTATATTATATTTAAAATCACGGTGGATTTTAAACTCACTCTTTGTCAAAGTTTTCAGTTGTAAACAATGCAATTTAAAAAAACAAATCAACTTGGTAGAAAACACTGTTCTCTTTCCCTGATGCAACCTCACAGCAGCGGTACCCTGGCATCCTGCTTAGTTTTGCAGTAGAAAAAAGAGGACTGAGGTGTGGGTTACACAAAGGAGACCAGAGCCCCAGGATTAGTGAAGCAGATCTGCAAACAATAGTGTCTAGTGCTAAAATTCTAGTTTTACAATATATGACAGAATTATATCCTGCCCCCAATTTGGGTGATGGTCTTCCTTTAAGGAACTATTTTGATCTACTTTTGTTTAACCACTTGGACACTCGGGAGAGCCAGATTTTATAGCTTCTCTAGCCAGCAGTGTACCTAGATGATGGTCAAAGAGGACTTTAACTTCCAGTAATCTTAACCCTTTTATGAGTACAAATTGATCACTTAACATTTTTTAAAAAGTCCATTTGGTATCTGACCTGTTAACCTTCATATGACGCCATGACATCTTAAAATCAGAGAAACTATTAGAAAAATTATGTCTTAAATATGGGGCTTTGTATCTTTCACACATCCTCTTCTCTAGTGGTTATTACCTAATAATTTTTGACACTGGTGATTAAACACAAAGTTTTACATTTTACGATTCTCTTTCAAACACACAATTGCTAACATATATATCAAGGCAAAAATTAAGCATTCTTAAGGGGTCTGTAATTATATTTATACATTAAAATGTCAACTGGGTAAAAAGAATAACTTCAAACAATATTTTAATCTGATTGTTTTAAAATAAAACAATTAATCAGTATTTTATCACCACTGCTTAATAATCTCATGTTTTAGAAAATAGAAAGGGACACATATCCTTTTCTATTAATTTGAGAGGTGATTATGATTAGGAAAGTTCCAGGTAATTATTTGATATTTTCACAACCACCTCTTATCTTTCTGATTAGAGAATAATATCTAATCCTTTACAACTTGATTACTAAAACATTTATTATGCTATCATTTGTTTCTGAATCTTTGGTATTTGAGGACCCTTCCAGTGGTCAAATCAGTGTTAAAACCCTACATGTCTCACAAGATAAATTTCAGTTCAGGTTGTTGCATATGCTGGTAGCCTGTTGCGAAACTTAGGGTAGGGACTTGCTGACATAGAAGCATATCTTCCAGAACCCCCAAACTTCATATTCTGCACTTTCTTCCCTTCTGAGCACAGGTAACAGCCCCAGATTCAAGCGTCTTCATGCTTGCTCTCTATTCCATACGTTGTTTGCTGTGTACACCTGCCTATTCTAAGGAAGATACCCGGTGAACACATTCAAACTGAGATGCAAATAGGTAATATTAAACAAATTACCACTTGCCCTTTGGACAAACTAAAGAAATCATCTGCAGCTTTGGATGTGCCAGAATCATCAAAGCTGACTAAGTTCCTTTGTTCGACAAGCAGACACGAGTCTAACTTTTTTTTAAAGGGCTGCCCTTACAGCATATGGAAGTTCCCAGGCAGGGGGCAAACTGGAGTTACAGCTGCTGACCTACACCACAGCTCAGCAATGCCGGGTCTGAGCCATGTCTGTGACCTATACCACAGCTCATGGCAATGTCGGATCTGTAACCCACAGAGCAAGGCAAGGGATCAAACCCACAACTTCATGGATACTAGTCAGCTTCATTTCCACTGAGCCACCATAGGAACTCCGAGTTTAACATTCTTGGCAAAGCAGAAGAAAAAAGATGAATGAGACAGTTCTCTGGGCTTTAAGAAACTTACAATCTAGTTCAATTGATGAGATGTTAAACAAGATTGGGTGTTTCATCCTTTTCTGAAAGTCTTTTTGGCTATGTATAGCTCAGAAACTCCTCCTATAAAATCAATCTTTCATCCTAGCCTGAGTTTATCTTCATTAGAGCCCTTAAAATACTTCATGTTTTCTGGTGGCTGCACAATTGTAGACTCTTTAAGGCCAGTGACTTTTATTTCTGAATATCTAATATGTCATAGCAGATTTTAAATAAGTGTGTATGTTTTTAAATGAATAGATGTATAAATATATTAAATAGCTCTTCAATCACTTTGTTTTTCTAGATGCTATCTGTAGGAGGAAGTAATTGAAGATGTCTAAGACAGAAAGAATAGAATAAAGAGAGGAAAAGGGGAAGAAAAGAAAAAAAAAGGAAATAGGAAGAAGTGGAGAAACCCAAACAAGTGAAACCCACAGTCCCCTCAGAGACACAGAACTGATATTACGTGGCTTAAAATACCTGCTCATACAATTGCTTTTGAAACAGATGTTTATGCTGCTACCAAAGGGTTTTTTTTTTGGGGGGGGGAAGCAAATTCCTAAACATGTGATATAATGAGAGGCAATGAAGAGACTATAATTATTTATGCCAGACAAATTAAAAAACTGAAGAACTATCTCTGAGCTCAGAATTATAAACAGCTAATTCATTAAAAGCATTTGCAAAAAAAAAAGAAAAAAGACAAACACTATACATTATCACTAATATGTAATCTGAAAAAGCAGAACTAGTAAAAACAGGGCAGAATGGTTGTTACCAAGGTCTGGGGGAAAGGGGAAGTGCGGAGATGTGGTTCAAGGGTGCAAACTTGCAACTAGGAAATAAGTCCTAGAGATCTAATGCGTCACACAGCGATTACAGGCAACAGTACTGTATCATAGACTTCAAAGTTGCAAAGAGACTAGATTTTATTGTTCCTATCACAAAAAAATTAATGTACTATGATATAAAGAGAGGTGTTAACACTACATAGCTAACATTAGGATGGTAATTGTATTGCAATATATAAATGTATCAAATCAGTACACTATACACCTTAAACCTGCACAGTCTTATTTATGTCAATCATATCTCAATAGAAAAAAAAGGAGTTCCTGTTGTGGCACAGCAGAAATGAATCTGACTAGGATCCATGAGATTGCGGGTTCAATCCCTGGCCTAGCTCAGTGGGTTAAGGATCTGGTGTTGCTGTGAGCTGTGGTGGAGGCCAGCAGCTGTAGCTCTGATTTGACCCCTAGCCTGGGAGCCTCCGTAGGCCACAGGTGCCCCGCCCCCCCCCCCCAAAAAAAGAGACAGAGAGAGAGAAAAGATTTTCCCTTATATTTAGGAAATGGTAAAAGAAAGTGTATTATCAAAGGCCAGACTCTACGTTTTTTTGATACTTATTTCTGATGCAGCTAGCAGAGAAATTAGTTTTCCAGATAGTAAATCTTGCTAGAATTATTTAACTATACCATATTCAGAAGTTTATTTTTTTAACTCAATATTTTGGAACCATTCTTAGTTTAGACAGTATGTAATTTTCTGGTGTTTTAAAAACTAATAATTAGTACCAGCTACAAGTAATACATATTCTTATTTTTTGTTTAGTAGCATTACCTGTTGAGGCCCATTTTTGCCTCTGACAAGTATTTTTGTTTTTTTGCCACAGTGTTCAGGGATATCTTGCCCCTGGAATTACTCTGTTTTAGAAAATAATCTTTGATCCCTCTTTAGTCCTTAGTTGAGAAGCTCTTGAAAAAAGATCCTTTTTATCCATTTATAATGATTTTTATTTGTTTCCATTATAGCTGGTTTACAGTGTTCTGTCAATTTTCTACTGTACAGCAAGGTGACCCAGTCACACAAACATGTATACATTCCTTTTTCTCACATTATCATGCTCCATCATAAGTGACTAGACATAGCTCCCAGTGCTATACAGCATGATCTCGTTGCTTATCCATTCCAAAGGCAATTTTTTTGCATCTATTAACCCCAGATTCCCTGACCCAGCCCATTCCTTCCTACTCTTAATGAACACAATGAATCCTATATATTTAACGTATTATTTAATCCTCATCACAGCTCTTCAAGTTCAATATTTTTGTTTTGTGTTATCTCTGTGTTTTAACTTAAGAAACTGAGGCTTAGAGAATAAATCACTGAAAGTGAAGGTCACAGGTAGCTCTTCTGTGGTAGAGCCTGGGTTTAATTCCAACTTTGATTTTCACCTCCTTAACCACAGACTATCCTGAGTCCCTTAGCCTTTTGAAAGCTGTTTTAATCCTGTTAGTTACAGTATAAACATAACATCAGTTTATGTGAAGTATAGTGAACTATAAACACCTATCAGAAAAGTCAGAAAAGTGAATAGAAAAAAGTATATGTTTATTCAAACAGAAGCTTAGTTCATTATCCTTTTAACTGGATATATATTTATATATCCAGGGAATGTAGACTGAGTACCTAAAGAACTAGTGTTATTACAACTACTAGTACTAATACTACCCTTACTGCTACTACTGATTGCAAAATGCAATCATCAATGTTCAATTGTACTGCATCACTTTCACATGGAGTTGTAAATGACCGGTGAGTTGAATTTTGAAATCATTCATGGAAGATTTGAGAAATGAATCCCTAGGGTAACAGGGCATTTGAGCTGGCAGCTCTTAACTGCCCTGTTTCTTGCTTGCCTCATGCTTCTCTCCTTCTCTCTCTCCCTGTAGCAGAGAAGGCTACCTGCCTCCCCACCTCCATTCCTCCCTTTCACCTTTGTAGGTTCATGCCTATTCAGCTAAAATATCACATTTCCATGGCTCTCTTACAGCCAGGGTGGTAATGTATTTATGATTTAGTTGATGAAACACACATAGGAATGTTGTATGAGGTATTCTAGAAATCTCCTTAGACAGGAGAATGCTTGCTTGTCTTCTCTTCCTTCCTTCTACTGCTTGGAGCTCTGATATGATGGCTGGGAGGAAATGAGGAGGAAAGCTAAATCTAGGAATAGTGAGTCAGAGGTTCTATATGATTTTGAGGGGCTACCGTTTTAGTACAGGCTGCTGAGACTAAATAAATTTTAGTATTATTAAACTTATTTCTTGTTTATGCCATGGTTATTCTAGACTTATTTTTTTGTTGTTGTTGTTGTTGTTGTCATATGCAGTCTGAAACTAATCTTACCTAATAGTTACTAATTATCTCTACATGTAGGCTTAAAAATTAGCACACATTAAAAAAAAAAATATATATATATATATGAACATAATACCCTACTTCCTTAGGATCTAGGTAAAATTTTGGTTACATTGCTAAACTCCTATATGTTCTTTTATTATTACTATTACTATTATTATTATTATATAGTTGATGTACAATGTTGTGCCAACTTCTGCTGTACAGCAAAGTGATTCAGTCATACACACACACACACACACACACACACACACACACCCTCCTTTTCTTATATTATCTTCCACGATGTTCTATCCCAAGAGACTGGATATAGTTCTCTGAGCTGTAGAGTAGGACCTCATTGTTTATCTCTTCTAAATATAACAGTTTGCATCTACCAACCCCAAACTCCCCGTCCATCCCACTCCCTCCACACTTTCCCTTGGCAACCACAAGTTTGTTCTCTATGTCTATGAGTCTGTTTCTGTTTTGTAGATAGGTTCATTTGTGCCATATTTTATATTCCACATTTAAGTGATATCATATGGTATATGTCCTTCTCTTTCTGACATACTTCTCTTAGTATGAAAATCTCTTGTTGGATCCATGTTGTTGCAAACGGCATTATTTCATTCTTTTTTATGACTTAGTGGTATTCCCTCGTATATGTACACACACACAACACACACACACGCACACACACACACCCCACATCTTAATCCATTCCTCTGTTGATAGACATTTAGGCTGCTTACATATCTTGGCTATTGTGAATAATGCTGCTATGAACATAGGGGTGCGTGTGCCTCTTTAAATTACAGTTTTGTCCTGGTATATGCCCAGGAGTGGGATTGCTGGATCATACGGTAATTCTGTATTTAGTTTTCTGAGGAACCTCCATATTGTTTTCCACAGTGATTCTACCTATTTACATTCCTATCAACAGTGTAGGAAGGTTCCCTTGTTTCCACACCCTCTCCAACATTAGTTATTTATAGACTTATTAGTGATGGCCATTCTGACTGGTGTGAGGTGGTACCTCATTATAGTTTTGATTTGCATTTCTCTAATAATTAGCGATGTTGAGCATCTTTTCATGTGCCTCTTGGCCATCTGTATGCCTTCTTTGGAGAAAGGTGTATTTAGGTCTTCTGCCCATTTTTATTGGGTTGTTTTTGTTGTTGTTGAATTGTATGAGTTGTTTGTGTATTTTGGAGATGAAGCCTTTGTCAGTTGCATCATTTGCAACTATTTTCTCCTATTTGGTAGGTTATCCCTTTATGTTCTAATTTAGTTTTCTTCCCAACAATTTTTTACCACTCTTTTATAAAAAGGTGGAATATTCTTGAAATTTTCTTTGAAACGAGAATAAGAAGTAACACGTGTGAAATTGCCGGTAAATTATGTGGTGTTACATGGACTTTCTGAATTGTTAATTTTAAGTCTCGTTGCCATAAACTGAAGTTTGAGAACATCTAACTACATCCCAAAGTCTAACCAAATTTTAGAGGGGTTCGGGGCCAAATTTCTCTTTAGTGCCTCATGAAAAATTGTGTCAAAAGGCAAAAGAATTCTATTCAAATTATATCCAGACTCTAACCACAAAGAACCAGAAATCTTTTTTTGTCCCCTTTCTTTCCTTTTTCGGCTGCCCTGTGGCATATGGAGTTCCAGGGCCAGGGATCAAATCCAAGCCAGAGCTGTGACCTACACCACAGCTGTGGCCATGCTGAATTCTTTCAACCCACTGTTTTGGGCCAGGTATTGAAACCACAACCCTGCCACTGCAGAGACACTGTCAATTCCATAATGCCACAGTAGGAACTCTAAGAAATCTTTTATTGCTGTCAATTTATGATCGTATTTATTTATAATCTATCTGTCCAAGGGCTATATAACAGAGACATTTTATTAATTTACAAACTGAGCAAGTTAAATAGAGTTAAATAGAGGTTAGTTAAAATTTTATAATGTATCAAACAATAATACAAACTAAATTTTGGCTATCTCAATGCCTATAAATAGGAAAAATTGATACAGAGAGAGCACTTGAATATATGGACATGTGGATTTCTAAGGTCAAATCATGAATGGAAAAGAAATGGAAAGAAATCACCAAGAAGAAAACAAATAAATAATTCATATCAAAATGAGAATACTGTGGCCAAATTATTCATTGAGATGCTTCTGAATTTTTAGATTCAAATTTGGAAGTATGCAGCTAAAAGATGTATAAAATCGACTTCAGGGTCTAATTGCCAAAAACAGGATAAAACCCATCTCAGTATCCTCTTTTATGCTGGCAAAGTGTAAAATGTTTTTGCAAATTGTATAGATAACTCTATTTAAAATTTTCCTTCAGTAAGTTCTTCAGATTTTCACAGGAAATCCTGAATTATATTAGAAAATAAGATAGGCAGAGGGAAAAGAATGAAGATAAGAAAGAGACACAGGGAGCCAGAGAAAAGAAGGATGAAAACTTAGCATTTCCAAGAAGACATAAAAAGAATAAAATTACAAGAAGTGAAGGGAGAAGAAAGAGCCACATCATATGTATCTCGCATGAAACTGTGTAACTAGTTTCATTATTTCCAACAGATTATCATTTGATTCACATGTTTGGGGTTTATTTCCTTCCTTGTAGAACCAAAAACACCTATGGCAAGGGCATTTTTACATATTATTTTCATCACCCAGAGAGTACTTAAAGGGTTTAATGTTAAAGGAAAGAGAACAAAAGACAGAGGCTAATTATGTGTAGGTTGGAAAAAGAAGAATGAAGAATGGGAGAAAACGTCTGCAAGAACAAACATAAGATTTTTCTCCATTACTTATCATTACTGGCCCCATATTCTTTATGGCACTAATGCTTTCAGTACTTATTGATTTACTATACTGGTAATTACACTAACATCGACCTGCATTTTCCTTCCTGCATAAATGTTGAATTTGTTTAAAACCTGGTGTGACTAGGTAATTGTAATGCCAAAATGTAAAACAGTGGGCATAGTGAAGTCCTACTGTGTGCAAGTCTCAGTGTTGGCACTGGAAATCCAAATAACCCATTTAGCCTCAAGTCTTAATTTTAGTTTTCTATTTACAGGTACACCTGTGGCATATGGAAGTTCTTTGGTGAGGGGATGAATGAGAGCTGCAGCTAGGGCCGATGCCACAGGCACAGCAACACCAGATCTGAGCAGCATCTGTGAGCTACACCACAGCTTGTGACAACGCCAGAGCCTTAACCCACTGAGTGAGGCCAGGGATTGAACACACATCCTCATGGACACTGTCAAGTTCTTATCCCATTGAGCCACAACAGGAACTCTCTCAGGCTAATTTAAAGATTGGAGAAACTATCAGACTAATTTAAAGATTAGTTATATCTTCAATGAAATTATCATACAATGTAAAAACAGTCATAAAAACATGAAAACTTGCCACTTGGGAGACGGGGGTTCAAAGAAATGAGAGAATTTTTTTATTTCCTATAATTTTTTTAAAGCACAATTTGTGAAACAGGTGGTATCAAAAGTGTATGACCTTCCCTAAATTACCTATTGTCAGTAAACCTCAGTTGCCTTCTTTGCAATATTGAGATAATAATAACACCTACTTCATGATACTGTTTTTAAAGAATTAAATAAGATGTAAAATACCTAGAACAGTGCCAGCACATAAAGTGCACAGAAAATAAATAGTAACTGTTACCAATTTATAATTATTATATTTACTATTATTAAGATTAAACAAGTACTCTCAGAATTCTAACAAGACCCAATCTACTTTCACTTTTTTTGACACCCCTGATAAATTAGTAAAGAAATGGCAAATAGGTCTATTAAAGAATACAGGTATATTTTAAATATGCACATATAAGAGATTAATGTCTTTAACACACCAAAAAATAGAACACTTACTTGACCATGACTGAAAGTAAATTTGAGGGGTTTTGTGCATGTAAACCCCAAGGCAAACGATCCTCCTCCCATCCTATCATAGACCCTGATATTGAAAAAAAGGGCATATAAATAAGAAGGTTGGAAGGATGGGAGGCATTTCAGATGGCAGAAACAAATGGAGGGGAGGTAGGGAAGTGGGAAGACACAGGAAGAGCCTGGAGAGTAATGAATTATTTTAGTTGGAGCATAAGCTATATGTAAGAAAGCAAGATAGATACTTTGGGTGCACAAAGTGATAGGTCTCAAAATACTCAATTTGTAGGGAATGAGATCAATCTCTTACATCTCTGTGTGTATGTGTATATGTGTTACTATGGGCTTGTCTCTGTGTGTGTGTATGTGTGTGTGTGTGTGTGTGTGTGTGTGTGTATGCGTACATACGCATGTGTTTGGTGATAATCATATAATTGAAAGTGAATCTTAAGGAGACTAATTGACAATAGCATATGGTGTATATATCTGATAGAGATGGGGAGACAGATCAGCTCAAAGAATTAGAGTGAGGGCTTCCTTGGAAATGACACTGGGAAGAAAAAGGGAGGGGGTTAATGAAGGAATGGCCTTGGATGTTGCTCTTTAACATTAATTCCTGCTTCACAATGGTTTAGTAAGACCAGCTTACTGACTCCCTAACAGCATAAAAAGCATGCATGAGACAAGAAAAGAAAATAATAATACCGCCTCCATAAATAGTCTCCCTTACTGACAGTCACCTTCACTCACAACTCTCTCTCCCAGTTTCCTCCCACCCCAAAGAAGGGGAATGGCTTCCTCTTTCATACTCAGTGATTTTTACAGATAAACTCATGCCTCCACACAGGAACTGCAAAAATCTTTCTATGAAAATGACTCCGCTCTAGTCCAAATCCCTTGTGTTTCTAATCCAAAGAGAACTCAGATCCGTTCTCTTCTACTGGCTTTGCAATCTCTCTCCTCTCTGGGTTCCTATTCCCAAGATTTTAAATGTACCCAAAGTGTTCTCATGTATCATTTTTAGCTTTCTGGCCCATTCCTATCCTCTTTTGTTGAGCTTTTGTTGTTCATTTGTTTGTTTTTATCTGCTACACCTAGAGTCCATTCTTTGGTTTATTCTTCTTTCATCCCATACAACTCATCTATATCTATGAGTTCAGGGACCACCAACATGTCTAGATTCTCAAATAACTATCATAAGTACAATGTTGAAGACCCAGTGGGTTGCTGGACTGACTGATATATTACAAATCAAAGTCATTTTCTTTTTCAATCCATTTGTTCCTGTACCTTATGTACAGTAGAGTGTCAGCACAAATATTTTAATCCTCCAAACTACAAACCTGAAAGAAATCCTAGATGCCTCCTTCCTTCATCATTTATCACTAATCAGTTTCTGACTATTGGGATGTATGAATCTGGATTCTTTAGATTGAAGCAACATACAGTCCTTTATCATATGTACAACACTAGGAGTTGGAAGTTTGGAAAACTAAGCAGTAACAAGTTTTGGCAAATAAGGGGAGAAATTAGAACTCTCATACACTGCTGACTGACATATAAAATGGCTCAGTTGCTTTAGAAACTACTTTGGTGCTCTGTAAAATATTAAGCATACAGAGAACCAAGCAATTCCACTCTTGGGTATATATCAAAGAGAAATAAAAACATATATTTATACAAAAACCTGTATATGAAGGTTCACAGCAGCATTTCCCATAATAGTCAAAACATGGAAACATCTTAAATGTTCACTAATGATGGATACATAAAATACAGTATAACCATACAAGTGAGCGTCATTCAGCAATAAGAAAGAATGAAGTACTGATACACGGATGAACCTTGAAAACATGCTAACTGTAAAAAAACAGTCAAAAAAGACTGAATATTGCATGATTATCTTCATATGAAATGTCCAGAATGGACAGATATGTAGAGACAGAACAAACGTTAGTGGCTGTCAGAGGTTAGGAGAATAGGAAGTGACACTTAGGAGTACGGGGTTTCTTTCTGATGTGATGAAAATGTTTAGAAAACAGATTGTGGTGATGGTTGCATGACTCTGTAAATATTTAAAAGATCATTAAACTGTATACTTTAAATGGGTGAATTTCATGGTATGCGAACTATATCTCAATAAAGCTGTTTAAAAAGAAAAACGAAACGATAGTGAGATCAGTTACTTAAAACCTTTCAATGTCTCCCCCTATCGGCAGCCTTACTTCTCTGTCTGGGGCATGTGCACCCCAACACAATCCAGTGAGGCTTCCTGACCTCCCTGAGGAGAGTGAACACCTTCTACTCCATGATCTCATAGTACTTTGGTATACACTTTAGCCCATGTTAAGTAGCAGTCATTATTTGATTTTACCATTTTTTTCCTTTCACCAGCTGCTCAGTTGACACCTGAGAAACAATGAGCAAGTATTGGTTAAATGGAAGAATGAATAAATGAGTAGAAAAGAAGGCGTGACAAACAAATCTAGTAATTAAGTAGTCATCTCTGTTACATAAAAGAGTATTATAGTTTTCTCTGTGGTTTTTCCTTTGTGCACCTTCATGTTTTGATTCAATCTTTGGTAATAGATGATCCAGGACACAAGAGATAAGGTTCAGCCTGCTGGTCTAAATAGCCTGTAAATGTGGTTTTTGTATGCTTAGCACCTTAAAAAAGTTTGTTTTTTTTTTAAATTGAAGTGTAGATGATTTACAATATTATATAAGGTGTACAATACAGTAAGTGGATATTTTTATAGATTATACTCTCCACAAAGTTATTATAAAGTATAGGCTCTATTTCCTGTGCTGTACATTATATGCTTGTAATTGGCCTATTTTATACCTAGTAATTTGTACCTCTTAATTCCATTTACCTATTTCATCCCTTACCCACCCCACTCCTCTCTGGTAACCACTTGTTTATTCTATGTATCTTTGAGTCTGTTTTAGTTAAATGTTTATTTTATATTTTACATTGCACATATAAATCAAAACATACAGCATTTGTCTTTCTCTGACTTATTTCACTAATGGATAAATATGTGGTGTATACATAGACAATGAGAATTTTCTTATTTCTTATTTTTTAATTTTTATTTATCTTTGTCTTTTTAGAGTTGCACCTGTGGCATATGGAATTTCCCAGGCTAGGGGTTGAATAGGAGCTGTAGCTGTTGGCCTGCACCACAGCAATGCAGGATCTGAGCCACATCTAGACCTACATGGAAGCTCATGTCAACACCAGATCTTTAACTCAATGAGCGAGGCCAGGAATCGAATCTGCATCCTCATGGATACTAGCCAGGTTTGTTATCACTGAGCCAAAATGGGAACTCCCAGGCAATGGTATTTTACTTGGCCACAAAAAAGAAAGAAAATTTTTCTTTTTATGGCCACACCTGTGGCATATGGAAGTTGCCCAGGCAACGGGTTGAATCAGAGCTGCAGCTACAGGCTACACCATAGCCATGGCAACACTGGATTTGAGTTGCATCTGCGACCTATGCCTCAGCTTGCAGTAACACTCGATCCTTAACCCACTGAGCGAGGCCAGGGATTCAGCCTACATCCTCATGGAGACAACGCTGGGTCCTTAACCCATAGAGCTACAATGGGAACTTCAAAAGAAAGAGATTTTGCCATTTGAGACAACATGGATGACCTGGAGGGTGCTATGATTAGTATCTTTATAAAAAAATTGATTTAATTACCATTTTTTAAATATAGGAAAGTTTACCCAAGTATCTGGAATTCTAATTCCTTCTGAAAAACTGGAACAGCTTACAACAGTGAGGCCCTATTTTCTTACAGAAACAATTAGCTGGATCTCAGGTGCTCCCCACATATAGAGAAAGTTCTTCCCCTGTGTATAGTGTCCATCCAGGCTGCTTTCCCCATTCCAGATGCCTGATAGGCTTTGGTGAGTATTTTTTGTCTAAGCTCCCTGTAGATTTTTTAAGAAAATAAAAATGTATTTATTTTTTTTTTTAATTTTTGCTACACCCATGTCATGCAGAAGTTCTTGCATGGCCAGGGATCGAAACTGAGCCACAGCACTGACAATGCCAAGTCCCTGACCCGCAGACCACCAGGGTACACCTAACATGTGTTTAAAAAGGCTTTCCCGGGACACCGGCACTGTTGAGGGTTCTGTTGTCACGAGAAGTTCCCTTCTCACTTAAGAATTGAACTCTGTCTTCACATATCATGAATAAAGTGCTAAAGTTTTAAAAACCATCTGGGTAAAGCATTTGTTATATATTATGCTGTAATGGTCACTGTCTACTAAGGGTGCAGGCGATTAACTTTTACTTGGTGATTTCTTCAATTTTAGAGAAACATTTTTGATTTGGTCTTGATGTAGTTTAAATGCATTGTATGAACTTCCTTTTTTCTGAAAGAGTATAATTTGGTTCATAAATTGCAGATGGTGGAAACATGCTAAATGAATATCCTCATTGCTCAGAAAATTAATTCTTTTGACAGAATCATTCACTTAAAATGGAGTGAATATTTAACTTTATATATTAAGAGGTTTGAATGAGGTATCAAAGCCTTCATTTTCATATACTGCCTCCCTCAATAATTTCATAGTTCATTTCCCTTTTATTGAAGTTAGGGGTATTTGAGCCATATTTGTAAGTTCTCATTGCTAAACATTTTTCTTTCATCCTCCCTTTCTCTTTCTCTGTCTCTCTCCCTCCCTCTGTCTATATATATATATATATATATATATATATATATACACACACACACAAACACTATTTTTTTTTCCTTTTGGTGTCGTGTTTCTGGTTCCCCCACATTTGCTTTTTGATAGAAATGGTCACAACCTAAATATGTACTTTTAACAACTGACCTTAGGATGTACAGGACAATGTTTAAGACCGGAGGTCTAGAGTCAGTTTGACTGGGATTTAAGTCTAGGAGTCTCCATCTTTGGCTGTGTAATCTTGGGCAATCAGCTAAATCTCTCTGAATGAATCTGTTCACTCATGTATTGGGGGAAGAAAATAATGGGGTATTCAAAGAAGGAAATAGGTAATATATAGATACAGACGGGTATTTCTATCTATCTATATTATACTTGGGCACTATTTTTAAGATGAATCTCATTGCAAATTCTATATGCTACTGCCAATGTCAGTGTGCTAAGGAAAATGACCTTGAATGGATTCACATCTTCCAGGACAAATCCCTTACACCACCAGTGCCCACACAATGGAATCCAGTTATTTTTCTCCTTAAGGTCTTCCAAATGCTATGCTGCTCTCTTAAATTCTCTTCCACTTACTCCAGGCCAACAAAGTCTTGCTTTGTTTTGGTTTTGTTTCTATCATCTTGTTTTTTTTTTTTTCTTTATCTCTATGCTTTAATCATTCTCCTTGACTATAATACTTTTCCTACTCCTCATATTTATCAGAATTCCTCTTGTCCCTGAAGGTCTGACTCAAATAACACCCTTTATCTTCAACTCCTTCTCTCACATGTAGGAGTCTTAATTTTGGAACTGTAAATTTGGCACTTCTATGTCATTTATCTTTTTTATAGTTTCTGTTAATGGAAGCAATTGGGGAAGATGTGTGGAGATAGAAATAGATGGCCTAAATTTGGATAAAAGAAATAGATGGATTTGAATTGCACAGGATCAGATTAAACACAATTTAGCAGGTATTTGGGAATTTGTTACCTCCACGCAGATCTTGGCAGTAATAGCAGAGAGTCCAGCCTTAAGGCAGGGCTACCTTGGGGTGAGTCCAGGAGAAGCTGGAGGGAGCAGCAAATTAGGTGATTTTTCAGAAGAGAAGCAACAGGCAATGTGGACACTTAGGTTTATCCCAACTTGTAACCTTTGTTCATTGTGTAATCTACCTCTGAATGACTTACGGGGATCAGCAGACATTTCTGTAGAGGCCCAGAAAAAGAAGTCTTTTCAGCCCTATCTCCTATGTTGTAACTACTCAACTCTGTTGTTTTAGCACAAAAGCAGCCGTAGATGGTATGTAAAGGAATAGGCATGGCTGTGCTCCAATAAAACTTTATTTATACATCAGGAGACAGGCTGCATTGGAATTACAGTTTGTTGACCCTATGTTTATAAACAAAATATAGACCTTTGAGGACAGAGCTGTGTTTCTCTTCTGCATCTCTAGCTGCCAATATAATTCTGATATATTTTATATATTCAATAAAGATGTATTATTCATTAAGGGTGAAGATTATTTGCGGCATAACACATCTCATTTATAATCTATGTATGTTAATCCACTCTGATACCTGGAACGTTTTCCTCCATTGCCATATTTGTGTTGACATTTACTATTTTGAGGGTGACAATTTTACTTCCTAAATATGTTCTCCTACTACATTTTCTGAATGTTTCATTAGTTAAAAATAATATAATTTTAAAAATTTGAGTTTTATAAAAGTGCTTCTGCTGATTTTAAATTCCAAAGACTTTGAAAATTAAATGAACATTATTAACTTTAAAAAAGGAACAAAGGGCCATCAACTTATGTACCAAATAACTCCAATTGACTAATACTTGTTGCCTGTAATTTTTTGATGACATGACATGAAGCTACTAGTTCTAGGAGTTGGAAAGAAGTAGTCAATTTATGTTCTCTGTTACAGATGGGTGAAGAAAATAGGGGCGATAATATTCAAATTACCTTAATCCAAATAGCCTAAGAAATTCTATTAATCTACAAAATATATTTATTTTTATATTCTGTGAGCATACATTTATTAACCAGAGTAATATGCATGGTACATGGTGCCATTTTTTGTATTTTGACTTTTGCAGATTTTCTAAATATTCTATAATGGAAAATGTTACTATGAGGAATTCTGCTTCTGGTAGTATGGCAGATATGAAACCCAGAAGGGCCAAAAAAAATGTACATAGTAGTGTATTTTTTTTTTTGCTTTTTTTAGGGCCACACCCGGGGCATATGGAGATTTCCAGGCTAGGGGTCGAATCCTAGCTACAGCTGCTGGGCCTACACTACAGCCACAGCAATGCCAGATCCGAGCTGCTACACCACAGTTCACATCAACACCGGATCTCTAACCCTCTGAACGAGGCCAGGGATCAAACCTACAACCTCATGGTTCCTAGTCAGATTCCTTTCTTATGTGCCACAACAGGAACTCTTATAGTAGCGTATTTTTAATACATTGGTGCGATACCAGGCATATTATGGAAATTAACTAATTAAGCTATTTGATCTCATTAGGGCCAGAGAAGTCCTAGAAATAAATGTCAACACCAGTGATGGAACCAGGAGGCTTAACTGTGGACTGCTACTATTGATGGGGTTAAACCTCTGATTTAACCCCACTAAGCTAGAAAATTGAGAAGTGCTAAAGTGTTCCTTTGTGAAAATTGCAAACTCCCTCTAGAATCCTATGTGTATGCCATTAGTATTTCTACAGTTCAAATTCAACAAAATTTTAGCTCACAATAAAAAGAAAATCACCAAACACAAAGTAAAGTTAGGCATGAATGAGAGTCAGCACAAGTAAGAATGATTGAAGTCCCCATCCACAGAATATAGCTAATACATAATTACCAAACATAGAATGTAAAACAGTGATATATCAGAAACAGGAGGGTGAATTCTACTTGGTTCTGAGAGAAAATTACTCTTAAACTAGAATCGTGAACCTAGTAAAATTATCTTTGAAGAAAAAAGGTAAAATGAAAACAGACCGATTCTCTGGAAGAATTTATTTAAAATTGTATTACTTCTTTAAGTAGAACTGCTGGCTTCATTTTAGCCTGGAATTTTCTTTGTTGTCAGTTTTATTTACATATTCAGTCTTTAAAATAAATTTCGTCTTGTGTAACAACAAAATGGCTGTTTTTCTGAGAGTTTTCAAATTTCATTTAAAGTTTCAATTTAACTAGCATAAAATTTTTCAAAATATTCTTTTAGTATCTTTGGCGATATACAGTGATGTTCATCTTTTTTTTTTGATATTGACTATTTGTATCTTTTAATTTTTTTGCTCTGATTTGTTGAGGCTTTATCAACTTTAAAAAAAAATCTTTGACCTGTTAAGCCCCTTTTATTTTTCTTTTCTTTCAAAGTTCATTTCTTTCTCTGAGTTTCTTTTGTTTTAAGTCACTATTCTTTTTCTAATTCCCTGAGATAGGTGTTCAGAGAGGATTACACATCTCTCTGATGTCCCAACATATATAGTTTGACTCAGTAGTTTTCAAAGCCAATCCCTGGACCAGCACTCTTAGCATCATTCAGGGAATTGTTAGAAGTGCAATTTGTTGAGCCTAACCTTAAATCTATTAAAATCAGAATTCTGAGGAATAGGACCTTGCAATCCATCTCCCAGTAAGTTTGCATTTATTAGCAGAACATCTTTCACAACAATTTAGTGTAAAAGTAGACAATTAGGTTAAAACTATGCTAAGAAAAGTAAATGCAGATGAACTAGTCCTCTTTCTATCAGAGCAAAGTATTATTACAGAAATGTGTCCTGAAGTAAATTTGGTAAAGAAAACCACAGCAACATCAATGACAAAAACAAAGCAAAACCAAACTGCACACTACACAAAATTCTTACTGAAGTTGAATGGTTGATTACTCTAATACTAAATGAGAAGATTCATAATTCAATCATAATTTAATCCAATCCTGCTTCTTATCCCAAATCATCTTCCTTCCAAATAATGGAAATGTTCTTAGCCATTGCTCTGTATTTCAAGTTACATAAAAGATATTTCCTAATTATAACCAGGCACTACGTTCCTTAAGGGTAATACTCAAAGAAGCAAAATTTTAAGCTAATTCATTAAGTTATTAAACAAATAATTTTGACTAAATATTAACAAAAGGAAAAAAAGCCACCAGTAACATCTCAAACAGATGGTTTGAAATAGTTGGAAGATATTCTTTGCATGGTTCAGTAGCTCCTGAAATAACATATAAATCCATAAATATAAAGAAAAAAGCAAGCAGACAAATCAGAGTACTGAACCTCACTTATAGTTGGTATGGAGACTGCCCTATTTTCAAAAGAAATGTCTACAACCAGCAGCACACTATGCATTGCTAGATTTATTTTTCAAGCTTTATGAGGAAGAAAATATGCCAGAGTAACAACTGTAGATAAAGATAAAATATTTTGCTCATTTGAAATTTAGAGAATGGAGTATCAGTGAAAGAAAATTATACATGGAATATAAAAGTTTCATTCAAATCCAGAGCAAAATATTTGTAATTGACCTATCACCACTGTGTAATTCAGACAAAAATTATTTTTTACTATCAAACTGGACCTTGATTATCAATAATTCTTATCAATATACTTTGCCTATATGTCTAAAATCACAACCATTTAATCTTCACCAGGAAATCAAGTTTATACTTTTATACGGAAAGAAATCTGATCCAGTTTTTAAATATAACGTGCTATTTTAATTTCCAAATTGAAATACAGTAAGAGACAATATTAAATCTGTAAATTGTTCCTACTTTGACTACAATTGTTGTAATTGGTCAATCAGTTAATAAACATATTTTCTTTTCCTTAAATCACTGAAGACTGAGCCATATTTCCCTTTTTCACGTCTTCCTTTAAAAAATTTTTCCTTAAAATAATCCTGAGAAATTGAAAGGGGATAAAAAGTGGAAGAATAGTAAGAAAGCAAAATTATCAGGATGACTTAGAAAATGGTAACAAGTTCTGAATTTATGCAGAAAAGGTGAAACTCCCTAAGTTTTATATATTGCAATTACTAGGGAGATTATTAAAATCAAATTCCTATGTACAAGAATTATATATTTTATACCTAAATCAGTATAAGCCATTATAATTTCTAAATACAAACACCTAATTTTTGTATGTGTGTGACAATAAAAATATTTTTATTTGAGATTATATGGATGTTTATTTCATTTATTTACATAGTAAGATATGAATATTTTATAAACTTTGCCAGTTGTATTCATATTGTTTTATAGTCAGTGCATATTTGAAGCAAAACAAAGGAATTTATCAAATGTCTCTATTCATTTGTGCCTTAAATATTAAGTATGTCCAAAGTAGATCTATGTCAATCCTTTTTTTTAACATAAATTTAATGACATGTAAGTATGTACTACAGATGTTGAATTTTATTTGCCAAGTTTCTGCAGAATGAAGAACTCCCCTGAAAGATAAGTAATACAAATGACCTTCACAACTGAACACATCTATTCTCTCAGAAAAAACTCACTACAGGTAGGAATACAGTATGGAGTCATTTAAAATTCACCAACAATAGTTTCACTGAAAAAGTATTTTGGTTGTTAACAATACACGCTGGCATAGTGAGCGCAAACCATGGTAAATGTTCAAGTATTAGCTTTGAGAAAGGCAAATAATCTGCTTCCTAAATTCTCTATCAAGGTTAACAATGGCAGAGAGAGAATAAAACAGAAAATAAATGATGTGCTTCAAATAGAATAGATACCAAGGAAAACAATGTGAGACATCAAGGCAAGTAAATAAATGTAAACAGTGACTACGGTGGACTGAAGTGTCTTACTGATGCTCTCTTCTTTACTCTTCGTCTAGGTCATCAGGCAGAGGAAAACTGTAGTTGCAAGCTGTTCATTCATCGCAGAGGTGTGTGTATACAGCAGTAAATGTGTCCCGTGGCACTGATCAACTCTCAGAGCCTTAGAGGCCAAGGATTTTATGCTCCAGTGGAGACATTTTTGCCAGAGATATGATCTTGATGATATCATACCTTAAATATTACTTAAAAGCCTATCATAGTCTGTGGAGTTTATTTTCTTCCAAAATGGACAACTGCGTTTGTTATTACCAATGTTATAATAATATGAGTTTGGGACTTGGAATTAAAAAACATTAAAAAAAACAAAACAAAAGTAAGCTACTAAACCTGCAAGCCCTACTTCGTCTTGGTCCTGACATGTTGCTTGTAAAGAAATAGAGATAAGAAAACCTGATTTCTGATAAAAGAAAGTTGACTAGATTTGGAATCAGAATAACTTTCTTCTCTTTCTGTCTCTTAGGTTTCTTATCTGTAAAATGAGAATAAAGATATGAGTAAATATATGTGAAAAATACCTTAGCACTACAAATTGGTACAAAAATATAAATTATCATTGATATGTTATGCTAAGTCTCTTTTTTGGTATTCATACATTATGTAAAAATACTATTTAAAATATTTTAAATTCCTAATATATGACATTATTTCACAACTTTTTAGTTACCTCTCAAGACTTTTTATCCTCTTGTGTTCATGATTTATCTTTGATAGCCATCAGAGACAAGATAATTTTTGATTAACTGCATATGTTTGAGTTAAAATTTGAGAGAAAAAATTTAACAAAGCCATATATTTTCAATTTCCATGAATATATCTTAAAAAGCAGCTTAAACTTAACCACAAATATTCTTGAGGACTGTGTTGTTTAAAATGTTGTCCATTTTGGAAGAAAATAAACTCCACAGACTATGATAGGCTTTTAAGTAATATTTAAGGTACGATATCATCAAGATCATGTCTCTGGCAAAAATGAATATAACATGGCACCCTCCCTTGCGGATCTCAAAGTCTGATAGAGGGGACAAACTATTATCATCATAATCACAAAAATTATAATAGAAACACTCTGATAGAGAAAGATCTACTTTATATTTAGTCTAGTGGGTATAGGTAAAGGAAGGCTGGTTTGTTGAGTTGCTTACTCTGCACAAAGCATGATCTTGAGATGTGCCTATTCCATAAAGCTTCGGTTTCTGCAATGAATTTGTAGAGTAGCAGACGGAAAATCTAGGATGACAGTGGACTTACAGGAGGGGTTTGGTTTTAAGTGTTAATTACAATGAAAGTAACCTTACCTATCCATTCAATACATATATTTTATATCAATGAACTGTATGAAATTCCTCCACACTTCCCCAAATGTTCAGAATTCACAGGGAGTTAAAGAAGTTGAATCACTCGTTATCATAGGACATACAGGAAAGCTTTCTATATTGGATAGACTGGGGCATGAAAGTCATGTGTTTCCCCATCAGAATGTGCTTTTGGATAACATAATTCATTCTAGGTGAAAGAAAATAAATAACTTGGCATTTTATACCAATGCTATTTTACTAAAAATTGGTAAAAGAAAAAAAAAGTATAGATGTCATGTGCATTACTTTGCATAGTTCTTTGCATATTAAATGAACATGTTGAGCCTCTATTTTGGTATGTGTGTGAACAAGAATAGGTACTGACAAAAACATCTTAGCTCATTGCAAATATAAACAGTAAAAAAAACAGCATGTGCAAAGATTAAACAATATCCTATGTAAGCAAAAAAATCACTCTATTTCTTATCATGTTATGACATAAGGAGAGAAAAAAATGTTTTGATTTAAAAATCTGTCAGCTATCATGTAATTTAATATGTAGTGACATATACTGCTAAAAGGTATATATTAACATTAAAGACCTAAACTCCAATGATTAATATTATAGTGATGACAGAATGAGAGTGCCTAATTTTAATCCACTGTTTATCTATGTGCAGTAATTTATAGATCACTCGACATGTTTTAATAGTAGACATAAAAAGATATCCTCTAATACCCACTTGCTTTCAAGATCTGACATTTGCAATTACAAATACAAAGAAATACCAGGGGTTGCCTTCATTGGATATGTATACAAATAGCTAGTCATCCCATACACAGTTTATAAAAAGTGATCTATTAATAACAAAGCTGCTCCCAAGACCCAAGGTCTCTTAATATTCTAGTTGAATATCAAGGGGTTGACTTAAAATGAGGCCAGAAACACAAAGAGTGGACAACACATTGATTTGCCTGCCAAATATAGTTTTACCATCATAAATCTCAGGCTGACAACTGCACAAAGCTTTCTTCACCCAAACACTGCCAAGTAAGGGCGTTTATTCACTGATTGGCTGATAGTCGCCATGACAACTGATGCCACAATTAGACAAGTACAATCCCACTTTCAAACATGCACACAATTCATTAATTCAGCAGGACTTTGTTGACGATATATTATGAGGGAAATATTTAATGCCGTTCAGAGACTGATATATTTGCCTCTTATCTAGCGTAAAATAAATTATAAGAAGTAATGAAAACAACCATTTAATTAGTCCAAAGTAAGTTTGACAAGCAATTCAGTGAATTTAAATGTTTTGAATAATTTAATATTTTTAATAATTGTAGGTGTCTCATTCTGTAAACTGAATGACTACTGAGTTAACCTTCAAACTGTTTTCCTATAGGCCCATTTAAAAAAGAGTTTGGAAAGAATGTGAATCCAATTTTCTACATACTAAATAAGATAACAACAAATATTTCTTTGGCATTTGAGAGGAAATAATTTTATTCAATGTTGAATGATTATTGAATTTAGTAGATATTCATCTGTAGAAACTCCAACGAAAAATGCAAAATAAGTCATTTCCTCATCTTTTGCCTGCACAGAAACCATATTTACCAGAGATGGTTCCTAAGGCAAACTGATCATTTAGATTTAGAATTTAAATACTTATAAAAGTAGTTTAATGAGAAGCCTAATGTAAAGAAAAATTGTGTTTATCAACTTTTACTTAATTTTAACTCAGCCAGTCTTAACAACCAAACTACTGGAAGTGAAATGCTAATAACATTTCTAAATTCATTTCCTCATGTTGTGATCCAATGGGTGTGTGAAAATGTAATTAAGGAGTTAAAACCTTTTACATGTGTTTAAGGTTTGTGTTTATGTTTATGTATGTTTGAAAGAATACACAGTGACAGATGTGGAAGGCTAGATACCAAATTGTTAATTATGTTTAATTCAGAGATGTGGGTTTGGGAAGGTGGGGAAATAATTTTTCTTTATGTATATTTTCAGTAATTGATTACATGACAGTGAGGTTTAATTTTTAAGTACAAAATCCAGTGAAGTGCTGAAAATGTTATCATATTATTATTAAAAGTCAGGACACCAATGTATTACATTTAATATGATCTCATTTTACTCTTTATGTACTATATGTATCAATGGACATCTGTGTGTGTGTGTGTGAGAGATGTGTATGCGTGTGTAAAACAGATAAAAAGACTTAAGAATGTACACTAATTATATAGCATTGATTATCCCTGGGAAGTGGGATTATTTTTTATTTTCTTCTTTTCACTTATTTGTATAGTTTACAATGAGAATGACTCAATTCTTTTACTAAGAAGAGTTATTATATTATAATCAATAAAAATGAGTGGAAGAAACATCTGCTTTTTACCTTTTATGTGTACCACTCTCTGCTAGGAATCAAAGGAGAAGCATAAAAGAGTCTCTTGAAAAAGGTTCCGTCTTCAAGATCATAACAATATAATGGAGAAAGACAGTATAAGTATGACAAATTATAAGCCATTGTATGAAGAATGCAGATGATGATTGTTCAGCAGTTCAGAATAGTCATCATATACCTTTTTTAAGATATACACTAGCCATATTTATACTGCCATTTTTGGTAAAGTGAAAAGACTACATTATTTGATCTGTGTATAATCTGAATATACATTTTAAAAACAACTACCAAAATGTAATTTGTTTAGGCAATAAAGGAAGAAATATAATTTCAAAACCACTTAGAGGAGGGACAACAATTTTTTAGAAAATAATTTAAATCATTCCTTAAAAAAAAGAGTGTCTAAATGGGCCAAGTTTAGAACTATCAAAATACAAAAGATTTTATCTTATTCTCTGACTCTAGGTATAACCCAGAAACTCATTAAAAAGGGGGGGGGGCTCAACCCTGAATAAGGCTGTATAAATTAATACCATATTTACTATTAGTTTAGCATGCTCCTATCCAGCCAGAGGGTCTCCTCCAAGATTTTCACTTCCTTACCACTGACACAGAATGTGGCAGTACTTCAAGTCTTATTTGTGAATGGTTTTGAACAGGTCTAATTGTTTTTGGTGTGAGTATTCTTTGCTGTAGGACAATTTTTGAAAAAAAAAATTATGGCTGCACCTATGGCAGGCCAGGGAATGAATCCAAGCTATATCTGTGACCTATGCTCCAACTGCGGCAATGCTTGATTCTTTAACTCACTGCTCTGGGCTGTGGGATTGAATCCACAACGCAGTCACTGCAGTTGGATTCTTAACCCAGTGCACTACAGTGGGAACTCCTGTGGGACCACTTAGAGAGTTACAGATTTACGCCTTCATTCTAAGAATGGTCCTCTCAGTGTCCATTAAATTTTTGTGAGCCTCTTAGAGCCTGCCAATGTATTCAAATTTTGCCTAAGATTGACCAGAATTAATTTCTGTTGCTTGCATCTAAAAGTCCTAATACAACTGCTACATCTGATGAGTGTTTATGGTAAACACTTTCTGAGGCAATAGAAAGTCCTCCAGCTCTTCTTTTTTCTCTTGCTAAATGTTTATTCTGGTTCAAAACTGGTGTCTTAGACATCACTTAAAGATCGATACCAGCCTTTTTCTTAATGTCTTGCATTCTGTTTTAGAAAGCAAATGAAGGGCATTAAATAGTCATTATTATTTATTTTCTTGTATTTTGTCTTAATTGAACCTAACCTCAAAAAAATAAGAACAAAAAATTCTAATTCTAAAAAATCAGGACAAGATAAAAACACCTCCTCTGCCTGCTAACAGGATTAACTTGGACTAGTTACTGATTTTTCTCTGAACCTCACTTGTCTCAGTTTTAAACAGAGAATTAATATGTGATCTTTCCTACATCTAAAGGCTATTATACAAATGCTGGAGAGGGTGTGGAGCAAAGGGAACCCTCCTACACTGTTGGTGGGAATGTAAATCATTATGGAAAACAATATGGAGGTTCCTTGGGAAACTAACTATAGAACTACCATATGACCCAGTAATCCCACTCCTAGGCACATATACAGACAAAAATACAATTTAAAAAGATACATGAATCTGTATGTTCATACCAGCTCTATTCACAATTGCCAAGACTTGGAAACAATCTAAATGTCCAACAACAGATGAATGGATTAAGAAGATGTGGTGCATATATATACATATAAAATGGAATATTACTTAGCCGTAAAAAGAATAAAATAATGCCATTTGAAGCAACATGGATGCAACTAGAGATTATCATACTAAGTGAAGTAAGTCAGAAAGCAAAAGACAAATGTTATATGATATCACTCAAATGTGGAATCTAAAATACAAATACAAATGAACTTATCTACGAAATAGAAACATACTCAGAGACATAGAGAACAGACCTGTGGTTGTCAAAGGGGCATGGAGGAGTGGGATGAATTTGGAATTTGGGGTTAATAGATGCAAACTACTACATTTAGAATGGATAAACAATGAAGTCCTACCGTATAGGAGAGGGAACTATACCCAGTCTCTTGGTATAGACCATAATGGAAGATAATAAAATAAAGGGAATGTATATATATGTATGACCGAGTCACTTTGCTGTACAGCAGAAATTAGCAAAACATTGTAAATCAACAATACTTCAATTAAAAAGAAAAAAATTAAAAATGTTTGACTCAGATGAGGCAATTATCTATATAACAGCATTCTATACATTAAAACGTATTTTTAAAAATAAGGTTGATCAAATAGGCATAGACAACATTGCCTGTTTAAAGCCACCCTTTGTAGCAATTTAGCAATTTCCACAAAAGCAAATGTTTACATGAAAAAAAAGTTCATCTTTACCAGGAATAAAAGAAACATACTTTCAAATAAAAGAGATACCTTTTTATTTATTAAGAGAAATGTTTACAAGATAAGCTTACCCAGTGCCAATGGGATTAGGCTAAAATTGGGACTCATTCATTGCACGTAAATTGGTAATAATACTTCTGTCAGACGATTTGGCACTATGTCTGTTGAGTCTTAAACATTTCATACTTTTACCTACTTATTTCATTCACCCAGAATCATTACAAAAGCTTCACAGTTTGGTTATTTATAATAGCATAAAATGAAAGCAAACTAAATGACCAACAATAGAAAAATAGTATAGCAAATTTTATTATGTTGATGAAATGAATGCCATTAAATTATGCTTTCGAAATTTTCAATAAGCTAGGGGAATAGCTGTAATACATATTACTGACTGTATCATACCTATGTATGTTATTAATTAAATGAAAAGAGCAGGATATAATATTTATACATGGCATCATTTCAAAATTTTTAAATGTGTCAAAAAATACACCTGAACTAATATAAATATCAACAGAGGGAGCTCCTGTCGTGTCTCAGTAGTTAACAAACACAGCTAGTATCCATGAGGTTATGCAGGTTAGATTCTTGGCCTCTTCCAGTGGGCTGGCATACAGCATTGCCATGAGCTGTGCTGTAGGTCGCAGATGGGACATTTCGTTGCTGCGGCTGTGGTGTAGGCCAGCAGCTAGAGCTCTGATTGGACCCCTAGCCTGGGAACCTCTGTATACTACAGGTGTGGCTCTAAAAAGACAAAAAAACCCAACAACCACCACAACAAAAAAAAACCACAGAGGTTATCTCTGAATGTTGCCATTATGGGAGCTTAATTTTCTATTCCTTTTTATTTTTTAGATTTTATACTTTAAGCACTGATTTTTTTTTTTTTTTGTAAGCAGAAATTTAGAAATAGTCATCAGGATCATGGTACCCAATCAGGGTAAAAGAATATGGCTACATGTCTTAAATCTTTGGCATACTTAAGAAGAACAATGACAATAAAAGGAATTTTTGAAATGTAACTTCGTCCCATCAGCTTCTGCACAACTGGCTCTATTTCTGACAGTCCCTTACTCAAGGCACTCAGAGAGCAAATGGAATTTCCATGACGCTATTGAGCTTTTTGACAGTCCAAAGAATCTTGCTTTCATGGAAGTCTTGGGAAATGCTGTACTTCTTAAAAGTAAGTCTGGAAAAGTTCCTAGTTTACATGTCTTTGCATCTAATTCACATTGCAGAGGAGACACTAACTGCAGGCTACCTAGGAGGCTCTCTGCTCTCATGCCTCCCCATGGGAAGGGTCTACCTTAGAGACATGGGTGTTTCAAAGAAATAACACCATTATAGTTCAGTCCCTTAGTGTAAGGGGTCCATTTCAGTCCCACCATATCATTCCTTGGGGGAACAAAATTCGCTGGTGACCGTAACTGGCATGACCTTATAGGCAGAGAAGAGAGGGGGCGGGGGGGAGAGAGAGAGAGAGACATGGCACAAAAAGAGCCTTTTATCTAGTTGTGACATATGTAAACTCATGCTCTAGAATAAATTCTTCATAATATTCATTGTTGGGTAGTCACATAATTTCATTAAATTTAGTGCTGTGTGTTTTATTTTTCTATTTCGAGATTGAAGCAAAATAGAAATGTGTCTGTGTGTCTTCTGGAAATATACAGATTACATTTAAATTATTTTATTGTCTATTTTTTGGAACACACACATTCAAAAAATAGAGCTATATTAGTCATACCAAGAATCTCTCCAGGAAATCTGTTTAAACGGTAGAATTATTATGACAGGAAATCTACAAAGAAAATTTGCAGTCCTCTGCCTAGTGTAACTAATCAATATTTACACAAATCATGGCAGTGGAAAATGGGGCACAGTAGCAAAGGGGACACTGGATCTCTTCCAATTCTTTCTTTTTTTTTTTTAATGGCTGCATCTGCAGAACATGGAAATTCCCAGACTAGAGGTTGAGTCGGGGCTGCAGCTGCAGTCTACAGCCACAGCAACACTGGATCCGAGCCGCTTCTGTGACCTATGCTGCAGCTTGTGGCAATGACAGATCCTTAACCCATTTAGCGGGGCCAGGGATTGACCCACATCCTCAAGCCTACTAGCGGCATTCTCAAGCCCCTGAGCCACAGCAGGAACTTTTCACTTCCCATTCTTGAGGGTTGCTCACACAGACATTTTCACAATGTTCTTTGCCAAGTAAGAAAATGGTAGAGATAAAAGGTTGTGTTCAGTTCCCAAATCCTCAGGGAACAACTACTAAAGAAGTGATCAAGTTGGATTCCAGGGGCAAAGCTGGGTTAACTAACGGTTCAAAGGAAACATTTTCATCTCAGGTGGACAAAAGCAGACCATTAGGAAACAGGTTTAATGAAGGGTCCAGTGTGAAAGTGTGGTTGGGTTTATGACAATCAAATGAGATGCACATGATAGGACAGAATAATAAAAGTAATTGGGGCCCATTAAACAGAGCTGATAACTCATTTATTGCAGTTTTAAAGACATGGGAGAATTGAAAACTTTTGCCACAGATACCTAAATGTGGGCAAGGGAAAAAAATTAGATGGTAGAGGTGGCAGACAGTGAGAAATTTTGTAATTTTCTAGGTGAATTCGGAAGGCAACAAAAAGGCCTTTCTCTGCTGCTGCAACAATTTCTGTTCCACATGTTTAAAGTCGAGGTCGCAAAGCTAAAATCCAGTGGGGGGCAAGGTGGGGACTTAAGAGATAAAGGCTGCACGTATGAGAGGATGGGACTGTGGGGCACATGGTGCAGAAGCAGAAGGCTGCATCTCCAACTAGAGGGTCCATCGCTGTTTGGCTGGAAATCGGGGCCATGCACAAGTATCACCTTGGCAGTTTTAAGAGAAGCTATAAAGCAGGGATGTACACCAAATTTTTTGAGATTTAAAACTGTGGATCATGGGCCACAATTTCTAGCTTGAGACTTAAAGATAGAAAAGTCATTTCTGAATAATATTTTAGTCCCTTTTAAAAAATGAGGTAACTCGTTTGGAAAGGTGATCATAATAAATTGTTTCACACAAAAAGCCAGTAGCAGTTCAAAATATAATGGTTTCATCTTGTAAAAAACTGTATGTCCAATTACGGAAGATGAAGAACAAATTATTAACAGACATCTAGGAACAGAAAATATCTACATAGCCGTGTGCTGTTTGCTTTTGCCCACTATACATCACTTGTGATCACCAGATTTCAATGATTCTAAAGTATAATTTTTTACATTTCTCAAAAATATATTTTGCACATTTCTCAAAATCGAGTTCAGTCTTATAATTACCACTCACAACAGTACATAAAGTAATGGTGAGTTATATAATCAATGCATGTTAAATTCAGTGAAATAAGATTTTAAAAGTTAAAAGCAAAAAAATTAAAAAGAAAATTCATTTAACTCTTCTTTGACCTCCGATGCCCAAGGAAAATAATCTGATACTTAAGTTTCTTAGAATTTATCTGTTTATTTCAAAAACAGAAAAATAATCAGAGGGAAACTTGAAATTCAGTTAACTTCTTGGTTGACTACTCATGATGGCGTATTTCTCTATACTACAATATATCTGAGTTATTTCACTTTTTATTTTAATGGCTGAGTGGTCAAGAAATCAAAACCCCAAATCTTTAAGTGACTGACAATCCCAGGAACAGATTTTTGTATGTGTAAAAATTCTTGCTTCTAAAGGAATTATGGCCCGAACTGGTGAAGACTTCAATAGTCAGAACCTCTAATTACCCTGGAAAGCAAAACGTTCTTTATTGCAGGTTTCAGATCAGAGGTATTATGGGCTCCATATGGCTAACAGCATCACAGAGCTGGGCACTTCCACTCAGCACCAGCTGAAGCATCCACAAGGTCTAGGGTCTGTCATACTGTTAGATGAAATTATGAATAATTTCTAGGAAATACTTAATGAATAACTTTGCTCTCCCTTCATATGTGCCATTATAGCCTAGACCCTAAAAAATTCTAATAAAACTGTATTGCATTCTCTTTTCTTCATTAGTAACCACAATATGTATGCCATTGATGTCAGAGGAGTTCAGTATAAATTTGCAATCAGGTATATTGTGCAAGGTATCACAACAGCCAATATTAAAGTACAACACACCTGGATCTAGTGCTGTGATGTATTTTTTCATGCTATAGACCATGAAATTATAGAATCTCCCATAGTCCTGACATATTATTTCTCCTCCTAAATCATTATAATCACCAGACCCATCTCATGCCTCAATCTCTAAATGATAATGGAAGCAGAATCACAGTATAATCAAGGAAGCTCTCAAGATTCATTTTCAGAAAAATATGATGCTCACCCCTCACTAAGTAGAATTCTTCATTAATTAATAGTGTCATTGATGGCATTATGTTACCCACCACCAAGTTTCTGAAAATCTTACTTTATGGCACTATAAAAATCAGAATCTGTGGCAAGTATTATATGAATAGATAGTCATATTATAGTCAGATAGGAACAATGGTCTGAAGAGAGTCTTCAAAAATATCTCAGTCCTCCCTGTTTGCAGGAAATGGTTTGCATCTCCTGTGAACTGAATGGATGGGTTATATTTTGGCCCCCAGATATTTAGTGAATGATCTCACAGGGAAGCTTATGGAAGGATCACGTACGCTAGACTCTACAAGGGTAGATGGTGTGAACTTCACCCTCCCCATCTCCTGCATTCTCATTATGTACCTTAATCTAGTCTGTTATAGCTCACTCCTCCACTGTGGCTTGGACATCAATGAAGCAAACTTATGTAATGTGTCTAAATGAATTACAGGGCAAGAATGAGTGGCAAATGTGTAGAAGTGTGGTGCCTGGCTACAATAGGTGTGTAATAAAAATCTTTTAAATCAGTGACGCTTGGACACTGTAAATGTAATGCATGCTCATTTGAAAGAGCAAAAAAAAAAATTATAATCTTGTCAACTAGTCATTCCATCACATAATCTCTTCCTCCTTTATAGGAACTACTTCAAATCATGACAGTTGTGACTGTCCAATACGTAGACATACATATGAATATATATATACCTTATTCTATAACCTGTTTTCATCTTCACAACAAATGTGACATATTTCTAAGTACAAAAACCTGCTTCATCAACTACAATGGCTTTATGCACCATCCTGTATTATTTATCTGATACCCTACTGGTGGTCATTAAAATTGATTCCAGTGATGTGCCACTCCAAACAAAGCTCTGTTGAACAGAGTGTACATTTCAAAATACATGAGTTTTTGTTGGGAGATGACTTTACTCCCATTTCTGTCTCCTCTTTATCAGATCTCCTTCCCTTCTTAAGTATATAAATTGTATGCATCCTTGATGAAGTCTTCTCCTGATGGCTCAAAGACAGTCTTTCCGAGTGAGAAAGACTTTTGGAGTTACACACGTGTGTGGTCAAATCCCAAATCTGCTACATACTATCTGACTGGCCCAACTTCCTTGAGTTTTTTTTTCTTTCTTTTTTTCTTTTTCAGGGCCAGTCCTGAAGCACATGGAAATTCCTAGGCTAGGGGTCAAATAGGTACTGCAGATGCAGACCTATGCCACAGCCACAGCCACAACCATGCCATATCTGAGCTGCACCTGTGACCTACACTACAGCTCATGGCAGCACAGGATTCTTAACCCACTGAGTGAGGCCAGGGGTCAAACCTGCAACCTCATGGATACTAGTCAGGTTCTTAACCCTCTGAGCCACAATTATTTATTTTCATTTATTTTCCTTTGAGTCTTGATACCCCAAACCTCATCATGCCATGGGAGGGTTAGAGAACAAGACACGTGAAACATTTAGTACAGTTCCTGGCACACAAAACTTCTCTATATTGAAGAGGCTGATGTGGCTGAAGGAATTTCTACTACAAAACGGCTGGTGAGGGGACCTGATAATACCATATTAGAGAAATATCTTAGAATAAAGTAATTCCTTCATCAAATAGGAATTAACCTTGCCTGCCAGACAATAGTAGCAAAGCATAAAACACAAGCAACTGAATCCTAAGACAATATCCCATGCTAGGCATAATTATCACACAATGAGTCTATTTTTGATATATAATTTCCCCTGGTTTGTTTATTTTTATCCTAATTTACAGTCAAGAAAACTGACGGTCAATGAGGATTTTAAGTCATATTTGTCTGACTTCATAGCCACTACTCTCCATTAAGATGCTAAGCTAACCTGTTTTCTGTGTTGCCAACTTAAAAAGAAGGACACTTTCCATGCAAAAGTTAAAAAAAATTGCAAAGCTTCTATTTATAAAAGTAAAATGATCATTGTGTTTTGTAAGTACCTCTAAGAGATATAATTCACATACTACATAATTCACTCATCTGAATATTGTGTTTTAAACAAAATTTCCTGTAGAATAGGTTAGTAACTTCACAGTACTGTGCATCATGTAATATATATTTGTTGACAGCCTACATATGGCAGGTCTTATCCTGGGCCCTGGGGATAAGTGTCAAGGCTACAAATCAGAGATTATCAACTTCAGCGTTTACCTCACCACTATTAACATTTTGGGCTAGAGAGTCCTTTGTTGCAAGGGCTTCCCTGTGCACTGTAGGATGTTTAGCAGCATCCCTGGCCTCTACCTGCTAGATGCCAGTTGTCCCTTCTTCTTTAGCTGAGATAACCAACAATGTCTCCAGACATTTACCAATGTCCCTGAGGAACAAAATCATCCCTGTTGACCACCACTGCTTGAAACCATATGGTCAAGCTCCATATGGTCAAGGAGGCTTGGTTATAATCACACTTTCTGTACCTTGCTTTGCTTTAAACTTACGTATACAAATCACAGGATGTTTGCTTATCTATCCTTGAGTGCCAAATACCTTGTACCAATACACCTTGCACCAAATACACCAGGGTACCAAATAGAGCCTTGAATCATTTCTTGCCCATGTAAATATTTGTTGACTCAAATGGCATTGAGGTATTTTATAGTCAATCCTTTGTCAAGTGGTTCCAATCACGACTTTATTTCACAACCTCTGGTACATACATTAGGCAATCTATTCAAAGCCTATGATCATCTCAGAAATGGAAAAAAACTTAAACAACTTACTTTGTGTAGTTTGTGCCGTATCCCACAGCAGTGAAATTATTTATCAGGTTACATTTTAAATATTCGTATCGGGATGCATCTGTAGCGCTTCCCTCCTCAACATTCATGCAGACAAACAACGAATGATTCAATACTTCAAAAATAAAAGCTACTTTGTGGGGATAAATTTTCTTGTCCATATGCTAGATGGCACTGATTGATGCCTGCCTGCTGGCATTGTTTAGACAGCTCAAAATTTAAGGCCATTTTGTGGCCTCTGCCATGTCATTCCTAGTTCTAAATTCTTGAATGGACAGAACTTACACGGTTGTGCTCTCTGTCTTCAGAAACCTCTCTTTCCCTTATTGCCCACAATTCATGGCCATCTTTCTCTTCTGACTATGTTGTCAAAGGAGGAGAATGTGGCCAGAAATGGTTGCTATGTCCCTGTTTAACTGAAGTCCGAATGATAAAAGCCAAGAAGAAAATCTCCCTCTAAAGGGCGGCAAAGGAAAACTACATTATTCATTATTGGCTAGTTGGAAAGGTCCCTTGTGGTACTTTACACAACTCTTTGAGTACTTGGATTATCGCACACCCCGCGCACAGGATTCCCATTTGACATACTTGATAATAATTCCTATCTGGAAATTACACAAGAACTATAATGAGACACCATTACCTAACAGCTACTTGCCTAAATGATTGCATTAGTGAGGTGTAAATCAATAAATGGTGATTAATGAGGTTACATTTCATTTGTGTTAATTCAGTGGTGCTCAATAAAATAAACCTTGGTTGCTTATACTAGTTAAAATAGAAACGTAGCCACGAAATGTTTCTGTTTCCTGTGTTACTAAAAGTTTTCTTTTATGATTTGTCTAGTTGGTTTTGTTGCTGTTGTTTATGTTTTTTGTTTTGTTCTCTTTTTGTTGTAGCAATCGCCAAAGGGAAAAAAGCCATGATAATTAAAAGGTAGGAATGTGCCATATTGAGATCATACCATGGTCCTTCACTGCAATCAAGTCAGAAAGGGTGTACCAATAAGACTGCCTGACTTCACTGAGCACTTGCTGTGTGCACGGCACTGTGCAAAGAGCTCGGCTTGAACTGTATCTTCTCATTCTCACAACATTCACCTGAGATCATGTGAAAGGCATTCCACTGCATCCATCATTACAGAAAAGAAAATGAAAACCACAAGATAATATTCTACCCTGTTAGAATGGCTAAAAAAAATTTTTTTTTAAAAAAAGCCAATGCTAACCATCACTGGGTATATGGTAGAATGACTGGAAGTCTCATATGCTGTTAGTAGGAGAGTAAATTAGTGTAACCACATTGGAAGTTTGTCTGGCAGATATGAAATATACAAATACTCTATGACCCAGTAGTTCTGTTCCTAAGTGTATATCCAATGGAAGTGTGTACATGTATTTCCTAAAGACATGTAAACAAATATTTACAGCAAAATATTCAAAGTAGCCCTAAGCTAGAGAGTAAGCAACTACCGATCAATAATAGAATAGATGATAGAATACACTATGGTATAGCCACAGAAAGAAATACTATGCAACGATGACAATGAACTGACTAACCCTAAATGTGACAGGATGGTCTTCCCCAACACAATATTTACAGAGAAAAGCCAAACACAAAGGAGTCCACAGTAAGTGATTTTTCACATATAAAGTAAAATATAGGTAACACAGATCTGCAACCCTAGAATTGATGTGAGTAGTCACTCTTGATGAGATGGTATTGACCAAAAGGGGCAGGAGGAGGGCTTAGGAGATTTTGTTTCTCAGTCTGGGCATTCCATACATGAAGAGGTTCACTCTAAAAAACTCCCTGAGTTCTGTACTTAACGATCTGTGTACTTCTCTGCATGTGCCATACATCAGTAAAACAGTCTACTAAGACATTTGTAAGGATCAAGGTCTATTATTGGCCCTCATTTTATAGATGTAAACATGGAGGGTTTATGCAGTTAAGTAACCTGGCAAAGGCTATGAAGAGAGAATTTAATTTGCTCTAAATTTTCGCCTTGGATGCTAGACAGGAGAGGTTTAGTTTTGCTCCCCCCTTCAACGCTCATCACTTACCTCTGATTACCCAGAGCTGAAGGAAGGATGAAAATTAGGCAAGTTCTCTGGGGACTCCTCATACTAGGTCGTAAATGTTGTGTTAGGTGAGGTCTGGGAAAAGACCTGATTCTGACCACACAGCACTAACATCACAAGCCACTGTGTATTCAGTGGGTTAAGGACATGTTCAAGGTCAAGTAATGCATTTTCCTCCAAGTCTGGTCCTAAAGGGAGACATTTAAAGCTGTATATCTAGACACAGATGTCCTGGAGTCTGGAATGAAAAAGATAAGAATCCTGAAAGTTTCTAGTGAAATCCGCATATCGGAAAATGAGTAGGTTATGGGAACGGAGGCAAAACAAAGAATAGAGATAAACAGGAGAAGGTGGCAAATAAGAAGTTTCCTTGCCAGTACAAAGGGAGGAAGCTGCTATGGGCATTATAATGGAAACCAGGGTGATGTTCCTTTAACAGAATAATAAAGAAGTCAGTGCTGATGTTGTCTTATGTTATTTTTATGGAATAAGCATTGGGTAATGGTGTTCTGATTTAACACGTATCAATAAAATGCAACTTTGGGGAACTTTCTTTGGTGATTCCTGTCTGAGGTGGAACCAAAGAATCTGAATGTGCCTAATCATCACACTTAGCCCTGATGCAGCAATGATACACTGAGAAATACTGGCTTGGTGAAATTCTATCTGAAAAAAAAAATGCCTATAATGGGTCATTCTGTTTGTTTTAGGTCTTTGAGGAAAAAAAGTAAGAGAAAAAATGGAATGGCAGAGAGAGTGAATTTACTTCTCAAACAGTACTTTTACAGGTTAAATTTTAATCTATATTTAAATTGCTTTACAAATATAACTCTGATTAAACATAGAAAAATCAAGAACAAAAGAAAGAATAAAATAAATTCCCAGTAATCCAAGGTATGCAAACCAAATTTGTTTAAGTACACTCTTACACACATATACACACAACTTCTTAAGCCCTCCAAGGCTTTCTAAAAATCTTAGCATGATGGGTACCTTGGAGTTAAGTGAAGAAGTAATTTAAAACAAAAGCTGATACAGTCTGGAGTTGAAAAAAATGAGAGTAACACCAGTGGCTTAGAATTTCAAAGCATGTCATAAGATAATACTTCTTGTATTCTATGCATATACAGGTAGAAAATCCAATTTTCCCTACGCAGGGTACTACTTAAGATTATTGAATAACAATCTAGAAAATTAGCATCTAATTTAAAATTTTATTTTACTTTATCCTATATGACTATTCTTATAAAATTTTGAGTTATGATGCGTTTTAAAGGATTCTGCTTTGCCAGACTAAAGTTACTATGTAGTGTTGTATATGTACGAGAAATTTTAGCTTGAGTTATTAGTATATTTGTTAATAGCATCTTAAATTACATAACCAGAGACTGTCCCATATGTTTATAAACCATTTAGAGGAAAACCTTGAAATAGTTGTTTACATATGAAGTCATTAATAGTATAACATAAGAGTAAATTTTTAAAAACTGATCTCAGGTTGTTTAGATGTTAAGGTTCTTGAAAATCTGGATAATGAGAGTCTGTTTCTGAGTAGGATGTAGTAGGTTACTGCAGATGGATATTCACACTGCCAATAAGATAAAGCTGGGGAGATTGCAATAGTCGTGCTTTTATAGACATCAGAAAGCAAGAAAAACAGGATAAACTATAATGCAAGAGAAAGGAGAAACAGTGGGTAGTGTGTTGATAAGTTGATGAGTGTTTTTCTTTGTGGGGGTATTTGTCATAGTGAGCATAGAAGGAGATCCTGGTGCAAGATGATAATTGTAGAAAGAAGGAGAAAAAGGTTTTGGAGGTACAATGAAGCCAAAATAATAAACTCTGATGGCTTGAGGGCTTTCAAACAGAAAATCCGTTTCTACTTGTATTGATTAATCTAAGGTTGTGTGAAAGGCTACAGAAAAGGACCAAAACATTCTGAAAAGGAGAACAAAAATTTCTACTATTTGATAGGATTAGGAAACAAAGACCTGGGGAAGAAGATCTGAAAACAAATTCAGTGACAAACGAGAAAACTTAAAGGAGAGATGAATTAGTACGGAAGATTTGCAGCTGATGTTACCTAGGGTGGGGGAGGAGGGGGAGATCTTACTGATTCTAGATTCATCTAAAGCTGAAGGATGAGGGAAGTGGGACATGAGAAACTTGGTGACTTTTGACATCTGTGTGGGACTGACACATAAGGTTGGATGCCTAAAGGCCTGATACGTTTATAAATTTTGAAGGTGCAAGAATAAAATATCAAAGAGCTAATCTGAAACTGAGTTTGCATAAATTATAGCCCAGGCCTAATGCAGCATAATCCCTTGTTTCATTTAGCCATTCAGCCCCTCATACTATCTGCTTAAACAGAGGAAAGAGGAGATTTCTTTTGTTGAAGGTAACTACAGCTTTTTATACACAATGACTTATATACAGTCAACAATGATTAAACACAAAAGGTGGAATGGCTATCATCAACAACCAAGGGCAAAAATAGACAACAGAAACAAAACCACAGATAATCCAGATGCTGACATTAGCCAACGAGGTCTTTAAAATAGCTATGATTAAAGTGATCAAGAAATAGAGGAAAAGGTAGACAAAATAAAGGATGGAGAATTTCAAAATACATATTTGCATCTACAAAAACTCACTGAAATGAATAATTTAGCACTGAAAAGACAATATCTGAATTGAGAAGTGAGTGGAGGGGTTTAACAAAACAGAATATAGGACTGGTAAACTAATGACAGGTCAAAAGACATTCAAACTGAAACTGAGCAAGAAGGAAAAAAGAGGGAAAGAAGACAAAAGAACACAAGGGTATATGTAAGATAGTCAACAGTGCTCTCACATGCCCAAATGAGTCCCAGAAAGAGTGGAGAAAGGCAACGGAAAAGTTCCCAAACAAATAAAAGCCATCAACCTAAGTACTTGAGAAGTTTAGAGAACCCTAAACAGATTTTTAAAAATCCAACAGATTGTGAGAATCAGAGAGGGTCAGGATCATACTCCAGCCAGCTTTGTGTCTTGTGAGATGTGGCGTCCAAGCACAGAAAAGGTGTTGAAAATAGCTTTGGTGAAGTAATTGCTTCCTGCATAGCCTCACACTATTGCTATTATTTTTTCAAGTATTTCTGTAGAAATTTCACAACATGATTAAACTTGTGAATCAATTACCTCCCAGAATTGTAACTGTTCTTATGAAAAGAGACCTTAGGAATCCTCTAGTAAATAGTTTTAAATTGAACTTTGCTGATTCCCAAGCCTTTGATTTAGCTCCATTAAAGAGGGCCATAATGGGAAAGAAAGATATTGTGCAGGAGAGCTCTGGGGCTACCATCCCTGCTTTATACAAAGTTTCCTTGCTTTTATCTGTTTTACTGGTTTGCACTCACATTTCATTTGAAAAAGAAAATTCTTCATATAAAAAAATGATTGTGGAATAATGAACCTATTGCACGACCCCCACCCCTTTATATAACAGACAATAAAATTGAGGCCTGGAGACACAATGTGACCTTCTCAAGGTTACATTGCTAATTAATGGCAGAACAGGGACCAGATGAAATGTCTCCTGAATTCTGTATTCATGGCCTTTTCTAATACATCACACCGCTTCTCCTTATTTAAGAATTTATGCAAAAAAGGGTACTTTTGCAACAATCATTAACAACATGGCACTTTCCACCATGTTATTTGAATACTTGTTCTGAACTATAAACCCATTATTTTGCTTTCACTGCAAAACAGACTTAATTTAATCTAATTGTTCCTTCCACTCTTTCCCTCTATTTCCATAACCCATCTCTTCTTCATTTCCACCTTAAGTTATACTTGCTTGAATGATGTAGCCATAAGCTTGTAACATATGGATATGACTGGGACCATCTTAGTTAATGGTCATACCTCCTGATGTCATTTTTACTTTCAAGTCTAGCTCAAGACCTATTCATTTGAAACCTTTGCTGAATGGCATCACGGGGTGGCCATTTGTTACTTAAAACTTCCCTAGCTTTAAACATGACATTTTTTTGTACTGAACTTAATATTGCCTTAAAAATAACATCTATTTTTAAAAATTAACTACATAGGCACAATAAATACTTGGACAAAATTTAAAATATACAAAGGGATACAGAGCGATAAATAAGTTGTCATTCCCTCTCTGTCCCCAAGACAATGAATTAATATCTTCAGGGATAATAAGCATTACGGGTACTTGCAGTGATAGTCTATGAATATCATGGCATATATATATTGTGCTTTTTTTTTTTTGGCACAATGGGCATACACGATAATACTGATCTGCATCTTTCATTTAATAGTATTCTTAGACATAATTCCTTATTTGTACTAACAGAGATGCTTCATTTTTCTAATGGTTGCATAGTACTCCATTGTATGTATGTACTGAAATATATTTACCTTGTGTTCTACGGTTTGATTGTTTCCATGATTTTTATTCAGTAAGCAGTGCTGCAGTAAGTAACCCGCATTTTGCTCATATGTGAGAATGCCCTAGAAATGAAATTATGTGCACTGAGGATAGATTGTTTTCCAAGATCATAAATTATACCTCTACTCTTACAATGCTTATAAAATTTATACTTATACCCCTGCTAATAAGTTAGTCATACGACTTTAAAAATTTTTACCAATATGCTAAATAGTATCTCATGAACTTGCATTTATCTTACAAAGAGTATAGACAAACATTTTTCAAACATGTTAGTGACAGTTCTATTTCCTTTTGTCCATTTTCCTATTATGTTGTAGATTTTTAAATTAACTTGTAAGAACATTCTCTCCGTTAAAAATCAGTCATTTACTGTGATATAAGAAAAATATTTCCCAATTTGTTGTTTGTCTTTTGACATTTTAATGATACTGGTTTGCTGTGTTGACATTTTTCATGTTTATTCAACAGATTTTATCATTTTTAAAATGGATCCTGAGTTTTCAGTCACACATAGAAAAGCCTTTCCCACTCTAAGACTAAGATTACAGGAATATTTTAAAAGGTCCTTGTAATAATTTAGTATGCTAATAATTTCACTTTGCAAGTTTCAGTTTGATCAATCTAGAATTTAACTTGCTGTAAGCTGTGAAGTAGAGATACAGCTTAATTTTTTTTCAAACATCATACCTTATTTTAAGAGTTTTTCTCTATTTTACCATGACTTCTAAGAGGATGTAACTTAAGGTCTGAGACCTATTTTTTAAATAAGTAGTTCAATACTGGGCATAAAGTTAGCTCTGAGTAAGCGTTCATTAAACTGAAATGCTACAGACAGCATGTACATATTATACATAGTATCATAATAATCACCTTCAATAAAATAAGTGGCTGGGAGATAAGATTCATCTTGTCTTTTTTCCTTTTTTAAGTTCAAATGAGCAATTCAACTGATTCAATTTCATTTTTTGCTTTCTAACATTGTTGAAATGCCTACTTTCATAAGTAAATTGTCTTCTCCAATATGAATAATACCTTTTTATTTGTATTTTTTATTTTTCTCATCAGCAGTATATATTTTAAATACAGAACATAAGCGACTGTAAAAATTAGCACTGTAAAAATCATCAAGAAATGGAAGGTCAATCCAGGACAAAGCAAATCACATAAATTCTCTAAGAAAAATGTAGAAAACATTTTTTAATTTATTTCTATGCTCATATTACATCCTCAGTATTCTCTCCAAGGGACTATGAAGACAAAGTATGTATACTACAAAGTAGGGTTTGAAAACCACATTAAAAAGCAAACTTTATGCATTAAATGAATAATAAAGAAATCATAACAGAAAAAAAAAATAGGCTGCAATTAGAAAAATGACTCCAACAGTTAAAAAAAGAAACGATAGTGACTATAAGTTACCAAAGTCTCGGACAGAGACTGAACACCCATCAATATTTTATGTATGTTTTATTTGCCTATTTATTCCACAGTTCAATAAAAACTACATGTTGCTATGGAAACATGAAAAATCACAGATACCTGATCTATGGCAAGGTACGGCTTTTCACTTTCTTAATGAAACCCACATATCACAGGAGCTTAAGCCTTATATTTGGTCCTAACTTCTGGAAAGTAAAATTTGTTACAGAATGATCAGTTAGTTATGGTATTTGTACTGATTTAGACAAAGTGCTAGAAATATTCCATAAGAAATAACACATAAAAAAGCATACATCTGTAGTTCCCATTGTGGCTCAGCGGTAACAAACCCAACTAGGATCCATAAGGATGTGGGTTTGTTCCTTGGCCTCGCTCAGTGGGTTAAGGATCTGGCGTTGCCCTGAGCTGTGGTGTAGGTCACAGAAAAGGCTTGGATCTGGCATTGCTGCTGTGGCTGCAGTGCAGGCCAGGAGCTGCTGCAGCTCTGATTCGATCCCTAGCCTGGGAACTTCCACATGCTGCTAGTGCGGCCCTAAAAAGAGCAAAAAAAAAAAAAAAGGAAGAAAGAAAAGCATACTTGTAAAACAAGCTAAGTATCAGAAGTCCCTTTTTTGTTTCTTGTTGTTTCTTTTTTTAAACTTTTAAAAATAGTCTCTATGGCAAGGCACACCTGTGGGTCACATAAGATCCTTTTGAAAAGGGAAAAAGACTGATTATTTCTTTTCATTCCCAGAGGGGACCAGAAGGGCAATTTGAAAAGAAAAAAAAAAAGAAATAATAAAGCTCCACCTTCCTTAAGCAGACATATTTGAACTCTCCTGTATTTCCAGAATCCATTCCAAGGGGATCAAAAATTCCATACCAAGATTTATTGGTGCCCGCCACTGGTGCAAACAGTACCTAGTGATGTCTGCACGAGTGTCAGAGAGGTGGAGAAATCCTTCAAATCTGTTAAATGTGGAATAAAGAGGAGAATAACTTGAATTAAATTCCTGTCCCCACTTGAAATAGACTCTGACTGTGCCTCTGTACCTGGCCCTGATTTTTGCATGAAAATATTCCTTTTGTCCCTATCTGGTGCTGGCCTTCAAAAAGGAACAGGGTTTAAAAAGCAGGAAATAATGTGAGATTTTAAGCAAACAGTTCAATATTCTTTTAGAATGCTCTCTGTATTCAAAAGCACTTTGATTTATATCTTTAGGAGTCTTTGAAACTGTACTTCTTTTAAAAGACCATCCCTGATTTTGGGTCTTTGTTCCTTTATGAGCTTTGTCCCTGATTTCTAATATAGAGACCTGAGAGGCATGTTGTTAAAGGAAGGAAAAATAATTTTTTAAAAAGCCTGGCAAACGGTGTTAAATATGCTTTTGAAAATTAAGTTTAATATAAAGTTCAGTATAACCATCACCATTGAAAGTATTGTCTGTGCCAAATAACTCTTCCAATAAAAATATCCTTTGTTTTCCTGTAATGTAATTAAAAGTGAGCCCAAAAGGGCAGCAATAAATCAAGGTGCACAAAAGCAGAAAAATATTATAATTAATATTTAACATAAGTTTTGATTGCTTTTAGAGTATTAAAAATATCAATTAGAATATATATTCAAAGTTTTCTTCCTTTCCCTTTACAGAGTGGAAGGGGCTATTTTTAATTCTGGATACTACAAACCAAGTAATACATAGTCCCTAATTAAATAAAAGGCTTCAATTGAATTCAGAGTTTCTGCTGATGTCATACATAATGAGAGCACAGCTCGAGGTATGAATGAATGGCAGCCAAACCCTGAGAATGAATTACAATGTTAGTATTCAATCAGGGACTAGGTATTGTTATTTGTAATAGATGTAAAATGATTATTATTATTTTTAAATACAGACAAAGGGAAGGAAATTTGAATTCAAAAATCTGAGACTAGGAGGCAAAAAGATTAGAAAGTATGTGATTAAAGTGAATACACTGTATTGGAAAATGAAATGTACAAATTTGCCAGTGAATAATTGCTTTATATATTATATACAGATAAATAGCTAGGTATAATCATATCCATATCTATCTGGGGATAGTGGTGTGCAGAAAGCCTCTAAATAGAATAAGACTTTCAGTTTGTAGGCATTTATTTTAAAATATTAAAAAGAAACTTATGATATAATGAGAGGGTAAAATGGTATATATTTTACTTATCCAAGATTCCACATAAAATGCTATGATTTACAGCCTCCTTTAGAACATATCAGAGACTCTCTTTTAGAACGTTTTTTTCAGAGGTGCATTTCCATTTCTACATATGGTAAATTAAGCCTATAAAGCCAATATGGCCGGTTATTTATTGTTGAATACTGACAATATGCTTGACTCAGCATAAGGCAGGGAAAAAGCATTTTCTACCCTATGGGGTATCGAACTAAAGCAGATGATAAGTCCTGCCTCGTCTCTCTTTTCTCTCCTCCTGCTTCCTAACTCAGATTATCACTATCATTAAAGGGCTCAAGAATGTCTTTGAGCCCAGTCTTCGGCCTTTCCCTTTCCCCCAAATTTTGGTGGCCACTCCTGTCATATTGCCATATGAACAAAATTATACAATAACTCTAAGGTGCATTCAACTCTGGAACAAAAGTGTTGGAAAGGAAACCTCACTTTAAGCATCAAGACTGATAGCCTGAATGTTTTGAGGGAAACAAGCAGAGCAGGGAGTTTTGAAGAAAAATTGGAAAATTAATATATCAAGGCACCAATCGATAAAAATGATGAAAAGTAAAACCTCAAAGGGATACTTCTAGAAAGCCTCCCCTAGTTCTGTAGAACCAAGATTTCCTTGTTGCAACAGACATAAGTTGAAAATGTTACTAGTGTAACAACTTGGCTGTGCTAAGCATGACTTGTCAATGTCGCCAATCTAGAACAAAGCCAGTAATAAGGAAGTAAGCAAAGGTTCCTGAGTAGTCCAAAGCTCTACTACAACTGAGTAGTGAAATTTCTTTTGGGAGTTCCTGTTGTGGCTCAGCAGTAACGAACTCCAATAGGATCCATGAGGTTGGGGGGTTGATCCCTGGCCTCACTCAGTGGGTTAAGGATCTGGCATTACCTTGAGCTGTGGTGTAGGTTGCAAATGCAGCTTGGATCTGGTGTTGCTGTGGCTACGGTGTAGGCCGGCAGCTACAGCTCCAAATTGGCCCCTAGCCTGGGAACCTCCATATGCTGCAGGTGCAGCCCTGAAGAGACCAGAAAAAAAAATTCACGCCTTACTTCCTCAAGCTTTACTGTGAAAGACAATCGCTTCGAATAGCCATTGCGAACAGACTTGATACTTTTAACAGTCATCATAGCCGTGTGACCTTGGAATTATTTCCTACCCTCTCTATGCTTCAGTTTGTAAAACGGAAATCCTAACAGTATACACTTTGAGCACGATGAGGTTTAAACTGATTAATATATGTGGAACTTCAGAGCAGTGCCTTGTCCATGTGTACTGTTAAATAAATGTTAAATATTTATTACTGTTAATTGATAAAGAAAACGAAGTGAGTTCCCTTTGGTTTATCTTTACCACTTTACAAACATGTATTTTGAAACAATTTCAGACTTACAAAATAGTTGCAAAAAAGCACAAGGAATTCCCCCTATCCTTTATCTTACTTCTACTAGTGGTACCATCTCACATAATAATGACCCAAATCTGACAATCATAATACAATCACTAGTCTATACATTTTATTCAAATCTTGCTAATTGTCCCACTAATGCCTTTTTCCTCATGCAGGATCCTCAACTGCATTTAGTTGTCACACTTAATCTCTTCCAATCTGGGACAGTTCTCCAGTCTTACCTTATCTTTCATAACTCAGGTATTTTTGAAGAGTCTAGTTAGATTTCTTGTTTGTTTACATTTTTACTGAACATAGTTGATTTACAATATTGTGTTAGTTTCAAATGTACACCATAGTGATTCAGTTATTTTCTTAGATTATGTTCCATTATAGGTTATTTTAAGATACAAAATATAATTCCCTGTGCTATATAGTAAATCTGTAATGCTTATCTATTTTATGTATAGTAGTTTGTACCTGTTAATATCATACTCCTAATTTGTCCCTCACCTACCCTTCCCTTTGGTTACCATAAATTTGTTTTCTATGTCTGTGAATCGTTTTCTGTTTTGTATTTAGACTCATTTGTATTATTTTCTAGATTCTGCATTTAAGTGATAACACAGTATTTGTCTTTCTATGTTTGATATACTTCACTAAGCATAATATTCTCTAGGTCTCTCATGTTGCTGCAAATGGTAAAATTTTATTCTTTTTAAGGGCTGAGTATTATTCCATTTATTCCATTTTATACACACACATGCACACACACACACACACACACACACCTTCTTAAACCAATCACCTGTTGATGGGCATTTGGGTGGTTTCCAGGTCTTGGCTATTATAAATAATGCTGCTACCATTGGGGTACATGTATCTTTTCAAATTAGAGTTTCCATTTTTTCCAGATATATGTTCAGAGTGGGACTGCTGGATCATATTTTATAGCTTTATCTTTAGTTTTTTAAGGAACCTCCATAATGTTTCCCATAGTTTTGCACCAATTTACATTTCCACCAACAGTGAACAAGATTTCCCTTTCTTCAACACCTTCCCCAGCATTTATTATTTGGAGACTTTTTGATGATAAGCATTCTGATCTCTGTAGGTGATAACTCACAGCCATTCTGATTTGCATTTCTCTAATAATTAGCCATGTTGAGCATCTTTTCATGTGTCTGTTTGCCACCTATATGTCTTTGCTGGAACATTATCTGTTTAGGTCTTGGCCTATTTTTTTGGCTGAGTTGTTTGTTTTTTCCACAACTGAGCTCTATGACCTGTTTGTACATTTTGAATACTGTTGGGCTGCACCACACAGGCCTACAAGGCTTGTACTCGTCCAGCTTCAAGGCTGAAGAAAGAGCCTGAAGTCAGCAAAAGAGGCATCAATGGTTTTATGGACAGGGCATCTTAACAAGCCTGACTCCACCGTGTATGGCTGACAGCAGGCAGGGCATAGTGGCAGTCTTCACTCCCAGGAGGAAGAGGAGATTGGCAGTTATTGGGGCAATTACATCAGGTTGGATCATCAGTTACCAGGGAAACTAGCAGAGGGGCTGCCCCTCATTGCTGCTTTGATAAGAACAATCACTAGCTGGTGCCTGGGAAAATTATGTAGGAAGGTCAGGCATGTGAGTAGGGTGTAGGCGAAGCAGGCACTGGTCAAGAAGGGGATGTACAGAGAGCAAGAAAACAGCCATCTTGAATGGCCTGACCATACAGATACTAACGCCTTGTCAGTCACACTTTCTAAGGGTGAAGATTTTTGAAAGTCGATTTTCCCTCTCTGTAAGTTTTGCACAAAATCATTTGGCAGCAAAACGTGAACTAAGTTAACATAAGCTTATTTATAGTTTTTCTTTATCCTACTTAGTGAAATAATATTCATATATTTCTTGTAGAATTATTAATGTGTTTGATTATGAGGTGCTTACCCAATCCTGTTCAGAGGGGTGGGGTGGGGAATGTTAAATAATATATAGTTTTGCACTAAATTAGTTCTGCAAAATCTGAAGAATTCTAAAACATATATTGTCTCAAGGGTTTCATATAGATAGTGAATCTGCATATTTAAGTACAACTTAAATACGAAGATTGCTGTTGGAAAGAAACTATGTTACATATCCCCATAACTTAGGATGTTGACTTTGTCCTCTTGGAAAAATAATGCAAAAAAAGAACACAGATATGATGTTCAAATTCTAAGAACTAAGTGACTTGTTAAGATAACTTTTGTCCCTGGTACCCTCTTGACATTGAGAAAGTGATTACTACCTCAAAAAAAAAAATACCAAATTCTAAGAGTTATCTTATGTTTGTCATATTTTATTCCAAATCAAACTACCAAGTCACTAAAATATCTCTGCAAATCTTCTCAATTTCAGATATTATATGCAAGGATATGTCATATAAACCATTTTAGTGACTTGTTTCATTTGGAAAAAACAATGATAGCAGGTAAAATATATATTGTAAATATATGTCATAATTCAGTTTTGTGAATTTCCAAGTATTTTTGAATTTAAAGTTTTGTCCCCATTCCATTGACTGAACTCAGCAAATGCTGATTTAAATGAAAAGGTAAATTAAATACTTAATATCTTTCTAAGTTGGTTTTAAAATTTGTTGTCAGTTAATAATTTCAATTATCCTAAAATGTAACTTTAAGATGATCAAAGGTAATTTTATAGAAACATTAAAAATCATAAAACCATAATGAAAAAAACACAGCTTTCAGAAAACACCAATACTATTTTATTTTACTTTCCCTACTCAGGCCTTGATTTAGCCAGATTTCCCTAAGAAGTCCAAGTTTCTTTCAATAGGAAATAGTATTTCAGACCATAATGTTAGTCACCGTTTCTAGACCTTTCTAGTAGAGCCAGGAAATACTATAAATATTTATATATACACAGATACACCCCCCCACACACACACAGATAATGGTTAATATAGAATGCCTAATGATTTCATGCTGATATTTTCAATTCAAATTCAGAGTTACAGATTTTCTTAACCTCTGGTATATTCTGTCTTACATGCTGAGAATCCTTGTTCTCAAGGACACAGGAAATGACAGAACCACCTCACCTTGACTCATTGCCTTTACTAACACAACTGTCTTAGAATAAGAATAGGATACGGCCATCACCGGCTGGATTCCTGAAAACAGTTAAACACTTTTTTTGGTACTCACTCTTCCTGTTCTGTCATTCCTTTTAGAGTTGTACTGTGTCTTTATGGAAAAAGTATCCAAGCTTGGTTCTATTTATCGGTATGTATCTACCCAAAAAAGTTCTTTATGGATGTCTGGTCATTTTGGTTGTCAGAAACTCCCTCAGCTCTGCGCAGATGCCACTAACAGGCAGATATGGTGACTTTTGTGGTTCTATCCCCATCCTATGGCACTTTGGGGCTTCGGTAATATCCTGTCCCTTTATCTTATTGCAGACACTGCCTCGTTGTGACTCTCTAGTTGCTCTGTTGTTTCCATGCAAGGATTGAGGAATATCTAAAAACTAGACACTAGACCTCTCTACAGCTGTCATCGTTCCAAAATTCTGTCTTAATGTTTTTGATGCATGACTTCACAAGCCTAAAAATCAGTCTTTTTTTTTTAAGAAGTCAGTTTAATGCCTCCATTTTACAATAATAAAAAATGAAGTCTTGAAAATGATAAATACTTGTCTAAGATCAAGTAGCTAATTGCTGATGGAAAGCCATTTGAACTCAGGTCTGCCAGAGTCCATATTCTTTGTCTCAATGCCACATAGTAATAATTTCCTATATGGCATAAACATATTTTTAATATCAGAACTTTGTGACTTCTAAATAAGAAGGGCTTTCAGCAGAGTTCCCATTATGGGACAGTGGAAATGTACTGGATTGGTATCCCTGAGCATGAGAGTTCAATCCCTGGCCTCGTTCCATGGAGTGGGGATCCGGTGTTGCTGTGAGTGGCAGCGTTAAGTCACAGACACAGCTCAGATCTGGTGTTGCTGTGGTTGTGGTGTAGGCTGGTAGCTGCAGCTCCAATTCGACCCCTAGCCTGGGAACCTCCATATGCGACAGGTGTGCCCCTAAGAAAGCAAAAAAGAAGGAAGGAAGGAAGGACGGAAAGAAAGAAAGAAAGGAAGAAAGAAAGAAAGAAAGAAAGAGAGAAAGGGGAAAAGCTTTCAAAGGAACATTTCAATGCATTTCAAGTTATAATCATTTTACTTTATACCAAAAAACACTGTACATATAGTCACACATGCACATATTTTTCTTTTCAAAACTTTGTATAATAATCAAAGAATTTCAATTAGATTATTTTAAAAAAAGCCTTCTTCATGAACAGTCTATGTTACCAGTAAATGGATGGCTTTCAGCAAGTCTTTACTAAATACTAAGAATAGGCAGTATCATTTGTGGACAGAGCACAAGACAAATGGTCAGAATTCCTAGGTTTCATTCTTGATTCTGTCATCGGCATACTGTGTGGCCTCCTGAAAGCCCATTTAGTCATATGATTACAAACTCCTTCAACACTGACATTAATTCCCTCCTGCAAAGTTAGTCTCTGGTATCTAATGTCCTTCGACATCATCTTGAGACAATAGCTGGAGCAAATACGATAAGAAGCACATAATGGATTATGTATCGATGACATAAAGGAGGCATGCATAATAAGGAGTGGAAAATAAATTCTAAGCAAGTTAGACAATTAGGGGATTGTTTCTTTCTTCTCAAGTGGGGGGGTACTTTTTTTTTTTTTTTTTTTCAAAAAGCCATTCATGGATAAGAGTTTCATCCATAAACCAATTTCTCTGATTGTGTCTGTCGGAAACTGAGACGGATTTTTATACATGAGAAATTTCCATGGAAAAGAGCCTGTTTTCAACTTCACCCAAGGTTACTGAGGAGGAATTCATTTTAGACATACATAGATGGGACTATTTTGCTTACTAAGAGCTGAACCCCAAATTATGTGTTGAGGGCTAAAGGTAAAACCAGAGGGGTAGCAGAGATGAGTGGGAATTTTTGGTCATTTTGGGTTGAAAAATCTTGAATTTTCATGAGGTAGCTCTACATAAATGTAATGAACACTAAAGATAAATCCATGCTATGAAATCGTTTTCTTCTCCCTCTCCCTCTCAGAAAGAGATTCCTTGAAGTCTGCTTTGAAATAAGACTGTACAGGACCTACTGTATAGCACAGGGTACTATATTCATTATATTATAATAACCTACAATGCAAAAGAATTTGAAAAAGAATACATGCAAATAAATATATATACATACACACTTAGCTTATATATATGTGTATGTATATGTATATATATGTGTATGAATATATATACATATTTAACTGAGTCCCTTTGCTATACACCTGAAACTAGCACAGCACTGTAAATTAACTATAACTCAATTTTTAAATATGGTTAAAAAATAGAAACAAATTGAAAATTATTGTGTAGTTCCTTTATTACCAACGTCTGTCTATGCCAAGTTATATACATTATGGAAACCAATAAAGCTTTCTGGTTCAGATTCTTTCAAAATGACTCAAAGCCTTTACCACAGTTGGGGGTTTTTTGGGCATTCCCAGGCAGGAAACATAGAGCACGAGACAGCCAACAGGTGCAGTGCTTTAGAGAAGACAAAGGGTCCAGGAGTCATCTGGATTTTGCCTTGGATCTCAGACAGTCTGGTTTCCTAGCCATCCTTGACTATCTCTCCTTCACTATGAGTTTATATTTTAGAGAAAATTTTGCCTACTAGTATGAAAATTTCAAAGTGTTTTTATTTTAAAGGTGGGACAGGGAAAAAAAAAAAACAGTCATAGAATCCCTTCACTCCATGAACAGGGCAAACCATGTTAATTCATTATAATTCGAGGCTAATTATGTGTGGATGACACTGAATAGCAGTAATTATTTCAGATCCAAATCACAGTGTCTTCAAGCTATAAGACAAGCAGGGAGAATATAACCTATACTAAGACTTCTAAATGATTCATTCAGACAGCTCAGAGCCCTTGGAGACTACTTTTCATTGTCTTAAAGTTCAGATGCTCTTGGGTCGAAGTGTGGTGCGTTGGTGGGCGGGGACTCTTCTGACCCCTCCCCACGCCTTAAAATCTGTCCCATCCTTCTGCACCCTGGCTTCTTTGGCTCTTTTCACTCCTTAATCTTGCTTTGCAAATACTTGCATTTTAACAATGTAACAGTTGAAGTTTAACATTTTAAGAGCAATGTAACAAATAGGTAAATTCCAATTCCAGCCATGTAATCCCAGGTAAACTCAGAACTAACAAGTTATACGGAAGAGAACGAGCAGAATCAAGAGCATAAGATACAAGTTTTGATGTAAATGGTAACTTGGGTAGAGTTTTGGACAGTGAATCTGCTTCCCAAGCAGCTAAAATGGTATTATGATGTTCTCTGGAGTCGCGTGTTCAACAGGATGAAAGACGATGATGATGATAATGATGATGGAGGAGGACAAGGAGAAGGAAGAGGAGGGGAAAGATAACACAAGATAATAGAGGAGAGAAAAATCATTTCCCTTAAATCTGGGATATTTATAAAATCTAGTGCCCTCCACTAAAATGCTGGTGTAACATTTCTACAGGAGATAAAAATTGTTTTTATCTGTAAAGTCACCTTCTTTACATTCGGACACTGTTTTTATTCACAGTGCTCTGCTACTGTGGGACTCTCAGTTACAGAGAGTGCACATAGATTTGAGTACTTGACCCAGGGCCAATCAATCCTACGACATCTCATCTTTTGGCCACACTGACTGATCCAAGGGCTGGCACATGACTTAAGCGGGTAGACCCCTTTTACATATTTTTTTTTGTCTTTTTGTCCTTTTACGGCCGCACCCGTGGCATATGGAGGTTCCCAGGCTAGGGGTCTAATCAGAGCTGTAGCCACCGGCTTATGCCGCAGCCACAGCAACGTGGCATCTGAGCCGTGTCTGCAACCTATACCACAGCTCACAGCAACGCCAGATCCTTAACCCATTAAGCAGGGCCAGGGATCTAACTCTTAACCTCATGGTTCCTAGTTGGATTTGTTTCCACTGCGCCATGACGTGAACTTCCCCTTTTACATATTTAATATAAACACTGGAAGAGACAAGTTCTCTTCCTTTTGGATAATAAGCTATATAGAACTAGTTGCTGAATCTGGTAGAAACCTTCTTTTACGTGAGAGGACATAGAACATCTACAGCAAAAGAGATAAAAGCAAATACACAAAAAGAATCTTGCTGTACCAATAGTTGGTGAGACAGCCCTGACACCATCTTTGAGCATCTGAATCCAGCTCTTCCTGAAGCGAGCTCAACATTTAACACCTTAGTTGCATGAGGCAATCAATTTCACCTCCAACAATTTAAGTTTTTTTTTAAGGTTTTGTTCTTTGTTACATAAAACTACATAAGTTTCAACTACTATGACGTGGAAGGGCAAAACTATTTTGTTCCAATTGCATAGTTAAAACCCCTGAAGATAATAAAAAAAATCAATTATGGTGAGCTAATTTATTTCCTATCTACTTGACTTACTTGACTCATATGACTATTTTACCAGTAACTGAAACATAAGTAGGAAATTTGCTTAATGAAACAATATGGACTTGAAAGTCATTCAACAATGCAAATATACATCATCAAAATATTTACATGTATTCATTCACTTGAGGTTTAGATTATGATAAACTTTGTCCATTATAGGCTTAATAGCAAATATTTTTGCTTTGTAGACCATACAATCTCTGTCACAATGAATCAAATCTGCCATTAAAGCATGACAACTGCTATAGACAATACATTAAAAAGCAGCATGGCTGAATTCCAATAAAACTTTATTTACAAAAAGAAGTGGTGAGTTGGATTTGGCCCACCAGCTATAGTTTACCAAATTCTATCTAAAAGATTGACTTTGGACTCTTCTCGATTCACTTCACCACGAATTTCTGGAAGAGCTACATTGTATTAGGTGACATATTTAAAGTTACAAAAGACTCAGAGCTGTGTACCGAAAAGTTCCAACACTCAAGGAGTTTGCAATACAATAGGAAAAGAAGGCAAGTTTACTCCTAAGTTATCATTCAAACCAAATGGCTGGTATCTTAAAAGCTAGATGACACACAATTATATGAAAGCTCAGAGGTGAAGATTATTGGATGTTCAGAGTCAGAAGTATCTTTGGAAGGACAAGCAATGTGTCATTTTTGCAGCTGTTTTCTGCAGAATCCTTCTGTTTAAGAGCGGTCATGAGCAAGTGGGTGGAGACAAAAGGAGGGGGCTGGACTCTGGGACCCTTGTCCTTGGGTGAACCAGAGCAAATGGGTATGTTTGAATCTGTTTTATGTACTAGGGTTTCGGTAAGATAGTTGAAAAGAAAGGGACTAAGGCTGGAAAAAGAAATGTTTCAACACAATTAAGTGCCACCAGAGATGTTACACAGTTTGAATCAGAGCTGGGACTAGATCTCACAGTTAGTTCCCTTTTGACTACCCGGGACTGTTTTTTCATGCATATTCTCAAATAAGGAGGTGAGTTGCCTGAAGACATAAAGAGAATTAAACTGGGTTCAAATGATCAGCTCTGGATACACTTGTTATGTTTAATATTAGAATCTCTGCTATGGCCAAGTGCTATTTCCTGACTGTTTGCTAGATCAAAGGGCTATACACATATTTTTTTAAATCAATTTGACAGAGTACCAGATAAATCAGACACAGAATTCTAACCTCCATTATTATCCATCTCCTTGGAACTGGGCTTCACCTTTACCTCCTGAGTGACTGATTCTACCTTTTCAGCAAGAGGTCTCTCAAGGTCTGTCTGCCATCTAAGAGGGAAATTGGATGGTCTTTCTTTACGGGGTACTGAGTCTTGGGACAACTGGCCCCAAATCAACCTGCTTCGTCTCTGGGGCCATTTATCATTTTACGCTTTCAGACGATAGTTTGCTTTTAGCTCCTACCACATTTTCATTCTGGATTGTAGTGTCGATCCAAGCATCTTCTTTGTGTTTATACTGATGTCCACAATTACCACATAAAATCACTGCACCTTACATGAACTCTGGACTACCTTGTATTGATGATTTCCACATGAAAACTTCTGTCTGAATGGTTTTTGGTAACATTCTCTGATTTAGAGGAAGTGAAAGATGTCTATGCAATGAAATCATATTGTTTATTTCTCTGGTCAGTTACACAGATACTGCATTACTTTGCATCATAGAGAAATAAAGCAAGATCCCTGACCTCATCAACAAAAATGCTACAACAGCTATAAAGAAGAAGATGGGTGAGAGAAGACTAGCATTAGGAAAAAGATTGGAAGTAGGAGGAGTGTTTATATTTGGCTGTCCACACGTTCTTGCTCCTAAGACACATACCCATAAGTAAAACCTTAATGTTCAGATCTTACTGATAACATTTTATCTGCTGTTTCATTAAACAGCTGTCTTCAAGCATACTCACCAATAGCACCACTCCAAAATCATTTGGTAATCTCTTTTGGGATAATGAATAATTGTCCCTACAATTACAGCAGCAATAACATCAATAACCAATAATTTGAAAGGCTAACTGGGTTCCAGGCACTGTTCTAGGCACTTCAAATTCAGCATCTACTGAGTGTCAGAGAAGAATCAGATCCCATCTAACATTCATGGAAATGGGAAAGTACTGTGTTAACTTCCAGTAAATTAACATATTTAAAGGAAAGACTGCCACACTGAAGAATGGACAGTACCACAAATAAGACAGTGACAAATCATTCCCTCCACTGTCTTTAAAGCATTAGATTTTGATCAATCAACACATTTTGTCAAGCATTTATTGCACTCTAAGTTTCCCATATTTTGTTTAACTATTCAACAAGGTCTGTGTGATGTGTTAACCACAAACCATTTTCTGATTAAGAGTAGATTAGGAATGTTGCAAATTAGATGACGTGGACCTTTAGGAATGAAGGATGCATAATTAAGTTTTGATGACTTTCATAGGTGATCTTTCCTATTTAAAAACAGGATAACATTGTAAGAAGAAAATTCTTTCATCAACATTTGCAGTCATTTGCAGTTATAACGTTAAAACATTCAGGTTGTAGCAGGAAAGAGAAACGTTCTAAGATTTTGCTGAAAGACAACTGATTTTAAATGATTTTTTTACATAAATATTTAGTTGCTGGCATAAGGGCTAAAGTATCAGAAGCCAGGGGAAAGGAAACTGTAACAGTTATAAAGGTAACAATAGGCTCAAAATATAAAAAGGACCAATTCAGAGGGTTTAAAAAAAGAAAAGAAAGCACAATAGCACACCAGTAAGTTCACCTATTATATAATTACAGGTTTTGTATACAAGTGCAGACAAGCAGACAGAATAAAAACCTCCTCTAGGAAATCCAAAAAACTTGGCAGTTCTGACCAGGTGGGATGTGAGGTTGGTACCAACAACAAAAAGAAAGAGACTGCAACCAGGGTTTGGCCTGAGTCTGAATTTGGCTTCTCTTTGCTAAACAGCAGTTTGCTGCAAAACTCTGGGAAACAAAGGGAAAATGGAAAGTGCTAGAGAATTAAGGCATAGCGATCAGGTAACGAAAAAAGATGTTGTCAGTCACAGGCTTTGCCAGGCAATGTTTTTGCCTTCATTTATGAGAACAACTCACTTGAGATCTTTCAAGAACTTCAGAAGACAGGAATTTCACAAACAAAGCCCTTCATCAAAAGGCAAAGGGAGGAGACAAATAAAACTGTTTTTAGAACGCAAAGCTGTGGTGATTATGTAAAATCCACAGATGTGTTTTAGACTCACAGCAGCTCAGGTTTGACTGGGGTCATGGGAACTGATGAATCTAGATTTTGGAAATCTAAGGGCAATTTATTTCCTTTCTTAACATGCGGATATTTCTGCCCACTGTTTTCCACACTGTGTTTACTTGTTATGTAGGGCACTCAAAAGATAATCAACCCAGCATTTCCACATCTGGGTATATTCTCAAAGAACTGAAAGCATGGACTTCAAGAAATATTTGTGTACCCAAGTTCATAGCAGTATGAGGAGCAAGAGCCAGAAAGTAGAAGCAAAGTAAGCATCCAGTGATGGATGAACAGATAAACACAACAGGGTATTTACACACAATGGAATATTATTCAGCCTGAAAAAGAAAGGAAATTCTGACACATCCTAAGACATGGATGAAACTGGAGGATGTTAAGTTAAATGAAATAAGTCTGTTACAAAAGGATTGAGATCTTTAATGAGGTTCTTAGAGTCAAATTCATTGAGACAGTAGGTAGGCTAGAAAGGGAGAGTAAGAAGGTAATGTTTGACAGATGGAGTTTCATAGACTCACAGATAAAGAGAACAGACTTGTGGTTGCCAAGGGGAGGATGAAGGGGATGGGATGGACTGGGAGCTTGGGGTTAGTAGATGCAAACTATTACATTTAGAATGGATAGACAGTGAAGTCCTACTGTAGAGCACAGGAAATTATATCCAGTGTGAAGGAAAACTGTGTGTGTGTGTGTGTGTGTGTGTGTGTGTGTGTGTGTGTGTATATATATGATATATATAAAACTATATATATGACTGAAACATTTAGCTGTATAGAAGAAATTTGCACAAGATTTTAAATCAACTGTACCTTAATAAAAACTTCTTAAATATTAAAAAAACACAAGAAAACAGAGTTGTAGTTTGTGGTACAGAAAAGCCTATGGATGGATGGATGGATGGAGCTGTTAGTAACATAACGTGAAGTTATTTAAGGCCACTGAAACATACTTAAAAATGCTTGAGATGGAAAATGTTTTTCTTTACCACAATTCTAAAAAAAAATCAAATTTTGGTAGGCATGGAGAGAAGAAGCCAATAAATGATGACAGAGGTGCCAGTGAATAACTGAACACCAGCCAGAGTTTGGGACCGATTAATGATGGAGTGTTTTCAAACTACAGCAGATACTGTCACTGTGTTACCTACTGGCCTTCGCTGACCACTTTTTCACGTATGGGCCTGAAGTCTGGTTGCACTCACCAATACCTCTTTGCCTGATGGGTTTCATTAGCTGCCAGAGCCTACTTTTTCTGGGTATGCAGCAAACCAGAAGTGCCAAGGAATTAAAGATTTTTGGGAACAGACCTCAATCCATGACTAATGGGCAATGGTGTATAAATACTCTAGTTCCCTCGCCTCTTCGAATGGGGTGGATAATTATGAGACAGGTGTTTTATACTATTCCTCAAATCTCCCCAAGAGAACTGCTATATCCTTTCCATTAGAATCTGTTTAATAACTTACCTTTATTGGCTTTTCCCCTTTCATTTCTGTTAATGGTTAATTCTATATATCCACGTGACTAGGCAATAGTATTCAGATATTGGGTCAAACAATATGCTAGATGTAGCTGTAAAAGTATTGACTTTTTGTGGCCACGCCCACAGCATGTGGAAGTTCCCAGGCCAGGGATTGAACCCCAGCTATAGCAGTGACAACACCGGATCCTTAGGCCCCTGTGCCACAGGAGAGCTCCAGATGAGATTAACTTTTTAGCAGATCAGCACCTCATCTGATCAGTTGAAGGCCTTAATAGAAAAAGACTCTTCTCTCCTGAAGAAGAGAGAATTTTGCCAGCAGACGGCACTCAGACTTGAAATTCAGTATCAGTCTCAGTTCCTCCCTGGGTCTCCAGCCTGCTGCCTCCCTCGCAGATTTTGGATTTACTCATCCACAGTATTGCGACCAGGTCTTTAAAATAAATGTCTGTCCTTCAGTCTTTGTCTCTCTGTCTCTGTCTCTACACACACACACACACTCACTCACTCAGTTAGTTCTGTTTCTCTGAAGAACCTTTATTACATGCTTTTCCACTCCTACACCAATGTTATCTCGGACCACTTTCCAACTAAACTGTACTAGTCCTTGAACCCTTGACTTGGAGAATTGTTTCTCCCATGCAGAACACCTTTGGTAATGGATGGCAACATTTTTGGTTGTCATACTTGAAGGTGTATCTGGCTGCTGGGATGTTGCTCGACAACTTACGATGCTCAGTGAAGCTCCCCGTGACAAAGTCTGCCACAGCCCCCAATGTCAATCACGCCAAAGCTGACAAACCCTGACTTAGAGTTGGCGTCTGGGGAAATCCAAACTGCGGCAGGGACTCAAATGAGAAAGACAGAAAATGTTGAACTAGAAAGAAGCACTGGAATCAGAGTTATTAAAAATCTGCACAACCAACTCAATGCCTTAACATTCTTGTAGATGAGAGGTGCAAGACTATTAGAGAGCCTGGCTTATCATACCAACTGAGGGTGCCACTCCCCTTTACACAGGCTGGGTCACGTGATGGGAAGAAAACCATGTGGGATTTACCTCTGTGTGGTCAGTCCTCACAAAGATCATCATTCAAAAAAGGCCTAGCAACACTGTTGGTCGATGGTGGAAAGATTCTTCCTGGGTGTTCATGGGCCATACCAACGCGCTAAGCGACTTGTGTCCTGGTTCCAGCCTCACCTAGCATGGAATTCAAATTAACTCTCAGCCCAAAGACTGGCTATTTCACATTACAGACTTTGGGGAAGGTCCTCGAAGGGTCACCCTTGTAGTCCCTGGACCCCATGGACCGGGTTTCCAGCTCTGTGAAAAACTTGATGGGTTGTCATCTATGTTCACTCCTTCTCTTTCATTGGAGCTGTGTTCTTTCTTGGCCACATTAAGAAGTGAGCTTGTCAACAGTTCCATATGCTCTCCAGGAAAAACGGTCACTCACTCTCAGCCCGCCTTGCCAGAAAATCTCTTTTCAGTGTTACCTGTCCAGTCCCTTCCTTCTCCTGGGAGCTTGCACTTTCTTCAGTCATGTGATTGTTGGAGTTCTCTGGGAGTGTGACTTTAACAGGCACTGTGGGGTGTGACAATATCTGTTCCACTCTATCTGTGTGTTGTTCATTTTCAGACAATCCAATTGCAGAGCTTGCCTTGGCGTCTTTGATAATGGGGTTGGTTCCAGGGCCAAAAAAGCAGGGCCAGCAGTTGGTGAGAAAATAAGTGAGAGTCAGAGAGAAGCCTCCAAGAAAATGTTTCTGGCTGCTTTACTGATGCTTGGATTGATTCGATGCAGAGATATTCTTAGAGAGTTTTGATTATTAATGTGCCTAATTCTCCAGCTTCCGTGGAGGCAGTGGGGTCTTCTATAGAGTGGGGTCCCATGAGGATTCACAGGGGTGGGATCCCTGGCTGCTGAGCCTCCTGCCCCACATACTACAGTGACCAGACGTCCATGATTAAAGCTTCACTTGTGCCACTGCAAATGCCAGACTCTATTCTAGGGCTGTAACAATAGCTTCTGTGCCACCTGATTTTATTCCAACATGAGAATAGCACAGAAGAGTGTCAGAACCTGGAGTTTTATAGATATAATCTGAAAAACTATCTGAGAGGGAAACAGTCAAATGGCATACTGAGCTTTGAAAACTGTGAGCTGAGACCCCTGTGTACTAAAAACCAATGGGTTTGAATTCTAATTTTATCTCTGTTATGAATTATAGCGTTGGATGAGTGGCTTAATTCCACCGGGTCTTGATTTCCTCCAGTGTCAAAGAAGGGAGTGGGCAGGACTTGGTCCAAGAACCCTCCCAACTTGAGTCTTCTATAACTCAGCAAAGACAGGCAAATCAGATTTCGTATCATAAATACTGTTTGCGTAGAATTAGTGAAACTGTTCCCCCCCAGCCACTTACTTGATCAATGTCAAAAACACTGCTGATATAGACAAAAAAAAAAAAAAAAAGAGAGAGAGAGAGATGATTTTGCACACATTGGGTTGATTTGGGAATGAATCAATGAATACCTTGTGAAAAAAGCATTAGATAAACAATTTTTATACGCTAGTAAAGTATATTGAAGTCTATGAAAAATGATTGGCATGACTCTACGTGGGAAGGGGGGATGTTTCAGGGGAGGTGCTCTCTCTCACCAGATGTTCTTCCATTTATAATGCAGAACCATCTCAAATGGCACAATGTGAGATGCAGAGTGCTAAAATGGGTTCTGAGTGTTAACTGTTACCTGTGAAAATGATAAACTGGTCACTTTCTTAATGAGGGTGCTCCCCAAAGTAGACCCTGGGACAAGGATTACTGCAAGGGGTTTATTTGGGAGGAGATAAAGAGGAAGAAAGGGAAAAGTGAGCCAGAGAAGAGAGAGAAGCCAAGAGGGAGCATGAGTAAGTGCACTGCCACAGAGGAAACTAGGGCTCAGTTGCACTGGCTCTACAAAGTAAGCTCTCCGTTGATTCCAGGGCATTGCTTGCTGAGATGAAGGCTGGATTTCTGGATAATAACCCTACTTTTTTTTTTTTTTAATTTTTTATAGCCACACCTGCAGCATATGGCAGTTCCTGGCATGGGATTGGATGCAAGCTGCAGCTGCGGCATAGGTCTCACCTACATATCCTTTAACTGGGGGTCTAACCTGAATCCTGGTGCTGCAGGTACTCCTCAGATCCTATTGTGCCACAGCGGGAACTCCAGGAAGGATACTCTTAATGAACTCACTAAAGGATGGGATGCAATGGGCATTCGTCCACTCGTTCCCATTCCCCTTTGGTTCTAGGGGGCAATGCCGGGCTGTGTCTACCTCCTGTCTTGTACTGTCACCCTCTTGCAGCTTCAGAGAAAGCAAAGTGGGGGTAGCCACGGCCCTACTGCCTGTGGGACACTGGCAAGGAGAGGAAAGTGTTCGCCACAGCTACCCGGAAATCAGTTGGGTTAGCTGGACGTGACTGGGTACATCACAAGTGCCACACTTATGTTACCCAGATATAGTATATTTACATCTTAATTCAGCTAATGGGAAAGGAGCATATGTGTTAAAGAAATTTTTAAAGCCTAAAAAGTCCCTGTTGTGGCACATCAGAAAAGAATCCAACTAGTATACATGAGGATGCAGGTTCAATTTCTGGCCTCGCCCAGTGGGTCGGGGGATCCGGCACTTCCATGAGTTGTGGTGTAGGTTGCAGAAGCAGCTCGGATCGGATCCTTCATTCTGTGGCTGTGGCGTAGGCCGCAACTGTAGCTCCCATTTGACACCTAGCCTGGGAATTTCCATATGCTGTGGGTGCAGCTCTAAAATGCAAAAAAAAAAAAAAAAAAAGGAAAGAAAGAAAGAAAGAAATTTAAAGTTTACTGTAATAGATAAGATGAGGACTTGAAAAAAAAAATCATCTTTAACAGTGAGTGAGAAATACCTTTCAAGGAAGCGGGCTTGAATAAGAAATGGTAGAAGGTGCCCATCCGTTGTAGCCAAGACCTGAGTACATAAGACCATGCTTTTTTTTTATTTAATGATTTTTGTTTTTTCCATTATAGCAGGTTTACAGTGTTCCCTCAATTTTCTATAGTACAGCAAGGTGAACCAGTCACACATACACATGTATACATTCCTTTTTCTCACATTATCATGCTCCATCATAAGTGACTAGAAATAGTTCCCAGTGCTATATAGCAGGATCTCATTGCTTATCCACTCCAAAGGCAATAGTTTGCATCAATTAACCCCAAATTCCTAGTCCATCCCACTCCCTCCTACTCCCTCTTGGCAACCACAAGTCTATTCTCTATGTCCACAATTTTCTTTGTTGTGGAAAGTTTCCTTTGTGCCATATATTAGATTCCAGATATAAGGGATGTCATGTGGTATTTATCTTTCTGCCTTACTTCACTTGGTATGAGTCTCTAGCTCCATTCATGTTGCTGCAAATGGCATTATTTTGTTCTTCTTTATGGATGAGTAGTATTCCATCATGTATATACTTTCTACTCTTTTTTTTTTGTCTTTTTGCCTTATCTAGGGCCGCACCCGCGGCATATGGAGGTTCCCAGGCTAGGGGTCTAACAGGAGCTGTAGCCACCGGCCTACACCACAGCCACAGAAACGTGGGATCCGAGCCGCGTCTGCAACCTACACCACAGCTCACAGCAACGCCGGATCCTTAACCCACTGAGCAAGGCCAGGGATCGAACCCACAACCTCAAGGTTCCTAGTCGGATTCGTTAACCACTGAGCCATGACAGGAAATTTTTTATGTTGTGACAACAACACTGAGAGCCAGAGAAGAGTAAGCCAGCACCAAAGAGCCGATTGCTTACTCTTTCACGTCTTCCTTCTAGCCCATATGTTTTCCCTTCTAGATTTGAAACACTTGTAAAGAGGGAGGAGCAATAAATACGATTTAAAAAAGCCGTAAGTTCCACTCTAAGTACACCTTTGTTTAGTATTGGGCAATCCTATCTGCTGAATAATTAACCTAAGAAGCCTTGATTTGGAGTTTGATCTTCCAGCCCTGCTAACCTCCAGAAGCGGACAGAGGGAAGATTTTATCCAGGTGAATATAAAAAAGAATACCTTGTAACTTAATGGGCTAATTAAGTTTCCTCTGATTCAAGGATCAGAGTCTCCACTCAAGCTCAGATTCAACAGAGGGGAATTTATTTTAATGATACAACAGAGATATGGAGAGATTCAAACAAAGCACACCTGGGCTTCACAAAGACCAGAATCAGGAACTGAAAAACTCAGCAATGAAACCTTTCTCTACTTGAGAGGCTGTGGGTTTTTTTCTCTTGGTTTCTCTCTCACATGGGCAAACATACACTTCTCCCCACAACTCCTCTCCTCCAGCAGCTTCCTCTACAGATTCTTATTCTCATGCCTCAAATAACCCTCACTTGTAACCTTTCAGTTCTAGTAACCCTTTCCAATCAAGGATTTCCTGTTTCTCTAAATACTAAGTTCTCAAGAGCAGAATCCATTGGAACCATTCCAATTCACACTAGACCTGACAAGTCATAAATTGTTAGCAACTATACAGTTAGGTCAAGTTCCCATCTTTTGTTCAGTCAGTTGTTGTAAGGACCAGGGTCACAGAGACCACACACACACACAGTAGGGCTGTGGGCGGGACTGGTCCCCACAAAAGAGGATATGTTAAAGGTAAGCAGTAAATCACATACCTAGGGCTTCCAGAATAGCCCACCGGAAAACGAAGGAACGCATTACATCATTTTCTATACTGTTCTAGCTTCTTGATTGATATATTTTAAAATAAATTTAACTAGAACCGACTTGAATTCACAATTATTTACCTATGAGACTTAAGAAAGTAAAATAGTCTTTCTGGGCTTAATTTCTATCTTCCACAAGTTACACAAATAGTATTTATCACCACCTCAAGGGTTGGCAAACTAGGATCAGAGAGCCAGTTCCTGCCAGCTGCCTGTTTCTGTAAATAAAGCCACACCCATTTGTTTATGTATTATAAGGTAACAATGACAGAGCTGAGGAGTTGGAATAGAGACCTTATGTTCCATAAAGTCTTAAGTATTTGCTATCTGGGGAGTTCCCATCGTGGCTCAGCAGAAACAAATCTGACTAGCATCCATGAGGACACAGGCTCCATCCCTGGGCTTGCTCAGTGGGTTAAGGATCCGGCATTGCAGAGAGCTGTGGTGTAGGTCGCAGACTTGGTGAGCTGGGGTGCAGGTCGTGGCTTGGATTGTGAGTTGCTGTGGCTGTGACTGGGCCAGTGGCTACAGCTCTGATTCGACCCCTAGCCTGGGAACCTCCATATGTCACAGGTGCAGCCCTAAAAAGATGAATGAATGAATGAATAAATTTATTTATTTATTTATTTATTTATTAATTATCTGGACTGAATTGTGTCCCTTCCAAATTCAAATGTTGAAATGCCAGCCGCCCGTAGAATGGATGGTATTTGGAGAAGGGGACTTTGGGAAGCAAACAGGTTTAGCTGAGGCGATGAGGGTTGAACTTTCATGATACAATGAGTGCCCTTGTCAAGAAGAGCAGGATAGAAACCTCTCTCCATACGCAATCACCAAGAAGACGACCACAGGTAAACCAGAAAGAAAGCAAGCCCTCTCCAGGACTCAAATTATCTCGCACTTTGATCTTGGACTTCAGCCTCCAGAACTGTGAAAAATAAATGTCTGTTGTTTACGCCAGACATTTATAAATACCAGTTTATGGTATTTTGTTATGGCGGCCCCCAAAAGACACAATCTATCCTTTTAAGATAGAGTTTGTTGATCAGTGCCTAGATTATTGTGAAGATCCATTGTGATAGTGCCTCCCTAAGCACAAACCCTGGGGACCACGCATTTCCTTCAATGTGTATTAAATTCCATTTGCTGCACTCAGAACACATTCAGAGCTCTAAGACCGTATACCTTTGGGGAGGGGAGTACTAGCCTACAAATTCAAGATCAAGGAAATGGTTTTTATGCATTTAATATACTCTTGAAATCTTTGCAGGTTTTCAGTTAATCTGTTAAATGTAGCTGTGTGTTCATAACTTAATTTGTATATTTTAGCCATTTGCTTTAATGCAAGTAATTGGCAGGTACCACATTAATACACAAAGGTAGTGAATGCCACATATTAAAAAAAGCATATTTAGTTCTTTATTATTTCTGCTAAATAATATAATGCACAAATCATAGAACTGAAGGGCCTGAAAAGATGTGTGAAGGTGGAGTCATTCATCCCTCAGCTTCTGGGCAGCACTTCATATCAATTATCCTACAAAAATCATTGTACGTTAGTCATTAAAATCACCAGATAATGAGATTCCACAGAATCCCTTGGTAATATGCACCAGGGCCTCACAATTCTTTTATTGGGGTATTTTCCCGAAATGGAGCCCAAATTCTCCCTGCTGCTAGGTCTTTTCATCTTGTTCTCAAAGGTCCGAGCTGCTCCACCTGAGTCTGTACATGGCACAGAGTCTCTGAAATGATTGCTTCTTTCCTTCCTTCCATGTGAAGGGGATCAAGAGCCACCCTGGACCTTGAAGATCATGCTTCTACAGCCAGGACCACAACCGATCCGGGAGCAGAAGAATAAAGCCACCTTTTAGGAGCCTCTAGAGGTGAGGCAGAGAGGCCTCTGGGACAAAGAATATATTTTTCCTCTATTGTGTACTCAGGGACCCTCGCCTTTTTTCTGACTATAAGGCAAGAAAGTTGTCATGGGTAGAGCATTCTAAACAATACCACCTCCTACATAAAAAGCGGGTCATCTCATTGGTATGTTCAGTGATGTTTTCTTTCAGTGTTTGAAATACATTTTCTTAAACCTGTATCTTTGATAAGGAGAGAAACTCCAGAATGTCCTCAGAGTAAAATGCTTAAAAGGTTGAAAAAATTAACTGCTTCAGGACAAGAGAGGGTGATTTAATCGTCCTATCAAATAAGAAGTTTGCTTCCCTGAAAACACTTTCCAAGTGGATCAGGCTAACTAAAAATATACTCAAATAGATTTCTATGAAAGCACTGTAGCTAAAAGTAAAATGATGTTAAGTGAAGACATGATTAAAACAGCATTCCTGGGGTGGAGGAAGAAAGGACTAGGAGTTGGTCATTAGCAGATACAAGCTAGTATATATAGAATGCATAAACAAGGTCCTACTGTAGAGCACTAGGAACTATATTCAGTCTCCTGGGATAGATCATGATGGAAAAGAAGATGAAAAAGAATGTGAATATATAAAAGAATATATAAAAGTATATATATATTATGTATAACTGAATCGCCTTGCCTACAGCAGAAATTAACACAGCACTATAAATCAACTATGCTTCATTAAAAGAAAGACAAACAACAACAGTATTTGTTTTTCTCTATCTTCCCAGAAAAACAATTTTTTTTTGTCTTTTTGCCATATCTAGGTCCACACCCGCGGCATATGGAGGTTCCCAGGCTAGGGGTCTAACAGGGGCTGTAGCTGCCGGCCTTCGCCACAGCCACAGCAATGCGGGATCCGAGCTGCGTCTATGACCTACACCCAGCTCACGGCAACGCCGGATCCTTAACCCACTGAGCAAGGCCAGGGATCGAACCCGCAACCTCATGGTTCCTAGTCGGATTCATTAACACTGAGCCATTACGAGAACTCCCCAGAAAAACAATTTTTTTAAAAAAGCATGAAAGCACACATTCATTACTTGAGATTCTTCTTCTCATTTTAATGATTAAATTCAAATAGAGTATGTGGGGACTTACCTGCCATTCCTTGTTTCTCCACTTTTCTATGCACCTCTAATCACACACCATAAAAACCTCATCACAGACAGGCTGTTTCTGTCATTAAATTGCCATCAGTCATTAGACTCTGTGACAAGAGGAGCTACCCAAAGAATTCACAGTTGAAGATGAACCTCTATGTCAAGGCAGAAAAGGAGATGAAGGCTGGAGATGAAGGCTTCTAGGTAGCAAGAGAACTGGTGAAGAGCGGGACCAATGACATTTTTTGATAAGACTGGTTCACTGAACTCTGACATAGATCCATTCACCTCTATCTTGGGAACCTTTAAATAGACGGTGGCCAGGGAGTTCCCGTCGTGGCGCAGTGGTTAACGAATCCGACTAGGAACCGTGAGGTTGCGGGTTCGATCCCTGCCCTTGCTCAGTGGGTTAACGATCTGGCGTTGCCATGAGCTGTGGTGTAGGTTGCAGACGCGGCTCGGATCCTGCGTTGCTGTGGCTGCGGCGCAGGCCAGTGGCCACAGCTCCGATTAGACCCCTAGCCTGGGAACCTCCACATGCCGCAGGTGCGGCCATAAAATGACAAAAGGCAAAAAATAATTAAATAAATAGACGGTGGCCAAAGAAGCAAACCGTTTGGTGCACACTGACGGACATGGCAACAAACCAGTAACAACTGGAATGTTTCTTGGTAACTATGTCATATAAGCTAAGTAAAATTTTGTCAGGATTTCTTTGCAGATATAAATAATTAGATAATTGCTACATTCCTAGAAATACACATGAGTTTATTTCTTTTTTCTTTCTTTCTTTTTTTTTTTGGCGGTGGAGGGCAGGCTCCCCGCATGTAGAAGTTCCCTGGCCAGGGATCGAACCCTCATCACGGCAGTAGCCAGAGCCATAGCAGTGGCAATGCCAGATTCTTAACCTGCTGAGCCACCAGGGAGCTCTAATATGAATTTAAAACAGATATTTTTTGGATGAGTTTAGATCATAATTCACTCCTTAAGTATGCAGTGTTTGGAGGTTCAGACACTGGATAGTTCATATGAATGACGATGTTTAAATCACTGACCTAATGCATAGTTATCAGATGGCTTTTTACAACTGAGCCATAAGTTTTTATTTACTGTTTCAAGGACCTCTGAAGAAATAGATGAAAATAATTTCATTCTGATCCAGGTAAAAGTTTGAAATTGTAAGCATTCCCTCTTAAAATCTGTTTCCAGTTTTAGAACATCATCAACATTTGTGCCATTTTCTTTAAGAAGAACCTAGGATGAATTTTTAGGTTGGATGGATTCAACTTTCAAATTTGATTAATGAAATATGTTATATGCGAAAGGCTACTGATTTTTAATTTAGTTCCCCATCACATACTCACCAGAGCACTGTGAGAGGCACCTTTAATCATGCTAATTTCAGGCAGGTTCATAATGTCCTGGAGATTTGTATATTTCAAATTGAATTAATCATCACCTCCCCTCCACTCAACCCCTGATCAAGCAATCCCCCTTTCTTATTCCTTTCTTTTCTATTAATGGCACCACCATCCTCCCAGCCACTTAGACTCAAAACCTCATGATCATGACTGTCATATTTATTTTCTTGACTAATATGTAATCAAATGACAGGTACCCCCATTACTGCCCTTGCAACATTTCTTATATCCATTCTTCCCCTATACTGCTTTATCTCACGGAATCATGGACTTGTGCCCTTTAGCTCAAAACAGGGACTTGTTCTGAAGTCCAAAGAGTTCTGATAACCCAAAGTTGGGTTTTTGCTTGTTTTAAAATCATTTACAACCCTGAAATGATGTGAGGCTTTTTATAGACATCATTTGTAATATTTAGATTGAATTTACCTGGAAAAATATTAATGGGAGCTTCTCTGGATCCCAGTGTTATCCAGTATATGCCTTGTAGAAGCTTTCCAAAATCTGGAAAACTCTTAAATCTGAAGTATAGCTGACTTCAATGGTTTCAAAGGGGAGAAAGTGGATTTTAATTATTATAATAATCTCTTTAAGAAGGCTTTACTTATTGTTTCTCCTTCCTTTAATCCATTCCGTGTATTTTTGTCGAAGGAACATTTCTGATATATTTACTCCAAAACTGTAGTCTCTAGCAGACACTTCCACCTTCACGTTTTGGCATTCAGGCCCTTTGTGATCTGGCCTATTTTTTCTACCTATAGCGGATAGATCCTAAAGGACATCAGATTGCATACTGACTAGCTTTGAGAAATATAAGATGTCCACAGTTAAGCATCATGCCCAATTTACTTTATATACTCATGGGTTAGCTATTGTTGAACAAATTAAAGAATGAAAAGCCTAGCCGAGAAAAGACTGAATGAAAAAAATGAACAAGTATTGGTCTGAAAATGTGTAAGTGGCAGTCGCGAATGGCGAATTTGAGTTCATAAATCTATGCCAAATGTTGGTCAGTCTCTATTTAGAGTCAACTTTGGAATTTCTTAACTCAGGAGAGAGAATGAAATTTTAGGAAAGATCTTGAGAAGGGGCAAGGAAACAGTAAAGGACTGCTATTAAGAAAATCTAAATAGACTTATTTTTCTTTTAAGTGAAGAAGAAAACAAAGGAAGGGAGTTGTATGAAAGGTTGCTCTGGGGTTCTTAACTTACTAACTGCCTATGTGATTAGCTAAAAAAGGGCATAGCAGCAGAGGAGAGGGAGGGCTTACAGTATGACACACTCAGCAAGAATATACAGGGGCTGTCAGGGCCCACGGCAGGCTGCCTCTCTTAACACTGATGCAAACTGGTTTAAACACAGTAAGAGGGATTTGGTTTATACTAAACTAAGTGAATAGGAATTCTCACCATGATACAGTGTGTTAAGAATATGACTGCAGCAGCTCTGGTCACTGTGGAGGTGCAGGTTCGATCCCTGGCCTCGGGCAGCGGGATAGAGGAAACAGCATTGCCGCAGCTGTAGCATAGGTCGCAGCTGTGGCTCTGATTCAGTCTCAGGCCAGGGAACCTCCAAATTCCATGGGTGCCACCATATAACAACATTTAAAACAAAACAAGAAAAACAAAAACCCAAAGTAAATGTATTTGGACTGCTATTTGAGGGATTTCAGTTACACCTGTTGAAGAAACAGATTTACATTAATAAAATATATAGACTAGAAAAGATCTGAGTAACATTTGAATAACCAACACATTTGAGTGATAAGCCACAAAGAACTTCATGAAAGGGGTTAGAGATATTAAAACACATACGGCAGTTTCATTTTATTTTTATCTGGACCTCTAAAAGAAAAATGGAGACACCTAGCTGCTTGGAATAGTTTAGAATCATTCTAGTTTGGGAGCAGGCAAGCAAACTTTCAAGAGCTTTTTGCATAGTCTTTTGTAATGGAGGATTCTGAAGAACTATATTCAAAGGGTATTGGGGGAGGGGGAAGGCAAGCAAGCAAGCTACTGGTGACAGAAATAGAAGCAGTAGAAGGGTTTGTGATCCTTTTGATAATTCATAAGGAAAGCTTCATCTGCCATAACCTTACGCGCAGTAGAGTATCTACGAATACTGCAATAATGGTGGCTTATATTTGAATCACCTAGTCAGCAGCTCTGATAGTATCGATATGACATATATGAATGGACCCTCTCAACCCACATTTCAATCCTTCACTTCACTCCCAACCCAGGACTTTAATGACTGCCAAGCTTCAGCGTTCTCTTGCATGCGCTCATCTCCGTCATGCTCTTCTGACAGCTTATTCAAACAAAAGGAAAATGACTAAACTCCCAGAGCAGGACACAGGGAGCTCTAGTGCTGAAAGGTAAGCCAAATTTACAATTTAAAAATAAACTGCAGCCATGTTCAATAAATTACATATTGCATACTATAAGAATTACATTATTATTGCCATAATAATATATGGCCGTTATTAGAATTACAGCAATAACATATGCAACTGCTAATGGACTTATAACGTAGCATGCCATTGGGAAATAAAAACGAACTATATTTTTTCCTGTTACCAAACAAATGTTGCTATAATCTACACTGTAATTTGAAACTGAGTAGTTATAAGTAGAAGTTTATACCCATATTTGCTATGCATATATGGGCCTCTGTCACATAATTTTCTACTAAAGTTAAATAAAAGGAAAATATTACATACAAACTGTTCCTATATACCCAAACTGTTTTGATTATTTTGACTGACTAAACTGGCTAAGTCAAGTAATTCAGTTAAAAAAAGGTGAACTCAAGCAAAAGAAGTCAGAGAGGTCAAAACAATAATCAAGTCAGTCAAAAATTGAATTGTAAGTTCCCCCTTTTTTTTTGTTTCCTGAAGAGATTGATTTGACTGGTCAAGTCACTCAAAAGAGTCAAACCAGTTTGTGTGTATAGACATATCCAGAGTATGTGGTTATACCTAGCTCACTGGAAAAAATACTAGCACTACTTCACATTTATTAATCAAGCTGATAGTCATACAAACTCTCTGAGGTGCGTAGGAAAAATGTATCCATTCCTATTTTTACGCTGAAGAGTTTTATTAGAGAAAAGGTGTTAGTTACAACTGCATTACAGACTGCCCCAAAACATAGTGACTTCAAACAATGATTTATTCTTTCTCAAAATTCTGTGAGTTGAATGGATTCAGCTAGACAGTTCACTTGCTCCATTTGGTATAGACTTAGGTCATTCATGAAGTTGCATTTAGCTGGGAGCTTGACTGGGGATGAGATACCCAAGGTGACTTCTCATCCACAAAGCTTTCTCTCTACATAGCTAGTCAGTATTTAATACCTCAACCTGAGTTTTTTTCTAATAAGTTGACATCCAAGTGGATACATCCCAAGAGGATGCCTACAATGCGCAAGCATTCATTGAGCCTCTGATTACATCACACTTGCTGGTATCTCACTCTCAAAGCAAGCTCAGCGTCAAGATGGGATAAAATTCAAGAAGGGCATGAATACCAGGAGATGCGATTCCTAGGGAGTCATCATGTGACATCCTACCACAACACAGCCAGAATGTCGCAGAGCAAGGATTAAAAGTAAGGCCTCCATAATGTAGTTTTCTTCGCATCAGACAAAGCTGACTCCCCAGTGTCACATTTGACCTTTCCAAGGTAATAGTAAGAGTATTCATCATTTTAGCATAGGCTGTGTCTTTAAATTCAGAGTAGAGAGAGGACAGCTGCATATGTGTTTTGAAGTTGCCAGTTAAATTTACCTTCCAGTGTTAATTCTAGTCATTTTTACTTAAGAGGGAAATCTGAGACAAACATATCTTTGCTAGTTTTCTGTCTTCATTTCCAACAATTTAAAACCTTATAAAGACCCAAGAACGACTTTACTATCTATTATCTTGCCTTACACTGGGAGGGAGAACTAGAACTGTTAATTCCCATATTGAATAGCTGAGGATCAGAATGTTGAGTTACTTGCTCTGGATCTCAGGCTTATGAGGAAGCCAGGCTTCCAGCTTCTTTTTCTTTTTTTTTTAATTTTTTAGGGCCTCATCTGTGGCATATGGAAGTTCCCGGGCTAGGGGTAGAATCAGAGCTGCATCTGCAGGCCTACACTGCAGCCACAGAAATGACAGATCTGAACTGTACCTGTACAATGCCAGATACTTAACCCTCTGAGCGAGGCCAGGGATTGAACCTGTATCATCATGGATAATGTGTTGGGTTCTTAACCCACTGAGCTGCAAAGGGATCTCCAAGGGGGAAGTGGTTCTTGCTCTGGAAGAACTCATGGTCTCCTGGAAACATATTTGCGTAAGCCTTAGAATTTATCAACACAAGTTTCTCCACCTGATGACTGTTTATAGCACAGATTGATGGTGCTGTATCTGATAGAACTTGAGGAGTTCCATGTCTTGCAAAACAGCTAAAGTATACCCCAAACCAGCAGTTCTCCAGCTTCTTAATCTCAAAAATTCCTTTCAATCCTAAAAATTAAGAACCCCAAAGAGTTTTTGTGATACAAATCACACCTATCAATATTTACTGTGCTAGAAATTGAAATTGAAAGTTTTCTACCATCATAAGCACATAAAAGCAAGCATTTCATCAGCTGTGAGAATGATGCCATCATCCCATGTCCCTCTGCCTTTGTACACACCCCTGTACCCTCTGTAGGAAAGAGGAAGGGGAAAAAGCAAATCCCATCTTGTTTATTATTATGGAAATAGTTTTGACCCTGAAAGAGTCTCAGGGGCATTCAGAGGCTGTTAAACCACATTTTAAGAATTGCTATTACAAACAACTTAATAAATAGTGCTAATAATGTGATTATTAAATATCTATTTTACTAAGTTGACAAGAAATTAAAATTTATCCTTAGAGACTAAAACTGAAGTAAGATTGCAAATGCAGAGAGGAAAGGGAAAATTGAGCCGCTAAGTAAATGGATTTACCTAGACAGTTTTGTTGGGTAGAGAAGTCATAAGAACAGAGTGGAGCTATCCCAAAGTGGTTGATTCCATAGGTGGCAATGCCACTGGCCCTCAGCTTTCTGCCAAGGCCCCAAATGGAAACAGTATGAAGGAAAAGACCTGCCTCCAGAAAGGCAAATGAGGAAATTTTCTCTCAATACTGGTCTTGGATGGAAGGAAAAAAATCTCCCCAAAATTCATAACCACAAGCTTACCCTTTCATCGGGTTTCAGCCCATTTTGGTTACAAAGTTTTCCCAGATGTCTGGTGTTTCCAGATACTAGGGCAAGCATAAATGCAAATTGTACCTGGAGGAATACACTTTTAACCTGGGCCCCAAAGAATTCCCATACACATATCATTAAAGAAATATGCTCCCAATTTAAAGCAAAACCATAAAACGCAAGCAAATTGCTGAGTTAGGTGGGTGAAGGCCACAAGAATAAAGAATATACAATAAGAAGGTTTAACATGCTTATGCAAATAAGAGGCTTGAATCACTAATTATTAGAGAAATGCAGATCAAAACTATAATGAGGTACCACAGCACACCTCAGAATGGCCACCATTAACAAGTTTACAAAGAACAAATGCCAGAGAAGGTTTGGAGAAAAGAGAACCCTTCTTCACTGTTGATGGAAATATAAACTGGTACAACCACTCTGGAGAACTGTACAGTGGTTCCTCAGAAAATTAAACATAGAACTACCATATGATCCAGTAATCTCACTCCTGGGCATTTATCTGGACAAAACTATTGTTCAAAAAGATACATGCACCCCTGTGTTCATTGCAGCACTGTTCACAATAGCAAGATATGGAAACAACCTAAATGTCCATTGAGAGATGAAGGATTAAGAAGATGTGGTATATATGTGCAATGGAATACTACTCGGCCATAAAAAAGAATGAAATATTGGAATTTGCACAACATGGATGCGGCTACATGTTCTCATACTAATTGAAGTAAATCAGAAGACAAAAGACAAATACCCTGCTATCACTTATATGTAGAATCTAAAACATGGCACAAATAAACCTATCTACAAAAAACCAGAAATAGACTCACTGACATAGAGAACAGATTGTGATTGCCAAGGGGGAGTGGGGAGGGAGTGGGATGGACTGGGAGTCTGGGATTGGCAGATGCAAAAGCTTACACTTAGAATGGATAAGCAGTGAGGTCTTGCGGTACAACACAGGGAACTATATCCAATCTCTCAGGATAAAACATGATGGAAGATATTATGAGAAAAAGAATGTATGTATAGGTATGACTCGGTCACTATGCTGTACAGTGGAAATTAGCACAACACTATAAATCAATTATACTTTAAACAAAAAAAACTCTTTAATTAAAAATAAAAGGTTTGAAAATCTGTCAAATGATCAGTCAAATCTGAAAAGGAATAAAATAGCTTTTCTAAATAAAATAATCAAATACTTTTGAGAAATTAGACTCTTTGAATATGACACAAACATTGTACAAAGTGGACACAACACTATAGATCAAATGGAATTCTCACATACTGCTAGTAAGAGGGCAAACTGGTAAAGTCACTTTGGAAAACTGAATGTCAGTATTCACTGAAGCTGAATGACATACACTCTATGACAAAGAAATCTTTCCAGGTATAAACTCAATAAAAATGCTCAATATAGGCTCGCCCAAAGATTATGCAAGAAAGTGTATAGCAGCTCCATTCATAATGGCTATAAATGTTTATTTTCTATATAAAAATTCATCTAGCTCTACACTTAGGATTTGCATTTTTTCCTGTGTGTATGTTATGATGGAATAAAACCTAACACACACACATACACACAAATCACTCACACACACACAAAATTTCTTAGTGTTCAAAGTAAAGGCTGCGCCGATAAATCAGAACAAACACTACTCAAATAATTTATTGCACAAAATAGTAAAAAAAGGTCAACAAATCAAAAAATAAACCAGATACCTTTAGAAGACTGACATGCTACGTACTGTGCTAATGAAGCACCTAAACCAGATACCTTTAAAGAAAAAAAAATAAAGCATCAGAAGTTACATGCAAATAAATTATAAGGTCCAAAGAGGCCAGAGGTGGAAGCTAAGAAAAAAGTTATGAAATATATATACTAAATATATATAATATATAATATATATATAAAATCCAAAAAGGAGTTAAAAGAGAACATGAGAGAAGACATTTGAAATTAGAGACCAAGAATTTCCCACAATTGACTCAAAACCTGAACCTTAGAATGCAGAAGAAAATAATTTCCAAGGTTTATCCATATAAGGAATTTCACATCGAAATGCACTGTAGAAAAATTGCAGGACAGCAAAGATCAGAGGGAGATACTAAAGGCAGCAAAAGAGAAACATCAGAATTTATGCTATATATATATATATTAGGCTGGCAGCAACAATGGCAGCCAGAAGATCACAGAATGATGATTTACAGAGTTTGAAAGAGATCACTGTCAATCAAAAAATAGTCTAATATGGGAAAGAATTATTCAGAAGTAAAGCATGTAAGTACTTTGTATTGCCTAAAAAGATGCAGCTTCCAGGTACTCTCTTTTCATCATGACCTGCTGCAGAAAAGAGCATGGTGTACTGTTGTCTGTGAGATTTAAACGTGTAGTTTGCAAAATTGCTCTCAATGAAATGTACTTGGTTGTCTACAAGAGACTAGATAGATGTGATCAGTCTTGTCTAAAAGTTCTTTCATTCTCCCAGGTCCTAGCATTAGACTGAGTATGTGACACATGCTCAAGAAATACATCAGCAGAGAGATGGATATCTAGATCAATGATTGATGGATGGTTAGACAGATAGGCAGATACACACATACAGACAGATAGGCAAACATACATACACATATTTTATGGACTAACCTTATCATCTGCATCTGACCCTGACACTGAATATCTCTTAGGCAGAGTCTGACAGAACATAGAGACCCAAATGCTAATTTTCTGAATTTTCAGCTCCCAGATCTGTTAAGTGTTTCTTGGACTAAAGGAAATGCAGGGAAACAGCTTTATGTGTCCCTAATGAAGAGCATTTGTCTCTAGGAACACCCTTTGGGCGCCACAGTCATGTTTTCCAACGAAATCAGCTGATGAAAGATCTCCGCTGGGGTGGAGGTCAGGGTCTTTCTCCGAGTGAAATGTGACATTAAATGGCAGACCAGTTGTGAATATCTTTGTCCACCAGCCCAGAACTTATTTACCTTCTCTGGACACTGACCGAAAAAAAAAAAAAATAGTATGGCACACTTTGAAAAGTGTGTCCCCTTTTACTGAGAGAAATGATCTCCTCTCTAGGATCTGACTGAAAATCATGGGCAATTGAAAGCCTGGTTTATCCCTGTGGACTATTAGTCACCTTATAAAAGTTAATTTAAAACAAATTAATCCATAAATCTCTACATTGTCTGCAAATAGTTACCACTATAAAAAACCTAATTTAAACCCCTTCCCCTCTATTCTAAATTAGGGTTGCACTGCATTTTCGAAAATGTTTTTCCTACTTGGAATAAATTGCCAGTTATTTCCTTTCTTCCTATTTCCCAGTGGAAGTTCTAAGGGTAGTATGAGGGCCAATAACACAATCTCTTAGTACTCAAAAAGAGGGCGAAAGAACACATAGTATCTTATAGAAGACTTCATACATAAACTTGAAGTTTTGGAGAAGTTTAATTTTAAATGTAACTTCTCAGGCCATTCCTCTTGAAAGTCCCTTAATAGGGTTTGTTAGTTAACACTCTAGTAAAACTTAACATGTGGAAGAAAGTGGAATCAGAGGGCTAGATCTTTGAGACAGATAGGATTTTTACTGTTAGCAGGATCATTAACATTGGAATCCCAAACAAGAAAAAATGAGCAGCCTTCACTTACCGAAAAGGTTAAAAATGGCAACTTGAACCATTCATTAAATGGCTCCAATTTCTGCTGAAAACCAAAATGCAAACTTGATGGACTCTAGACAACTGCTTGAAAATATTTGTGGAGCACGGTAAACGACCAGGTTAAAAAAGACATTTCTTGTCCTTTTTAAGTTATGCCTAAGTAACTGGACATACAGTCGTTTGAAACACCAATTTATAATCCACCCCCCATCTTGAGGGATAGCCCGTTGAAAAGGGAACTTTTACAAGTGCCACTTTTGCCCAGAAAAATCCTGTTCCTTATGCTAAGTGAGTTCTAACCCTGAGCATTTTAAAAAACGGCTGCCTTCTAAGTCAGATGAAAACTCGGGTGGTAAGTAAATCAGTTAAATCCATATGCTTCCAGCTCCATTGTCTACAGCCAATAAGAACAAACAAGAGAGAATTGAGCACATTGAGGTATTTCAGGGAAAGGTGTTCCAGGGCTGTCATTCCATAATCTAAAAAAAAGGCACTTATCGAGCTGCTAATTATAAAGCTCCCCCACACCACTGTACTGATGTTAAATGGCACTGCTCCATTAGCTGTAATTATTCCATTTGTAATAAATAAGCATTAACCATTTTCAAATGTACACTCACAAATCATTTTTAAAGGATGAGTTTTATGCATTTAAAATCATATATTTCAAGACAGTCTAGGCAACACATCTTTGTGAAGGCCTAAATTCAAATTAGAAGAGCATTTTAAAAATTAAAATAAAACGCATTCAGTAATGGAAATTATTACAGCCTGCACAACCTTGAAAAGAGAGCCAGAGATGGGGAGAATACTGTGACCAAGTTAAGGAGAAAAATGTTTAGATGTTCCATGGGGGGAATGTATTAATTCTTCAAAAGACCCAGATTTCTTTATAGAACTCAGCACCTGGAATCTAGGAGGTGATTTGTATGGAAACAGACTTTGATGGTTGGAGGCCAGATGTAGTCACATAACTATACAGATGCCTTTGACCTCGATTCTGGATAAGGAAGTGAGATGTAAGCAGTCATTTGCAAATTCAGGGATACAGACATAGAAAGGCACTAGTGGTGGGACGGTTTGGATGTGGAGGAAAGAAGTGTCTAGAACAGGCTTAGAACTTCCCCACAAATGCTACCTGGAGACTGTTTGCAGGAGTGCAAGATTTCTTGTGCTCACCAATCCTTAGAACTTGACCCACCTTGCTTAAACTCAGAATGATTAATTAGCAGTATTACACAAAGTTAAGAAACTATGCAGGTGTGATGTGTACACCTTTTCTTACATACGCCTTACCATAAGGAAATTTATAAAACAGCAAAAAAAATGAATTAAAAATTATAAAGTTACTGTAAAAATATTGATAGATCTCTATGTGGGTAACCAAAAAGGCTTATGTTGATGTAAAAGATAAACCCCAACAATAACTTTTCAAAGCAAATAAAAAATAATTGTCTACTTTATCAGTGAACTTGGAGAGTCAAACTTCTGTTTGCTCCTCGTCTTATATGGAAAAGAAGTACCCACGTATTAGTGCAAGCCTTCCTAAATTTGTTCTAGGCGTGGGCTCCCGGAAAGTCTCAGTGCTTTTAATAATGGAGTAGAAACTATTCTTACATCTCAACTGAATTTATCAACACCAAATAATTTTACTAGCAGAAAACATGACATTATGTATAATAATATAAACTCCCATTCACGAAAAAAAAGTTAATAATAACAACAAACAGGATTAGTTTTAGTAAATCTTCTTGGGTATTGTGTGCTGTTCAACAGAAAACTATTGTGGCTATTTAAAATAATTAATATAAAATTAAAAATGCAGTTCCTAGAGTTCCCGTCATAGCTCAGCGGAAAGGAATCTGACTAGCAACATGAGGACTCAGGTTCAATCCCTAGCCTCGTTCAGTGTGTCAAACATCTGGCATTGCCATGAGCTGTGATGTAGGTCGGAGAGGCAGCTCTGATTGGCGTTGCTGTGGCCTTGGCGAAGGCTGGCGGCTGCAGCTCCAATTTGACCCCTGTCCTGGGAACCTCCATATGCCGTGGGTGAAGTCATAAAAAGACCGAAGAAAAAAAAAAAAACTCACAGTTCCCCACTTGCATCAGCCACATTTCGAACACTCAAGAGCCACATATAGCTAGTGGCTACAATTTTGGACAACACAGACACAGGACATTTCCATCACCGAGGAAAGTTCTCTAGGACACTACTTTCTAGAAGCACTGAGAGGGGGGTTTCTTAGAACCCCCTTACTAAGGGTTAGCATGGAGAAGAATCCACCTAGACAGTTCAGAGTTTTCTAGCCAACCAAAAGAGCTGATGAGCTGCTTTTATTACTGAGATTTTCTGCAGCAAACATGCTTTTCAAATTTGGTGGTTAATATATACTCCAAAGTTTTTCTTTCCAAGAAATTAAATCAAAACTTCAAATCTGAGGCTGAATGTCTTGGGAGGAGGTGGGAGGCTATGCACCTTTTCTGTGAACTTTGGGAAGAAGAGCTCTGATATTCTGATGACAAGAAACAGAACCTGTATAAATTTAAACAGATTCTTTACTCTACTTGCCTGGTGCTGTCTGTTCGTTGTGCTTCTGCCCTCACCTAAATGTAAATATATATTTTCTAAATGTCTCTTCCTTATCTTTGCCTATATGGTTAATAGCAAGCAAAGTAACTTGAATTTTCAAACACAGGACAAGTTCACGTTATTTCAAATATTCTCATCAAATGCCATTGTCAATTCAAAGTCTTGATGGTTTAAAGTTTTCTTCCAAACTATAAACATCAGGATTTTGTCTTTGTTTGCTTAAAGGTCTTTGTAACAATGTAGCACCCTGAAAAAGCATGAAACCTCAGGAGAGCAATTTTTTTTAAGGCCTTTTTTTTTTTTAAGGGCTGCACTCTCGGCATATGGAAGTTCCCATGCTAGGACTTACAGCAATGCAGGGTCCTTAACCCACTGAGCGAGGTCAGGGATTGAACCCACATCCTCATGGATACTAGTTAGGTCTGTTACCTCTGAGCCATGACGGGAACTCCTGGGGAGAATTTTTAACAGGAACTGTTGACCTGTTTTTCTTCAATATGGCAAACAAATCTTGATTCATAATTAAGTGGGGACCACTCCATTTAACATACTATATACAAAATAATATATTAATACATATGTGCTATATATCATATATATATATATATATACACACACACATAACATACATATATCTATAATGTATCTCATTTATTATGAAATGATACCTCAAGAAATGTGTTTCCTCTCAAATTTTTAGCTGAAGGCACACTGATCCAGAAAAATGGCATAGTATTTACTCTCCCAATTTATGGACTCTGGGTGCTAAGGATTGTTTGATGACATTGTTCTGAGATCTGCTCTGGAGCTGCAGGAAGTCACCGAGCATTATTCAGGAAAGTGGTCCCTTGCTGGTCTGGTCTAGTTTCCTTCGTACGGACCAAGCTGTGCTGGTGCCATGTGGTCCTTTGGTCTGTCCTGGCAAGTCCTGTTCTCACCCTCAAGGCCTTCATTAGAAGATTCTGCTTCTTACACACTTGCCCCAAACAAGATGTTTCTGAGCATCTAATCAGCTGATTTCTTCAGAAGGTTTTATTTAAGTTAAAAAAAAAATTATCTCTTTTGATATAGCTCTAGCTCTCTATCCTATTCTTCCCTAAAGTACGATTTTTTTTCTATCCCTACTCAGTCACATCAGAATCCCTAGTAGGGAGCAGCCAGGAGAAAGCATTTTGGCAAAGTTCCTAGGGCAGCTCTAAGTCACATTCTTAGGTGAGGAACTGTCCCAGTCTGTGTGTGACTCAGCCTGCTTCCCCGTTTATGGGTGTGCATCCTCGTCTTGCCGCTCATTCAGGATGTGATTGGCGTCAGGATATACCCCACCTTCCTGTGCTCCGCTGTCCTCATTGTCAACTTAAATGTACAACCTGAAAGGTGACAGTCAAGTTTTATTTGGGGAGAAATTAGGACTTAAGGTCAGTAGACAGCATCTCAGGTAGCCTGGAGAAACTGAGAAACCACTCAGAGGAGGCAAGGCTTGGAGCTGGGGTATACAGGAGTTTTTTGCGACAAAGGGCAGGTGGCGGGAACAAAAGAGGTCTGGGCTCACTGAATTCACTTCTTTGATATGCTCCTTAGCTGTGGGGGCTGGTATCCTGAGTCTTCACAGCCTTCAGCCCTGGGGACCTGGACCAGCTCATCCCTGGAGGTGGTTGCATTTGGAGATGACTGTGACATGCTTTGTTTCATACAGTTCACTGTAGCCTGGGGCTAAGTCAGATAGCTATCCAAAATTCCTCCCCAAAGAGGCAGGGGAAATAATATCAGCGTGTATGATAAAGATGAGGGGAAGGTGCATGCAGCCATACGCACATTTTACACAAGTTTGTTGCTGGTCCCCTGAAGGTTACTACTAGTCACAAGGAGCAGACATCACCATGGAGGATTTTAGTGTTTTTTTTCTAGATATGAGGAGATGCAAGGAACTGGGCACATAAAATCTCCTAAAAATATCTGACTATTTGAGGACTCATTCTTCTAGTTTTCCCAGTGCACAGAGTGTTTCATTCCTGATTTCCACCGTGAACTCTGCTCAGGGAGTGCTGCAGGTCAGCAGCTGCAATGGCTCATGATTAAACCCATGTAGAGGTAGATGGCAAGTGCCAAACTCCAGTTCATATCATCCACACACTGGAAATGACAGCCGTCTCCTGCAACTCTTGAGACACTTAATTGAGATAGAACATGCATTCTCTTTCCAGAAGATTTAGCTCTTCTCATTCCCCTGTGTTCTTTGTAAAGAGAGGGTGCTTTCCAAACTCATTTTGGTGAAGAGGCCTATTCCTACTTGGAGTCCAACATGGAAGCGGGTTCTTGATTGGGGAATGTCATTAAATGGCCCCATTCTCATGTTACTCCCACTTAGATTAACACTATTCTGTGTAGTTACTGTTAACTACCCTATGTCTAGTCTTGCATTGGCTGCAAACTCAGTTCATTTTATAAATTCTTGATTAGAATTCAGGGAGCTTCTCATCCTTCAAGAAAACCCTGAGAGAGAAAAGCTTTCACTTGAGACAACTGGATCGATTTGCTTAATTTGATTTGGTGAACTTTGAAACAATGATTGTTCCATTTTAGTGTCAGAGTACCTTCCTTCAGCAAAGGAGCATGGTTTGAGCACCACTGAGGCAGTCAATGACATTTTCTGAGCTTCTTAACTATAGCATAACAGAGGTCACGTGTAGTTCATCTAGGGGTCACTGACATGCCTTGCCAATAGAAAATATTTGATAAATATGTAGAGAGCCACAAATGAGAGAATAAGGTAGGTTTTTTTATTTCAATAGTAGTTAGTCTGTAATTCTTTATTTTGAAAAAATTGGAATACACGCAGTTCTCACCTTCCAATTATGATACACTTCAAAGATTCTGGCTTCATTATGTATTACGTTAGCCCAAACTTACTCATAAAGATGACCGAGAGAGGAACATACACAGGGGTTGCAGTTTTCCATGAATAATCCACAAAGGTTGTCCAATATTGCAAGTGTTTATAAAGTAAAATCTGAGTGCTGTGGCAGAGCCACTGGTAAGAGAACCTTGACAGATCAATTTGATTCCTGACAGTGCGAGGGGGTCCGCTCATTTTGAGCCATGTTATAGTGGCTCTGCGGGTGAAAAATGAGAATTACCCCACAGGCCTTCCCCAGCATTCCACAGCAGGTCTGGCCACAATCTAGCTAAAGGACCATGAGGTATGACTATCAACACTGGTTGGGGGTTTGGGGGGAAGTCATGAGATGAAGAGATCTTCTATTTCAAAAACACTCTAGGAGTAAATTCTGGAACAATCAAAAGTTAAAAAAAAAAACAACCTTCCCAAATCCTAGAAATAGAATGCCTTTGGCTCATTTTCCAAATAAAGTCAAAACGGAAGAGCCTTGGAAAATGCTGAAAGGCACACAATGTATCTTCTTCACCTCTCACCTTTCTCCTCCCCTCCCCCCAATTCTCCTAGACATTGTTCCCAGTGCCAGGAGTCCCCTGATTTCTTGTCAATCTTTTGTGATGCCTGAGTGATTGGCACTCTGTGAATGAAACTCTTCACACTCAAGTGTTACCTTGAGCTCTCATTTGCATTTAAACCCTTTTCTGTCTGTGGAGTTGCTAGCTTTTTTTTTTTTTTTTCCCCTTCCTGAAAAGATTTTCAAGCGGAACACAAAAGAGATCTGGTATGAGGACTAAGGTGTATGATCACCCCACGTCTATCTTCTCAGATCCAAAAGAAAAGCTCAGAGTACCTTTTATGTTTTATTTGGGGAAAACAAGAGGAATGGAAGGATGAAAGAAGGGAGAGATGAAACAAAGGGAGGGAGGATGCAAAGACAAAGGTAAAGGAAGGAGATGATTTTGGTTTTTATTCCAGAGTTGAAGATTTCTTCCCAGGAGTCCCTTTAAGGGGTAGTCTTGGGAGCTATAAAGGGTAGGGGAGGGATTCTCTCGGCAGTAATTCCTCTAGAGCCTGAAGGCTATTTCCTGTCCCCTCTCAATACAAGTGACTAGGGATCTGGTGACTCCTGATTCCCACAATTTTAACACACTCAGTCTTATTCCATTACTTTGTCCCACGGAATGGACATACACTCATTTGATCCTATATAACAATTTTGATAAGTGTTTTCCTATGCATGTCTGTTGGAATGATTTAAAATAATCCTTGTATGTTTTTCTATTGCACCAACCTCTGTTTCTGACAAAGTAAGCAGTTTGAATCCCTTTACAACAGTACTATCATTACAGAGTGTGCTGTCATCAATTCCTTCAAGCTCATCCACTCAGCTGAATACTGGGCAGGGAACTGACTAGAGACAAGGAGGGATCAGACTGACATCTCCCAGGGAAAGGTAAGATCTCATATGCAATTCTCTAAAGGTAGATTATGAATAGTCTGATCATCCTTGCACGTTTAGTAGGAAAGATGAGCAATGTTTGCTTTGAGCCCAGGGTGATGCAGGACACTTACATGTCTCCTCTCATCTAAGCTTCTTTATTTATTTCATTTTATTTTTTTGTCTTTTTGCCTTATCTAGGGCCACACCCGTGGCATATGGAGGTTCCCAGGCTAGGGGTCTAACAGGAGCTGTAGCCGCCGGCCTTCGCCACAGCCACAGCAACACGGGATCCAAGCCGCATCTGCAACCTACACCACAGCTCACGGCAACGCCGGATCCTTAAACCACTGAGCAAGGCCAGGGATCGAACCCACAAACTCATGGTTCTTAGTCGGATTCGTTAACCACTGAGCCATGACGGGAACTCTGAGCCTTTTTTTTTTTTTTTTTTTGTCTTAAGCTTCTTTAAACAGTCTTGACTCTGTCGAGTCAGTGCCCAGGCACTGTGTGGCTCTAGTCACATCTCCCTTTCTCTTCCACTCACTTTGTTAAAACTCACTTGATTTGAGTTTGTTGTTAGTTAGATGGCCTGAATTAATAGAGATGACACGTGAAGGCCCTAAGCATAGCATCTCAAGATGTCAACTGCCTGGAGGTAACTCATTTTACAGATTTGATCTAGCCTTTGGGTAGGTAAACACGCCATGCAAAGTCCACCAAAGTAGTTACTGTGGAACTGCAAAGTATCTCACACTTTCAGTTCTGCAGTGGTATTAAGAACTGCAAATTGGGAGTTTCCACTGTGGCTCAGTGGTTAAGAACTCTACATAGAGTCCGTGAGGATGTGGGGTTGACCCCTGTCCTTGCTCATGCTCAGTGGGTTAAGGATCTAGAGTTGCCATGACCTGTGGCATAGGTTGCAGATGCTGCTTGGATCCCTCATTACTGTGGCTGTGGTATAGGCTGGTGGCAGCTCCGATTTGACCCCTAGCCTGGGAACTTCCATATGCCCAGGTGCAGCCCTGAAAAGAAGGAAAAAAAAAATGTGTTAGAAAATTGCAAACGTTTTATATTAAGATAATGTTAATGACGATGATGATGATGGCTAAATACTTATCTTTAAACAACAGACTCACAAAGCAAGTCAGCCAAGACTGGCTGAGGGAAGAGCAGATTGCCATCTCCCTCCTCACTCTCATGCCAGCACGGAGTGGCAGGTGGAGGCTGGCACTACTGAAATTAATTCCCCCATGCCTTTTTGGGGGGTTGTTGTTGCCAATCTCCTTAAGTTGAAGTCATCTAAGTTAGACATTCTTACTGTGAATGTGTACTGACTTCCCAGCCACATCCATAACCAGAGAGCAACCCCGGCATCTTCTCATAAGGGTTAAGAATGGGATGTCATCGAGCATGGGCTGCTGACCTCTGGTCCCTAATGCATCTCCAGTCTGGGATGGTTTTCTTAAAAATGCACTTTGCTAATTATAAGGGGAGGATTCTGCACACAGGAGCGAATGCCTTAGTCGACATAGGAGTTATAACATAAGTTTGATCTTAAGAAAGAAAGAAATAATGCCACTTGGAGAAGCATGGATGAACCTAGAGATATTCATACTTAATGAAGTAAGACAGAGAAAGATAAATATCATATGACAGAGATTATATGTGGAATTTTAAAATGATGCAAAGGAACATATTTATAAACAGAAAGAGACCCACAAAGAAAACCAGCTTGTGGTTACCAAATGGGAAAGGTAGAGGGAGGGATAAATTAGGAGCTTTGGATTAACCGATATACACTGCCATATATAAAATAAACAACAAGGACCTACAGTGTAGCACAGAGAACTATATTCAATCTTATAATGAACTATTTTGCAAAAGAATCTCAAAAAGAATAGATATGTGTACGTATAACTGCATCACGTTGCTGTACACCAGAAACACTGTAAATCAACTATAATTCAATTTAAAGGAAAAGGAAAAACACAAGTTTTGAAGCAAGAAATGCATGAGGTAGAATCACAGCCCCACCACTCAGGAGTTGTGGCATAAAGCAGGTATTTAACTTCCCTGAGGTCTTCCTCCAGCTGTAAAATGGGCATAATGATACTTATTACAGATAGTAATACAAGGAAACATTTGAATAGCAGGTATAAAGTGTTTTTTTTTTTTAACACATGGATTTCAAAAATAAGTGGATTCTAATCACTTCAACGAGAGAAGCTGTTTTGGTGTAAGAATAAAATTGGGCTTGCGGGGACGGTCATGACGGGAAAAGCATGTTCATCAAAAGGACATTATGTGATGCACTTCAGCTAATTTTTGTCAGGCACGAATATATCTCAGTATTTGTAGATTTTCTAGTCTCTCAAGGAATAAGAAGCAGACATTTTCTTGTGAAATTTCCCAATAATTCATATTTTAAAACACCACCTCATCTACTGGCTAGGCTAGAGGGAACCTGTTTTAGAATATGGTTTGGCCCTTGGTCCGACTTTTTCCACCGCCAGCCTAGCAAATCATAAACCCTCAACATCTAAGGGTCATTATTATTATCACTCCTCTTACCACTAGTAGAAAAACAACCTCAATTGGAAACCACTTAAAATTGTATGACAATTTTCTGGTCATACAGTAAAGTTGATGTCAGAATCGTTAAAATTACCTGATGGCCTGAGATCCTGTCCGTTCGGATCTAACTATGAATTTATCAATTATTGCCTTTAATAAACAAGTTCCATCTTATCTAAACTTAAAGAGAGGCAGTCAAGCCCAACTGAAAATTCAGTATTATCCCATGAACATAATAACAAAATGCAACACATATGCCAGTGTATGAAGAATGCATTCTACTTGGAAAGCAAGAGAAAAAATGAAAAGTGCCTGTTTCTATGTATAAAGCATATACTATAAGTGCTAAACGCAGTTTTACATTATAATAATACATAAGCAAAGTGCTTATGATATATTTATAAACTTCCACAGAGAGAAAGATTTGGGAGAAAAAGAAGGAGTCGTGTTTAGTCATGATGAATTTTCATCCCATGAGAAGCTGAAGAGGCTTGTTGAGTGCAGAGAGGTACACTGAGCATTTATTTTGTCCAAGCTCTTCCCTTCTGTGATGCTGTGTAACAAGAGGTCAAAGTGACTCAGTATCCCTGAGTCTTATCTGTTCAATGGGAAGACAGATTAAGTTCTGCCTCAGAGGCTGATGGTGAAGAATAAAGAAATTTAATGTCAAGATGCTCAGCACAACGTAAATGCTCAGAAGGTCAGCCATTGGGGTGAAGTGATGAAAGTTCAACTAGTGAAATAAGTATATGGATGACTTGGCTTTTTTAATGGGCTAGCATTCTTCGTATGTTATCTATCTGGGAACAAATTACAAAAATAAAGGCTTCTGGCATTTTCCGATATTAACATCTATAAGGTAGGTTTTAAATGCCTTTATCCGGGACGAACTGTTAGAAGGAGAGATATTCTAATGCAACATTTTAGTGTTATGAACAAGGAGCTTTTGCCTTGTAAACTCATGGGGTGAAATCCTATCCCTTGATCTTCAAAGTGTGACAAAGAGCTATTGATTGAGAGCATATTGTCATTTAAATTACAATTAGGAATGGGTGAAAGGTGGTTATTCAACAATTCAAACCTTTCTTTTAATACTGTCAAGGACGACTTAACCTTCACCCAAACACACTTCTAAAACTTCTGAGTTTTAATATGTCTAAAATCAATGTGCTCTTCTTCAAGTAAGGGAATCATGTCATTACTCTCCAATGCTGAATTCAGTAGTTTTGCATCTGCTGGTGAAAATCTTTCAGAAAGATTTGCTCTGAAGTCACAAAACACTTGTGTCTCGACACAAATCTAGTACTACATTTGCACGTTAATATGAAATTAAATCATTCAGCGCATTTTCCTAGAGTAGAGAGTTAGAAAAGTATATATGTTTTCAAAAATCAAGTGCTATGTGGGTGATGTATGTTTTAATTTAGAGTATTTTAAATAGAAAACCACCCCTCTGAAGGCACACATTGCTGTGAACGTCATGTCTTTTATTATTGGCAAAACAATGCTCACTTCTAAAGGCATTAGGTGGTGCATCTGTTAAACAAAACAATGGACAGAATGGAACCAGTGTGTCTAGGTGCGTCTGAGTATGTTGTGTTACTGACTTCCTTGCTTTTTTTTTTTGCAATATGAATATATTCCATGCATAACTTGCTTTGTTATTGCTAACAGACAGACAGACAGACATGTGCAGACCTTATTGCAAACACAGACAGACAGATGCAGGCACACGCGTGTGCGCGCGCGCACACACACACACCCGCTAACATGCTATGCCTGCATTGGCAAAATGCTAGACTCAATCTCCGAATCTTGCCACAGCCAAGTCCCCTGCAGGTTTCTCAGGCATGCAGAGAGCATGAAGACTACAGCTTTGATCTCCTGCACTGAAGTATGTGTAGAATTTATTTTGTCAAAGCATTTCCTCTCCTCTCTCTTTCTCTCTTTTTCTTTCTTCCCCTCTCTCTTCCTGTGATGCACATGCACACCTGTTTGTTTCTGGGAACGGCAGGCATTTACTACGATGACATATTATTCCAGAAGTGCCTTTGGCAGCCTCTCGTCCTCAGGGCAACCATTGTTCTGGCAGCAGTAAGCCAGGGAACAGTGCAAGGTCACCCAGACCCAGAGTGCTCGGTCCCTTTCTCTTACATGGGGCAGGAGCTTCAAGGTACCCTTCATTTGCATGACACATGATGTCATGGAAGACAGTCTCCAGCTCAGGTACATAACAGGTAAGCCACAGCAGAGACAAGAGAGTTGGAGGTACCCGTAGTGGTGGAAAACCTACTACAGCAGTTCTGACAGCCTTCCTTTCTCACTGTCATTAGATGTTTTCTTCTCATTTGTGAAAGGAACCTATTAAAAGTGCCTTTTTTTCCTGCAATGCAATGGTTTGTCAGGGCATCTACTAAACAAATGGGAACATCCAATTTTCCATTTGATTTGAAAACGCAAGCAAAAAAAAATCACAGGTGAATTCCATCATCACCTAATGTGATTAGGAAGAGAGAGAGAAAAAAAAGATACAGAATTTAATATTGTCCCCCCAAAGCAACTTCTCTTATCAGAAAATTTATGGGGATTCACTGTAACCCTGAAAAATGGGAAAGAAGTATTTCTAGTCAATAGAAAAAGGCAATTTATGTTATCAAAACTTTAAGGATTTCTACTCATCTAATCTTAAGGAAAATTGAGTCGCACATTTACTAATACATTCTGTTTGAATGGCAAAATACGAAGTTAAAGGTAGAATAGTTTTTAGTGTTATTCAGGCAAATATCATATCTAAATATTTAGAAAATGAAGACTTAGGAATTCAAGATATTGGGGGGAAGTAAGATGTTTTACTGCCGCCTTGTGGACAATTTAAAAGAACAATTTAAACCAGTGGTTAATTTATAAATCTTGGTCAGTAACAGAACCAGAAAAAAATGGGTACGGGATAGAAGTGGAATGGAGTTAAATATTAATTAATTGAGTTTAGTGAGAATAATGTTTTCTTTTTTTAAACCCAAGGAGATCTATAAAGTCTTCAAGTGATTATGTCACTATATTTCAAGAAATTTCTGACATCCACAAACAGGAGATAGGGAGAAAACGAGGTGGAATTAAATATTGGTTAATAGAGTTTAGTCAGAATAACAGTATCCTGCTTTCTTTTAATCAAAGGAGTTCCATAGATATTTGAAGCAATTTTGCCATGATATTTCAATCTCAACTTCAATCAAATCTCAGTTACCACAGAATTAAATGCAGCACCAGAAAAGCGGTGATAAGAAAAACTGGACATATTCTAGGGATCAGTCCAGCAATTTAGCTTCAAATGTTTATTTAAACATAACTTGAGTTTATAAACTTGTTTTCTAGGGAGATTTACAGTGCTTTCTGATTTTGGCTGGATTGAAAAAGTCCAGCTCAACTTCCTGCAAAGAACATGCTTGTGTAAACCACCTTCCTCTTCAATTGCGACATGAAAAATTTTCATTACTTGCATTTTGAATTACAAACAAATGTCTAGGTAGATGCTTAATTTCAATCTAGCTATCAACATCACAGAAACGGGCTCCTGGAACTTTTAACACTATAGCACCACATAAATCCTTGTTGACAAAACATCAAATAACATACTGTAATTTCCAATTTCTCCTTGCTCATCTGTTGAATAAATATTTGAAATGGCTAACTAATCTATTAAGAAAAAAGGTGCCTGAGCACTTCTGAGTGGTGGAGCTAATTTAAAATTGAAAGAACAAATTAAGAGATTTTTAATTAAAATTGTTTCAACATATTATGTTGCACAATAAATGCTTTAAACTTGAGGTTGTGATTTACAATGATTTTGTAGCCACAACTGAGTCATCATATTTTTTTTTTTTGAAGGGGAAGAGAGGGAAGAAGCATCTTTAGTGAAACAATCTCAAAATCAAACTGCAGGGTAATCTAAATTTTGCTAAATAATCGAAAATTGAAATTATTCATTTTTTATTATGAAACTATCTTGATTTGAGTGAGAAGTGGGTATAGGAAAATTATTTAAATAAAATAAATATAAGTCTATATTCTCACCACAGAACAGTCAACCCTTTAGAAGCTACCAACCTGTATATAGGAATAGTTCTAATTTTTACTTGGTATTGAGCATGATAAAACTGAAGTAAATATCATTTTCAAAATTTCTGTCTCATTTCTGCTGTAGTAGAGAAATCTTTCATATCAATGAAGGATATACTGATCCCAACTGTTAAAATAAGGGTTCCATTCTAAATTATTTTATAAACGTGTTCTTGCCTATCATGAGTGGGATACTAGTCACTTACTTTTCTTTTTCTTTTTTTTCTTTTTGCTTTTTAGGGCCTTGCCTGTGCCATATGGAGTTTCCCAGGCTAGGGATTGAATCAGAGCTGTAGCCGCTGGCCCACGCCACAGCCACAGCAATGCCAGATCCAAGCCGCGTCTCTGACCTACCCCACAGCTCATGGCAACGCCAGATCCTTAACCCACTGAGCAAGGCCACAGACCAAACCCGCAACCTTATGGTTCCTAGTTGGATTCCTTTCCACTGAGCCACAATGGGAATCTGTCACTTTTAAGTGTCATTGAATATTCCATAAAATGAAGGCTACGAGGTTAAGCCAACTAGCCATGGTCACACAGCCTATCGATGGTTCTTCTAGCAGCATCAGTGACTTTGTGTTCTTCTCTTCTTCCTTCATACATCTTTGCGGAATCAATATCACCTTTTTTTTTTTTTTCCCCAGCAGGGGTTGGCAATGCTTTTGAGTTGTGCTCTAGCTCATGACTAAAGATTTGCTAATATTCAAGCAAATACTGAACAAGGGCTAAATCTGTTTATTATTTACTGGTTAATTCATTTAATAAATATTTACTTCATGCTTTGTGCTGGGCATAGTGCTAGTAATAGGGCTACAGTAATGGTAGAATGGTAATTGCTTTTTTTCTTTTGGAGCTTACAGTTTAAACATTAAGTTTGAGAAAGGAGAATCTGGAGGATCCAAACCTTTAGGTTGAATGAAGAAAAAAGCAGTAGCTCTGGAACCATGTGACGTTCAAGCAGCTCTGTTATTTTGTTTCTGAGAAAGTTAGAAGATATTTGTCTTCCACCTCGTTTCCTTTTCTGTACAAGCAGGTATACTGAGAGGCTGAGCATAAAGCATGTAAAGTTCTTGACCAAAAGTAGGTGTTCCACACAGAGTGACAACTATTACAAGAGGTGAGGGGGAGAAGGAGATGTGTAAACAATTCAGTGATCATGTGAAAAGTTCCATCCTAATAAAATTGTCAAAGTTTTCTGTTAACCCAAAAAGCAACCAGCTAAAGAAAGCTGGTGGAAATGTCACAAAGTGGTATTTGACTTGTGTCTCCAAAGATAAGAGGAAGACTGCTGGACAGAGGGACTTTCATGCACAAAGACACAGATGAGTATTTCTATTAGACCAGAAAGTTAGGGTTGGGAAAAGATTGCAGTCAGTTCTCAAAAGTCCCAACTTCACAGTTTAAGGGTCGTACTTTATAAATATTTTGTAACTTATTCTTCATGTATCATTTAGGAATCTTTGACTACAAATGTAGGCAAATGAAACTCAGGTAAGTTTGAATAAATATGGACTGTCTTAGTTCAAATAATCAGAAGTACATAGGGGCACAGGGTTCAGGTCAGGTTTGATCCAGATGTCATCATGCCCTGTTCTGCTATTCTCTCAGCTCTCCTTTCTTGCATGTGGAGAAGCTCCACTCCTGGCAACAACGATAACTGCAAGCAGTGAAGTCAGATCTCCTGGATCTAGTAGGGTCAAGTGTTCAGCCTATTACCAGACACTGTCCTGATTGGCATAAACACCCACTAAGGTTGATTGGCTGATTGGCATAAACACCCACTAAGAACAGGAAGACTCCCACCCATACCACATGGCTACAAATGAGAGAGGTAAAACATGGGAGCAGTTTGTTAGCCAAAGGGAAAAATACAACTAGCCAACATCTAATACTCTCTCCTTATATGATAAGAGTCTCAGTTGGAGCTGATCCCTGCAGGGCTGGCATCCAAGGCTCTTTAAAGTGATTAAACGAAACCAAGAAGAAACTGAATAAATATATTTTCCTATTTTTACACAAGGAATATATCATTGACACATGTTTGAGATGCGGCAATGAATGATATAGCTAAAAAGAATTCCAAAAAATTTACTCTCCAATTTATCAACGGGTATCCACAAAGGAAGGACTTATGTCTGAATCAAGAACATTTTAAGACTCTTAGAAGCACGTACTCCTAGAATTCCTCTTTAGTTCATATTTCTTTAGAGTCCATTTGTTTTTCATGTTAAACAGAGGCCAGAATGAGTTTAAATATGATGGCAGCAAGAAAATTGAAATAAAACATTTATTGTTTTTTTACTTTGTATTTCCCAAAATGTTTCCCCGGCGTAAGCTTCTAATATCTATAGCTGTAGATGTGTCATCATTACTTAGCTGGAATGTTTGCATTATTAGAACCACATTAGGCAGTAAGCAAAAACACATGCCCGGGAGTCTAGTTATGAGATTTGTGCATGTTTTCTTTGAGTTGAAACAAAAGAATAATGACCAGCAGCATACAGCAACTTAGCCTTGTCTCTATCCTATTAGGATCCTATTCCCAGGAGAGAGCTCTGGTTTTAAAAGCTATTTGCAAATGTATAGCGACTTTTTTATTGTAATTTTTCACAAAGCAGTTGCAGAATAGAGCAGGCGGGAAGCACAAAACGTCATGACTTTTTGTTCCCTGAAATGATTACTGAATGACCAATACCAAGTAAAACTATGATTTCTATTCTCATTTGGTAAGGCAGGGGGAATTTTCCATTTCTAGCTTTTAGCTTGTGAAGAATTGGTTTGGATAGTTCAGAGTGATGTTGTATCTTGATTAGCTGGGATTACAGTAATGTGCTTAAAGTCAGGCTGTAGTTTATTTTTATTCCTCAAGTACTAACATGTACGTTACCTTATCCAAAGTCCATATAATAGTTCCACTGAAATGCAATCTTATAATGTACCTCTGTTCAATGGTGTTTCAATATATCTTATTAGAGAGAGTCCCTAAATTTTTGACACTTATGTTGGGACATCTATTCATTTATGGCATGGTTAATGAGTCCCACTATGTTCTGGGCATTGTTTTAGGGCTCTGCAGATGTGGCAATAAACTCAACATCTATCCTTATAGAAATTATGCCATGAGAAGATCAAGGAATAATTATAAGTTGGAGGAACATTTTCAAAAAAGAAAGGAGAGGATAATTAGTAAAGAGAACAATGAGAACACATGAAAAGTAGATCTAAACTAGCCTATGAGGCAAGTGGTCACAGAAGATGTCCTTGAGGAAGTAAGTGGCTTGCAGGTTGAGATGAGATGCAGACAACTGAATTAAGAAGATGTGAGATTATAGATACACACACACCTACATACACAATGGAATATTACTCAGACAGACGTGGCTTGAATCTGGCATTGCTGTGGCAGTAACATAGGCCAGCAGCTGCAGCTCTGATTCAACACCTAGCCTGGGAACTTCCATATGCCACCCAAAAAAATAATAATAATGGGCAGAAGACCTAAACAGATATCTCACCAGAGAAGACATATGGGTGGATGGCCAATAGGCACAAGAAAAGATGCTCAGCATTGCTCATTATTAGAGAAATGCAAATCAAAACTACAATAAGATACCATCTCATACCAATCAGAATGGCCATCATTAATAAGTCTACAAATAACAAATGCTAGAGAGGGTATGAAGAAAAGAGACCCCTCCTATACTGTTGGTAAGGATGTAAGGTGGTGCAGCCACTATGGGAAACAGTATGGAAGTCCCTCAGAAAACTAAATATAGGACTACCATATGATCCAGTAGTCCCACTCTTGAGCATATATTCAGGCAAAACTACAATTCAAAAAGATATATTCATCCCTGTGTTCACTGAAGCACTATTCACAACAGCCAAAACATGCAAACGACCTAAATGTCCATTGACAGATGAATGGATTAAGAAAATGTGGTACATTTATACAATGGAATATTACTCAGAATGAAATAATAACATTCACAGCAACAGGGACGCAACTAGAGCTTCTCATATTGAGTGAACCAAGTCAGAAAGAGAAAGACAAATTCCATATGATATCACTTACATGTGGAATCTAAAATATGGCACCAATGAACCTATCTACAAAACAGAAACAGACTCACACACATAGATAAAAGACTTGTGGTTGCCAAGGTGAAGCAGGCAGGGAGTGGGATGGACTAGGAATCTGGGGTGAGTAGTTGCAAAGTATTACATTTAGAATAAATAATAAGGTCCTACTGTATAGCACAGGGAAATATATCCAATCTCCAGTCAATATTATATATGACTGAGTCACTTTTCTGTACAGCAAAAATTGGCACAACACTATAAATCAATTATACTTCAATAGAAAAACATTAAAAAACAAATATATTCTATAAGTATCTCAAATAATTTTTTTTTTAACAAAGTGGAGGTGTAAACCAATCAAGGTTTTGCTGTCTTAGATTCTCCCAACAAAAATGCCCTCTTACCAGGCCCTTTTAGATGTATTAAAATACGTGTTAGGGAGCTCCCATTGTGGCTGAATGGAAGCAAATCTGAGTATCCGTGAAGATGCAGGTTCAATTCCTGGCCCCGCTCAGTGGGTTAAGGATCCGGCGTTGCAGTGAGGTGGTGTAGGTTGCAGATATGGCTTGGATCTGGCGTTACTGCGGCTGTGTCGTAGGCCGGTGGCTACAGCTCTGATTTGACGCTTAGCCTAGGAACTTCCATATGCTGTGGGTGTGTGCCTAAAAAAAAAAAAAAAAAAAAAGAAAAAAGAAATGTGTTAAATAATATTTCAAAATAAGACTTCCTACTTTGAAATAGCTATGAGATTGAAATACTCCAAGGCAACTCAAACAAATTTTCTGTATTAACTGCCCCCCTCCCCAAATTGTGTTTGCATGTAGCTGACAAGACAGTAAATGCTAGAATTTGGGCCCAGCCTTCTCAATAACTGATCTAAATGGGCTGTGCATCTGATCAGACTTTGTGACGGCAAGGTCAGACTGAAGGAATTGACCTTGGTGAACTTCGCTAGAGAACATTTTCCTGCTGTGGCTGCCCCTTCTGTGAGTATAAACAGGACTTCAAAGGGAAGGGAAAGGTCACCCTGAGAGGGGTTTAAGCCACCGCCACTGTCAGCAGACCCCTTTCCCTACAATCAGCAGAAGTCCTATGGGCCCACCAGTGTTTTTAAAATACAAAGGAAATATTTTTGTCGTGTGGTTATTACAACCTATTACAACCACCCAGGAGAAACAGAGCCATTTTTTTTTTTAATCTTTTCTTGTGTAAGCAACAGGTCTTTTAAAGAGATAATTTTCGATGAATTTTGTTCTTCCTTTTTTTTTAAAACATTAAATGTTTTGGTAGTTTAAATGGGTTTAGTCAATGCGAGGCCATGGCAAGTCAGGGTGTCAGCAATGCCCCCAACCTAATGTCATTAAATGTTCAACAGTGACTTTAAAATAAGTAGCTTTTTGGAAGTTATGTCTTTGAAGTTTCATTAATTAGTCGTATCGTCGGGAATGTATGGCTAAAGTAAATTACAGTGTTTAAAATATCTACTCTTTCAATGTGAAAAATGAAAGGATCCCGCTACCTTGTCTTCACACTAATGAAGATATTATTAATTGGTTTAGCAAAAACATAGATCTAACCATAATGTGCAACAGTTATTAAAGATAATTAACTACAGATCATTGGTTTGAAACATCTAGTCCAAAATGATTTCTGAAGGGCACATTATTCTACGAGATAAAATAATTAAATTTCTAACTGCTGCACGAGACAACTGTGGCATATCTAGCGTTTTAATTTCTTTTGTTCTATTCTCAGGGTACTCTTACTGTTTTACGTTTTGAAAAAGCTACCCATGTTTCACAGTGAGCTCTCTGTTCAGCATGTTTTGCCGAAATCTTTCAAGTCTATGGAAAAATTATGATAGAAAGAAAAGGATTACAATGACACGAGACCTCATAAAAAGCCCAAATCAATTCAGCTTCTTTTTAAGGAAGAGGGGAGTACGGTAAATCAAACAAATAGAAAACTGAACAAGTTACTTTAATGAAATAGCTTTCAGACACATCCCTCACAGAATTTCTATCTTAAAAAAATGGAAAGTCTAACATTTGCAAAATAAATAAGGGAAAAATAAGGATGAACAAATGCCAGGCACCTGTAACTTAATGAATAATGTAATTATGTGCATAAACACAAAATAAAATTAAACAATGACGGTAAAAACAATTGAGGGACTAGAACAGAAGGCTGTTTATTAAAAGCTGTAAGATTAGAGGTAAAAACTCTGATCGTATTTTTTTAATTGCTGTATTTGGTTTTTAGCATTTGAAGATCAAATTAAAATCAGGGGGAGGGGGGAAATGAAGACTCTGATGCCACTAATAGGAGTTTTTAGAATCCTAAACAAAATTATGATCATAATGTTTAACAGTGCTAGTACATTAAAATTTTCATTGATGATCATGTTTAAAATGAGGTCTGAAGATCATCTTAACCTCAATTTGAGATATTCAAGTTTAAAATATTTATTGTACTGTCTTGTGGCCAGGAACTTGCTTTTTATTAAAAACCAACAATGAAAAATAATAGGGATATACTTTCTTTTTCACAGTAATTCAAATTTATATTAAGTCTAAACTCATAAATCCTGTCTTCATTTGTAGGAGGCCCGGGAAAAGCAGTGCATAAGTTATTATTTTGAGAAATATTATTAATATCTTTAATCCAGTAAGTGTACACTTGGTAAAGCAGGCTTTAAAAAAACATAAAAATAAAGGTGTTTCTTGCTTGGACTAAAGCTGAAAGACTTGACTGAATATGAAGATTTTTGAATTGTGAAGTTTATACTGATGTTGATACTTGGAAAGAACAAAACCAAAATATTTAATGTATGCCTTTTTGGGGTCTCATTTACCAAAAAATTCAGAAATCTCTAAAAAAAAATGTAATGCATGGAAGGAAAATAGAGTTTGAGGTTAAATATGAATAAAGTCACTGTCAGCTCCTACTATAGAATGTTTCTGAAGATATGTACTATGTACTAGCCCCCTAAAAAGAAGGGAAAAACGTTCTTTGGTCAGAAGTTTGAAAATACAACATACAAAATACTCCTTTTATAGATTTGCAGTGCACATAAACAAGATCAAAGGTTCTGAAAAGTCCCGCAATGACAATCTTCACTTAACCCAGGGCTTGGTTAAGCTCTTATTTTCCAAGAATACTGATTCACAGGTCATTAGTGTTCTGTATAATGTTTGTGAGGGTCCCTTGTGAAGGTAAGTTTGGTTTGATTTCAGGGCCCCCAAAACCGCTTTCTGTATTCGTCTGGGTCACATTCCTTCACCTGCGGTCACTGATTCCATTTCTTCTTCCTCCTGAAATCACTTTTAAGATTTTTGTTAGCTATTTACACCTCCATGAGTATTTAAGTTGCTTTAGTATCCTTCCTAGGGATATTTACTTTTAAATGTCTTGTTCTGATGGTAGAACAAAAGACTAAAAATAAAAGAATGTCTGACATGGCAGAGATGGGGGTGAGAGATTTTTAAATCTCCCCGACAGTGTAACACACAGTTCACTGCTCCTTGCTTAGATGGGGAGGCAGAAGCTCCCGTGAACAACAGTCTTGCCCAAGGACATGTAGCTGCTAACATCCAAGGCTGAGGCTTGACCCTCTTATTGGCAAATTTAGGACTGCATTCTTATATTTTTTACATATCCCTAAAGGTAAGTATCCTAAGTGGAACCAGAAGTCCCAAACTGGTAGCCTCCAAGCCGCATTTAGCATTTGGATGTATTTATTTGTCTGCCCAGTGCTTAATCAAAACATTATATGGGAGTTTGAGATGAGCGGATGCAAAATATTACATACAAAATGCATAAATAACAAAGCCCTACTGTATAGCATAGGGAGCTATTTTCAATATCCTGAGATAAACCATAACAGAAAAGAATATTATATACATATATTAGAGAATATATGTCTATGATAAAGAATTTTATATACATATATTATAATGTACATACATATACATATATTAATTTTATCTTCATATAACTGTATATAACGGAATTGCTTAAAAACAGAAATTAACACAGCACTGTAAATCAACTATGCTTCAATTAAAGGTTAATAGAGAATTACTAGATAACAGTTGGAATTCAGGAGATTCCAGATAAAAATCTATATTCCTTTTTTTATTTTTATTTTTATTTTTTTGTCTTTTTGCCTTATCTAAGGCTGCACCCGCGGCATACGGAGGTTCCCAGGCTAGGGTCTAACAGGAGCTGTAAATGCCGACCTTCGCCACAGCTACAGCAACGCGGGATCCAAGCCGCATCTGCAACCTACACCACAGCTCATGGCAACGCCAGATCCTTAACCCACTGAGCGAGGCCAGGGATTGAACCTGCAACCTCATGGTTCTTAGTCGGATTTGTTAAGCACTGAGCCACGACGGGAACTCCTATATTCCTTTTTTTAGAAAGCTGAGGATCTTGTGATATCAGACCCACTGGCTGGGGCTGTTATGGTCATCCAATTTACAGAGGGCAGCCCCTTTGTTCTCCCTTGAGTACTAGATCCCCATCAATCCTTAAAGCCCCATCTTGACATGAAGCCAAGAGTAGGTTGCCATTTATTGCCTTACTCCTGCTGGTGATGAATTTACACCAGGTTTGCTTCGTTTGCTTACATTTTGGGATTTCCTTTATTTTCAATCCCCGATCTCAACAATCTTATATTCTCACCTTTCTCTAATGGATATTTTCTGTTTGTTCTCTTTATCTCCCTAACAGGAGAAGTATTTTAAGTTGGTCACTGGTATGTTTTCTTGGGCAAAATATCTGGAACCTAACTGCACCTGACATTCCAGGTGAAGTCATGGGCTCACCCACTACACTACTCTGGGTCACCCCGATTAAAATCGTTGGCCATGTCAAATCCAAACTCACCAGCCTGCTGGCTATTGCCTCCATCAACGTTGCAGCAAGTGCATTTCACTCACATAGTATGGGGCTGGAAAGGCAATATTAATGTTAACTAGCGCTTCAATAGTATTCAATCAGAATACAGTCTTTCCCCTAAATGTATGACTCATTCTGCATCTTTCCATAGAAAAGACATCCCAAATACTCAAACAGTAGCTCAACGGTTCCTGACATTTAAGAAACCTGGATATTTCCTCCTCCACTAGATTTTACTTTGTACAGACTAAAGAATGCATGGTGTACAGTTTCAGCTAAAAGAGTGGAACTTTCCATGGGTCTTATACTTATGTTGATGGTGCACCAGCAAGTGATGAGTTTGAGTGAGAAAGGCAGCTTGCTTATAGTACATCCCTGAAAAATCAGAAAACTGAGGGGGTTAAGAGACATTATTAGCAGGCTTATAAATGCAGCCTGAGTTTTGAAAGCCGAGCTGTAGCTTTTCCTGCCTCCTTTTCGGATTGTCAGCTGTTTCAGTGCTCATCCTTGTCCTCTGTTGCTTCAGGAATGAGCTGAGGGGAGGTTATGGATGTGCTGTAATCAGATGGAGAGGTGGAGCCATCTGCTCAAACTTCCCCAGTTATTGTTGGCTCAGTAGCTGCAGCTTTGGTTTGGGTCTTTTAACAGTTCATTTAACTGAGGAGGAGGGAGTGGATTCTGAATAGGAGGCCCTTGGTATTGGTGAAGTTTCCTTGCAGATTGACTGCTTCTCTTTCTAACTGGCCCCTTCTAATTCCTTCTCTTTTCTCAAACCCACCCTTATCCTCTTTTCCTTTCTTTCTTGGCAAGGAACTGCTATTCCTGGAGGCTCTCTGAGTCAGTTCTTCCCAGCAATGACCCCAGGACACTCACCACCAACTATCACTTGCTCACAATATTCAAAACACTGGGTACATAGTGTCCTCTGGGGTGTTTTTTGTTACATTTGAACTGCATCCAATAATACTGGTTCTTACCAAATTGTCAATACCACAAATGTGTCTTGTTAACTTAGGTTTTCTAGAGTTTTTTTTTTTTTAAGACTATTAAGCATTACTTCTATTGAACTTTTTTCATGGCTTAAATTCTGGGTGAAGAAAAGGTTAGGTAGAAACTTACGTTTCTCAGCCCTTATCATTTATCTTTCCCTTAAAATTTGTCCTTTATCTTTGTTCTCCCCCATGTAAAATACTTCATCTTTAGGAAAATGGTAACTGTGTTTAAATGAGATAATAGTGAGTCCAACCCACTCTGAATGTTGCCTTGCTTTTCAACTACGCAAATGAATCCTTATACAGAGAAATATTTGATCTTCTGGTTCACTGACATAACCATACAATGATCTCCCTCCCCTTTTCCTTAGTAAAACATTTTTAGCTGGCAGTTTTCTATTAAAATTTAAGGAAGCAGCAAGAGCCCAAGACAAAGAAAAAGGTTTGCAATCTGAAAATGAACAGATAGAAAATAAAGCTGAGCCAATATTAAGTATTTTGTTATGCAATTTATCATAGAAAAAGTGTAAGAAACAATGCTGAAAGAGGAAGTGCAACTGAAAATTCCTTCCAAGAGGAAGGTTATGTTGCCAAGAAGAAAAAGGGGAAAAAAATGGGGTTCTGGTCAATTTACTGATTAAAAGATACATTATGAGATAGGCCACCATATTATCCCACCTTGGTGATTGCTTTTCCCCAACGCAGCTCAAATACACCACCGGACTCCTTTTCACCTCCAGTCCCTCTTGGCAGGCAAAGGCAACAAAATAGTTTGGATGGGAAAGATGGAATCCCTTTGACATTTCTGTGCACTTTGATATTTTGACTCCCAACCAACTTGTCCACATCTGTGGACAGGGACCACCACATTTAACTTATCTACTGCAGAGGTTCGACAACCATATCCTAATATACCAATCAATTTTATTTCAATTAGATGGTACCTTCTGCCCCAGGAAGGTTCAAGGGTGAAATTTTATTTTTTCTTTTTAGGGCTGCTCCAGGGGCATATGGAAGTTCCCAGGCTAGGGGTCAAATTGGAGCTGCAGCTGCCAGCCTATGCCACAGCCACAGTAACACATTCGAGCCCTACCACAACTCACGGCAACATCATAACTCAGGGGTGAAAATTATGATGACCGAGCATGTTTTAACAACAATCTTAGAATCAAGGGACAAATCTGAATCCTGCTGCTGTCAGTTACCAACTGTAGGGATCCTGAGAATCACCAAGATTATTTTGTCCACAGTTTCCTGTCAAAGAATTTTAACAAGACAATAACCACTTCATAAGGTAGATTGCGGGAGTTCAAAGAGATGACGATTAGGGTTGAAAACTCGAAGAGAAGCTGGGCAGGTAACAGAAATGAGAAAAGTAGACTGGGTATAAGAGTCTGTGACTCCTATGGAAGGATGCAGCCTGTCATCATCTCAAGACTTTCTGCCCCTCTAAAGGGACAGCTGTTTTATTCCATTCCAGCCAGGTTTTACTATGGAAAAAATGGAGACGTGGTCTTGCCAGATTTTCTGGGAAGCTGGAAATCCGGACTTCTATGTGAAACCTTCCAATTTTTACTTGTTGGCAACTGATTCAAATTCAAAGCACTATGCAAGCCAAACAAAACACAATAGGCCCCACAAAGCCCAGCAAGTTTCCAGTTGTGACCTCTGATAGAGGTGAACGTGTCTGTAACAGAACTTGCCTCATTACAGATATTCCCTAAATATTTGCCTCATCTTGCCCCTGGATGTGATATTCAACCTGAGAAAAAAAATAGATTTGATTTCTCTAGCAAGGTATCAGGTTACCCACTCTTAAGGGTCAGATGTATTTGTTAAATCATATACTAGCATTTTTACTTTATCTTATTGACCATGGAGATGCTTAACCTGGGCAGAGTTTGTGTTTGGGAAAATTTAATTGGAATCTGTGACTTTGAAACAGAAGTTTAATTTTTGTTAGAAAACACACACTTAAAAGGTAGCCGAGACAATTCTAAATCACATCAAGAAAAATTCACCCTTTCTGATGCTGGGCTGAGTTCCTTTAGTTTCTAGTAAGTGAGCAACTCCTGTCTAGAGTTTTCTTTGTCTTCTGAAGAGTGAGACCTGGTTTTAACTGGTCCATCTTCACGTGGCTCACTCCTTAAGCAGTTGAACTTACTTTTTAACTGCTACATGCCAACAAAACAGGTTGCTTAATTGGTTTGACCTTTCACAGTATTTTTTAATTTTTCAATCTTAGTTTCATAGTTCCATCTGGCCCTTTAAAACGACATCTGGTTAACTGTACTTAACCAGCTGATCACTGTACAGTTATTTTTAAATGTAATGTATGCTTAAACAGATGTTATTTTTATAGATGTGGATCTAAACTGCACTTGTGTACGTGCTATGTCTGCATAAACTCTTTCTGCAATTCAAATGTTGACACCCAAAATTACAAGCCAGAATGCTTATGAACTTCACTATTATGGTACTGCACTTTTGTGCTGCTTGTTAGGTAAACATCAATTCAGTCCTTTTTTTTCTCTCTTCATTGCACATAAATAAAACATTAGCATTTAGTTTATAAAGTGATGAACATTTTGCTGTGTTGGATTTAGCTTTATAAATACAACTGCTGTCAGCAAGAAAAAGGGATTTATTGAATAAATAATAAGAAAGCTAAGGGAAAATGAAAATATATATATTATGCAAAACATGGTGTCTGTCAACAGGTCACAGAGGAGGCTCCATGTTTTCGGTGTTGCTGTCGGAGATAATTTCCCCTCTGACCCACTGCGTCTGAAGGTTTCTGGACCTTCTTCTCACGGTGTGGGTCTTAGACTGAATCCAGAAAACACACTACAGAAAATACATTTATTTTCTAGAACCTCTGAAGGCTTGACTGTTCAGGGCATAATTAAATGTCTTGGGACAATCTAAATGTCTTCTGACAAAAGCAGGCAAGATGCTGAGAAAACGAGAAAAAAGAAAACCCCAATGGCCATTCAATCCTACAGTTTCATTTTGGTCTTTTTCTATCAGAAAAGAGAAAAAAAAAAGATGACAGCAGTTTGTACATAGATGGAAAGCTTTTCCAATCAGGCCTGCATCCTCATACCCAGTCTGCCTTGTTTCAGGGAAAGAACAATATCACCAGACTAAGAGATCTCTGAAGACCATTACAGAGAGTGGGTTGTTTGCAGAGGACACCAGATTGAGTCTGCCTCGAGACAAAGAAAGTGGTCACAGCTGAAAAAAAAAAATTTCCTGAGAACTTGAAAAGTCTCATTCTCAAGGTTAACAATTGCTGTTATCCATAATACCTCAGTAATTGATAGACATTTTCTCTCTCCAGAGTCCATTTTCTCTGAAAAACACCACCTAACATCTGTTCATAAACAGTCCTTCTGTGAAAACACTGACACAGGTCTTGAGCTTGCACGGGCTCAATTCCCCCGCCATGTGCAGATGGCACCATGTATTTATACAGCTGAAGCCTGGGTAACAGAAGCCCAGCCATATCTCCAGGTAAGACTTCAGGCAAACACGTGCGGCTGTTCTCAGGCTTCACCCCAAGTTGTTCAACGGGTTCCTTCTGACACAAAAGACAAATTGTTTCCCACTCACGTGCGAGATTCACCGGAAAAATGACCTGTGGCGATCAACATGTAACTCTACAGAGAGAAGGGCATTTCTAGTCTTTTAAAAAGATTCCACGGAACACATTAATGAAAAACTAATTAGGTTACAGAGGTATTTGGGAAACTAAATAGAACTGTGATGATTCAGTCGCCTTTTTTTTTTTTTTTTTTTTGGCCTCTATGCTTTATGTGTGATGTTAAACTGGAATTAATTATTGCCAGTAAAAGCATAAAGTTTGGGGTGAAGAATATAGGTAATTAATGTTCAACTTTCCCATCATGACCATGAGGGGAAAAATGTCATTATCGTGAAAGAACTGACTTCCCAAATAACTTTCTGTAGTTTCTTCTGTTACACACGAAATGATGATGGGTACCAGGATTGAATTTTTTTTTTTATTTTTTTTAACTAAGCATTTGTGGAGAAATAGTTAGGAGACTCTCAAGCCCAGGTGAACCTTCATTGCCTTTCTTTTTTGTTTTTTTCTTTGTTTTTGTCTTTTTAGGGCTGTACCTGAAGCATATGGAGGTTCCCAGGCTAGGGGTTGAATCGGAGCTGTAATTTACAGCCTGAACCACAGCCACAGCAACTTGGGATCCGAGCCGTGTCTGCGACCTACAACACAGGTCATAGCAATGCCAGATCCTTAACCTACTGAGCAAGGCCAGGGATCAAACCCAGGTACTCATGGATACTAGTCAGTTTTGTTAACCACTGAGCTATTATGGGAACTCCTCCTTGCTTTTCAAATCCAATTTCCCCATTAATCACCGAGACGCTGGTCCACTGGCATCCTCTAAAATTATTCTTTCTTAGAAACGAGATGAATTCCGAGGACAAGCATAGCCTGCCTCTCACAATTTAGGTAAACATTGACTTTAACTACAAGCAGGATGCTGGAGCTTCTGAAGTGTTTAGGGGACCTGAAGATCACCTAAATAAACAGAACAGGGAAGCGATACACCCACGTAGCCTGGGGTTTATTTGTACCTGTCTCTGTGACACAGCTGCATTGCACATCAGAGTCAAGACCAGGGAAAGACATCTATGGTACCTTAATATAATGTAAACTATTCATATTTTATTCTCCATGAACACCACAGGGGAATTCCTGTTATATTTGACCAGCTGGGGTCAAATACATTATGCAGTCCTTGGAGGATTTTTTGCCTTAGCCTCAGTCTCCATTTCACACATCAGCTTTCTGGCCTATGCCTTTCAAAGATGCCTTGACAGCATTTTAGGAGCCTCTGACTCACTCAGTATTCTTCAAACTGGTTTATCAGTTTTTGGCTACAGAATCAACTCTGATCAAGACTGGCAAGACCAAAAAAATCTAGCTATCCTTGACATCACTGATCACTAGAGAAATGCGAATCAAAACTTACAATGAGGTACCACTCCACACTGGCCAGAATGGCCATCCTTAATAAGTCTACAAATACCAAATGCCGGAGAGGATGTGGAGAAAAGGGAATCCTCCAACACTGTTGGTAGGAATGTACATTGGTACGACCACTATGGATAACAGTATGGAGGTATTTCAAAAAACTAAATATAGAACTATCATACAATCCAGCAATCCCAGTCCTGGGCAAATACTGGACAAAACCGTAACTCGAAAGGGTACAAACAAGCACCCTGTGTTCATTACAGCACTATTCACAATAGCCGAGACATGGAAAAATTTAAATCTCCATAGACAGATGAATGAATTTAGAAGATGTGGTACATACATACAGTGGAATATTTCTCAGCTATAAAAAGAATGAAATAATGCTTTTCACAGCAATATAGATACAACTAGGAATTCTTGTACTTACTGAGGTCAGAAAGAGAAAAATACCATGTGATGTCACTTCTATGTGGAATCTAAAATACAGCGCAAATGAACGTATCTACAGAATAGAAACAGATTCAAAGACATAAATAACAGACTTGTGGTCAAAGGGGAAAGGAGAGGGAATGGGATGGACTGGGAGTTTGGGGTTAAGAGATGCAAACTATTACATTTAGCATGGATAAGCAATGAGGGCCTGGGAACACAGGGAACTCTATCCAGTCTCTTGGGATAGACCGTGATGGAAGATAATATAAGAAAGGGGATGTGTTTATATGCATGACTGGGTCACTTTGCTGTATGGCAGAAATTGGCATGACGTAAATCAACTATAACAAAAAATATAAAAATTAAAATAAATATCAAGAGAAAAAAATTAGCCATTTGAGAATATGATGCTTCAGTGTCATATCTCACTGAAAGAAGGCAGATGAAATAAGGGACTTCTGGAAAAACTCTTCCAGGGACACAACTGCAGGAGTCTGTGTCTATATTATCGGAAAAACTCAGTGACATTTCTTGTATGTGCGTCTCTAGTTATTCCTCACAATAAACGTCAGCCAAAACAGAAAATCATCAAAATGAAAATAAAGTTGTACCTTCAAATCATACTGATTTTCACTAAGTATTGAACTGCACTGTTGTTTAAATGAAATCTTACAGTTAGGAGAATTAGAAGAGACCAAATGCAAATCATGTTTTACACTTGAGAAAACACACGTTATGTTAGGCCAAATTTTTCTGGTTTTAGTTATTAAGGTTTTTTTATTGATACTTAATTTTTTCCTCGAGAAAATTGAAAGTTGAGGGATATACTTTTACTTCTACCTGATGTATGCACATAATAATAGGCACCTAAATTTGTTGCAAGTATTTTTATCATATTCTACATTACCATAGTATAATAGGTTCATTATGGCATTATTTATAATAGTGGAAAAATGGAAAGAATACTAATGTCAAATAATAGAGGCCTGATTAAATAACTATTGACATGGGAAATTATGTCATATGTTAAGTGGAAAATATAAAACTAAGAAATTGCATATACACTCTACAATTCTCAACTATAGGCAGGCATGTGAAAAGAAACACAGAAAAATGTGACAATGTGTTAAAAATAACTTTCTGGATGGTAAGCTTATGGATTATTTTAATTTTGATCTCCTTATATTTAGGTATTTACAAAATGTTTTATATTGAACATATATTACTTTAATAATCAAAACAATGTGATGAAAAGCATAATAAAGATATTTTCTCCTAAAAAAAGCATTGGTTAACACCAGGAGTTTTAGCATCTCTGAGCAAGTGTATAAGTAGTTATGGAATATACTGAGTGACACTGTGAACAGAAATTTATGAAATTTGGAAAGAGCTAATTTAGAGAAGTCCTTTTCTTTCCTATAATGTACCTTAGTGTACAACTACAATTTTTGGACTAAATATTGAAATGATGTCCTAGGTGACTCTCCCTGACTTTACGAATCCCTCCCTCCCTCTCTTCTTTCATGATAAATATTTATTCATTACTAACTTTGTGCCAGGTTCTCAGAATTGGGGTCGGAACATAGATTCTTTCTCTTTTTTTGCATTTTAGGGTCACACCTGCGGCATATGGAAGTTCCCAGGCCAGGGGTCAAATTGGAGCAACAACTGCCAGCCTATGCACAGCCACGGCAACACCAGATCCGAGCCGGGTCCGCTACGTACACCACAGCTCACGGCAACGCTGGATCCTTAACCCACTCACTAAGTGAGGCCAGGGATCCAACCCGCATCCTCATGGATACTAGTCGGATTTGTTTCCACTGAGCCATGACGGGCACTCCAAAACCTAGGAATTTTTAGCCTAGGCAGCAAGATGGTCAATGACCAAGCAACAGGGTCCCCAGTGAATACACAAGTGATAAAGTCACAACTGTGACAGGCACGTGCACTTGATGAAAGCACAAAAAAAGATCTGACTGGTTGTGTACCAAGTGTGGGAGGATGGGAGAGAGTGTGTGCTGGCTTGATTGGGAAGACATTCCATTTAAGTCTTCTAAACAGTAGGACCTAGGAAGATTGCATACAGTCCGACCATTCTAACTTAACTCCACCTCTCAAAAAGGCCTGCCTTCCACAAGATTCTTCTTAGGACCAGCGATGTTCTGACTGTTTCTAAATACAGAGGCTTTATTTTGGAGATATGAAAACTTCGGATAGTTTAAAATGCATCTTTCATTTAAATGAAGGGGAAATTTGTCTCTATATTGTGCCTTGAAATGAAGTCAGTAATAAATATGAATATCAGACTGTGAAAAGTATTACTGAATTTCTAGAATGCTCAAATCAAATTTCTAATTATTATCAAGTAGTGCCAAAAGTTCGGTTATTCACAACAGCCAGGACATGGACACAGTCTAAATGTCCATGGGCAGATAAATGAACAAAAGAGAAGTGGTACATATATACAATGGAACACAGCTCAGCCCTAAGAAAGGATGAAATAATGCCATTTGCAATAATATGGATAGACCTAGAGATTATCATAGGAAGTGAAGTAAGTCAGAATGAGAAAGACAAATATTGTATGATATCACTTATATGTAGAATCTAAAATATGACATAGGAGTTCCCGTCGTGGCGCAGTGGTTAACGAATCCAACTAGGAACCATGAGGTTGCGGGTTCGATCCCTGCCCTTGCTCAGTGGGTTAACGATCCGGCGTTGCCGTGAGCTGTGGTGTAGGTTGCAGACGCGGCTCGGATCCTGCGTTGCTGTGGCTGCGGCGCAGGCCAGTGGCCACAGCTCCGATTAGACCCCTAG
>PVHT021183699.1:53247580-53305258 GCA_004024745.2 Catagonus wagneri | reverse complement strand
TTTTTTTTTTTTTTTTTTCCTTCCACCATGGCAACATAATAAATAGGCATTTACCTGGATTGACTAAATGTGGTCTTTTCTTGGGGCAATAGTAACTTACTGGTGATTCAATAACTGTTTTTGGTGAAGTTCTAAATAACGCTGAACCAAGGTTTCTGGTTTCCCAGCTTCTCTTTAAAGAGCAGATCTGCTGGCATCTCTCTATTAAATTCTCCTCTGTCCTGATCCATGCCTTAATTCCTCCCCTCAAAACAGGGTGTAGGTTGTTGAGGTTGTATGGGCAAATGGTATTTACATGCATAAAGTTACTTTATTATTTTCTCATTCAGAAAAATACACCTTGAAAGTAAATTCTGACTACATAAGACAAGAAAAAACATGAGTTTTCTTTCTTTTTTCTTTCTTTCTTTTTTTTTCATTTTAATGGCCACACCTGTGGCACATGGAAGGTCCTGGGTCAGGGGTCAAATCAGAGCTGCAGCTGAACCTATGTCACAGCCACAGCAATGCCAGATCTGAGCTGCATCTGTGACTTATGCTGCAGCTAGCAGCAATGCCAGATCCTTAACTCACTGAAAGTGGCCAGGGATCGAACCCACATCCTCATGACACTATGTCAGCAGTTCCACAACAGGAACTCCTGAGCATTTTCAAAAACATTGAGCGAGGAGAACTTCTGGGTAAGTGACAAGTTCAAAGACAAAGTAAAGTAAGGTGAAGTTCAATAGATGAGGCCTGAGAGAAAGACCACAAGGTAGGTAAATGGAGCAAAGCAATGTGTAGAAAATATTACAGTAAATTTCATCTCTTCATTGTCTGTCTGAAAATTGCTTCTTAGTTACTTGTCTATACATCCCTCTAAGGTGCTATTCCAGAAGGAAGGTAAAGATACTCTAGTACTAGCTGTGTGACCTTGTGCAAGTTACTTAACCTCTCTGTGTTGTAGCTTTTTCATCTGTGAAGTAAGGCTAATGCAAGTACATGAGTGCACTTTTATAGTCCCAGCTTCACAATACAAGTAAAGACAACTTTCAAATTCCCACAGTTCTTCAAGCTAAACCTCCCAATATCCTGAGTCATTCCTCAAATAGAAACTTTCAAAGATCCTCACCATCTTGATCACTCTCCTTTTGTCTATGGCCAAGTCTGAAGGTCTTGGATGAACTCTGTATGCTCAAAAAAAAAAAAAAAAAAATGTGTGAACTGCACAGAGTAAGACACAGTAATTTTCCTCTCTGCTTTCATCCGACTGAAAACTTAAATAGTTTTAAATATTCAGCTTTCTGGTTTTATCTGTTTTTCTTCCTCCCTTTGTATTATTAAGTCTGATAAACGTGTCGCTGATTTTTTTTTGACGTCCTCACATCTGCTGATGCCTGGGCTTAGTGCCAGTGATACAATGTGGTAACGCCTGTTCTAATCCATGCCTTTATCACAGTGTTAAAGTGGAGAGAGCCATGGGTTTGCCTTTATTTATAAGCCAATATTCTCATATACAAGGAATAACTATATTGTAAGTCCATGAATTCAATCCCCCACTAGGAATGAAAACAGTCTGAAGAACCGGATTTTCCCTTTAAGTCAGTTGTGTGAGTGGAAAGAGGAGCAAAGCTGTTTATGGACATTTTATAGACCATGATTTTGCGTGAGGGGGAGATGAACTCAGGCATCTCTGCAGTGCTCATGTGGTCAAAGTTACAGTTATCACAAATACTGTAGAAAAAGAAACTTTGATAAAATGTTGAATGTCATGATTCCTATGTAACAATTTTGCCCACGATTTATGTGGTAAATAAATACGGTCATCCTGGAGACATGGCATTTTGTACTCAAAACCACAGACCTAGATTAGGAATAGGAGATTTTTGGTTTTTCTTTAATTTTTCAAAATGAGGTATTTTTGATTTACAATGTCACATTAGTTTCAAGTGTATAGCACAGGGATTCAGTTAAACGTGCATGTGCGCGTGCGCACACACACACACACACTATTCTTCAAATTCTCTTCCCTTAGAGGTTGTTACAAAATATTGAATGTAATTAACTGTGCTATATAGTAGGTCCTTGTTAGTTACCTGTTTCATATGTAGTAGTGTGCATATGTTAATCCTAGACCTGGATTAAGAATTACCCCTTCCCTCACTACCTCTCCCTTTTGTGAACCTTAAATTTGTTTTCTATGCCTTTGAGGTTTCTGTTGTAGAAATAAGTTCATTTTTATCTTTTTTTTGTTCTTTTTATCATGGCACCTGGGCATATGGAAGTTCCCAGGCTAGGGATAGAATGGGAGCTGCAACTGGGGTCAACACCACAGCCACAGCAACCCTGGATCCAAGCTGCATCTGTGACCTACTCCACATCTTGAGGTAACACCAGATTCTTAACCCAATGCGTGAGGCCAGGAATTGAACCCTCATCCTCATGCAGACCCATCAGGTTTTTAACCTGCTGAGCCACAACAGGAATTCCTATATCTTTTTTTTTTTTTTTAAGATTCCACGTATGTGTGATATCATATGATATTTGTCACAGGACACTTTTGTTTTTCTTTTTTAGGGCCGCACCCACAGGCACATGGACATTCCCAGGCTAGGGGGTGGAATCAGAGCTGTTGTTGCTGGCCACAGCCACAGCCATGTCAGAACCAGGCCACATCTGTGCCCTGCACCAGAACTCATGGCAATGCTGGATCCTTAACACAATGACCAAGGCCATGGATCCAACCCACATCCTCATGGACACTAGTTGAGCTCCTTAAAGCTGAGCCACAATGGGAACTTCCTGAAATTTTTCAAGAGAAAAAAAAAAAAGAAAAGAGAGAGAGAGAGACTGTAAGTACAACAACAAAAAACTATGAAGTGATTTCATGCTCAGTGATACAACACTTCTATTTCACAGAAAGAGTGTACAATGGGATTTAAACTGCAAGGTAACAAAATAGATGACATTTTGTAATTTCCTCTATGCCCCAGTTTACTCAAATACACATGTTCAAATATTGATTTCTGAGCTAATGTCTTAAAAAATCTTTTAAAAACACATGGTTAATATATTTTCATTTGTATTTTTAAAGCAACTCCTTCCTAACAAAAACATTTAACAAGAGGAAAATACAAAGAATGACTAGAGTTTCAAAGATTTAAATCAGATAATTCACATATTTAATACAGCCAGAAACTCTTAAGTGTTGTCACTGGGAGGGTGACTATAATGTAAATGAACATTTTTAAACATGATGAAGCAACAAAATTTTGATCTTTGTTGTTCATCAAATCAGAAAGAAAGTAATAAAATTCAGGAAAGTTAGATTTTTAACAGACTTTTTTTCCAATCCTGGTAGGAATGTGATTTTAATAAAAGATTCTTCCATGTAAAACCTGTGTATAATAAATAATATTTAGTAAACTAAACACCCATTTAAGAGATGGCTAAAATCCCCCAGCAACATAAAGATTGTCTTTGTTTACCTTATAAAAATCATCCTCAGAGCAGGCAGATAATGCTTAGTTTTATAAGATTCATGCCTCAGTGATGAGTTCTCATAACCAAATAGCATACAGAGAGCAAAATACCTACACAGTCAAACTAAATGCTAAGAAATTTGATGCAAACAAAGGGAATGCGTTACACAAACAAATCTGAAGCTTTGTATCACAGAAGTCAGATGGTTCCTCAGTATTTTGAAAACAGGCACCACGAAGTTGTCTTATAGTGGGTTCAACTGAATCCAGAGTTTATATACAGTCACTCTACGTTCATTATCTCCTGCCTGATTTTCTTACTTTGCAACTTCATTCGCAAAGCCGAGCTTCATTCACGCTTGTAAGTACACATTGTAAGCACTCCCAAAAGAGATAAAACAACTCCAACTAAATAAGATATTTTAAATTATAGGGTATAAAATTTTTCCTGTTTTACCAATAATATGAGATTAATAATATAGTAATAGTCTTTCTTCTAAACTGTTCTTAAATAAATTATAACACACACCTCTTGGGAAAAAAGGCTGAGCATTATGTTTGGGTTTTTTTTTTTTTTTGTGACCACTCCTACAGCCATATAAAACCTCCCTGGCCAGGGACCGAACCTGTGCCACAGCAGTAATCCAGGCCACTGCAGCTGACAATGTCAGATCTTTAATTCACCACACCACAAGAGAACTCCTAAGACTTCTGTCTTTTGCAGACAAGTAAAAAGGAACAATGTGTCTGAATAAACTTTTAAAAAATTGCTTCTTTTCATGTTGTAAGTTTTGTTTATCGCAGTTAAACAAAAGAGTTACTACTCTTGCACAGTAAAATGGTGGTAGCAAATCAATAATTGAATAAATATTCACAGTAGAAGGACCCGTTATCATCAGAAACAACAGAACATGTTAAAGGAATATTCATTAGGGAAAACAAAATTATTTCTGTATATCTAAAGTGACAAAAGTGTAAATCAACTGAGGACCCAATACAGAGCTGAGAGATGACAGTGTGGAGAAGCTGTGATCTTGTGAATTTACACTTTCTGAACCCATGACAGTGGGTCAAGGAGGAATATCAATATTCCATATTCTGCATGACTCCAAGGTTTTTGAAAATTTTGAAGTTGCAGAATATATCATTGACAACTAATCTTAATTTTTTTTTCTGGTTTAAATGTTAACTTTTAATTATCTCAAAAATCCACTAAACTTTCACCTAGAAAAAGCACTAACGATTGCCTTCTGTTTTTATCATTCTCATATATTTACTTGCTTTTATTTTTAATTTTTTTATTGTTGCTTTACAATGTCCTGTCAATTTCTGCTGTACAGCAAAGTGACCTGGTTATACATATATATACATTCTTTTTCTCATATTATGTTCCATCATGTTCCATCACAGGTGATTAGATATAGTTTCCCCTATACAGTAGGATCTCATTGCTTATCCACTCCAATGCAGTAGTTTGCATCTACTAATCTTAATGTTTTAATATGAAATTCTATGATAAAATGTTTCACACTCTTAATAAGACAGAAAATATACTACATTATCACCTCAACAAATTAATATCATGAAAGCTGTCAGAGTACCAAAAAAGTAATGGAATCCCATACATATTTTTTGAGTTTTAGATCACTTATTAGTTTAACAGTTTACAAGACAAAATTCTAGTTTTGATGGAATCCTGTTTTTAAGTTATTCAAATAGAAAAAGAATGCATAAAAATATTTTCATGTAAAGAGATATTTAACGTCCAATGTGGCAAAATATCAGACATTTTACAAATTATATTTGTATATTCCTCTGTGTCCACGTATTATTCATATATAACTTTTGCTTGGATCAGACCACAGATTCAGGCATTGAATGGTCTGAATTCAAATCTTAGCTTCACTAGCCACTGGCTCTATAACCAACCTCAGGCAAGGTTATATCCTTGTTCTATGAGGCTCAGCTCTATTTCTGTAAAAAATGGAAGTTAAAATCCATAAAATAGTTCATGAAAAATGATCAATAAATGAGGTTGCTATCTTTTTATTACTATTATTATCATCACTACTACTGCTAGCCTCTAATTATTAATCCTAAAATTCCCATTAAAATACTTCTCTAAAAACAACAGATGGAATATTTTCAACGTGGGGAATAGCACAATTATATGAATGATTTTAATCTGTGTCCTAGGTATGTGAGGTACTACCTTTGTGATTTAAAAAAAAAATCCTGATTCCTAAATTTTTTTTTGGTTTCCTATCTGTAAAAAGGGGATATGAATGCTTGCCTCTGGGTTTTAAGTGAATTAAATAAGATTATGTATGGAAATCATAAAACACCCTGAAAAGGCTAATAATTGTGAGGAAAGTAAGCAAATACAACTTTTGAAAGAAAAGATATCACTATTAAAGGTCTATAAATATTGTGTCGGTGAAGCAATTTTTATGATTTATGTGCGTTTTATCTGTCGGCTTATCTCTATACACTGTGGTATTAAATGTATTACATTAAGTAGTTGAAATCAGATTGAATACAATTCATTCTGGTCCACTTGCTGAAACATGCCAATCGGATGTTTTCCAATTTTCTCACATAATATTTCTCTTGTCCTTTGGGGTCATGTGGTAATTTCTGCAGGGAAAATAGTCTAACCACTGTAAAACTGATCAAAGTGTGACTACGAATACTGCCTTAGGACAAATGATTTGAACCCTTCCATTATCAAAACATCAGCAAATGTTCTCTTTTATGCACATGTCAATGAGGGAACATATGCTAGTTGAATTCCCTTCCCGCTTTGGAACACCTGATCTACACCTGACACGTATAATTGAATTCAAGAAAAAAAATTGACAAATGATGGGAACTTTTAGGAACTAATTAACAAATTCATCTAAAAGACAATAGCTAAAACCTAGAAAGCCAGAAAACATGTGGCATAGTCTTAACTGTAAATCCATTTTGCAATTTGAGTTAATGTGCCTGTCCCTAAAATATTACTATATATAAATATTGCTGTTGTACCTTTCCCAGAATTATGTATGGTGGTCCATAAACCACCCCATGATATTTACCACTGAAGGTCATTTATATGTAGTTTTAAATAATCCCAGCTTGATTTTTGTCATGTATTGGCATAGTTCATGTTTTTTAGATAAATGCTTCTATTTTAAAAGAAGATTTATATCTTATTTTGCTAAATGGACTCTTCAAGTAAAAATAGGTAAAATATTCGCTTTGACAATGAGGACATTATATGCTTCTGTCTTTGTGTTTCTGTGAACACATGCATATGTGTACAGTACATATCTCTAAATGAAAATTAAGCTTTAAAATATAATGTACTGAAATATGGGATTATTGGTTTATTTTTTCCATCTTTTTGTATTAGTTGATTGTCATAAGCTAAGTCGTGGTTTGATGCTTTCAATATAAATTTTTTTTTTTTGCTTTTTTTAGGGTCGCACCCATGGAATTTGGAAGTTCCCAGGCTCAGGATCGAATTGGAGCTACAGCTACCAGCCTACACCACAACCACAGCCAACGCCGGATCCTTAACCCACTGAGCAAGGTCAGGGATCGAACCCGCATCCTCATGGATCCTAGTTGGGTTTGTTAACCACTGAGCCACGAAGTGAACTCCCAGAATATACACTTTAAAGATTACAAATAAGTAGAATGGTCCTGGCCCATTGCCTATGTATGTGTCATTTAAGTGACGTTGCAGTAAGACATACAGGATAAAAAAAGGAAATACAGAATAAAAATGTCAATTTTCTTCTGAAAATCTAAATGTAAAACTATCCACGCTAACATAATTTTAAAAATGGCAAATAAGAATAATAACATTAGTTATAAAACAGAGAAAGCTATGACTTCTTTCATTGGCAGTCAGTTGATTTTGCCTATTGAGTTAATTTGGTTTGGAGAATGCCCCCTGTACCTCCCAGCATGGAAGTGTTTCTATTTCCCAGACTAAGATTCAGAACAACATGAACCTATGCCTTCATGCAATGATTTTCTTTATGGAGAGTTTATTATCATTTAAAAATAGTCTAAAATCCAAATGGAAGATATTCCAGAACATTGGGTAATATATATACTACATGTACTGAGGGCTCCTTGTCTATTTAAAGAGCCAACATGTCATCTTAACTTTGTTTAGCCTAGTGTCAATGCTCACAATTCTAGGTTTTCAGCTCCCGTGGTTTTATTTTCATCAATTTATTACTGTTTTTATTTTTCTATATCGTGTCCTATTAAATCATAAATAAAAGTATATGTTGATAGAGGTATTCTAAACATATTACTTTGACTAATAGGAGTGTTTATTTCCTTTAAACTCTAAATGACATACTTTGCCCCAGTTAAATGTTGCCCAACAATATAACAAAATATAAATCATCTGGTGGAACACAGGTCCTAAAACATAATCAAATCTATATTCATATTAACTAATGGAAAATTCTTTGCTGCACTGTTTGAGAGTGTATGCTTCATGTTTTACTATTGTTTATCCTTCAATAACTTATCACCCTTCTTGGCCTTCCAAAAGTTCCTGGTATTTTACTAGTTTACACTTCGATTGAAAACTGTTCCCAGAATTGCCTTTGGCATTAGGCCAACAGCTGTGATAATCAGCTATAAGATTTATTCCAATAGAGAAGTGTTATAAACATAAGGAATCATAAGGTAGCACACTAAAAATGAATGCTGATGCTTGCTTTGAGATGGTTGAAAACTGTGTGTGCCTTCAAAGAGCGCTAATGCCAGTCGTTACACTCTTCAGCTACGTGTCAGCTTTGATTTTGTGGTAAAAGGCATGTTCATTAGATTTGGTGATTTGATATTTGGATTAATCATGATTAGCTGATTTAGCAAAGTGAAATGATTTCATTTCACAAAGGCAAATAGAGAATGCTTTAAAAGCCCCACCTTTACGGAAATTAAGAGATTAACTGCTGTACATGATCTGACACATTTACTGCAATAGGATATATTGTTATATTGGTTGATGGGTGGAGGAAAAGTACAAAGGAAACCCCCAAAATTCAAAGGGAAACAGTTGGCAGGTAAATGTGCCTGGCTAGAATAGAACAATAAGGAGAAATGAAGTGAGTGGAAAACAGGACACGTAATTATTTCTTAAATAAAAGACTCAAAAGCAAAGAAAAGTAACAGAGTTTATAGAATGTTGAGGAGAAAAGGTTGCAGAATATTCATCTTATGTAGGGGGAAAGAAAATTGATGCTGCTGAAACATGGGAAAAGAATAGAAATAAAATCCCATTATGGTAATTTATGGCTACATAATGACAAGTGTTTGGGTGAATTTGGGGAGCTGAAGAAGAGTTAACGAAAAAGAGGGTCTAGAAAGCACAATGTCAAAACTGCAAGAGTAAAATGCATTCCACAGTATTGATCCCTTGGGCGGGTCCTATGAGTACCCTAAGGTCATTCAGAGTTCACCAACACTTCTTCAGGAAAACAGCCTCAAACTCTCAAACATATGTTGAAAGAGCTCCCTTTACTTTTCCTTTTTAGTATGTGTCACAATGTACAAGTTCTACCTGAGCCATTATATAATTTGTGCTCCCAGGGGCAACTGAACAAGAGAAATTCTGGTAGGCAATCTCACCTCTAGAGCACAGAACTTACTGTAGCACCCTCAGGATAGGAGGCATTCAGAAACATTTTTTGAATGAAAAAAATAAATGAACAAATGAGTACAGGATTGACTGAACAGACTAGCTACCCTATGTTTAGTAATCCTGCTTGGAATTAAGGACTAGAACAACAGCAAGAGAAAGTAAGGCTTAGATACAGAGAGAAAAGGATTTTTCTGAAGGGCTTGCAAATATCTGGGGAAGAGGCACAAGAGGAAACCTGGAGAAACAGAGCTCCAGAGGTCAAAAAAAATAAACATAGACAGTGAGGTACATGTGAAATAGAGGAGACAAACAAATTAGAGTTGAAGTGTAATTCCACACCAAAAGAGGCATCACTTACATGTTCTGAATATTAAAATTTCAAATATTATAAGTATTGAAATTATAAATAGTAAAATAATAAATTCTTATACTTTCAGCTTTTATCCAGAATAGAGTGGATTTTTTTCATTCAAACTTCTTTTAATTTTTTTTTTAGGGCCACACCCATGACATATGGAAGTTCCCGAGCTAGGGTTTGAATTGGCCAGGCAGATGTAGGCCAATGACACAGCCAAAGCAGCACCAGATCCCAGCCACATCTGAGATCTACACTGCAGCTTACAGCAACATCAGATCCTTATCCTACTGAAGGAGGTCAGGGATCAACCCGCATCCTCATGGATACTAGTTGGGTTCTTAACCTGCTGAGCCACAATGGGAACTCCCATTCAAGCTTCTAATGAAAGGATAACCATAATTTTCATTTACTGAGTGCTTATTATGTGCCAGCTATTGTCTGCTTCTTGAGTGTGTTTTGTTAATCCTCATGAATACCACAAGTGGGAATTACTATTGTTAGGTACATGTCCTCACTTTACTAGCTCATTTCTCTCTCACTTCTGACTACGGATAGCCCACGTTCCATCCCCTACTTCTCTAAATACTTTATTAAGAAGGTAGCTGAGGTCTTGAATGTGGCCAACTCTTCATAGAATATTTTTCACTTTTTCACAAACTAGAGAGCAACTGAATGGAGAACCAGATTTAGAAAGGCATGGCTGATATGCTGCCACTCTAAGGACATCTCTGTAGCCTTTTTCTGGGTATTGATTCAAAAGAGAAGGCCACTTATTATGTACATAGCTGTGCCAGCCAGGTGAATCCTAAATGACAGACCACAGTTGCTAAAAGCATAAGTGGTAGCATGAAATGAGCAAGTTTGATGACTTCCTTTCTGCCTATCTGGTTAAGCCAGCCCTTGGTCTCTACAAAGCACCACAACAGGACATCCCAGTAAGAAGATGAGGAGTAAACATGGTCCCAGCCGTACAGACCTGAGTTCAGTCCTAGCTACAACTGTGGGGGCCTGAAGAGGCATTTCAGCCTCACTGAGCATGGTTTCCATGCTTGTAAAATTGGGGCTAACAATACATTCTTTGCGGATGTGATGGAGACATGATATCTGATGTTCAAAAAGTGCCTAGTGTGGTGCCTTTCGCACGGAAGATGCTCAATAAAGGGAAACTAATGCTTTTACTATTAACAGAACATGTTCAATGGCATATTTTTTGAAAACTGCTATCAAGTTGGGGAAATAAAATATTACAACAAATGATATACAGAAGAGCAGAAAATGCACTTGTTTCACTAAGTTATCACTTTTTCTTATCTCCTTGTTCTTTTACGTGCTCCTTTATCATGGGTGAATAAACTGTTCCCCCTTTCTGTCTTTACTCTCCTTCCCTCATTCACTTAATCTATTTCTAAATCTCAAAGTGCTTCACCCCACTCACAGATGTCTACTCTCTTCAAGGAAATTTTAGGTCATCACTGTGAATTCAGGAAGCCTGCTTTATATTCATGGTCCCGTATCTTATCTCAAATCCAAATTAGTATTTCCACATCTCCCACTTGCATCTTTCTCCATCTTTGTCAAAGGAAACATCATGCTCCAATGTCCAAGACCAGAAATCTTTCACTCCAGCAAGTCCTTTTTTTTTTACAGTCTTTTGAGGGCCACAGCTGCAGCATATGGAGGTTCCCAAGCTATGGGTTGAATTGAAGCTTCATCTGCCAGCCTACACAACCACAGTGACAGGGCATCTGCAGCCTACACCACAGCTTACGACAACACCAGATCCTTAACCCACTGAGCAAAGCCAGGGATTGAACCTGCATCCGCATGGATGCTAGTCAGATTCGTTTCCACTGGGTCCAACAGAAACTCCTTCAGCAAGTCTTTGAACGTGTTGCTTTCTGCCCATGCTATTACAACTTAGCATCATCTAAGAACCCTTCTTGGCACACTAGGGCCCACATTTATCTCTTTTGAAACCTAAGTATGAGGAGTTCAAATGTGGACATCTGGTGATTTTACTGAGTGTATAAGTTCTTTGTGAAAGAGGAAAAAAGGCCTTTTTCGCACCACCATTGGTGCTGGTAAGTTATGAACAAAGGCTCACCAAATTAAGTGTGCATTTACCTGTTTTTAGTTGAGAGGGGGCATTTCACAAGTTTGTGAAGCTGGGTTCTTTTTATACTTCTACTATGGTAGGTAATCTGTTAGTTTAAATGAAGAAACTTTGTTGTTCAAAATTGTTAGCACACGGAGGATGTGGCTCAACATTTTCTAGGTATATTAAAGACTGATATGAAGTAGAAATGAATTTGTATAATTCATGTACTAGAAGACAAGAATGATGCTAACTTATGAATTTGCCTTTTGAATTTCCTTTCCTGGTTATTTCCTCATTCTGAAAAATATTATTATACATCATTCCTAGTATTTTCTCCTATCATGTGTGTCTTCTCCCTTGTTTTTTCTCTCTTTTTCTTTTCTTTTTTTGTCTTTTTAGGCCTGTGGATTTTTCATTAAAACTTCTTTTTTTCTTTTCTTTTTAGGGCTGTGACATATAGATATTCACAGGCTAGGGGTTGAATCAGAACTACAGCTGCTGGCCTAGACCACAGCCACAGCAACACCATGGTTACTAGTCGTGTTCGTGACCACTGAGCCACAATTTGAACTCCTCCCTTTGTTTTCTAAACAATCTGTATTGTATTGTGTTATGAAAGGGATTATACATTCAGAAATATCAGAATGCACAAAGGTAATAATTGTTGGATTTGAGATTTTTGAAAGCTTAATCTTCAAGTCAATAGAAAAGACCCAAATGTGCAGCTAAGAGGCTTGGGAAGTTTTAAGTGAGTAACAACAAAAATTTCCATCTCAGATTGAAAATACAGGAGATTTCCTCAGTTGTAAGGCATGGGGAACAAATATGTTGAAGGAACAGAGTAATGACAGTGAGTGAAATGGCCCTTCACTCACAAATACAGTTAGGGGTTTCCGCTGTGGTGCAGCGGGTTAATAGCCTGACTGCAGTGACTCAGGTCATTGTCGAGGCATGACTTCAATCCCCAGCTCAGCGCAGTGGGTTAAAGGATGTGGCATTGCCACAGCTGAGGCATACATCGCAGTTATGGCTTGGGTTCAATTCCTTGCGTGGTAACTTCCATAGGCTATGAGTGTGGCCATAATTTTTTTTTTTTTTTTAAAGTAGAGTTAGTATCCAGCCACCTAGCCATCACTTGAGTAAGAAATGCTCTGGAGGAATCAATTGAGAGTTAATTTGGTGCCCTCAAAACCATGCAGTTGCCATTCAAGTAAACATTATTTAGTCCACCTCAGAAGAGCCATGTTACTCACCAAAATACTGTTATTATTATTATTATTATTATTATTTGCCTTTTGTCCTTTTATGGCTGCTCCCGCAGCATGTGGAGGTTCCCAGGCTAAGGGTCTAACTGGAGCTGTAGCCACCAGTCTATGCTGGAGCCACAGCAATGCAGGATCCAAGCTGCATCTGCGACCTACACCACAGCCCACAGCAACGCCAGATTGTTAACCCACTGAGCAGGGCCAGGGATCGAACCCGCAACCTCATGGTTCCTAGTCGGATTTGTTAACCGCTGCACCATGATGAGAACTCCCAAAATATTATTTTTTTAAGTCTGTTCGCTGCACATAGAAAACACTAAGAGAGACTTATTAAGAATATATAGGATCTGAATGAAATATATGTATCAAATATGAAATCCTATGAAATTATTGAATACATACCTATATAAATACATTTATCATATATAGTTACTACATACATATTGCACTTGAATTAAAGACAGCCAGAAGAAAGCCTTAAAACTACAGAGGTGCCTATTCCTTCATTTTAAGTCTAATACAAATATAATCAAATATATAATGGAAACTGGAGAAGTCTGCAAAATAATTCTGAATTTTAGTAACTTCACACTTTCAGCTTTCTTTCCACCTTTCTCTTTCACAATCCTAACACACACAGGGGAGCTCAATGGACTCTGCAATGTTCCCTGAGTAAATGCTGTCCCCTTTCTTCCTGGTGAGTAGCCAATTTCAATTTATTTCCCTATCCATCTTTCAAATATAAGCAACACAGCCCAGCATTGAGAATAAGGGATCCAAGCAACAGGCACACTGGTGTTTATCATTGGTTCTTTCTTCCAGGTGTTGTGAACTTGGACAATTAACTTATCTTCTCTAAGCCTGGTTAAGCCCAACTCAGACCAGGAAAGTATCTGGAATATCTAGCTCCAGAGAGTAGATAAAGCAAAGCCTAAAGCCTACCAAAGTGCTCTGGAATGTCCACTGATCATACCCAATCTTTGAGAAAGATATGATACCTGTCTTTCTCAATGGTCTCTTTTTTTAATTAAAATATATTTGGTTTACAGTGTTGCATCAGTTTCAGGTATACAGAAAAGAGATTTTCTTATTCATATATACACTATGGAGAACAGTATGGATAGTCCTTAAAAAAAATCAAAATAGAGTTACCATATGATCCAAGGATCCCACTTCTGGACATACATAGAGAGAAAATTATAATTTGAAAAGATACATGGATACATGCACTCGAGTATTCACTTGCAGCACTGTTTATAATAGCCTAGACATTGGAAGCAACCTAAATGTCTATCAACGGAGGAATGGATAAAGAAGATGTGGTATATATACACAATGAAATATTACTCAGCTGTAAAAAAGAATGAAATAATGCCATTAGCAGCAACATGGATGGACCTAGAGATGATCATATCACTTACTATGTGGAACCTAATAAAAGATACAAATGAACTTAACTACCAATAAGAGAAAGATTCACAGTCACAGGAAAGAAACTTATGGTGAACAAAAGGGAAAGAGAGGAAGGCATATATTAGGAGCGTGAGATTAACCTATACACACTAGTATATTTAAGATGGATGATCCCCTTTGGAAAGGAAAGGCTACTAGTGAACTGACTGCTCATTTTACAGAGTAGACACTGTGCTGGTTTAGCCTGGCTCTGTTTGGTCAGTGAGGTATGTGATAGCCTTGAGGTGTAAAAGTTAACCTGGGAGACAATCTGATTCCATGTCTCAGGAAACTGAACTGAAAGGATTGAAAATAGGTCCCTGGTGGGAAAAGAAAGAGTGAAGGGAGTGTTGAGACTGCCAAAGTGCATTCATAGAGGCTGACCAGAACAAAGCATTTATACAACAGGATGTCCAAGAATAATGACAGATGAAACTGTTCAGACCCATCCTTCTTCAGACAACAACTGAAAATACTGAAATAAACTTTAAAACATCTTAGACATATAAATTCACAGACTAGGAGGAGGGAATTCTCTCAATACTATCTGAGCACAAGTGGGAATCCAGATACACAGTGGACCCCCAGAGAACTTGGATAGACAGGAGAATTTGTACTCGGATTTTGGAGATTTTCACTAAATCCAGATGATTCAAAGCTGGGTCCACCCAGAGTAGGAAGTCCACGAAGACTGTTTCCCTCTATACCCTTGGGACCAGCAGGGCTTCACCCTCTTCATAAGGACAAATCAAAGATACACTTGCCACATCTCTTCCAAACCCAAAGGCCTTAGAGGAAGTTATCTTGCTGGTGAGCAGAGCAGAGACATAAAAACACTTCTGAGAAATTATAAGCATGGGATAAAAACACCTCTGAGAAATTATAACCATAAGCCTGTCGCTGCAGGGATTTTCAAGACCAAGTGAGGAGTTCCCGCCGTGGCTCAGTGGTTAACGAATCTAACTAGGAACCATGAGGTTGCAGGTTTGATCCCTGAACTTGCTCAGTGGGTTAAGGATCCGGCGTTGACGTGAGCTGTGGTGTAGGTCACAGACGCGGCTCGGATCCCATGTTGCTGGTGGCTGTGGTGAAGGCCGGCGGCTACAGCTCCTGTTAGACCCCTAGCCTGGGAACCTCCATATGCCGCGGGTGCAGCCCTAGAAAAGGCAAAAAGACAAAAAAAACAACAAAAACAAAGACCAAGTGAAAACATCTGGGTGGTCCAAACATCTTGCACCCAGATCTTCAGGCCTTGAACTGTCTATCATTTTTATTGCTATTATTTTTTCAAAATACATAGAACAAAGAATTTACTACTGAAACCATTTTAAAGTGTACTATTAGTGTCATTAGTTATATTCAGAGTATTATGCAGGAGTTCCCGTTGTGGCTGAATGGGTTAAGAACCCAACACACTGTCTGTGAGGATGTGGGTTTGATCCCTGGCCTCACTCAGTGGGTTAAGGATCTGGCATTGCCACGAGCTGTGGTGCAGGTTGTAGCTGCAGCTCAGATCTGGTGTTTCAGTGGTTGTGGTGTAGGCTGGCATCTGCAGCTCCAATTGGACTCCTAACCAGGAAATTCCATATGCCACAGGTGAGGTCTCAAAAATATATATATTAGCATAAATTTATTATAATATAAATTACATTTATTAATATATTAATAAAATATATAATAATTTATATTTTATTATATATGTGTGTATATATATGTATATATATAATATATATATCAAATTACCACTACCTGGTTCCAAAAATTTTTTTTAACAGCCACACCAGAGCCATAGGGAGGTTCCTGGGACAGGGATCGCATCCGAGTGGCAGCTGCAACCTATTCCACAGCTGCAGCAACACTGGGTCCTTTTAACCCAGTGCATCAGGCCGGGGATAGAACCAACGCCTCCGCTGCAACACTAGCTGCTGCAGTTGGATTCTTAACTCATTGTGTCACAGCAGGAACTCCCCAAAACATTTTTACCACCTCAGATGGAAATATCATACCCATTCACTGAACTGCAAAGGTTTAGATACTAGAATTATCAAGGGCAGATTATAAAACAAGGGTAGATGGAGCATGATAATGTGAGAAAAAAGAATGTATACACGTATGTGACTGGGTCACATTGCTGTACAGCAGAAAATTGACAGAACAGTGTAAATCAGCTATAATGGAAAAAATAAAAATCATCATAAAAATAAAAATAAAAACATGAACTGGATAATTAAAAAAGCACTTTTTTAAATTGAAACTTTGTTCAATGAGTTGATTAATACAAAGTACTAAATAAATTGAGTTAGAAAGCATATAAGGAAAAACTAGAAAGTTTGATTGAAAATGCATAAAGCTGGCACACAAAAAACCTAGATAATAGCAGGTACCTGAGTAATTATTCAATGTCTTGAAGAATATGCTTATTATTTTTAATTCCCTTAGATTCTACATCTGATCTTTTTCAAAATATTATTACTCCTTAATATATCATGTTTGATATTGTGCTCCTGGCCAATTATAACATTGTTCTTAGGTGAAGATATTAGCTACTTCATGATACTCCGTGTCTCAAACATATTTCTGGAATGTGTTATGATAAAACACAAACGTTGTTTGTGTATTTCATTGTTTAAGCTAAAAAGAACCATGGACATGGAGTAAAATCCACCAAATAGGGCTGAAAATCAGTTGAGAAACATTAAAATCTTGGAAATTATGTAGATATTAAAGCTTACTTTTATTTGTAAAATTAAACACAGGCACAAAAACAGATGAATGCAATTTAATGGGCAAGCAAATAATAATCCAGGATGTTTCTAAAATTATAGCAAGTATCTTGAGGTGTTTTACCTGACTAAAATTTAAGAATTCTCCTCAAATGCAATCCGTAACACCTTTCTGGTAATTATATGCATAAGGCCAAATCACATGAACAAAAAATGAAAACTTCAACCCATCACTAGATTGCCTTGTCTCCAGAATGTTAAATATCTAGATGATCGATGTCAGCATAGCCTGTATCCTGTTATATACCCACCCCCAATGGCAAATGAAGTAAGCATTAAAGACTTCAAGGAAAAAATAGAATTTTTCAAATACATTACAAGCAAGATACTCTATAATATGATCAAAGCTTAGGCAAAAGCTAAGGTTCTACTTGACTCCCACCTCCTTAAAGAAAGAAATATCAATTTCTTATCTCATCTAACTAAAACCTATATAGAATTGTATGTCCCAAACTGGAGACACATAATAGAAATTCAACAAAAATATCTCAGTACAGGCCGTCCTTGCTTTACACAGCATTGTGTTAACTGAAATTCTTGCACTGAGTCGTCGCTAAAGCAGGACTGCCTGTATTCCAAACAGCTCACTATTTTCCAAAAATACAAGCATATGCCATGGAGCAAAATGCAGCAGTCTCACTATAAGGGTGAGATATGGAAACTTTTGAGCTATTTAAGATCGCCTTTGTTTTCCCAAACACTATTCTGTTTTTATAAAATATGGAGGGAGGGAATTTCATTTCCACTCACTTACAGTGATTAATAAAAAAACATGCTGTTTTTATCTGAGACTATTATGCCAGGGGTCTATTTCATGTGACTGAACAGACACAGATTACCATATATAATCTTAAGTGAAACTGAAAATGCTCATTCCCGTGAGCTTTATTTTACACTCTGAATTCAGTTAAGTACGTTCTATTCTGAAATGTTCTCTTTTAAAAAGGACTCTACAAGCACAAACAGATGGATTAATTACATTAAAAACTGACATGTTAAGTATAAAGTTAAAGAAGCCCGACTTATGCAAATAGAAAATTTATCATTTAATACCCAATTGAATCTAAATGAATTCTTTTTTTCACTGTCATCCGGTTTCAAAACATTTCAGGCATGGGCTAAGAGGCAATTTATCTGACATCATAGAAATCTGAGAAAATAATTTCTCCTTCTTTTCAGATTTTGGGAAGAATCAACTCATTTGTAGTCTAGTAATAACAATAATAATAAACTTTAGGATAGAGACTTTTTTTAAGAGAGTAGGTGAATGTAAGGAAAATAAGAGACCATTCGTTTCCCCTAATCAGCATTTTCTTTTCCAAACCTCATTGTCCTTATCTCATATTGCTGAAAAAAATAGCAATTATAGAGTAACAGAAGGTTCACTTTTCTCCCGAGCACTTTCATGGGCAGAGTCACCAATTAAAAGTATTGCCAGATTTCAAACGATATCATAAAAGACAAGTAATTTTTTCTTTCTCATTTTCATAAATCAAAAGGAAGGAGCATAACTATCTATTATAAGCCATAAATTTATTAAATTTCTCTACCTATAACTCACTTATTTGCAAAACTCTGTTAACTACCCCCACCAGCTATGTAGGACAGTGGTTAAGAACACAGATTCTGGAGCCATATTACCTCAACTCACACCCTAGCTCTGCAATTACGAGCTTTATGATTGGGGCTAGGTTACTTAACTGCTCTATGCCTCAGTTTTTTTATCAGTAAAGTGGAATAATAATAGTTAATGTCTACCCTGCAAGTAAGAGGATTAAGTTACTTAACTATAAAAAGCAGGAGGTAAACAGCATAACTTCTCAATAAATACTGCAAAAAGAAAAAGAAAACAATCACAGGCAGCTGGGTGATGACAAAATTATCGTAAATGAATAGATTTCCTATTTGATGTAATTTTTTAGAAACTGCCTGTTTATTTCCCGTTTTATTTCTAATCCTCCTCTTCCAAAGTGTCCTACTTGGCTAACACTAGGGCAGGCTCATATTTTACCTTATCTTCAAAAAGTTCTAAGTCAGTTTTTCTCTGTCACAGCAGGAGGAGAGCATGAGGGGAAGGGAAGGGCACACATCAAAATCTGCAGGGAGGGGGGTGAGTTTTAGATGAATTGTCTGAAAAAGTTCGACAGTAATTTTAATCCAGAGACTAGACCTCCTACACTGACCTAACTTTTCTCTTCCTCGACCCAAAGAAGCAATTAGTACCTTACAAAACAGCAGCATCAAGAGTTTAGCAGTGGTCAAGGAAAACGGAGCTCTTTTAAAGCCAAGTTGAGAATTGAAAGTCTTATAAGAAATCAATTAAAACAAGACTTGGAAAATTATTTGTCAATAACGATCTCACATTTGCGTATGCAAATCTGAAAAATTCCTCCTGAACATACCAAATGCAAAGATTTATTTGTAATAATAACTTAATAATCATGGCTGCAGTCTGATATATGGCAATACTTAGATAAACCCTCTCCATGGATTATGTCATTTAATTCACACAGCTCTGTAGGGTGGTACCTATTAAACCTTATGGCGTGAAGACGTTAAGTTACTCATCAAGTGGCCCAAGTCCAGATTAGAATCAGATGCTTATGACTTCAGAAACCATACTCTTAAGCTCCGTTCTAGAGTCACAAGTTTTTGTAAGTTGCTTTCTTGGCTGGATTCCTCTTGCTGTAGAAATGATCAAGGAAGGCGCCCTTCCTAACCATACTCAGACATGAGAAAATTCAACTTTCTTTGGGAGAGGGACCTCTACCTGAGCAATTTCCAGGGCACATCTCTATCCTACTTGGAACCTAAATTCCAGAGAATTGGGTTTATGGTTACCCTAATTTTATTCTTCAGATGTCAGCCCTATCTTTGGACATAAAAGAGAATGAACTTTTGAAGTAATTTCCAAGGACTTCCTATCTTTTTCACTTGTTAGAACTTTCAAGTACTAAGATTTGAATTATATGCCAAATTCTCGAATCAGATATAAAAGCTTTGAAAGACTTAAACACCTTTCAAGATCAAGTTGAGAGGCTAGATGTATTTGAAGGGGAAATGACATGTATTCTTTAATGTATTCTAACATTAAAATATGTTGGAATTTAAGTTATTCAAACTTGGCTGAGGTGGTTGTTCCTGAGGTTTATGGGGAGAAAACAGGCAAAAATATTGAGTCCATATTAAATAGTGAGCCTGTACAGACTAGATGGAAAATTTAATGGAAGCATCTTTCTCCCGGTTTTCTCCCTTGTTATTATATTTCAAGCAACAGCTCCATCCTGCCAAGTCATCATACTATGCTGAATTTAGAACTCTTATGGGCACATGCTTTCAACAGAAAGATTCCCTTACCATAATATTAGTAATTTCAGGAAGCTTATTTGAATGTCAGTGGAAATTTAGGATGCCCCAACAATATATTGACTTCCAAAAGTAGAAATGTGGTTCTAATATAAATGCCTGCAAATATTACTGTCGTCCTCTCTTGGGCTATATTTATTTCTGAAAAATGAAAATGATAGTTTTATTTTAGCACGAACAAGTACGGAAATCTTTAAAAGACATTGGGAAAACTTGGGCAATTGCTTCAGCATTGATTCAGCACTGAATTTAACACTGAGTTTTCCTTGTGAACTCCCATATTCAAGTAGATGGGTTGAGTAAGACTCTGAGTTGAGTGAAAATTTTTGAAGATTCACTGTATTGTCCTCATTTATTAAGGTGTGGGGAATTGATGGCAGCAGGTCTAGGAAGGGCTGTTGTATGGAAACACAGGACTCAGAAGAGAAGGTAACTCATGGAATGAAGATAGAAATTCAGGAGCTAAATGAAGAAAACATCTATTGCTAAGGAAAAGGAGAGGGGTATAAAAGGGATTTTTCACTCAGCATTTCCTTATAGCTCAGCCCAGACACCTAATACTAATCGCAAAACTGGCAAAGGAGTAAATAGTCACAGGAGGGAGAAGTGTTCTGTATTCTGATATGGATAGGCAGTTTTATTTTGCTCCAAAGTAAATCGGGCATATGCTTTTGAAACGGGCATATGCTTTTTAAAATAATTTGGTATTTTAAAAGTAATTTTCCTTTCATAAATAAAACAAAGCTTTTTCATAGTAGGAAATATAGTAATATATATAAGAAGTAAAAATATATAAAAACCACTTATAAAACTACCTGCAGAGATAACCAGTATTAAGGACTTCGTGCTCACTCTAAAACGTCTCAGTGCATGTGTGCATAAGTTTGTATGTCCATTTTTATATAAAGCATGAACAGAAACAGAAATATTCACAGTATTTTGCAATCTACGTTCTGTAGATATGTTGAGAACATTCTTCCCAGTGATTATTATTTTTTCTTCAAAACAATGTCTGTATATACGGCAAATAAGAAAAATTCAAATTTTGTATTTAATACGGGACCAACCTTCTTCCAGACCAAAAAAGTGGCTGGAGATGTTGAAAGGACAGAAACGTTAAGAGGAAGAGATCTTGTTATAGTGGATTTGCTATTACCTAAAGAAAGGAATGCTGGGGAGAACCAGAAATACATTATTCACACACTGGATATTGACAAAACTCGAGTTGATAATGGTAAGGTGTAACTAACAAATCTAAAATGGAAAATGACTCATTATTTCCACATCTCCTTATCCACAGATTTACCCATTAAGCATTCTTTTATTTAATATATAGGAGGTAGTAGAAGTACAAAGAGAAGTCAGACTGTCTGGATTTGAATGCTGGGTGCTAAGCCTCAGTGTGCTCTTCTGTAAATTGTGTATGATTAATAGGCTGCTATGAGACCAAAGGAAGTAAAGGGCTTGGAACAGTGCCTGTTTCAATGTGTGTGTTCCATAAGTTTGGCTGTTGTTGTTATTGTTTGGTTCGACCCTAATAACTAACTACTCTCTTGATTACTTGAATTCCTTAAGAAAATTCTCCAAACAGAATTTCCTTCCTTAAGAATAGGAATTCTAACTTGCTTACCACTGTAGGGGTGGTTCCTATCACAGCTGACACATAGTGGGGTACAAAAATATACAAGGAAAACAAAACAAACAAAGAAAAGCTCTCCTTGAAACTTACCGTCCTGAAGGCCTTAATTCATCCTATGAGCTACCTGATAGAATTTTCTGATTACATTTTAAGACGAGTTAGACAGTGTTGGTTTCTGTTGTTAGCATTTTGAGTTTATTAGTTGTTATACTGACTCAGACACTTCCAAAGCCAGAAGAGATCTTAGTGTTCATTGAGGATGAATGTTTAGAGGGTAGTTATTTGGTTAATTGGTCAGTTCACACACAATCTTTTCTTGTTATGAAAATGTTTCCTTCAGTATATGACCTCAGTGGCAGGAATGTAAAAAATGAAAATTGAGGTAAGGAATCACTGCAATTAGAACCACAGATTCTGGACCTAGTACCAGGGTTCCAAACCCTGCCTTACCCTGTACCAATTGTGTATTCTGCACTAAGTTCTGGAAATTCTCAGTGCTGTATTACATTACCTATAAAATTGGGGAAGTAAAAATTCCAAACTCATAGGGTATGGTAAGTATATTATTTAATGTTTCAGTTGCCAAAAACAATTAAGCATATTATTTAATTGTTTAATGTTTCAGTTGCCAAAAGCAAGAGCGTTGCCAAAGATAAGAATTCAATAAATGCTAGGAATAATAAAATGGTTAAGAATAAGAAAAATAGCCTGGAACCAACTCTGTGTCAAGTTGGTCCTATGAAGAACAATGTCACTTTGCTATACACCTGAAACTTAAAAAAAAACTGTAAGTCAACTATACTCCAATAAAATTAAATAAAAAGATAAATAAAATATGTTATCCAAAAAAAAAGAACAATGTTAGTGAAAATCAGTGAGGCCTCTTAGTAAGTGGGTGCGCTATGACCCCAATACCTATCTGACAGAATTCTTTGTATTAGCAATGTACTTTAACTGATGCTTAGTTTTGAAGAAAACAAAATTAAATATAGTAGTCATTTAGTTAAACTGAGTAATTGATTTTTCCTATTAAGGGACAGAGATTATATCACTGGATTAAAAGAACCCTGGATATATACTATTTCTCATTTAAAATAAAAAACGTTAAAAAAATAAAGGATGTGCAAATAGTACCAGTAAATATATACAAAAGGTAAGTAAAACTAGGGGTAGTAATATGGAGCAGACAACAGAATTAAGAAGTGAAAGCAGTAAGAAGGGTAAAGAGGAACATTATGAAATGTAAAGAGGGACAATTTATGATGCAGATTTAAATAACACATCTGGGTCCCTAAACAAGCTATAACAACTAACACTTAAAGCAAAAATCATTATTGATGTGCAATCTTAATAATAAAATTATAGTGAGAATTTTCAATAGACCTGAAGGAATTAAACCATCTACTAAGTAAAAAATAAGTAAAGACATAGAGGAACTGATTAATATATTAATTTAGGGAACATACAGAGATATTTTCATCTTTCAGAGTATATTTTTGTATGTCTATAGAGTATTTATAAAAATTAGCCATTAGAACACATTAATTTTTTAACAAGTACAACTATTTTTCAGGCTACCTTTTCGCAAAATCAAACTAATTCCAATGTTGAGTGTGATTCTATATAGACAAAAGACTAGCAAAATAATTTTATATTTAAAATTAATTTTCCAGTTATTTCCTTAAAAATGAAATTAAATGCAATCTAGAAAATACTGTGATGGAGACTCTTTCATCCCCAATATAATGGTTCAGTGAAAGCTATTACTAAGACTGGTTCTGACTTTAAAAGCCTTCATTATTAGAGAAAGCAGATTAAAAAAATAAAACAAAATAGTGAAAGAATGAGGTAAACGAAAGATACCCTTAAGAGAGTTAAAATTAATATGAAGTGGAATGAATATATAAAACTGAAAGCTGGTTCTGGGCAATGACTGGTAAAATAGGTGGCCTTCTTGTAAATAGGATGGAAGCAAAAAGAAAAAAATGTTAACAACAGATAGGGATAGGAATAAAAGTGGGACAAATAACCCATAGATTCAGGAGAGAGAAAACAAATATGAAGGCCATTCTGCCTGAAACTTTACAGCAGCCAATTAGAAAACCTGGAGAAAATGAATGATTGCCTGGCAAAACACATATTAACTAATTACCACCCCAAAGAAAAGGATAATCTGGGTAGACCATTTACCCCTAAAGACATTAGAAGGTGGTTAGGAATGCGCCATGAAAGAGCTCCCAGTTCAGACACCCTCAAAGCTGAATTTTATCAGTCTTTATTGAGATATGTTACATAACCTTTTCAATAAATATGAAAATTCTCCCCAGGTCATTTCTTGATACCAAGTTTTTGTGAATACCAAAACTTGGCAAAGACATCACAAAAGACACAAAACAAGACTACAGTATAAACTCACTTTTGAAGACAGATGTAAAATCCTAAATAAAATGTTATAAATCCAGCATTGTATCAAAATCCAGCATTGTATCAAAAAATCAGGAGCTCCAACTGTATTGCACGGGGAGCTATATCTAATTACATGTGACAAATCCATATATGTACATGTAATCGGGTCACCACATGGTGCAGTTGGAAAATCTGACAGAAATCTGTAAACCAGTTATAATACAAAAAAAAAAAATAATGCTATATCCAATCTCTTGGGATAGAACATGATGGAAGATAGTGTGAGAAAAAGAATGTATATATATATATGTATAACTGGATTATTATGCTGTTCAACAGAAAATGGCACAATGTTGTAAATCAATTATACTTCAATAAAAAATATAAAATAAATTGGCTTCTAAAAAAGTGCATGTGATTAAGCAAGTGACTTAGTATCAGCAAAGTCTATCAAATAGTCCCTCAAGAAATCAAAGGAGAAAAAAGGAGTAAGACTCACGGACCATGAGAAGCTATTTGTTAAAAGCAGCATTTTTTTTTTTTTTTGTCTTTTTAGGGCTGCACCTGCAGCATATGGAAGTTCCCAGACTAGAAGTTTAATCAGAGTTACAGTTGCCGGCCTATGCCACGGCCACAGCAACCCGGGATCTGAACCATTTCTGCGACCTACACCACAGCTCATGGCAATGCCAGATCCTTAACCCAGTGAGCAAGGCCAGGGATCAAACCCGGGTCCTCATAGATAATAGCTGGGTTTCTTACAGCTGAGCCATGGTGGGATTCCAAAGCAGCCATTTTTAATGAAAACTCCAAGTCAAAACAGGAATAGAAAGTGACTACTTAAATAAGACAAAGTGTATTTGTAACTGAGCAGGGCCCCATGGGGCTCCTGAGCACAGAAACCTTTCTGTATCCCCCATTTCTTGTTCTTAGAAAATGGGCTTCATTCAGCCTCCATGACATACCCTAGGTTCCTAGGTCAGACAGCTGCTAACCAGGAAAGGAAGAGGATACAGAGACAAGGGAGTAACAGTCAAGAAGCAATAGTACAGCCTTGGGGCAGGATTCTGGTTCTCCCTCAGGTGATACACAATAATATAGGCATCTTATACAATCTTATACACCTAAGAGAAGCTGTATTCCTTATGCTTCCTTTAGAAACGAATACTTTAAAACTGAACAGCTTATTTCTCTCTCTCTCTCCCTCTCTATCTCTTTTTTTTTTTTTTTTTTTTGGCTTTTTTAGGGCTGTACTTGCGGCATCTGGAGGTTCCCAGGCTAGGGGGTCTAACTGGAGCTGTAGCCACCGGCCTACACCACAGCAACAGCAATGCAGGATCCAAGCCACATCTGCAAACTACACCACAGCTCACGGCAACGCCGGATCCTTAACCCACTGAGCAAGGCCAGGGAGCAAACCTGGCAACCTCATGGTTCCTGGTAGGTTCATTTCCGAGAGTCACAATGGGAACTCCCCAAAACTGAACAGCTTATAGTCCTTCCTTCTCCCTGGCTTAAGTGCATCCTAAACATAAGCACCCATAGGCTAAAGATTAGGCACCCTGAGCACAATTGCCTGTGAGTTAAAGATTATTAGCACATGATATTTTTCAGGAACTTTCCTAGTTTGTTCTAATTTCCAATCAATATGCCCTTTTTGCAAATACTGTTATTCTAGGCAATAACCCAGAAGACCACCATTATGATCTTGCAGAGATCTCCTCACTCCAGCTTTGATAACTAACATTTCCCCAAAGAAAGAAGAATGCATATCTGCCTCGATCCTGACTCCTATCTGAAAACCTGTTTTTTTCCTTTTTAGTATAAAACTCCCTGCAATTCTTCCCAAAGGAGGGCACAGTGTTTAAGACATTAGCCTGCTGTGGCCTCCTTTGCCTGGTCAAAGCAATAAAAGCTACCTTTTTCTTCTTTACACAAAACTCTGTCTCTGCATTTCAATTCAGCACCAGTAGACAGAGGTTGAATTTTGGCAACATAATTACCATAAAATAAGTATTATCTTAAAACCATTTCACATTCAAGTTTTACTATTTCATCTCCAACCCATTCCACCGTATCTCTCCACTCCTTTCCCCCTTTTCTGAGCAAACATTTATTGTGGGCCTAGTGTATTTTAGGCCCTGGGTCACAGTTTGAAGAAATTAAATATATAATCTCCAAAGAGAAAAACAAGTAGCCAATGAAAACAACACAGAAAAAGTAACAGACTGTGGAGCAAGTTAAAAAATACTGATCAAGTTGAACTCGATTTCCCTCTTCTGAATTGGACAAGAACTGAAACATAGCTTTCAGCACATTATAAGCTAAGACATTTTCTACAAATAGGGCCATGATATGTTAACAATTAAATGACCTCTATTTTTCTCATACGTTATAACACTCAGAAGCAAACTAAAACCAAAAACCGTAACTGCCTATTACCAAAGGAAAGAGGACCATTCCATGGTATTTACAGAAGAGGATCATTTCTATAGCATTTTACAAAGTTTGCATTTAATGAAAGCACCCTGAAGTGACTGCAGGCAGGTGAAGGTGCTATTATGTTACAGGGAGAGCTGACAGACAGCTTCAGGAGCGCTTAGTTAACAAATCATTACTTAGTGTTTGTAAGACTCCTACCTGAACCCAAACAGAGCGTGGAACTGTCTTAGAAGAACAAAGCCATCAACTGTAAAACAAACCTTGGTAAAGGCAGCTAGGATCAGCAGGGAGGGGAAATAAAGTAATTTATTCAAATTGTATGTTTGAAGAGGTAAAACTTTTTTTTTCTGAAAGTCACATAAATTTGGAATGATTTTAAAAATATGAATGATAGGTCTTTGCTTGATTTTAAGGACAGAGTACACTGGTTAAGTTGAAGGAGGGTAAAAATGGAAAATGAAAAGAAAAAATATTAATAAACAACTTAACTAAGAAAAGGGCATGTGTACACTCTCTAGCTTTTGTCTAAAGCATGTGGCGATGTTGGCTCTAGTTTTGCCACTGCAAAGAGAAAGGCAAAGTTTTAATGCCATCCTGTCATCGCGATTTCTTAACTTTTACCCTCTTCAGGCCTCTTCATCTTCCAGTTGCCAAGGCCACACATAGGCAGGGGAGAGGGCAGGGCTGAACCAAATGCAGAAGAGAAAAAAAAAAAGGTCAAAGTAGCAGAGGTAACTACTCTTTTTCAAAGACTATGCAAAGCACTGAAATTCTGATACCTCATTCCTGTGACAACAATTGTAATGAGAACAGGAAATGGTACCCCATGAATCCATTGTCCTGACAATGATTTAATGAGAATGGGAAATGGTGAGAGCATAACTAATTCGCATTATGAGCCTAAAGTTGTCATCTTGTGGTTCTGCTCAGATGCCTCGAAATGAAGGATGTTGGACATCAGCTGGGAGAGTGCGAGGAAAGGCATGAAGACAGTGACATTGTGCGGCCCTAAAATAATGGCAGAAAACGTTTCTTGATGGAGGGGTATGGCCTGGGAGGGGCAGGAGGGGGATGCGAAGCCTGGGTTTGTCCACTGAATGACAAAACAGGAATCCATTTAAAAGTGGCACAAGGGCCAACTCAAAAGAAAAGACCAGAAGATAAACCAAAGGCTGTGATGGAAAATTGAGTTAGAAAATAACCCAAAGACCAAATGAGACTGCACCAACATGTGAAATCTGGCTCATCTGGACATTTTGTCTTTTAACTTCTCTTGGAAATACTCAAGTTTGTTGAGATCAATTGATTTTGTGGTTCTAATGCACTGCTTATTTTACTTTTCCTTCAATAGTAAATAGTTTTACCTCCAAAGCTTCTAATTACAATGCTGTGCTTTGTAAGTGAAGCTATCAAACATATCCCAAACCGGCTACAAAAGCTCTGGAAGGAAATGGTCAGTGGGAGAAAGAACATCATTCAACTGGATTATGCTGGTTGAAACCAGCACATGGTATCAATATTATATACACTGTAAATTCTACAACTGACAGTAATTTATTTCTTGTTAACGAGTAAGTTTTAACCTATTTCTCTAAATAGCAATTCAGGTTCTAGACAGTTTGCAGTGCCAAATTATTCCAGAACTTCTAGACTCTGCTGAGCATGCCAAGGCAATGCTTATCGTCTGCTTACATTTTGGGAAACACGTTATCATACATGGAAATGGTTAAGAAATCAGCAGGAAAACTGAGAAATAAAACCTAATTATGCATTTTCAAGTCTGACTTGTTCCTCAAAGCCCCAGCTAGTCATTTAAAGTGGATCCTTAAAATTTCCACTGTAAGGTTGCCATAATATTTGGCATGCTCCTCACAGGTAAGTCCTTCTAAGAACAGAGAAAATAGAGTCATGAAGGTGGTCAAACACTAAAAAATCTTTTGGAAAAGAAACGGTATTTTACTAATAACAATACCAAAGCAACACAGTAAATCAGGTTTGATATTCATTCTATTACATGACAATAAAAAACATAACGATAAAGGGGGGTGCTTTGCCATTCAGGTTTTTCTTAGTACCTTTTATTTAAATTCACAAGAGGATATTTGTAGAAGATGAAAGGCAACTTTCATAAAAATGAAAATTACTGTGATCCTCTCACCACTAGTCAAAAACCTTTCAGACTAAGATGAATGACTCAAAGCCATTAGAAAAAAATTATTGCAAACTTATGTGTTCCTAAGCCCCTCTACTTTGCATTTTGATTCATATTTAAAATATTGATTCCATCAACTGGAGGAACAGTTAGTGTCAGCAAGAAGATGATGGAGAAAATGAAGTCAAAGGCGAACAATGTAAACAGTGGATTTATTTATTTACCCTTAGGTGAAGGTGCCATATTTCACTTATATTGAACACTTATTCAATTTATTTTATTAATTTAATCCTCTTAAAGTACTACTTCACACTCTGATGCAATTTCAGATCAAACAGATCACTGTGTACTTGTTGAATTCATGGCTAATGATACATGAATTTATAATCCAGGATGATTCATAATTGAGTGAGCTACCTTATTTTACTCCCCTGTTGGAGGAGAGGTTCACCACCAAAGACTATAATGTTCAAGGAAGAAATGAGGAAGATATTCTCAAAAGTTGAACTATACTGTACGATAATAATGTCGAGAGAAAATGAAATATTTAATGTCCATATTTAGGTTCTCTATCATGTATTATGTGGTCATGTAAGGGGTGTCAAATGCTGAGGAGAATTTCAATTTGACCTGACAAAAATGAAGTAAGCAACATGCAGTATTTCGTCCATTATGTCCATTTTCACAGTGAAGGATTAGTTCCATAATACTTTTTATTCCATCCAATGTCGAGGTCTTAAAAACAAATTCTGAAAGCACTTAAGAGGTTCTTTTAACAGCTGTATTTAGTAACAAATGACAGATATCTATTAATGCAAGTACATCTTATATAAAATATTTTAATATGGATTTTAGGTGATGGTATATTCTTATTAACATCAGGTGTAAATTGACACATCACAGCAGCTCTTTTCAACAAAAGATCCATTTAGCCCCATCTTCAAATTATGGATTGATACAATATTCTATGCCATAATGGTTCCAAAAGCATTGTTAACACTATGTATTATTCATGTTTTCAGGTACCATTGTTTCAGTTCATAATAGAGTATCTCACAATTGTGAGTGAAGCCTGTAATGAACTGAAGAAAACTACCTAACTGTAGCAATTTAATAGGTCATCTTGTTGACCCTGGGGACATCTGGGCCCTCTAAACGTATCAGTACTTGGCACTGGGCTCAAATGTGAGAAAATAAAAATTTTCAGTCCTGAATGGTGTGCTTCTATCACATAAGCACAATGGATTGAAGATGGTATTTTTAAAGGTACAGACAATCATCCGGAATTATGGCTTTGTAGGGACTTCAAACTGTAAATTAAACTGTGTGATTGAATTAAAATACATGGAGCTTAAATACAGGCCTCTATATGTCCATCAAGAATAAAACAAATTCTACTAAGTAGTCATGTAATCTAAACATTGTAAACCTGCCTTCTCAAACTTCCCCAGGCATACAGTATCATCTGGGCATCTCGTTCCCATGCAGAGTCTAATTCAGGTAAGCTGTGCAGAGCCTCAGAGTCTGCGCTTTTAACCAGCTGCCAGAAGATGCTGATCATTGGACCAGCAATGTTGCAGACCATCACTGTGGACATCCAAACAACTACTAGCTGGTTTGGGATTTACCACTCCGTGGAAGTTACTTTTCTAGCCCTAACTCTGATATTCTATTTGAGAGAAATCAGAAATTCATGCAAATGGTTAACATAACAAATGACTCCATCTTTGGCAGCCACTTTTGGAGACTATCTGCCTTATTTATTTGCTGGGATTAACACCCAATAAATATCAGTTTTGAGCAAATTCTGGTGTGAATTCTATTCTCTGATTGACTGAGCCTAGTGATAGGTAATTATCAAGACCTTATAAGGCAGCAGTTCTATTTATGAGAAAATGTTTCCTACTTTAGCCAACGTATCTGCTATCCTATAATAAGAAATATTGCTTTTAGTTTTTGTGTTTTGGAACTGACCAAAAATAAATCTAATTCTTTTCCGTGTGTCATTATCACTAATATTTTATGATATGTGGTTATTTTATTTTCCCTCAAGTTTTAATTTTCGAATTATTTTCTTGGAATAGTAGACTGTCACTTGGATCAAAAATCAAAAAAGAACCAGAAGCATTGTAATAGATACTGTGGGTGCTGGGTTTACCACTCTGTGCCTAAGCAGTGGTGGCCTTGCCTGAGAGCTCCCGACCTCCAAGCAGTCACCAGTCAGAGGTTTCCACCCACTTCTGGGGTCCCTCTGATGTGCAGTTCACAGTGGTGGACAGAGACTGCCAGTGGGGTGAAGCTTCAGCTGCTCATGCTGGTAATCTGTTTAATCTTTCATCATCTATTGCTCCTCCCCTTCCCTGCTTCCTTGCCTATGCTTCCTGGGATTCCCTCCCCCTAAAAAGCTACTTCGATAAAATCAAAGACCAACTCAAGATAAACTTCTGGGGGAACAAGATCAGGTCAGGTATCATGTCCAAAGCCTCCCTCTAGAGAAAGCTGTCCTTTCTCTATCTAGTTCTCACCCCCAATAGGTAAGGTATGCTCTTAGTTTCCTTCCAAGTTTTAATTCTGGGAATCTCCAAGCAAATACAGATGCAGAGTCCTTTCTTTTAAAATAAAATATACCAAATATGGGTTGGACGAGAGTGAGATGGACAGGGAGTCTGAGTTTAGTAGATGCAAATTATTACATTTAGAATGGATGAACAATGGGGTTCAATCTTTTGGGATGATATAAAATGTGTGTACATGTATATGTGTGTGTGTCGGGGGGTCTTTGTTATACAGTCTAAACTGGCATAACATTGTAAATAAACTATTCTTTAATGAAAATTATTATACCAAATACACCTACACTATCCTGTGCCTTTTTTTTTTTCACTTAATGTATCTCAGACATCTTTCATTGTCAGTGTATAGAGAGCATACTCATTCCTTCGTATGGCTGCATGGTATTCCCACCTACGTAAATGACCTGGGGAGTCCAAATTCTTTTTGCCATTTTTATCCTCCAGATTATATATCTCCATTTTATTTTACTATTCATTGAATGACAAAGTTCAGTCATTTAATAACCTCTTCTGTCCACAAGTCAACTTACTGATGTCATGAACAAAATATTATATGTCATACTCAAATGCTTCTCTTACAACATATTGTCTTTAGCACAGGAGAAAGGGGAAACTATTCCTCTTGCTTGAGACAAAAAGTCTAGGTCAGCTTGTTCACACGGTTACAGGGTAAGCAGATATGGAACGTGTAAAGGTGTAGAGCTCTTGAGGCTTCCTTGCATGGAATTTCTCATCCTGTATTCATAGAATTAATTTCTTTTAAACACAGGTTTGGAACTTCACTTTTTTATGTGTATTATATACCCATTGCTTTGGCTCCTTGTCCAAGCCCATATTCACAACACAATTATTAGGTCCCATTTACTGAATGTTTAATATGTGCCAAGCCTTGCTATTTGCATGCTATACCTATTATTATTTATCACATTATTAATTATCTTACAAGTCAATAATTATCCCCATTTACAGATGAGGAAATGGATGTTCAGAGAAGGTAAGTCATTTGCCAGAGTCATATTACCAGTAAGCACTAACTAAAGCTCCAGACCGATAAGCTTTAGTTTTATTTTATTGTCCAAAGAACAAACTATCCTTCCCAAATTTCAATCAAGTGCACAGAACAATTGCTGTCTGCAGTGAAGTGGTTCATAAAAATTACAAATTATGAGATGACTAGGGATTGGGTCATGAATGGATTTCTCTAGAGAACACTTTCCTATTATATTAACCAAAGTTCTCCAGAGAAACAGAACAATATGCACACAGTTCTCTTGTGACGTACTGTATCAATGTGCACAGATATATAAGAAGATATTTGTTACAAGAATTGGCTCACACAGTGACGGAAGCTGGCAAGTCCCGCCATCTTCCATCTACAAGCTGGAGAACTAGGAAAGACAGTGGTGTAATCCCCAGTCTAAGGTTGAAGTCCCAGGGTCTGGGATCCCTAGAACACTGACTGCAGTACTGGAGAGCAGGAGAAGATGAATGTCTCATCTCAGGAATCAAGGGAGGAAGTTCAACTTTCCCCTGCCTTTTTATTCTTTAGGGCCTTCAAGGGATTGGTTGATGCCCACCCTCAATGGGTACGAGCATACCTTCTTTACTCAGCCTGCTTATTCCAACCTTTTCCAGAAACCCCCTCACAAACACACCCAGAAATAAATTTTTGCCAGCCATCTGGTAAAAGCATCCCTTAGCCCAGGTGATGTATAAAATGAGCCATTACGCCTGTATAGCACTGATCAATAAACAATATGCTTTGGATTTTGTCCTTCAAAAGTTAATACACTTCTACTGACATTACTATATCCATCCACCATTGCCCTAAAGAATATCATGGTTGTTAGAGACTTAAAAACAGTAACATGGCTACAACAAAATCCAAAATCTTTTCCTGTAATAACTTTTATACTTCATCAGGTAAAGAAAGGGGATTTGATTGGTATGATTTGTTATTATAACTTCTACTGGATTATTATGCAAAAAAACCCCAAAAAACAAAACAAAACAAAACAAAAACCACTTTGCTTTCCAAGCTTCCCAATCTGCCACTTAAAGAATGTCTTGTCCAATTTTGGTAGATGTTTATGCAACCTCGCTAGGTTGAAACTTCTAAGCTTTGGAAAATTTACTTATTTCTAGTTTTCTAACACTTCTTCCATCCTCTAGAATTCCTTGTAGATGACTGGGAAACGTTCTAGTAAGATAACTGCAGGTGGTACCCTGGACAAAATCCACATTAGCTTTAGGACAACCTACTTTAAACAGTCCCTTACAGTCTGGTTACTCCCTGTTCTGGGCCTCCCGCTTCTTCCTTCCACTTCACTGTGATTGTTTCTGGTGGAGGAAGCAAAAGCAGAGCTAGCTAGCATTCAGTACTTTCCTTTCTCTCTGTCATTAGTTATTGATCAGCCTCATCTCTTCACAGTGCTTCCGTTTCCTCCCAACAATCCACAAAAACCCGCTTTTTAAAAAATTATTTTCAGAGCATGTTGATAGCAGCAGATCATTTTAGATGGTGGCCTTTTTATATATTGCTTTTCTATTCCACGTCATCATTTGTTCAAGACCCCCTTTTTTTAAGTTACTAACTCATTGCAGGTCATTCTTTACAAACCCATTACTTCTATTTAATATCTTGCTAGAATTTAATTTATAGGAACCTTCCATTATGGGAGTCACCTTTGCTTTTGCAGTCACTGGCTATGGAAATTTATGCATCATTTCCAGCAAACTTAAACCTTACTGCAGTCTAGGTTCATGGTTTTTAAAATGCCCTCTTAGAATTTTGTCTATACCAGTCACTTGCTCCAAGGAAAGCAGGCTGATGTCTAGCAAAGCGGCACTCTGTGCCCGGTAATTTGGTATTTGTGTGAAGGCAAAACAAACACATAGTTTCAATATCTAGAATTGTGTGAACTAGTTTTACAAGAACTTGAAAAAAGTAAATCAAAGTAGGGCAACATGAAAGAACTAATAAAATTTCACTTTATGCAAAAATATTAAAATGATAGAAATCCTCCCAAATTTTAAAATTTCATCTGGGGTTTAAGTTAAAGGTAGCTTGTCTTGGTAAACTAGGTTTACAATACTTCCACAAAAGATCATTCACCCTCTTTAATGCTATCATTTGAAACAAAGTGGGGTTTATGTGCATCCTTGGTGACTATTGTGCTGGTTTTCAACATTCTAATATTCACTATTATATAAAAATATTTGACCTATCCTATAATAACCCACATATCTTTAATTAATCACCTATCTTTTAAATTGGACTATAGTTGATTTATTGTATTAGTTTGATGTGTACAGAAACTATTCAGTTAATTACATATGTATATACATGTATGTGTGCACACTAATACACTAAGTATACACACCAACTAATAAGACTGTTGGAGACCCAAGAAGAGGATGTGGTCCTGCTAACTGCCAGAGAGCACAGGAAAGGAATGAGTCTGATTACCTCCAGGCATCTGTGCTACTGATACTAAATGATGTCTCTGTTCTCTGACACATTTAGATCATATTTGAAACTGACTGTTAATTTCATAAAATGGAGCTACTCTGTGTGTCTTTATATTAATAAATATCTTACAGCAATTTATTAAAAACAAAAAACACACAAAAGAACCCCACCAGCCTCAATCCTGCTGCAAACAGGCCCACGAGAACAGAGAAGGACAGAGAAGTTTCCTGAATGTGCGTGCGCCTGCCTTGTAGATGCATGTTGGTGTGTGTGTGTGTGTGTGTGTGTGTATAATTTTTTCTTCAGATTCTTTTCCATTTTAGATAGTAAAATATTAAATATCGTTACCTGGGCTATATAGTAAATCCTTGTTGTTTATCTATTTTATATATAGTGATGCATATCTATCAACCTGAACCCCCATCCCCCTACACTTCTCATTTGGGTAACATAGACGTTATATATGTCTTTAAGTCTGCTTCTGTTTTGTAAGTTCATTTGTATCCTATCACTTTCTATATTCTACAAATAAGCAATCTAATACTTGTCTTTGTCTGGCTTACTTCACTTAGTATGATAAGCTCTAGGTCCATCCACAATGCTGCAAACGACATTATTTCATTATTTTTCATGATTGAGTAATATTCCATTGTACATAATGCCAGATCTTCTTTATCTGTTCATCTGTTGATGGACACTTAGTTTGCTTCCATGTCTTAGCTATTGTAGATAGTGCTGCTATAAACAATGGGGTGCAACAAGCTGCCTATTTTATGTACACATCTTTATTACAAAAATCTCTGAAGCACCTGTCTTTACATCCATTCCCCTGAGATCGCCTCACCTCTGGAGTTCTCCATCCTTTGTCCCACTCTCTGCCCCTGCTATAGATCAGCAAGCGGATATTTTTTTAATATGATGGTTCCTGCTTCGCATGGTATCTGAATAATGATCATATGACTAATGATATTTGAAGACCAATGGCATGGTATCTGTGTCTAACTAAACTGAGTATTCCATTCCTGGGCTAGTTTAAACTATAATGAGACAAAATGCAAATATGTGCTTTGACAAGAAAGTTGAACAAATTTTCTTCATTTATCCACTTGCAAAAATGTCCAAGAAGATAAACATGAAGATGAAGCTATCCAAAGGCCAAACAGAATTTCCAATAATTCCATCCTTTAGGAAGGTGGGTGGCTAAGCAACTTCTTTCTCTGTAAACCTGGTGTAAGAACAAAGTCCTCAGCTCACATCAGAGACAGAAGCTGTGCTGACTAACAGAAGCTGTGCAGACTAGATAAACAGGAACCCAGCTCACTCTTTTCTAGAACTAGAATCCTTCTGCCTTTAATAGCTCCTCTCAATAAATTCATTATAAGGCCACAGAAAAAAAATAAATCTACAAAGATAAATGGACAAATATATAGTCGTATGGGATGTTCCACACATTAGTATTAATCTAATAGATCAGTTGTTTAAAAATAAGGAAAAAGGGCTCATATGAAATATAGTAATTTTGAATTAAAAAACATCTACCAAGGCTCATATGATATGTAAAATCACCCCTTTTTAAGCAAGAATGAACTCTATTCAAAAGCATACAGAAAACAGACCGAAAAACAGTAAGTACATTCTCTAAACAATAAAAAATACAGAATAGAGTCTTAGAACATGATGAAGTAAAATTAATATTAAAAATCAAGAAACACTGTAAAAAGTAGATATTAAATAGCCAACTCCTCCCTAACATCCAAAACTACTGGTATAAAACAAAATAAAATACATAATTATACACTATTTTGGAGATAATAAAAGTGAGACTTATTTACAGCATTTTGTGAGATTCCACCATATATAAGCTGAGGAACACAATTTTAAGTGACATTTGACATTTACAGTTTATATTTAAAAACAGGCAAAAGACCAGATTTACTTTGCTATATGTAATTTGCCTAATCCTGTTCTAAGAGATGGCATTGTTAAGGGGCTTATGAAAATTTTAACAGGCGCTTAACCTCCGTGAGAAAAAACAAAAATGTGCAGGGTATGAGAGAGCTGAACTCTTCTGTCAATATTGTTACACCATCTTTGTCACCCAATCTTGAACATATGTAATGCTAATGTATTACCTTCTTGTCAGACAATCCAGCACCATTTCCCAGTGGGCCTGGACAAGCCCTCAGAATCCTTCTCAACCCCATTCTCTAAGCAGTCACAAACAATCAGAATTGACAGAAGACATAAAACCTATTTGCCATCCCGGATCTTTTATACTCTTTGAGTGTATTATCCAGAATTTGATCCAGTACTTTGTGTAACAGAATAGAGAAGAACCATGCCCTTGCTTGACCAAGTTGCAGCCTAAGATCACAAACATATTTGCAGCCTCATTATGCCATGGACACATACTCGGCTAACAACTAACTCAAACCTTGACATCTTGTCTATACCAGCTCCTATTAAGCCATACTTCGAATGACTTACCTGTTATATTCAGTATATAATCTCCCAACATCAATGCATTTAAATCAAATTAGCCTGCTTTTGGATCTTTATGCCAGTTCAACATGATTAAAGCAATGGTCTCAAGTGGAATTCCGTCAACACACCATTTGAAAACATCTTGATGACCAAAATAACCATGTTTTCAAGTACTCTCCCTACCAGGCATCCTAATCTTTGGGTTAATTTATATTTATGTTCACACTGTACACAATATCTGTACATTTTCTTGAGCACAGAAAGTTTTTTCAAAACCACATCATTTTACTAAATGAAGAAATAAAGATAACTTTAAGATTGTTCCCATACCTTTGAGCCTCAAGCACTGACTCTGGCTGGAAAAAGCTTTAAGCAAGGAGTATATTCCAGGAATTTCTTATTTTCCAATTAAATCTCTTGGTTGAGCAAGAATAGCTGTCATCATGAAAGATAAAAAGAATGTACACACAATTGAGTTTCATAGTGCTGAACAATACAAAAATGTGACTTTCTGCTATAATACTATCAATACTGTAATAGCTATAAGACATTAAATACTATCATGAGAGAGCTTCGAAATGTTACAGGTGTTATACCAACGTAAGGAATCATTTTTGTATGTTTGTACCTTGTTGCCTTAAGGTGGACAGTGTTATTACATCTATGCATTTCTAGAAAGGAAGAGAGCAGCATTCAAGATTAGTAGTTGTAAAATACGAGAGGATAATCAATTATTTTAAGTTTATTTTTTCAAAGTATAATTATTTTTCTTTTAGGCCAAATTTTCTTTGCAGAAAATGTAGCAATCCATTTGGTAAACTCAAATTTCTTGGGATAACAGAGTGATTTCAATTTGGAAGTCTTACATGGATGTGTTCTTAAACAGGGATCAGCAAACCCTTCCGGTCAAATCCAGAAAATAAATATTTTAGGCTTGGTGGGCAAGAAGCCATGTCTTCAACTCTTTTAACAGCTATCTTCCCTGAGATATTCAGGGTCATTTTTACATTCTACATTTAAATATGTACAAATCATAGTTGGCTTACAGACCATACACAAACAGGTAGTGGGCCAAATTTGCTTAATATTTGGTAAGACCTGCTCCAGGGTATTGACCACTGAACAAAAATAAGATCACACTTTCCTGGCCATCCATCAAAATCTGAAACTTAGTAATTTCCACTGTGTGTGTGACAAGATAGATAACACAGTTCAAAAATCACCTCCGCTATGACCAAAAAAATGATATGTATCAAGTTTCAAATGCTTTCAATCAAAAAATTTAGAACATGAAAGACTCCTATTCTTTATCTTAATGATAAACACATATTTATTGCTATTTGCTAGGCTTTGTGCTGGGCAACACAAAGAAACATATAACAAAACCAATACCGTGAACCTAACAAGACCTCAACCCCCTTCTGCTGAAAAGCCATAGCATTTATAGACAATAACCTCATACTCTATCTAAAGGTGCACGTTATATTTCATAAAGGAATATATAAAAGTCTTAAATGTAACTTTTCACAGAACCATGAGTGGAATATGAAACTCTTCCTCCAAGTTTTTCAAATCTCAGTTTCTCCTCCCACATGAATAATTCAAATATAAATATCTTCCAGGGCTTTGTAATAAATAATTATATAGTCAAAAGCTGAATGCTCACACAGCTCTTGAGTCTGATAATGAACTGTCAAGTCAACATCCAACAATGTCAAGAAAGGGTAAGTAAAACTGTATTTTAAATGAGAAAATACAAAGAATCACAACAAGCTTCCCAGGTCAAAAATCTTTATTTCTTCTTTTTCATATATAACTATGCAGATAAAATTCTATACATCCTCAGATTTATAATGTGTCACTGAGTCAAACCGTAGTGGTGGTTTGTCATATTTTCTGCCTATGTATTTTGAGTATCCCTCCTATGCTAGAAGGATTTCTCATCTTAGGAGTCCTTCATGTCCATTATTCAAGCTAAAAAACTTGCTTTCTCATCTCTTTTTCAGAGCTTGGCTTTCCCACATAAGACTTCACTTTGAAAGAACCAACGTGGAGAAACTGGTACCATTTCAGAATTCATATTATCATGAGAGTAGAGTGCTGCCTCTCAAGGGCAGGAAGGCAGATGATCCTGAAGAATCTCACAAGAGCAGCAGGAGCAACTGAACTGGGGAGTCCATATTAAGCAAGAGAACCATTGCTTTGGGACCCATTCATTTGTGGATGGGTGGTGTTCCTAGCTTTGCAGTTGCCAAGACATACTCTGGCCCTTCCTGTGAGCTGATTCATTTGTCTTAGGTTTCTGCTGGGGGTTCAATTATGTCCTCCAAAAGATATGTGGGGAAATCCTAACTCCTCATTTGTAAATGAGGCCTTATTTGTGAAATAGGGTCTTTGCAGATATAATCAAGGTAAGATAGTCCTGGGTCGTAATCAGAAATTGGCACAACATGAAGAATCAACTATACTTAAAAAAAATTCAATATTATAAGTGTTCTTTTGAGAAAAGGAAAATAAGAGACATCCAGGGAAAATACCATATGACAATAACGGTAGAGATCGGAGTGAAGCAAATGCAAGTCAGGTAATGCCAAGGATTGGTGGTGGCCCTGAAAGCTGGGAAGAAGCAAGAGAAGATTCTATCCAGAGTCTCAGAGGGAGCATAACCCTGCTGGCACCTTGATGGTGGACTTCTAACCTCCAGAATTGTAAGAGAATAAATTACTGTTAAGCCCCCTGGGTTGTACTATTTTGTTATGGCAACCCTAGGAACATAGTACAGTTGGGTTCCAAAGAAGGAGACCCTGAGACAAAGATTTAGTGCAAGGGACTTGAGAAGAAAGCACTCCTAGGAGAAACCAGTACGAAAGAAGAGAGAACCAGACAGGGATTTTGGATTCAAGTATGCGTGAGATCTCCAAGTCCCAGCTCAGTCCCATCCTGTAAGAAGCTCTAGAGTCTCAATTATATTTGAAGTTTGTTCCATGTGGAAGCAAGGGAGCTGACTTTCATACTTCCTGTCTGGGGAGCCAGTCAGTCATTGGCTGCCCCCCACTGGACCCAATCTCCCTGTCACTTTGGGCTCTCCATGCTGCCTGCCAAAGCAGCAGCAGTTGTTGGGCAGGTACTTTTAAAAAGTTGCAGGTGCTAATCTTATAAGAAAATAACTGGAGAATCTGGGCACGGTAAACAGAGTAAAAGGAATTGAGAGGTATTTGGGCAAAGCATGAGTTGTATTTACTATAACCCCCCTTGTTAATTTCTTTTCTGCTCAGATTTCCTAGAGTGGAGTTCTTGTTTGCAGCTAAGAACAAAAACTGATAAGCCGCCCAAAAGAAGAAAATCATCTGTCTTGGTAAAATCTACAGTAAGTTCCAAGTCATTCATCTTTTCAAACAAAATAGGTTCCTAAATTGTTGTGGAAAAGCCCAAATTTTATAAAGTGAGTCACGTTTTAAACACATTAAGGGAAACTCAATATTGAAAGAAAAAATCTGTGAAATATTGAGTAAAGTGAAGACTATTTCTATAAATATTTAAGCATATCAATTTTGTTATTACATCTTTCTATAAATCTACTATTGTCATCAAATATGTTATAAGTGCCTCTCAGTTACAGAGTGTTACTCTTGGGACTCTAAAAAATATTAGCCATTCTTCTGGTTTTCAAAGGTTCATATGCTAGTATCTGTAGAATCTTTGGTCAAATCACTTAGCAGTTCTGAGCCTCAGTTTCCCTTCCTGTGAGATGTACATGATAATGTTAATACCAACTGCAATGGAGATTATGATATAATTTATATAAATGCTTTATGTAAATATAACAGATGATATAAACATAATGACATGGAGAAACATAAAATGTGGTAGAAATAGAAAATCCCCAAGGAATTCCAAGTGAATAAAAACATCAAGTCCATGAAACCTGTGGAGTCCTAGCAGAAAGTAGATTCCTCTCAAAGATACAGGTGCATTGGACAACTATCAATGCCTTCTAAAAAAGCCTTGAACCACACATATCACTCTGCTGGTTCTAATTCTAAATACATCAAATAAAATTCACATTATAATTTATCTTCCCACACAGCTTGTCCGCAAGGAGACAAAGTATCAAGTAGAGGACAGGCATTTCTGATGTCTTGACAAATATCTCAGTGGACTTTGAGAAGTTGCTACTCTAGTGTTATCAGCTTGGTTAATGTGAGTTTGGTCTTAAGATATGACTCCAGAGTTTCTGTCATGGCTCAGCGGAAATGAATCTGACTAGTAACCGTGAGGACGCAGGTTCCCTGGACTCGCTCAGTGGGTTAAGGATCCAGCATTGTCATAAGCTGTGGTGTAGGTCACAGACAACAGCTAGGATCTGGTGTTGCTGTGGCTGTGGTGTAGGCCGGCGGCTACAGCTCTTATTTGACCCCTAGCCTGGGAACCTCCATATGCTGTGGGTGTGTCCCTAAAAGGACAAAGAAGAGAGATGTGACTCTAGGGAGTTCTCTTGTGGTGTAGCAGTTTAAGGATCTGGCATTGTCACCACAGTGGCTTGGGTTGCTTCTATGGCACAAATTCAATCCCTGGCTGGAAATTTCCTCATACGATGGGCGTGGCCAAAAGAAAATAGATGATATTACTCTTACGGCATAAAGTTTGTGAGCTTTCAAAGTGATAACCAGACTTGAAACTTTTTCAAGCCATGAAGATACTCTAGGTCTCGGCTTGGTAAGTAGCTAGCAACCGCTTCCTTGAAATTTCTACTCACTTTAGCACATTTTAAATGTATTAAACACCTAATTTTCTTTAGGTTCTTGAGATTCCCTTTAATTAAAACTGTAATATGCCTGTAGAACTCAAAAAGGAGTAATAGTATATAACAAAATGTTCATCAGTTCTGATAGCTTGTTTGAATGCAGATAGTCATTTCATGGGCTGCTGGTTTCCAAAACAGAAACTATACAACCCCCCTGTCCTTTTCTCTTTTTTTTTTTCTCTTTGGATATAATCCCTTGTTCACTGATAGTTGAAATGTGTTTATGGTAATTTGATTCTTGTTTGTTTTTTCAATCTATTCTTAGTGCAGAGGAATGGCAAGAATTTAAACTCTCCTCTACTTTTACATCTAGGCAAACATGGTTGAAATAATATCTGTTCAAATGCAGTTAAGATTTTATGTTGGTAGCCTGTCTTGGCCCCTCTGGCCTCTGCCCTCCCTTCCTGCCTCCTTTTTCTTCCTTCCTTTCTCTTTTCCTTCTTCCCTCCTTCCCTTAATATCTGGATCATGTTTCTTTTCTTTTTTAAAGAAAAAATTATAATAGTTGATTTACAATGTTCTGTCAATTTCTGCTGTACAGCAAAGTAATCCATTTTTTCATTTATACATTCCTTTTCTTTAGCATTTCTTTCTAGGTTCTTCAAACTCTGCTAATCTGTACATACATCTTTCTTTTATCTATGCATGCACAGGGATCCTCTTTGTTAGAAAGGAGAGTAAAATAGAAAGAGGGAGGGAGGTAAAATGGAAGGAAAGGAAAGAAGAAAGGAAGGAAAGAATAAACAGAGAAAATAAAGAAAACAACTGGACACATTTATCTTTTAATCAATCATATTAAGAATCTTTTCCTAAAATTAAGTGCTTGCTCCATTTAAGACTTTGGGCTAGGTGACGAGAACGTAAAGTTAGATTAGACATGAATATACCACCTAATAGAGCAGACATTGCATTATTTAAATAGCCTAACACAAGGCAAAAGGTGGATAAATTCCCTAAGAGAGGTAAAGATAAATGACTATGATAATGGAAAAGAAGGAAAGGGGACATTCAAATAGGTAGAGATGGAGAGGGCAGAGTCTCATGGAAAGACAGCCCTTCAGACAGGCTTTCGAGGATAAGATTTGTTTTCCCTTCCACGTTCTTCCATCAGTTTCACTACAAAATTCCTCAAGCAAGTTCTGTGGATCCCCTTTCTCATAACTCCTTCATGTCCCAGCTAATCTGCCTTCTGCTTTTGCTATATCCTCAAGATGGACCTTCCAAAGAATAGCCATAACATTTTTATATTCAAACCCAGCATCTTGGAGTCCTTACTTTTTAAAAAAAACACAAACTTTTTAAAGAGCAAAACTTGCTCTCTTTTTTACAAACATTTTTAAGGGCAAACCTTGCTCTCTTTTAAATATCCCTAACAAGGCACTCTCCCAGGTTTCTTCCTCCCTTTAACCCAAGCCAGAGATTCTACTGGAAACTGCTTTGCCATTTCATCACCATCAGTGTCAAAGATTTACCTTTGTGTGGCAACCCTGAAAGACTTCTCTAAGACGTGATTCAAGACTTACAATATACACTCTATTAACGTAAGTGTGAGGGCATCACCTTTGAAAATCTTTGATCCATGCTCACCTCTGCACATATTTCGGCATATGAAGGCATCTCTAAAAAGTATATTCACCTCCAAACTACATTATTCATTGATATTTTAATGAAGATGTTGAAGGAAGATAGGAATAGGATTTACATGACCCACCACCCTAGAGAATGATACCACCCCAAAGAGTTCTACTGTTCTTCTTATACAATATTTTCCATTGGCTGCGCATGCACCCTTTTCTATAAATAAAAATAGAAGACTAAGTTATCTTTGTAGGAGGGAATGAAAATGATATAAAGATTCAACCTAAGAGGTGGTATTATAACTCAGAGTATAAATTAGGAAGAGAAATATGGTAGAGAGAATAGGTAGAGAAAAGAAGGGTCCTGATATTTTCATCTCATATGGTGGGGTGTGGAGGGCAGTCAGTGAACCTAAAGTCACAGTTTAAATACATTATTTAAAGGTATAAAGTTCTTGAGAAGGCAAAAATATATCAAAAACTGGCAATAGGAGTTCTTGTCACGGCTCAGTGGTTAACGAATCCAACTAGGAACCATGAGGTTGTGGGTTTGATCCCTGGCCTTGCTCAGTGGGTTAAGGATCCGGCGTTGCTGTGAGCTGTGGTGTAGGTTGCAGACGTGGCTCAGACCACACGTTGCTGTGGCTGTGGCTGTGGCTGCGGTGTAGGCCAGCAGCTGGACCTCTGATTAGACCTCTAGCCCGGGAGCCTCCATATGCCGCAGGTGCAGCCCTAGAAAAGGCAAAAACAAAAACAAAAAAAATTGGCAATAAATGGAGAAATACATGTTGGCAGAGTAGTATAAACATGGTAGTAAAAGACTCTCATCTTTTATGCCCAGTATTTTGCATTCAAATTTGATAAATTGAGATATATTAATTAAGCATATTATTTACCTTTTGGAAGCAATTACTCCTAAGAATGACACAGGAAACCATTAAAAGTGATTTCCTCAGTGAGCAAGACTGGAGATATTGAGGACAGAGGTGGCCAAATACTACTTTAATTAGAAGCCCTTTGTTCGATTTTTTTTTCAAACTATGTACACGGATGCACTTATTAAAATTTCACAAAGGAAAAACATATTGGGAAAAATATTCTTAACATCAACTAATGGAATGAAAGTTTTTTATGCATTTTTGGTTGAAAGGTCCTACCCTAGAATACAGAGCTTTTTATTCTTAATAAACTAAACATCTATTTTCATGCTAAATCTAGATGTTAGGAGAGATAAGCCAATTCAGGTAGAAAGGTTTAATTAAGAAATAATGGGCGAACAATCTTCAGAGAGAGACTGTTTTTTGATGAAATTTTTTTTTCAGTGTGAATTAGATCATTTAAAAATATTCTACTTCAAATGCTTAGTACAAGGGCATCATTTGAGAATCAATGTCCTAAATATGCACAGCTGGGTATACATCACATAAAAATAGAGAGCCTCTATTTTACCAAAATAGATACCCCTGTAGGTAACAGTTTGTGTCTGTCTCACTCTGAGCTTCCGTTTTTCTTTTCTTTCTCTACAGGGCATTCCAGTCTGTCAGGTGTTTTTGCTCTTACTGCTTTTCTGCTCTTGTTCTCTTTTTTATTTCCTTTTCTTATTCAATTAATCTTTATTTGCCATCCACATAACAGTTTCTAAGTATGTTTTCAACATGTGTTACACCGAGTGAACCATTTGTTATTCCTTTCTCTCAGTTCAAAAAGTAGATCAATAGACTATTTTTGTATGTTTCTTAAGAAAATAAAGGAAGGCAAACAGGAAGGAAGAAAGGAGGGAAGGAAGGAGGGGGGAAGGAAAAAAAAAGGAGGGATATAAGGGCAAGCAGAAGATACAAAGATAGGTAGAAAGAAGAGAAACATCTTTATAAACATCTTTATCCTTACGCTTTTCGCTAATTTTTTTTTGTTTTTTTTTTGGCCACACGTGTGGTATATGGAAGTTCCCAGACCAGGGGGGTTGAACTGGAGATGCAGCTGCCAGCCTACACCAAAGCAACACTAGATCTGAGATACATCTGTGACCTACACCGCAGCTCACTACAATGCCAGATCCTTAACCTGCCGAGCAAGGCCAGGTATGGAACCCACACCTCACAGTTACTAGTTGGGTTCATTACGGCTAAGCCACAACAGGTACTCCCTAAATTAGTCCTTTTTTAATTTTTCTTTTTGGGCATCAGTGGTCATGATGAAAGAAAGCCACCACAACTCTCGTTGAAGTGATCTAAATATTCTGTTTTTAACTCTAAGGTACAACATTTTATCAGCTTTACTGATGTATAACTGATGAATAAAACTGTAATATACTTAAGGTGTACAATATGATGATATATGTATAACAGTGAAAGGACTCTGTAGTATATGGAACTGCTGACAAAGATGTTGAACCACATATTCAGCGAAAGGCTATCATAGAAAGCTAGCTTTTGCTTTTCAAGGTTGGGATAACTTAAAAATTCAAATTTGATAAATTAAGAAGAAATATATGGGTAAATAACTACTAACGTGAGGTAAGTTAACCTGATCTTTTAACAAGTTTCTAAAGATATAGCTACTCTTTCAAGAAAATAAATCTTTAAAGGAATTCTCAAGGGCATATGGCCTGAACACAGATCAAGAATCCTAGAATGGGCATAACCCCTTACCACAGGCAAAGAGTCAAGTCCAGGGACATTCAGAACCTTGCCTATTGTGTTACAGCTTAATATTAGAAAAAGGCAACATACAAAAATATATTCAAAACACCTTAATTACACACTTAAAAATGGGTGATTTTATGTAATATAAATCATATCTCAGTACAGTTGGTTCGAAGTCAGGGTGTTCACTTTTTCTTACAGGCATATCATGTTTCTGGATTAGACAGTTATGATATTCATTATTCCTTCATTTGGCATCATTTACTATATACTAGGGACTGTCCTAGGCGCTGCTAGAAAACAATGAGAAAAACAGCTATGGTGCCTGCCTGCGTGGAGCTTGCAGTTTACTGAGAAATAGGCGTTAATCAGACAATGACAGACACCAGTACCCCAACTATGCAGACCACTGCTACGAAGGGAAGTATTGTATGTCCCGGTAACATGCAGTAGAGGCTTTTAACTGAGTGACAGAGGTAAAGGTCTCTTCCTCTGAAGACATACTTAAACTGGGCAGGGTAGGGCAAGGGAGTGGGGAAACGTGAACAGGCAGGACATGTTTAAAGACTCTATGTTGGTGGAAACAGGCACTTTCCAAAGTCAGAAAGACATGGAGGTAGGAACCCAGAGAGTGTGCAGGGACAATATGGTGGAAAATTTATCTTGAACTCATGAAGAAAAATCCAAGTTAAGCAAGGTTGTGCTGCTATCACAGAACTGTAGAGATCAAAGAACTCCCAAAGCTATTATTTTCATCTGGAGTATTTACCTAAAATAGTTAATTAATCGAATTAATTTGTTGCCCATATCTATCAGTGATGCCAAAGAAAACAACAAAATGATTTGACAAATTGGGACTAAGTCCCTTTCAGTTCCTACCTTTGCACGCTAGTGCTCTATTTAAGGGAAACTTCTTCACAGCACTTGTTTGATTGTTTTAACTACTTATTTGAAAAACATTCATCTTTGAGGGAAATGGTAAACCTTAACTGACTACTTTTCACCTAAATGGAATACCCATAAACACTGCCAACTGGAGGAGCTGCACTTTATCCTACAATTAGTCAAGTTGATAAAACAGGTCAAACCTGCCTATGGGTCATTTTTTTGGCCAAAATTTGGGGTTTAAATTTTTACTTTTAAAGCAGAGGATCTGATAAAGTAGCCTTTTGAAACGCTTATCATTGAGATTCAGAAGCTCCTCTCTGGGAAATCAAAGCAAAACCTGCAGGCAGTATTGACTAGTGACTAAGAATCTAAATTCTGGAAATTCAAAGATCTGGTTCTACATTTGATTAGACCATGCTCCAGCACTGTGACCTCGGACAAGATGCTTAATCCCTTAATTTTCTAATCTGGATGCTGAAGACAATGATAATTCCATTGCAGGTTGCTTGAAAGATGATAAGTACATTATTCCAAGCAAAGACTGACACTCAAATCTTAACTATTACTCCTAGGTAATATTAAGTAGCATGTCATAGGTACTGAAGTCTACAACATTAGGCTCACTGGCATTAGCTAACAAAACTGTCAATGTCAACATCCAATGGGGTTGCAATCTCTGTGCATATGACCTTGGAAATCAGAATGAGACATCTGTGTTAGTGTTTGTGATCAACTATCTGGGTCAAGGTCTAAAAAAGCAAAAAAATCCCTTCTCTTCTAGGATTTGGGACTCTCCTACACAATGTTCTGAAAGCTGGTGTGCTCTTCAATAGCTAGCAGTCCTTCAGTATAACCTGTGATAAGACTATTTTAACAAAACTAAGTGCATGTCATAGATCATGGTCTTATACTTCTCCAAACTACACTGTTCTATGAATAAGGCGTTTTATTTTCATGGTAACTTCATCATTAAATGTCAAGTAGGGATTATAAAAAGACAATTGTTTCTCAGGACCCTGAAATTCAGGATTCTCTTTTGAGTTGCCCCTGATTTCCCTTTTCATTGTGACCTTGGGATTAGTTATTTAGCTATGCTATACTCTAACTTTCTAGGCAAAATGAGAAAAATGCCACTTTTATGATCAGGCTGTAAATTCCTAACACTTAAAGCACGCTTTAGTTCCTTTCATCTGAGAAAATTAAAGTAAATGAAAATATTTCATTATTAATAATCTAATTCTCTTTGAATCTTTGATTAATACCATTTTAATATATGAGATTTTCAAAATTAGGTCATAGTCTATATAAATTTTTGAAGGTGGAAGCTATATACAAGTAGATAAATTTGTGTTAAAACTAATTCTCATACAGAGATCTAAAATGGACCGAATAATTTGTGAATTAAGCATAAAATAGCAGATTCAGGTACAGCCTCCTTCAAAAACCAGTAGTATACTGCTGCTTTAGGTATTTTATTTTCATTAGTGGTAAGATAACCAATCCTACAATTTTGAATTTTTTCATAGCATAAAACATCATGCACACTCTGACGTATTTCTTTTAAATGTAAATTGAGGTTATGTCAAAGCAGCATAGCACACCTGGAGGAAATGTACACTTAGAATGTCATTTGGATTGGTGATGTTTTTTTTTCCCCTAAATTGCTAACGAGAGTGAACTGTCAAGTATTTCTTACAACTACACTCTTCTACACGATGCTCTGTTAAGGCTTCAAAAATAGGATGATTTAACATGAATGGATATTTTCAGGGACTCTTAAGGGATATTGACATTTCAGTTGGAGCTTATTTTGTTAGTTTAAACTTTCTTAACATCCTTCTACGAAATGTGTAAACCTACCAAAATGTAAAGCACATTCCAAAGGAAGGGTTTGAAAGTGTTAAAGGAAAGTGTCAAATATGTTATAAAGTCCTACTACTGAACTCTGCATTACCCTTTCCCTTTCATATTTAACATGCACACAGCTGCTCATGCCATGTAATCAACTGATTGTTACACAAGCATTTTCCAAAGCTATGACAATCTCAGATTTATGAGGTCAAGAAGTGCAGACTTAATCCATTCAATAGCTGCAATTTATCGTCTGATTATAATTGTATACACAAACACAGTAATGATTTAGATGACATAGTGTAAAGATGAAATCCGTTTATTTTAAAAGGGTTTCTAACCTTTAAAATATGTTGCCATGAACACCTTTCGATGTCCGCTTTTAACAACACAATTATTATTGTTTTATTGATCAGGGTTTTATTACGGATTTGACACTTATATTTCATGCTAATCGAAAAAGGTGTAATTTTTCTGAACAATTTTAACAAGAATATGACTGTAATTAATTATATCACTATTATGTTTTTGCTGTCTAGAAAGAAGTGCTTAATTTATCACACATGTCTTCTACAGCATATGGAAACCTCTTTTAAAAAGACAGGGTGCGTGCTCCTTTCAGAGATGATAGGATATGACATAGGCACTATATTTATAGATTTCTGCCATCATGCTGACCTGGTTTTATAGTGACAGCTCTTGTGGAATGGGATTGTACATTAGCAACTCAGATAGCCTGGGTGGCACCCAATATTGCCATCGTTTGGTCTTATAACACTAATTAGTGGTCATTCCCTAATGCCTTCATAGATCAAGAAAACAACGTGCAGACAAGGCCAAAGTGTTGTGATTGAATAACACAGCCATATATATTTCAGATTTTTTTTTTTCCAACTTGCAAGTTGTAACAAATGATGAAATACTGTTGCCAACTTGCCTGGCTATAAACGACAGTTTCATTAATTTAATATTTACTGTTATATATCAATGGTTGTAAGCTATACCTACAGCACACACACACAAATACACACAAGTATGTATGTAATATTTACATTCATCTTTAGTTTACTGTTAATGATCTTATTACTTTTCTAAAATATCATGGCTCTATTATACAAAAGAGAACCCCTATACATGGCAGTAAAATTTATGTTTCAAATGAAATTTTTAAAATAATTTCTATCCCATGCTAATAAAGCCAAGCTTTTTTAGTCAATTTTTATATGTTGTTCAATAACAACCTTATTAAATCACATAAATTTACATTTTACTTTTCACTTTCCATGTTACATACATATATGAATTATATTTCATTATATACTGCTGTCCTGTATCTGTACCATTACACAGAATTTCTATTATATGAACCCATAAATTCTAATTAACACATACAACTTGGCACATTTAATATTCAGATATGGTTTTGTTTTTTCTAAAAATGCTTAAAATTCTTTTCTATCATAAGGTTTGAGCTATCTCGCTTTTTCCTAAATTTTCAGTATGATGTGGATTATTTTAGTCCATTAGAAAACATGTGATTTAAGAACCTAAATGGGAAGGCATTAAATATTAAAGTAATTTATAAATATGAAATTCTATATGAACATTATGTAGAAAGGATGAAAAAGTATATAATATATTATAGGACGGCAAATGAAGTAAAATCAATAGTTGAATTGGTAGCATGTTCTAACTGTAATTAAACAGGCATGCTCACTTGCTTTTCTGCCATACTATTTTAAATAGCACAATCCCACTGGAAAAACACAGGCTAAGAGTTTTTCTTCCGTCTTTGAAAGAACTGAATCAATATTATTATAATCAATATATCTTTAATAGAATGGTGAAGGGAAAACACCACAAATAAAAATAAGTATTTCCTACTCATTCAAACTTAAAACACAAATTATATGTGACCCTGCCACATATGATCTTAATATTTTTTTTACTTTTCCCTTGATGTCAATAGTTCCTACCTGAGCAAATTTATCACCCAAAACCACAGTTTTAATGTTAGGCCTAGACTTACTTGAAACTTTGTTTTCCATCTCATCATTATCCTTGTCATGTTAAGTCTACTGTGTTGTTAGTGAATTTTGACATCATTAGAAATACATCGTTTCAGTAGTACAAGGATTTGTGAAATCCTGATGAATGGTTTATTCATTCAACAGTACTTACTGGGTTCCCAGTATATTCTTGGCACTATTCTAGGCCCTGGCAACACACCCATGAACAGAGCACATAAAGATCTCTGCCTTTTAAGGTATATGTTTTAGAATGGAAACAATGGGCAATCAACATAGAGTCACTCAGTTAACTACCTACTAGGTTGGAAGGTGAAGGTGGTCTAGGCTAAGAAAAGGGAAAGAGAATGGGGGTGTAGAGGCTGCAATTTTAAATAGTGTAGTCTGGATAGGGATTATGAAGAAGGTATAATCAGAAGGGAGAGAACAAGGTGAGGGAAGAACCACTCAGTATCTATGGTGGTGGTGGTGGAAGAGGATGTCTAAGCCTGGGAACCAGAGAGTGCACAGAAAATATGGACATTGTTCTAACAAATAAGAGAGTCAGCAAGTGCTGAAGCTGGAGCAGAGGTGAGAGTTGGGTCGGGGAGAGAGAAGTAGGAGACGTGGATCCAGGTCAGAGACAAAAGAAGGACACAGGGCAACATAAGGAATGGTCACTGGCTTTCCACTCTGAGCAAGATGGCGGGCTAGGGCAAGGTGCTGAGGTGGAAGGAGCCTGAGGTCACTTAACTCACATTTTAAGGAGGATCATTTAAAGAAGGTGCTGTCAGAGTTCTCGTTGTAGCGCAGTGGTTAACAAATCCGACTAGGAACCATGAGGTTGTGGGTTCGATCCCTGGCCTTGCTTAGTGGGTTAACGACCCGGCATCCCATGAACTGTGGTATAGGCTGCAGACGTGGCTCAGGTCCTGCATTGCTGTGGCTGTGGTGAAGGCCGGCAGCCACAGCTCCAATTAGACTCCTAGCCTGGGAACCTCCACATGCCGTGGGTGCAGCTCTAAAACGACAAAAATGCAAAAAAATATATAAATAAATAAAATAAAGAAGGTACTGCCTTGAGACAGACTTTTGGGAGAAAGGCACGGAGGAGGGAGGGGATGGCAGGAATCCACTGGAGAGAGGAAGGAGACTCACATCTAAGTATAATCAGCAACTGTGTGATGGAAACACAACTTAATACCAAGCCTAATTGTTTACACATACTCAAATGCCTTTCCAAGGTAAAGCTAGTTGGAAATCAGAAACTACTTCAGGTCCCACTGCCATTTTCAGATTAAGTTCAAATTCAAGAGACAGGACCTTCTTAAAAAGCATAATTTATGCAAGGTTCTTATAGGTTCCTTTACCCTCCTCCTAGCCAAGATAATTGTCTCCGTATTATTGTTTTATTATTTGTAAGTAAAACAACCCTAATATATAGAATTATGTACTAAATATAGTCTCCTTACTTCTGAACTTCTATGTTAACTGATTATTTAAACAGATCTATGGGCTACCAATTAGCTTCCTTATCATTCATTCTTTCCTTCATTAAATATTTCGAGTACATATTACCCTTCAAGCACTGTTCTTGGCAGTTAGGTGTTTAGCAAGTACTTCCACCTTAGTTAACCTAAGATGATCTCTTAGACTCTTGATCTGTAGATGGACTCCTCTAATTCCACATAAAGCATTTTTTAAGGATTTATACCTTGAAAAAATTGTAAGAGCAAACAAAGAGAATTCCTGCCCTGAGCCTCTAATACAGGAAGAAGGACACACACATATCTCGCCATCATACAAAGTAGAGAAATAAATGCCAAGAATAAGCCATGGGCATAAATCCAGTGGCAGCACAGTGGCAGGTTTTCAAGACTTTGAGGGTTCAGGATATAAAGATGAGAGGGAGATAACTTTCTCTCTCCTACTGCCACCAGACAGGAGTGGTGACAGATAATTGCTGAATCATACACACCTTCTCTCTTTTCCTGCTTACTGAAAATTTCTGCTCTGTGAGATTTGGACTATGTTTGAGAAATAACCTCTTCATGAGTGCAACTAAATACATCAATTCCACTATAATGCAACGTAGGCATTGCATTATAAAAATCACATTATGCAAATTCACACAATAAAGGCCCCAAGGTTTGTGTGGAAAATGGGGTTGGGGTGCCACACTCAAAAACGGTAACAAAAAAATAAATTAAAAAGGAACTCAATAAAAGCTGCAACATACGTAATTTTACACAGTTAAGAAATACGGTAATAAATATGGCACTTTACAATGGAAACAAACTAAAGTTTGCTCTTACAAGTGGGTATCAGAAGGGGTTCCAGATTTGTTACTGCTAATGATAGAAAGAGGGTTATCTGCAATTGGTTGGATGATTATAACACCAGATGTGAAGTGTGTGGTGTATAACATACGTGGTATATGCAGTAGATGTTTAATATGTGTGTGTATGTGTGTGTGTGTGTGTGCATGCATGCACACACATGTGCATTTTGTATATGTCTTTGGGACTGGGTTTAGCTGAGTGTATTTCCTGCATTGATTGAGTGTTTCCTGTACATACATATCACACATCAGCAAGTGCAAAATTAATGTTTTACTTGAATGTTCCCCAATATATCATTCATTTTGTAGCAAATCACATTTTCAAAACAAGCATTATAACCCAACTGCTGTCATTTGCCATGGTTTAGAACTTAAGATTTAATAAGATTAAGTCAAACAACTGGCTTTTAAATAATTTGAATAAAAACCCTTCAGGGCTGAGGTAGTCTCACTAGCAGGTTATTTTTGAGGGATGGTACCTTTGGTTGATTAGAAAACAGTGCCCCTACCTCCGGGGTAGGTGCTGCCTGTTGAGTGCAGAGAAGACTGACTGGATACCAGGTTTACTTGCTTTCTCAGCCAAACTGTTGTTACGCTCAACTAAGGAGAATTTGGTAAGGTTAATAACTTAAAAATTCACCGATTGCTTTGCCAGAGGTTCTATGGTTTAATGTCAACACTGTTTCAACTGCTATAATTTTTTGTTATAAGGACTTCTACTGAGTTCTAAGAGAACTCATTCTTTGTAATTTTTAATGGCTCCAAAATGCTATTGTTAAGAAGTCCTAAAGTAGATATGGTGTAGGAAACTGGATTAAGATGGCAGAATAGAAGGACTGGAGCTCAACTTCTCTCCCAAAAAACAGCAAAACTAGAACCAAATGCCAAGCAACCTTCAACCAAATGGACTGTAAACTTCCAAAAAAGATATTCTGCTCCAGAAGACAAAGAGGAGACAACTTCAAGAGGTAGGAGGGGCTATTATGTGATAGAAGCAACCCCATACCTCCCAGATGGGAAGCCCCACAGACTGGAAAGTAACTCTATCACAGAGACTCAGTTACAGCACTGAGAGTTCTGAGCCCCACGTCAAATCCCAATGTTTGGGGATCGGGCACAGGGAGAAAGAGCCCCCGGAGCATCTGGCATTGAAGGCCAGTGGGGCTTGTGTGCAGGAGCTCCACAGGACTGGGGGAAACAGAGACCCCATTCTTGAAAGGCACACACAGACTTTCACGTGCACTGGGTCCCAGGACAAAGCAGTCTCCATAGGAATCCAGGTGGAAGCTGACTGCAATTCTTGGAGGATCTCCTGGGAAAACAGGGGTGACTGTGCCTTGTTGTGAGGGAAGAGCATTGGAGATGAAGCTCTCGGGGACATTCATCAGCCTGCATTTCTCTGGAGGTGGCCATTTCTGGGAAAATCTGGTCCCTCCCATCAGGGCTGAGAAGCCCCAGGCCAAACAATAATCCAGGTGGGCTCTCAGCCGCACCCATCAGTAAAAAGGCTGCCTAAAGACCTCTCAGGCACACAGCCAGCCTCTAATCTCATCCAGACACAAAGCCACAGCCATCAGAGGGAGAAGAATCAACCCCACCTACCAGTGAGCAGGCATCACTCCCTCCCATCAGGAAGCCTACAGCAAGCCCTCTCCATACCAACTTTAGCCACAGGGGAGGTAAACACCTGATCTAAGAGAGGTTACAACTCTATTGTCAGCAAAAAGGTCACCACAACAAAAACCCATAAAAATGAAAAGACAGAAAACTAGAACACAGATAAGGGAGAAAGAGAAAAGCCCAGAAAAACACCTCAGTGATGAGGAGATTATCAGCCTCCCAGAAAGAGACTTTAGACTGTTGATGCTGAAGATGATGCAAGGCATTGGAAACAGGCTGGAGGCAAAGATTGATAATTTATAGGAAACACTGAGCGAAGAAATACAAGCTGTAAAAATTAAACAAGAAGAGATGCAAAATACAATAACTGAAACAAAAATTCATTGAAGCAGCCAACAGTAGAATACAGGAGGCAGAAGAACGAATCAGTGAGGTGGAGGACAGATTAGTGGAAATCACTAATGCAGAAGAGAAAAGAGATAAAAGATTGAAAGGAAATGAGCAGAGTCTCAGAGAACTCTGGGATAATGTTAAACACACCAACATCCACATTATAGGGGTGCCAGAGGGAGAAGAGAGAGAGAAGGGGACAGAAAAAATATTCGAGGAGATAATAGCCGAAAACTTCCCTAATATGGGAAAGGAACCACTCACTCAAATCCAGGAAGTGCAACGAGTACCATATAAAGTAAACCCAAGGAGGAACACCCCCCAGACACATATTAATCAAAATGACCAAAATTAACGACAAAGAGAAAATATTGAAAGCAGCTAGGGAAAAGAAACAAATGACATACAAGGGAACCCCTATAAGGTTATCAGCAGATTTTTCAGCTGAAACTCTGCAGGCCAGAAGGGAGCGGCATGATATACTAAATGTGATGAAAGGGAAAAACTTCCAACCAAGATTACTTTATCCAGCAAGGCTCTCATTCAGATTTGAAGGAGAGATCAAAACCTTTATAGACAAGCAAAAGCTAACAGATTTCTGCAACCCTAAACCAGCTTTACAACAAATCCTAAAGGAACTTTTCTAGGCAGAAAAGAAAACGCCACAATCAGAAACAAAAACACCACAAATGACAAGGCCAACCATTAAAGGCATGCATACAGTAAAAATACTAAAATATACATGCACAATTATGCTACTAAAATCAGAAATCGTGAGAAGAGAGCACAAATGCAGGTCACTGGAGAAGCACGTGCAATTAAGAAACCAACAACTTAATACAATCTCATTTATATATAGACTCCTATATCAAAACTTCAGGGTAACTACAAACCAAAAATCTACAATTGCTACACAAACAAATAAGAAAAATCCACTCAAATACAACATTAAAGATAGCCATCTTGTGAGAGGAGACAACAAGAGAATAAGGGAAGAAGAAAAGGGCAACAAAAACCCCAAACAGTTGATACAATGGCAATAAGAACATATACATATCAATAATTACCTTAAATGTTAAAGGACTGAATGCCCCAACCAAAAGACATAGACTAGCTGAAAGGATACAAAAACAAGACCCATATAGATGCTGTCTTCAAGAGACCCTCTTCACTTCTAGGGACACATACAAATTGAAAGTGAGAGGATGGAAGAAAATATTCCATGCAAACGGGCATCAAAAGAAAGCCAGAGTAGCAATACCCCTATCAGACAAAATAGACTTTCAAATGAAGAACATTTTAAGAGACAAGGAAGGACACTACATAATGATCAAAGGATCAATCCAAGGAGAAGATATAACCATTTTAAATATCTATGCACCCAACATAGGATCACCACAATATATAAGGCAACTGCTAACAACCTTAAAAGGAGAAATCAACAATAACACGATTCACAGTGGGGGACTTTAACACCCCACTTACAGCAATGGACAGGTCATCCAGGCAGAAAATCAATAAGCAAACACAGGCCCTGAATGGAGCATTAGATCAGATGGACATAATAGATATTTATAGGACATTCTATCCAAAAGCAACAGAATACACATTCTTCTCAAGTGCACATGGAACATTCTCTAAGATTGATCACATCCTGGGTTACAAATCAAGCCTCAGTAACTTTAAGAACATTGAAATCATTTCAAGCATCTTCTCTGACCACAATGCTATACGACTGGAAATCAACAAGAACAAAATGGCCAAAAATACAAATACGTGGAGACTAAACAACATGCTACTAAATAACCAGTGGATCACAGAAGAAATCAAAGAGGAAATTAAAAAATACCTAGAAGCAAATGACAACAAAGACACGACACCCCAAAACCTCTGGGATGCAGCAAAAGCAGTTCTAAGAGGGAAGTTTATAGCAATACAAGCCTACCTCAGGA
>PVHT021183699.1:53232938-53247480 GCA_004024745.2 Catagonus wagneri | reverse complement strand
CAACGAAGAAAACCATAGAAAAGATCAAAGAAACTAAAAGCTGGCTCTTTGAAAAGATCAACAAAACTGATAAACCCTTAGCCAGACTTACCAAGAAAAAAAGAGAGAGGACATAAATCAATAAAATTAGAAGTGAAAAAGGAGAAGTAACAACAGACATCACAGAAATACAAAGGATCATAAGAGACTACTATATGCAACTATATGGCAATAAAATGGAAAACCTAGAAAAAATGGACAAATTCTTAGAAAAGTACAATCTCTCCAGACTAAACCAAGACGAAATAGAAAATATGAATAGACCAATCACAAGCTCTGAAATTGAACCTGTGATTAAAAAACTTCCAAGAAACAAAAGTCCAGGAGCAGATGGCTTCTCAGGTAAATTCTATCAAACATTCAGAGAAGAGCTAACGCCTATCCTTCTGAAACTCTTCCAAAAAATTGCAGAGGAAGGGACACTCCCAAACTCATTCTATGAAGGAACCATCACCCTGATACCAAAACCAGACAAAGATACCACAAAAAAAGAAAATTACAGGCCAAACTCACTGATGAACATAGATGCAAAAATTCTCAACAAAATATTAGCCAACTGAATCCAAACAAAACATTAAAAGGATTGTACACCACGGTCAAATGGGATTTATCCCAGGGATGCAAGGATTCTTCAATATCCAGAAATCAATCACTGTGATACACCACGTTAACAAACTGAAGAATAAAAACCATACGATCCTCTCCTTAGATGCAGAAAAAGCCTTTGACAAAATCCAACACCCATTTCTGATAAAAACCCTTCAGAAAGTGGGCATAAGGGGAACCTACCTCAACATAATCAAGGCTACCTATGACAAACCCAGAGCTCACATCATTCTCAATGGTGAAAAGCTGAAAGAATTCCCACTGAGATCAGGAACAAGACAGGGATGTCCACTCTCGTCACAACTATTCAGCATAGCTGTGGAAGTCTAGCTACAGCAATCAGAGAAGAAAAAGAAATAAAAGGAATCCAAATTGGAAAGGAAGAAGTAAAACTATCACTTTTTGCAGATGACATGATAGTATACCTAGAGAATCCTAAAGACTCTACCAGAAAACTGTTAGAGCTCATCAATGAATTTGCCAAAGTTGCAGGATACAAAATTAATACACAGAAATCAACTGCATTTCTATATACTAACAATGAAAGAGCAGAAAGAGAAATTAGGGAAGCAATCCCATTTACCATTGCATCAAAAAGAATCAAATACTTAGGGATAAACCTGCCTAAAGAGACAACAGATATGTACTCTGAAAATTATAAGGCACTGATGAAAGAAATCAAGGATGACAAGAACAGGTGGAAAGATATAACCTGCTCTTGGATTGGAAGAGTCAATATTATCAAAATGACTGTACTACCCAAGGCAATCTACACATTCAGTGCAATCCCTATCAAATTACCAAGGACCTTTTTCACAGAACTAGAACAAAATATTTTAAAGTTTGCTAAGAAACACAAAAAACCCAGAATAGCCAAAGACATTCTGAAAAAGAAAAATGCAGCTGGAGGAATCAGGCTCCCTGACTTCAGACTCTACTACAAAGCTATAGTCATCAAAACTGTATGGTACTGGCACAAAGACAGAAATATAGATCAGTGGAACAGGATAGATAAGCCCAGAATTAAATCCACGCATCTATAGTCAACTAATCTATGACAAAGGAGACAAGAATATACATTGGACAAAAGACAGCCTCTTCAATAAGTGGTGCTGGGAAAACTGGACAGCTACATGTGAAAAAATGAAACTAGAACACTTCCTAACACCATGCACAAAAATAAACTCAAAATGGATTAAAGATCTAGCTATAAGACCAGATACTATAAAACTCTTAGAGGAAAACATAGGCCAAACACTCTCTGACATAAATGATAGTACATCGTCTCAGATCCATATGTCAGAGTAAGGACAAAAAAAGAGAAATAAACAAATGGGACTTAATTAAACTTCAAAGTTTCTGCACAGCAAAGGAAACTCTAAACAAAACGAAAATACAACCCACAGAATGGGAGAAAATATTTGCAAATGATTCAACTGACAAGGGATTAATCTCCAAAATTTATAAACAGCTCCTACAGCTCAACAACAAAGAAACAAACAACCCCATCAAAACATGGGCAGAGAATCTAGGCAGACAATTCTCCAAAGAAGACATGCAGATGGCAAATAAACACATGAAAAGATGTTCAATAGAGAAATGCAAGTCAAAGCCATTATGAGGTACCACCTTACACCGGCCAGAATGGCCATCATCAAAAAGTCTACAAACAGTAAGTGCTGGAGAGGGTGTGGAGAAAAAGGATCCCTATTACGCTGTTGGTGGCAATGCAAATTGGTGCAACCACTGTGGAAAACAGTATGGAGATTCCTCAGAAAACTCAAAATAGAATTACCATTTGATCCAGCAATCCCACTCCTGGGCATCTATCAAGAGGAAACCATGAGTCGAAAAGACACATGTACTCCAGCGTTCATTGCAGCACTCTATGCAATAGCCAGGTCATGGAAACAACATAAATACACATCAACAGAGGAGTGGATAGGGAAGATATGGTACATACACACAATGGAATATTACTCAGCCATCAAAAGGAACGAATTACCAACATTTATAGCAACATGGATGGACCTAGAAATTATCATGCGAAGTGAAACTAGTCAGACAATTAGACAGCAACACTCAATGCTTCCGCTTACATGTGGAAACTAAAAAGACACAATGAAGTTCTTTGCAGAACAGAGAATGAGTCACAGACTTTGGAAAACCTTGGTTTTTCAGATAAGACAATCTGGGGGGTGGGGCGATACACTATGGGTTTGGGATACAAAATCTATAAAATTGATTTTTGATGATTTACGTACACCTATAATTGAAATAAAATCTATTAAGGAAAATAAATAAATAATAAAATTGCCTTCAAAAAAAAAAAGAGGTTCTAAAGTATTTACTACTATATCATCATTTAAGATAAAAGAAAATCCCATTAAAAAGAAGTCCAGATAGGACACGAAAAAGCAAAAAATAGAAAAAAATCAAGGGGATTTTATAAAAAATAAAATTTTTACTCATCAAAAGATAGCTTAATATACAAACTACCACATCAGCAGGCTACAGAAGAAAAATCATGTGATATGAATAGATGTAAAAAAACATTTGACAAAATCCAATATCCATTCATGATGAAAATGTATCACCTCTCACCATTCTCAACATTGTACTGGAAGTCTCAACTAATGCCATGAGATAAGAAAAAGAGGCAAAAGTATACATATTTTGGGGAAAGAAAGTCTTTGCTCACAAATTAAGTGATTTTCTATATGGAAAATCTTAACCACCAAAAAAAAAACCAACCCCAAAAAACTCCTCAAACTTAACAAGGTTACAGGATTCAAGGGTAACATGTAAAAATCAATTCTTATTTTATATACCAGTAATAAACAATTGGATTTTGAAATTAAAAACAAAAACCACTTATATTAGCAAAAAGACATGTTCAGGTATAAATCTAACATAATATGCACAACATCAACATGAGGCAAACTTCAAAACTTTGATGAAAGAATTCAAAGTAGAGCTAAATAAATGAAGAATATTTCATGGCATGGACAGGAAGACTCAATATTATTAAGATATGAGTCCATCGAGCCTGACCTATAGATTCAATGCAATCTTAGTCAAAACCTCAGGAAATTATTTTGTGGATATCTACAAACTCATCCTGAAAGGAAAAGACCTCGAAGACCCAAAATAATACTGAAAGAGAAAAACAGAATTAGAGAACTCACACCACCAGGCTTTGAGACTTAAAATCAGGCTACAGTAAATAAGTATTGGTGCAAGAAAAGATCTACAGGTCAAGAGAATAGATGGAACAGTCCAGAAGTAGACCCAAACAAATGAATTCAACTGATATTTGGCACAAAAGCAAAAGGCAATTTTTTTTTTTTTTTTTTTTGCCTTTTGTCATTTTATGGCCGCGGGTTTATGGCCGCACCCGCGGCATGTGGAGGTTCCCAGGCTAGGGGTCTAATCGGAGCTGTGGCCACTGGCCTGCGCCGCAGCCACAGCAACGCGGGATCCGAGCCGCGTCTGCAACCTACACCACAGCTCACGGTGCAATTTTATGTCAAAGGATAGCCTTCTCAACAAATGGTTCAACAAATTGGCCATTTACATGCCAAAAAAAAAAAATACCTAGATACATATCTTACACATTTCACAAAGATTAAACTAATATGGATCATAGACTACAAAACTTTTAGAACATCAACACAAGAGAAAAATGTTGGTGACCTTAGCGTTGGTAGTAACCTTTTAGATCCAATAATACCAAACATGATTCACGATAGAAAAAAAAATCATAAGCTGGACTTCATTAAAATTAAAAACATCTTCTCTGCAAAACACACAGGAAAGAGAATAAAAAGACAATTCACAGATAGGAAAAAATCTTTGCAAAACATAGATCTGATAAAGTACTGGTATCAAAAGTAAAGAAAACTCTTAGAGGTCAACAATCTGAAAAAATGAACCCTATTAAAAATGAGCAAAAGATCAGGACACAAACAGCAAATAAGCATATGAAAAGACGCTCCACATCAGATGTCATCAGAGACTTCCAAATTAAAATAACAAGATGCCACTACACACCTATTATAATGGCTAAAATCCAAAACACTAACAACAAATGCTGGCAAGGATGTGGAGCAGGAGGAATTCTCAGGTCTGGTGGGAAAGAAATACAGAACCACCACTTCGGAAGACAGCTCAGCAGTTTCTTATGAAACCAAACATAGTTACATTATAACGTTTCAGCAATGGCACTCTTGTATTTACCCAAAGGAGCTAAAAACTTAGGCCCACACATAAATCTGCACACAGATGTTCATACCAGCTTTACTCATAACTGAAAGCAATCAAAATGTCCTTCAATAGATGCATGAATAAACTGGTATATATATATATTGGAATATTATTCAGTGATAAAAAGAAACAAGCTATTGGGTCACAAAAAGACAGGGAATAAATGCATGTTGCTAATTGAGAAGAGTCAATCTGAAAAAGCTATATAATGTATGATGCCTACTATGTGTCATTCTGAACAAGGCAAAACTGTGGAGACAGTCAACAGATCAGTAGTTTTCAGAGATGTGAAGGTGGGAACTCAGTACTCCCCACCTTACCATCGATTTTGTTTTTTGTGGCTTCAGTTACCTGCAGTGAGTTGTGGTCTAAAAACGTAAAATTCCAGAAGTCAAGAATTCATAAGTTTTATATGATGCACTGTTCTGAGCAGCTTGATGAAATCGCGAGCTGTGCATTCCATCAGACACCACTCGCACCCGACACCCAACCACTGATCACATCATGGCTAGATGGGCTGGATCACCCAAAGGCATATTATCAGAACATGAATAAGAGCCTAATGCTATGTCACGACACCAATATTACTTCACTTCATCTCATCATGTGGACATTTTTATCATCTCCCATCACCCCTAGACAGGTGAATACAATATAATAAGTTATTTTGAGAGCGAGACCACATTCACATGGCTTTTATTACAGTGTGTTATAAATGTTTTATTATCCATTAGTTGTTCATGCCTTACTGTGCTTAATTTATAAGTTAAACTCATAAGTATGTATGTACAGTAAAATTATGGTATACATAGGATTAGTTACTACCTATAGTTTAAGGCACCCACCAGGGATCTTGGAAAACATCCCTCAGAGATTCCTTTATGGATAGGGGATACTACTGTAGACGGAGCACAAAGGATTTTTAAGGCAGTAAAAGTGTTCTCTATTCTGCAGTGATGGATACATGTTATTCCTCATTAGTCAAAACCCAAGAGTACAACAGGAAGAGTGAATCAACTTTAATGTAAACAACTGCACTTTGGAAATCTGGGGTTAATAGATGCAAGCTATTGCCTTTGGAGTGGATAAGCAATGAGATCCTGCTCTATAGTGCTGGAAACTATATCTAGTCACTTATGATGGAGCAAATATAACAACTGTACCACACTAATTCAAGACATTAATAAAAGAGAAAATTATTATCTGAAAGGCTGAGGGGTTATGTGGAAACTATGTACTTTCTACTCAAATTTTCTGTAAAACCAAAACTGCTCTGAAAAAAATAAAGGCTACTAGTTTTTTTTAAAGAAAAAGCTTAAGAAAAAGGAGTAAACTGCATAAGCTACATATATACACATATACATACATATAAGATATATGTATATATATATATCTTGTGTGTATATATATACATACACAAACATATTTTTTAAATATTTAGCAATTATATATATAAAATATATATATAATATATATTATAATATACATTATACATTATATATAATATATATACAATATATAATATAATATAATATAATATTAATATATATTATATATAATATAATATTGTATATCATGTATAATATATAATATATATATATAATATATATATTAATATATATATAATATATATAAAATATAGGATGACCATATGACCCAGCAATCCCAGTCTTGGGTATATATCCAGACAAAATTTTCCTTGAAAAAAGATACATGCATCCATATGTTCATTGCAGCACTATTCACAATAGCCAAGACATGGAAACAACCAAAACGTCCATCAAGAGGTGAATGGATTAAGAAGATGTGGTATATATACACAATGGAATACTACTCAGCCATAAAAAGAACAAAATAAGGCCATTTTCAGCAACATGGATGGAACTAGAGACTCTCATACTAAGTGAAGTTAGAAAGAGAAAGACAAATTCCATCTGATGTCACTTATATCTAGAATCTAATATATGGCACAAATAAACCCTTGCACAGAAAAACTTACGAACTTGGAAAACAGATTTGTGGTTGCCAAGGAGGAGGGGCAGGGAGTGGGATGGACTGGAAATCTGGGGTTAATAGATGCAAGCCATTGCCTTTGGAGTGGATAAGCAATGAGATCCTGCTCTATAGTGCTGGAAACTATATCTAGTCACTTATGATGGAGCAGGATGGAGGATAACCTGAGAAAAAGAATGTGTATATTTATATGTGGCTGGGTCACTTTGCTGTATAGTAGAAAATTGACAGAATACTGTAAATCAAGTATAATTGAAAAATGAAAATCATTTAAAAAATTAAAAAATAAAAAATATTCAAACCAAAACAAAAACAAAACAAACAAAAATATGGGGAGTTCCCATCGTGGCGCAGAGTAAACGAATCCAACTAGGAACCATGAGGTTTCAGGTTCGACTCCTGGCCTCGCTCAGTGGGTTAAGGATCCGGCATTGCCATGAGCTGTGGTGTAGGCGGCAGACGTGGCTTGGATCCCATGTTGCTGTGGCTGTGGCCTGGGGTGGCAGCTGTAGCTCTGATTCGACCCCTAGCCTGGGAACTACCATATGCTGCACATGCAAAAAAAAAAAAAAAAAAGAAAAGAAAATGGGACAGATGGAACCTACCACACTGGTGGTAGGGATGATGTAAAACGATATAACCTCTCTTCACAATGTTTGGCTGTTCCTTACAAATATTCACCCCATAGCCACCGTGTCCAGGTTATTCTATCTGTGGGTATTCATACAAAAGAAGTAAAAGCTTATGTTTACAGACTTATTAATTTTAACTTTAAAAAATTTTATTAAAGTATATTTGAATTACAATGTTGTGCCAATTTCTGCTGTACAGAAAAGTGACTCTTCATACTTTGTATAAAGTGACAAATATGTACAATATGTGTGTGTGTGTGTGTGTGTGTGTGTGTTTGTGTATTCCCTTTTCCATCATGGTCTATCCTGACAGTGGATAGAATTCCCTGTGCACAACGACTTATATCTGAATCTTCTGAGCAGCATTATTCATAAGAGTGGAAAAGTGGTATACATTGTGGTATATCTATACAATATATAAGCACTCAGAAATAAAAGATGAATGAACTACTTATATATGCAAAAATATGCAAAAATATCAAAAACATTCTGTTAAGCAAAAGCAGCCAGAACTTAAAGAACACATATTGTGTGATCTATTTATGTGACATCTAAAAGCAAGTAGAAGTATTCCATTGTGATAGAAATTAGATAAACAGTTGCAAAGGAAACTGCCTGGAAAGGGGCTTCAGGTAACCTTCTGGGAAATATTCTTTATTTTGACTGAGGTGATCATTATCTGGATGTCTACAATTATCAGGACTCACTGAACTGAATGTTCAAGACCTATGTGCTTTACAGTATGTTAATTACAGCTAAATATAAATGCCCAGATGCCAGCACAATAAAATATACACACATAAATTAAAGTGTTTCCTACTATAGAATGTGGGCAGACCCTGTTCCCAAGCTAATCATTTTGGAGACAGATTGAAATATATTATTATATTCCTATTACTCTCAGGGATTCTTATCCTGAGAGTTTCATTCTATATTAAACAAGCAAAACTGAATGTCCCAAAAGAGAATCATGTAATGTTCCTAAGCGTGAGAGACAGAGGTATGTTTTAGCTAATGAGATGTCTCAGAATTTTGTTTCATCCCAAAGTGCTGAACTATTATCGTTACTGAGACCTTATTTCTGACCAACAGCAAAATTTTAACGTTTGTAATTTACAACTCACAAAAATCAACAGTTTAGTGAAGGCTTTCTTTCACTGAAAAGGCAGACTTCAAAATTTAAAGCATTTCGAGTTTTTCCGAGGACTGCATCTATTTTTGTAAATGTTTCTTTGTTCTTCTCATTTAAACTTTTCCAGTGAGTTTCTACTCTTTTCAACAAATTCCTCAATAGACTGTCCAAACTATTCGCTAAGACTCCAGGAGCTCAAAAAAAAAAAAAAAAATTCAGTGATTATCCATCCATATCCAACCACTAAACAGTTGAAATGTATTAATTTCTCAAGTGAAATAAAACAGAGAGGCCAAGTACTGAATTAAATGAAGTGTCCTCTTTGTTCAAAATCCTGGTGGAATTATCTCAAAACTAAAACAGAAAGACAGAATAAGACTGGGCAGAAATTATAAATGTATTGTGATAAGGCACAAATGGAAAACCATATCCAAAGTAGTTAGCAACAAAATTCTTGATGAATCTGATGAGGTGAAGGGTATTTTTAAAACCTGATCTTGTCTGAGTTTGTGCCCTAGTAGACAGCCATTGATGGTGCTGTGAACAATAAACACAGTGGTCTTTATTCTAATGATTTCAAAGTTAGAAGCTTAGAGTTTAGCACTTGTGTTTCTCCTCTCTCGTACCATCAACTCAAGGATTCCAGGTATGATCTTCTGCATACTCTCTGCCTAAGACGAAAACTAATGGCTGAGAACCATTCAGGTGTCAGACTCAACCTCTCTTTTTCTAAGAAACCTTTCCTAACTTTTCCTCTAATTCTTTCTCCTAGGGTAATCTCGAGTCACATGTTCTCCTAATAACTTGGAATTTGCAATAAACATGTTGTGATTTTTCTATAACAACGCTGTGACGATTCGTTTACTATGTCTCCACTACTTACTATCCTCCAAGGTTCATCAGGACAAGTGCGCTTATTTTGTTGTTGTAGCTCCAATCTCTTTAATTAATTTATTAATTTATTTATTTTGCTTTTTACGGCTGCACCCATGGCATATGGAGGTTTCCAGTGTAGGAGTCCAACTGGAGCTACAGCTGGCAGCCTACACCACAGCCACAGCAACATAGAATATGAGCCATGTCTGTGACCTACACCACAGCTCACGGCAATGGTGGATCCTTAACCCACTGAGCAAGGCCAGGGATCGAACCCACAATCTCATGGTTCCTAGTCAGATTTGTTTCCACTGTGCCACAACGGTAACTCCTCCAATCTCTTTATTGAATGAATGAATCACCATGGTCAGAAAAGATGATGATATATAAAAAACTTCCACAAGATGCTACTTTAAGGACCTATATCATATATCAAAGTAAGAAAAGAGAAATCCTGCTTGTAGACTAACATCCTCACTGGTGGTTTCCATTAGATTTCAAGTTCAATTTTTTTCATTTAGATTTCCAATTGCTCCAAAACCATTTGTTAAAAGCATTTTCTACCACATTGCTTTTATGCCTTTGTCAAAAATCAGTGATTTATCTACAGACGGGTTATTTCTAAATTTTCTTCTTTCCGTGATTTATTTATGTGCCTTAAAGCCAATTCTATTCTATTTTGATTGCTGATTCTTGAAATCAGGTAATTTTAATCCCCTAAATTTTTCTTCTTTTAAATATTTTGGCTATTCTAGGCCCTTTGCATTTCCATATGAAGTTTAGAATCAGCTGTCAATTTCTACACAAGCTTGTTGACATTTTGAATAGATCGTATACAATCTACAGATCAAAGGAGAAGTAATCTTAGTAATATTGAGTCTTCCGACCCATAAACAAAGTATACATTTCCATTTCTTTAGATTTTTCACTTATTTCAGCAATATTTTACAATATTCAATGTCATGGTTTCTCACATACTTTGTCAAATTTACCCCTCAGTAATTTATGTATTTTGATACTACTTTAAATGGTATAAAATTTTTATATTTAATTTTATTTCCTGACTATTGGTTGCTAGTCTATAAAAACACCATTAATATTGATTTCGTATCCTTCAACCTTCAAAAAACGGGATTCTACATTGACTGATAAAGATATTCTTAAGTTACCAATGAAATGAAGACATTCTATGAATGCCAGGACTTTAAAATTTGTGTGAATAATAGAGATTGCTGACACATTTTATGAGGATATTTTCTAGGTGTTATTACACTTGTATCACTAAAACATTCTGTTCATTGCTTTTGTGTGAGAAAATTGGGGGAAAATACACATTATAAACTTCAAAATTTTGTGCAAATACCATCTAATACACTCTACTGAAATGGAGCAGAGCCTTGTAGGATTCCTGGGCACAAAATCCTTTCTGTGCCCCCATTTTTTATTTTTAGGAATCTGGCCCCATTTAACATCCATAGGCTTCCCTGAGTCCCAAGGGGCAGGTTCAGACAGTTGCTGATTAGGGAAGGGAGGCAAGGCAAAGATAAGGGAGGAAGAGCCAAGCAACAATAGTACAGCCTTGGGGCAGGGTCCTGGTTCCTGCTCAAGTGATACACATAATGATGTAGGCATCTTATACCCCTATGAGAACAGTTATATTCCTTATGCTTCTTTTAGAAATGAATAGCTTAGAAGTGCATAAAATTGAAGAGATTGGAGCCCTTCCTTGTGCTTCTCCCTCTTTTAATGGTACCCTAAGCAAAATCACCTGTAAAGACTGGGCACCCTGAGCACAACTGCCTATGGATTAAAGATAATAAGCAACATGATGTTTTTCAGGAACTTTCCTAGTTTGTTCTTATTGCTGATCAATAGCCCCTTTTCACAAGTACTGTTATTCTAGGAAAAGTCAAGATACAATAACCCAGGAGACCATCACCAGAATCATGCTGATATCTCCTGATGCCAACTTCCATGACTAAGATTCGCTCAAAGAAAGAGGAGTGCATGTTTGCCCCAACTCTGATTCCTATTTCATACCCTGTTTTTCTCCTTTTAGACAATAAAACTCCATGCAATTCTTCCCCCGAAAAGGGCACAGTCTTTGAGGCATTAGCCTACTGTGGCCTCCTTTGCCTGGCAAAGAAATAAAAGCTGTTCTTTCTCCTTCACACAAAACTATCTCCCTGTTTCCACTCTGCACCAGTAGACACAGGCCAAGTTTTAGCAACACTGCTCACAAGTCACATCTGAACAAATGAGTGAATAGAGGCCTACCACAATGAATGCTTGGAGTATCAATTCTGAACTGTCTGCCACCACAGCTTTAGAATGCACTGTGCCATCTTCTAATATCTCTAACATCTCAGATGTTTACAAAGCCTTTCTTACCTATCTCTTCAATCTGATCTCATTTTATGATTAACAGTGTGTCACATGCTTTGTCTTTGTCCTTAGTGCATATAGATAGAGTTTCCTATGGAGTAACTTTTTGAAGAATTCACACTGTTCATCAACTATTAATATATTTATCATACGTAACTTTTAAGCAAAAGTTAAAGCTTTATTCCGTAATTACCTTGGACAATCTGAATATAATCTAGTTGGGAAATTTTGAACATGAAGAGGATTAGCAATCTTTTCTTTCTTTACTTTTTTGCCCCCCATATTCTTTGGTCACCCCGAGGCATATGGAATTCCCTGGCCAGGGATCAGATCCCAGGCTGGGTTGAGAACTTTAATGCAGCTGCGGCAGCACTGGATCCTTTAACCCACAGAGCTGGGCCCAGAACTGAACCTGTGTCCTGGAGCTAGACAGACGCTGCAGATTCAGTTGTGCCACAGCAGGAACTCCCCTCTCTGCATTTAAGTTCCCAGAAATGTCAAGAATCCAGAATACACTTGTGTTCTTTGGGGCATAAAGCAACTCTAATACCTTGCAAAAACCAGTCAGGGAATGGCTAAAAGCTCTATTTACTGATATGGGAGTGATTCTAATATTTAAAAAACTATTAAGGAAAGAGTAATTTAGATCACATCCTTTGTCACACTTATTAGAAGAAAGAGAGGGAGAAGGAGGAAAAGGAGAGAAGGGCAGGTGGAGAAAACAGAAACCAAAATCCTTGCCTTTTCATGTTACAAATCTAAGTTTAACAGCATCAAAGTCTTCAACCCAGGAAAACTTGCAGATGATGAAATATTTCACAGGGGAGAATTTCTTAATCAGGGTAGGTCATCTGCTTAAAATGATTTATTGTTTACAGCTCTTCAGATCTCTGCTTTAGTTACACAGTTGTTGTTTGCAAAATACAATTGTTTCTAATAAAAGATCTGCTGGAGTTCCCGTCGTGGCTCAGTGGTTAACGAATCCGACTAGGAACCATGAGTTTGTGGGTTCGATCCCTAGCCTTGCTTAGTGGGGTCAAGGAACCGGCATTGCCGTGAGCTGTGGTGTAGTTTGCAGATGCAGCTCGGATCCTGTGTTGCTGTGGCTGTGGCCTAGGCCGGCAGCTACAGCTCTGATTAGACCCCTAGCCTGGGAACCTCCATATGCCATGAGTGTGGCCCTAGAAAAGGCAAAAAGACAAAAAAAAAAATCTGCTCTGTTGGGTTTAAGGAATTTGGGGACAGGAACCTCATCCAAGCTGTCACATTTGGTCGCTTCACTGTCAGGCAAACAGTCAGGATCAAAGGATAGGATGCAAAACAGCCTGCTGGGTGGCAGAGGACAGCAGGCATGCCAGGTTTCTTTCCTTCTTTACTTCCTTCTTTTCTTTCTCTCTTTCTTCCTTTCTCTGTTTTCACCACGTCTGTGTTCCTGGGCTATGGGTTAAACCAGAGCTGCATCTGAGGCCTACACCACAGCCACAGCAATGCATATTCAAGCCACATCTACAACCTATGCCACAGCTTCCAACAATGCTGGATCCTTAACCCATGGAGTGAGACCAGGGGTCAAATCTGCATCCTCAGGGACACAATGCAGGGTTCTTAACCCACTGAGCCACAACAGGAACCCCCAAGTTTAATATTTATCACGTTGTTCCATGTTCAATAAACAATGATGCTATCGAACTACTGAGTGATCATGAAGGTTTAAGCAAGCAGTTACCAAATAAGAAAATATCCCAGGTACTATATTTCTAAACTTTTCCTTCTGATCAGTATTGCTTTTGTTCAATTTTCAGCAGGAACTATAAGTTTAATCATTGTAGGTTCTTTTTTTTAAATTTTTTTATTAACAATGAATTTTATTTCAGTTATAGGTGTACAAAGATCATAAGTCAATTAGATAGATTTTGTGTCCCAAACCCACAGTGCATTCCCCCACCCCCAAGATTGTCTTATTTGAAAAACCAAGGTTTTCCAAAATCTGTGAGTCATTGTCTGTTCTTCAAAGTTCATTGTGTCCCTTTAGTTTCCACATGTAAGCGGTAGCATTGGGTGTTGCTGTCTAATTGTCTGACTGGTTTCACTTCGTATGATAATTTCTAGGTTCATCCATGTTGCTATAGGTGTTGTTATTCCGTTCCTTTTAATGGCTGAGTAATATTCCATTGGGTGTATGTACCATATCTTCCCTATCCACTCCTCTGTTGATGGGCATTTAGGTTGTTTCCATGACCTGGCTTCTTCCCTCTCTAGCTGCTTTAGATGTAAAGTTAGGTTGTTTATTTGAGCTTTTTCTTGTGTCCTGAGATAGGCTTGTATTGCTGTATACTTTCCTCTTAGAACTGCTTTTGCTGCATCCCAGAGGTTCTGAAGTGTCGTGTCTTTGTTGTCATTTGCTTCTAGGTATTTTTTAATTTCCTCTTTGATTTCTTCAGTGATCCATTGGTTATTTTCTTGTTTTTGTATCCATTCCGCTAATCTATGTCTTTTGGTTGGGGCATTCAGTCCATTAACATTTAAGGTAATTACTGATATATATGTTCTTATTGCCATTGTATTAACTGTTTGGGGTTTTTGTTGCTTTTTT
>PVHT021183699.1:53221101-53232838 GCA_004024745.2 Catagonus wagneri | reverse complement strand
ACCTTTCCTGGTGAGGCTTGTCATTTGTGGTGTTTTTGTTTCTGGATGTGGCCTTTTCTTTTCTGCCTAGAGAAGTTCCTTTAAGATTTGTTGTAAAGCTGGTTTAGGGTTGCAGAAATCTCTTAGCTTTTGCTTATCTGTAAAGGTTTTGTTCTCTCCTTCAAACCTGAATGAGAGCCTTTCTGGATAAAGTAATCTTGGTTGGAATTTTTTCCCTTTCATCACTTTAAGTATATCATGCCACTCCCTTCTGGCCTGCAGATTTTCAGATGAAAAATCTGCTGATAACCTTATTGGGGTTCCCTTGTATGTCATTTGTTTCGTTTCCTTAGCTGCTTTCAAAATTTTCTTTGTTTTTAATTTTGGTCATTTTGATTAATATATGTCTCGGGGTGTTCCTCCTTGGGTTTATTTTATATGGTACTTGTTGCTCTTCCTGAATTTGACTGAGTGGTTCCTTTCCCATATTAGGGAAGTTTTCGGCTATTATCTCTTCAAATAGTTTTTCTATTCCCTTCTCTCTCTCTTCTCCCTCTGGCACCCCTATAATACAGATATTTGTATGTGTAACATTATCCCAGAGTTCTCGGAGACTCAGCTCATTTGCTTTCAATCTTTTATCTCTTTTCTCTTCTGCATTAGTGATTTCCACTAATCTGTCCACCTCGCTGATTCGTTCTTCTGCCTCCTGCATTCTACTGTTGGCTGCTTCTAATGAATTTTTTATTTCAGTTATTGTATTTTGCATCTCTTGTTTAATTTTTACAGCTTGTATTTCTCTGCTCAGTGTTTCCTGTAAATTATCAATCTTTGCCTCCAGTTTATTTCCAATGCCTTGCATCATCTTCAGCATCAACAGTCTAAAGTCTCTTTCTGGGAGGCTGATAATCTCATCACTGAGGTGTTTTTCTGGGCTTTTCTCTTTCTCCCTTATCTGAGTTTGGGTTTTCTGTCTTTTCATTTTTATAGGTTTTTGGTGTGGTGACCTTTTTGCCAACAATAGAGTTGTAGCCTCTCTTAGTTCTGGCATTTGCCTCCCCTGTGACTAAAGTTGGTATGGAGGGGGCTTGCTGTAGGCTTCCCGATTAGAGGGACTGACACCTGCCCACTGGTAGGTAGGGTTGATTCCTATCCCTCTGATGGGTGGGGCTTTGTCTCTGGAGGAGATTAGAGGCTGGCTGTGTGCCTGAGGGGTCTTTAGGCAGCCTGTTTACTGATGGGTGGGGCTGTGATCCCACCTGAATTATTGTTTGGCCTGGGGCTTCTCAGTGCTGATGGGAGGGACCAGATTTTCCAAGAAATGGCCACCTCCGGAGAAATGCAGGCTGCTGAATGTCCCCGAGAGCTTCGCTTCCAATGCCCTTCCCCCACAACAAGCCACAGTCACCTCTATTTTCCCAGAAGATCCTCCAAGAACTGCAGTCAGGTTCCACCCGGATTCCTATGGAGACTGCTTTGTCCTGGGACCCAGTGCATGTGAAAGTCTGTGTGTGCCTTTCAAGAATGGGGTCTCCGTTTCCCCCAGTCCTATGGAGATCCTGCACACTGGCCTTCAATGCCAGATGCTCCAGGGGCTCTTTCTCCCTGTGCCCGATCCCCAGGTGTTGGGTTTTGACGTGTGGCTCAGAACTCTCAGTCCTGTAGCTGAGTCTCTGTGATGCAGTTACTTTCCAGTCTGTGGGGCTTCCCACCTGGGAGGTATGGGGTTGCTTCTATTGCATAATCGCCCCTTCTACCTCTTGATGTTGTCTCCTCTTCATCTTCTGGAGTAGAATATCTTTTTTGGAAGTTTACAGTCCAGTTGCTTGAAGGCTGCTCAGCATTTGGTTGTAGTTTTGCTGTTTTCTGGGAGAGAAGTTGAGCTCCAGTCCTTCTATTCCGCCATCTTAATCCAATCTCCATTGTAAGTTTTTGATAGTATTGTTGAGTTTAAAGAGCTGTGGATGAAGTTCACACAAAGTAACTTCAAAAATATTTATCTCTGTTGAACTTGACACCAACAGACTTATTTAATTAATTCCTTTCAAATAATATTCAATGAAATTTTAGAGGTTACTCATCCTGAGTCCTCTAAAGGCCTCAAATAAGAAGCAATTCTTACCAATTTACAATAATTGCTAAGTATGTGTTTCTAGGTATTTCCATCCATTAATATAGGAAATCGGCAACTCTGAACAGGCCATTAGTCTACTGGTTAACAGAGTATATAAGTAAAATTTGAAAGCATGAGAGGGAGCTTCTTGGTTCAATTTCTTCTTGGCTAAAAATATAGCCAAGTAAAAACCGTTAGGTTGGAGAGTTTTAAGTCCAACATGGACTTAAACAACATGGCCTTGGCTGAGAACCAAGGAAGTTAAATGATGGGACCATATTCTCACTGCTTATTCCAAACAGGGCAGCAATTAGAACACTGATCTCTTGACACATGGTCTAGTGCCTATTAAGTCAACCTGCCTCCTACAACCATTCCTTGTTCTCCTGCTCTTTTTCCTTCTTTCTTTAGTTCAGTGGTTCTCAAAAGTGGCAGTTTTGTTTCTTGGGAAGTAATGTCTGCAGACATTTTGGTTTGTCATAAAGGGGAGGAAGTGCTACTGGCATCTAGAAGGAAAAATCAAGGAATGCTGTTAAACATCCTATAATGCACAGAACAGCCTTCCTCCACTCCAACAACAACAAAAAGATCCAAATGTCTATCATATTGAAAGTGATAAAGTCTGCTCCAGTTACATTCTGCTGTGATTAAAGGTGGATATGGGAGTTCCCATTGTGGCTCAGTGGAAACAAATCTGACTAGCATCCATGAGGACACAGGTTTGATCTCTGGCCTCTCCCAATGGGTTATGGATCCGATGTTGCTGTGAGCTGTAGTATAAGTCACAGGTGCGGCTTGGATCCTGTGTTGGTGTGGCTGTGGTATAGGCTAGCAGCTACAGGTCTGATTTGACTTCTAGCCTTGGCACCTCCATATGCCATGAGAGCCTCATAAAAAGCAGTTTTTGATTTGAATAGATTTACTTTATGAACACAGATCAATATTTTTTACGTATTATGAAGTCATTCAATGGAAAGCCAGTTACTGTGTCAGTGACATCCAGTGAAAAAACTTGGTATTTAACACATTTTAGTCCATTTGTTGTTTTTCATTATCATTTGAAAAAATATGTAAAAATGTGTTTAAAAGTGAGATCCAAATAAAACATTCTCAAGATTCATAAATTACCTTTATAGAGCACAAATTCTGTGGACCAATTTTTGCTGTATTTCTTATAACCCTCAGCTAATATCTTCCAAAAGTTAAGACCTGATTTTTCAAACAATGACATTTTTCCAAATATAAAATTAATGTGACAAAAAAGTGTTTAACAAATTAATGAGGAAACCAGTAAAATCACTGAAATTTGTTCAGTGGAGATTCTGAATTACAAAAGTGCACACACACACACCTAAGTCCAGTAAGAAGCATTGACATGACACAATGAGTTGTAATCCATTGGGCAAATAAAGTGTAACATTTTGGGTCCTCTTTTCTATAGGATGGAAATTAACTGTGTATCTACTGGAAAAAAAAAACTCATTTACTTCATTATAAACAAAAATCATTGCAACTTAACCTCACTCCAATAGAGTTGTACAGTGGCTTAGACCCAGGCCATCAACATACACTTACAGAATCTTATCCCAGACCAGGAAGGTCTGCTCAACAAGGCCCACTACTCAGCTCAAAGACACTGACAGTTTTTCCTGGTGCAAGTCAGTCCAGAAGTTTCTGAATTAAGAAGAATCCTTAGAAGAATTTGGTCATTTCCAGGTTTCATATAAAGATCCTACTCCTCCAATTCTACCCCCACCAAACCCCCAAACACACAGAGTTCTGTTTGTAAGAAGTCCTACACAATTAGGTCAGCTGAGCCTATACTTTTTAGACCTCATGTTCGTTAGAGAGGAAAATGTTAATTACTTAATGTAAAAATAAACCAGGAGAACACATTTCTCTCACTGATTGCCTGACTGTTTTCTGGTACTTACAGCTGAGAGGGAAATTAAATTATCATCACTGATTGGAAGTTCAATGCTTGTTTTTATTTGGGGAGCAATCTGGAAACGGAGATGCTATTAGATAGAAAGGTAAAAATGTGATCACCATGTTGAGTGCTCTGCATGCCTACCTGGATGGATGCAGCAGTATTTCTAGAACTGAAATTCTTATTGGTAATACGACAATCTTGGTCGTATTTCTCCATGAAAAGGTAAGGGACCATTTTTTATAACAGTTCATCCGTTTAAAAGAACAACACGTGTTCTAGAAAAATTTTTAAATAGAGAAAAGCATAAAGAACACAAAATAAACATGTAATCTCCAGACCTACAGGCAAACACTGTTATCAGTATAATGTATATCTTTCTTTCTCTTTACCTCTCTCAGACCACTGATCTGTTTCTTTCTCTCGTTCTTTGTCTCCTTTTTAAACACATATACTTATATAAACAATTTTTAGTACACTTCATATACATCATTTTTAGTAACTTGTTTTCCATTTAGTGATATATCCTTCTCATATCCCTAAAAATCTTTATATAAACTCCATTAAGAGTGTTTGAATTTTATTATAAACAAATGAAACACAAATTTCATTAGGATGATATAATAAGATTATTACAATTTTTTTTTCTAGGGCTGTACCCATAGCACATGGAAGTTCCCAGGCTATGGGTTGAATTAAGAGCTACAACTGCCAGCCTACGTCACAGCTGCAGAAAAACCAGATCCGAGCCACATCTGCAACCTACACCACAACTCTGGCTCTTGATTGAGGTGAGGGATTGAACCCACATCCTCATGGATACTGGTTGGTTTTGTTTCTGCTGCACCACAACAGGAACTCCCTATAACAAATTTATAATTGCTTGCTTTCATGTCAAATTTTAAGATCTATAAAAAGAAAATTTGAATTTTGATTTTAATTATTATTTATATAGGTACCAACAAAAGAAAAAGCATATACTCTATTAATCAAATTTTAGAATTATTTTTGTTTTAAATTTTCTGAGTGAATTCTTGGCTTTACTACTATCCTTATTAGTTTTCATAGGTGAATATAGCAGAAAAAAAATGAGAAAGTGTTAAGTGTGTTAGATAATTTATAGAACTTGGTATGTAAGTTTCATAGTACAATGTGGATACTATTTGATTTTCTAAATTCAGATAGTATCACACAATACATCCGGCCCAAATAAGTCAAACTGTTCTTCTGTTTTCAAGTTCAAATTCCATAATCTCAGAGATTGTTATAAATCAGAGATTACTAAATAGTAGGTTTTTTAGAATAAAAGATTAATATGAAAAGAAGAAAGCAATTACATAATGTGTAGTAGTCAATGAAGATTAAAAACTACTCTCAGATTCTAAAACCAGTATTCGATGCTGATTATCTCTCTGTTAGAGGCTGGAGGTTTAGGCATAGGGCAAATGGGAATTGAAAAAGATAACATAAGAATAACAATCCATATTTTTCTCATTTTATTCCTCTTAGCATGAATTTTCCCTCATAGATACTTTATTCAATACACAAAGTGCCTCTAGTCTTTTTCAGGTTTCTTAGTTGAACATCGTATCTCATCTAACACACTATTTTAAAATTACAGTTTTATAGTTTTTAACGTACTAAATACAAGGTTCTTAAGTAGCTTACACTGACTTTCTCCTTTATGGTATTCGTAAATTGTATATTTTTAATGGACCAGGCATGAGTCAATTTCATCTACATTTTTTACTGGTGTAAAATACTGGCATAATTTATTTTAATCAATGTAGCCCTCAGCCATTTCATTTTCTTAAGGGAAAGGAATGGAAATCTCTAGAGAACAAGAAAACTGAAAAGTGTGAATCACCTACATTTCTCATTTACCCATGCTAATTAAGACCAAGCATTTGAAAGTTACCATCTGAAGGAAAATTAAGCCAATTAACCCACTGATGAAGATAATTTTCAATATTCTATCAGGAGGCAAAAATCTTCACCAGCCCTTCTTAGTCCTACTGTGGCAATAATTTCCATACTGTCTCTGAGCGCTATTCTGTCATGCCAGTTCTGTGGGTTCTAATTGCGACTTTTATTTAAATTCTGATTTTCTGCCCCCCAGCTCGATTTCTGATTGGCTGGACCTGATTGCTTTCAGACCTGATTAGATTTTATTTGTAGGCCCTTGGAAACTTGCTCCGATGAACACTCTCTGAGTTTAGAGGGAAATCCTCCTAAGATCTAACTTTCCATGTCAACCAGAGCATAAGAACCACTAGAGGTTCTTTAGAAAAGGGATTAATTTAGGAGCATTAATTACCAAATAATTATAGCCTATGTATAAAGTACTCATGAAGACGTATTTCTAGATCTAAAGCTGTTTCTCAGAAGGATATATTTCTCTTTAATTTCAGCACATGCAGCATTTCATCTTTTATTGTTTTTCTTTATGCCTGGAGTCAGTATGGCTAGCATAAAAGACACTTACATTACAGTAAAAATGCCTCTGCTAACTGAAATTGAGCGTGTTACTTTGCCCATTTCTTTGTAAAATCTTTCCTTGTTTTAGGGAGGGGAGATGGAATAGTTATCACTTAAAAACCTAGAGCCTTATAAATGTAAAAGCTGTAATTATTATTTATCTAAATATTTAAACACTCTTGTTAATCCGGACAACAATGAATTAGCTTGTACAGAATAAAATAAAATTAAAAGAGACTTATTTTGTAATGGCTGCACCCATAGCATATGGAAGTTCCTGGGCCAGGGACTGAATCTGAGCTGCAGTTGTGGCAACCCTGGATCCTTTAACCCACTGGGCCAGGCTGGGGATTGATCCCACACCTCCTCAGTGACCCAAGCTGCTGTAGTTGGGATTCTTAACCCACTGCACTACAGCAGGAACTCCAAAACTGTTATTTGGTGTATGGTCCTGTTCCTGCTTTTAAATGATCTGCAGAGACACCGTAGGCTCTGAGCTTATGATTCTTGCTCTGGGTTTTCTACCACTGGCAAACACTTCCACTTAGTCTTGCTGGTTTCCAGCTCAAATACCTTTGAAAGAATATTAGCACTCCTCCATAATGAGGAAAATAAACCAACAGTCTCCATCTAAGCCCCCACAGTCTCCTCCTATACATTATTTCTGAAACTGGACCCTCTTAAACTGCCCTCAGTGAGAGCAAGAAGAAATAATAATGCCATGAGTCCCTTTGAAAGTAGAGGTTGACATTTTATGATGATTTTTTTTTTTGGCTTTTTGTCTTTTCAGAGCCGCACCCGCGGCACATGGAGATTCCCAGGCTAGGGGTCCAATCGGAGCTGTAGCCACCGGCCTATGCTGCAGCCACAGCAACACCAGATCCTAGCTGTGTCTCTCTATCTAAACCACAGCTCACGGCAACGCCGAATCCTTAAACCAATGAGGGAGGTCAGGGATTGAACCTGCAACCTCATGGTTCCTAATAAGATTCATTTCCACTGAGCCACGACAGACCCCTTATGAGGATTTTTTTAGACAGCAAAAATTTGATATTTATTCATTTAATATTTTTACAATAAGCTTTTAAAAATAAAAAGTTCAAGCAATTTGACTGTGATATTACTACACTGAAAGTGTTCAAAGAGCTTTTAGGGAAACTGTTTATTCTAATCAGTCATTACCATCATCTGTCACAGGAAATACTGTGTATTATATCCAACTATATTTACTATTAATGATGACTTAGTAAAACAGTGGTTGTTATTGCCTATTGATTCTAGGAAAATATACACCAAGAGACAGTCACTCTTTCCATTTCAATCAAAGCAAAACCAAATCATGGTCCCACAAGCTACCAGCACACGTCTGAAAACAAGGGCTTCCTTCTTAGATAAACAAGCAATGAACTCCTTGGACTTTGTGGTGAGTTTAACAACATCTGCATGTGTATCTTCCCTGGTTTAGGCTTAAGGAGTTCTATGATACACAGAGTACAAATGAACTTATTTGCAGAACAGAAACAGACTCATGGATTTTGAAAAATTTATAGTTACCAAAGGGGACAGGTAAGGTGTTGGGGGTGGGGATGGACGGGGGTTTGGGACTGGCGTATGCACACTGAGGTATAGAAAATGATTGGCCAATGGGGACCTGCTGTTTAGTACAGGGAACTCTATCCAAGATTCTGTGATCATCTGTGTGGGAAAAGAATCTGAAAGAGAATGGATGTGTGCACATGTATAACTGAATCGCTTTGTTGTACAGCAGAAATTATCACAACCTTGTAAATCAACTGTGCTTCAATAAAACTTAAAAAAAAGGGGGGGAGAGTACACTAAAATCCACTAAGGTATATAAAAAAAAATATGGAGAAATGAATCATTCTATTACCACTTTGCTGTAAGTCACTTAGCCTGAACTATCGAGGGCATGGACAATGAGTAATAAAATTTGAGACCTTTCACCAATGACTCTTCACACAGGACATATGCCTCTCTTTGGTCTCTTCTGCTTCTCCCTCAAAGAACTTTTTCTTTTTTTGTCTTTTTAGGGCTGCACCTGTGGCACATGGAGGTTCCCTGACTAGGGGTCAAATCAGAGCTGTAGCTGCTGACCTATGCCACAGCCACAGCAATGCCAGATCTGAGCTGCATCTGTGACCTACACCACAGCTCACAGCCATGCTGGATCCTTAACCCGCTGAGCAGGGCCAGGGACTGAACCCACTGAGCAAAGCCAGGGATCGAACATCCTCATGGATGCTAGCCAGATTCATTTCTACTCAGCCACTGATGGGTACTCCTCAAAGAATTTTAGAAAACTGTTATTCCCTTTCTTCAACAAGGAATATGACAATACACTAAGACAAAAGAAGCTCTGTTTGTGTATAATTACCATTTTACAGAGAATGTAATTGTGGTTGGGTTTTCACGATGGTGAACTCATTTTCATTTCCTGCATAAATCATATCTTGGAATTGACTTTCTCCAATGCTTTTCCGCCTCAGTGCCAGACTGGCAAATACAGAAACATCTAGTCACAGCATAAACCTGAAGGACCAATCAAACAGAAAGGGAATGTTTTGGGGACAATAATTAAGTAGTAGGATAGAGTTTGGAAATCTTAAGGGAAGCTTCTTACTTTCATGCATTACCTTACCTCATTGACTCAATGGAGAAGTAGGCAAAAGAAAACAGCATTCAACTTCTGAATTTGCAGTTCCTGCATTACTTTTTGATATTCAAAAGAAAGAGGATACATTTTACTTCTAAGAGATGATCACGGGCAAGTTGAGAAATTTCTGATATTATAAAATCTTAATGGTGAGCATCAGAAGCATGATCTGAAAAACCCAAGCATGCCTTACATTAGATTCCTTAGAAATAGGCTTCCACTTAGAAAGCTGTCTGAGTAAGGTTTACTGGGGAGCATTCCTGAGATCTACACTTGTAAAGCAGCGGGGCAAGCAGGACTGGCCTGAGAGAAGCTGACCTGAAATGTGGTTATGACCTAGATCTCCCTGTTCCCACGAGTAGTTCTAGAGCTGGGGAGGCCCTGCAGAGTGGTCTCAGTCTGAGACGAAGACTCTGTGCCTTTGCATCCCTGTGTTGGTCAGTAGCAGGCTACAGCCACACCCTGGGACTAACATAACATTGAGAAGGCAGTTCACTGCTGCAGAGGGTCAGAGCTGTACACCATCTGCAGACGATATTTGCAGCAGCTGGAAGATGGGTACATTCGGCCCTGAACTGAGAACCAGGTGGAACATCAAGGTACCTGCTATAGGGTATACCATTTATTTTATAAATACTCGAAGATCAGGACATTAGCTGACCACCTCTTTTCCAGAAAAAGCTTGCCTGGGTGAGAGAGAAAAAATGGGAAGGAAAGGGAGAGAGTTATATCCTTGTAGGTTTCTAAGAATGGGACTTACACTCTGCTAAAACCCACAGAGGGAAAGATGGAAGGTGGACGAAGAAGCAACTAAACTTCTTTACCCCTGAGGGAGGCAGAAGTTGGCTGACAGATAGCTATGAGATATCAATGGGTCTAATGGATGGGAATGAGAGAAGACAAAGTTGCAGCCTATCAATCAAAGCCATTGAGGGGTACAGATGCCCTGACACCCATCCCCACTGAAAACTAATACAGCAGCATCTAGGAGGAAGGATGAAGAAGGAAGATTCACAATTGCCAACATGTAAACCTGAAGCAATGTCTACACATAAGTGACTGGATTTACCTGCACTTTGCTAGATCAAGTTGTCCAATATCAGGTGTTTGAACAGACTTTTAGTTATGAGGGAAGTTATGCTCATTGTACCTGAGTTTGCTCACTGCTTTCTCTCAAAGAGAAAAGTAAAGACCCCTTCAGAAGTGAGCAAGAGTGAGTATTACTAGACAAAGACTGATAAAGACTTGAGGTTAGTAGCCAGATCCTTGATGCAACGATGTGCTGAGGTCCTGGGACCACAAGGGTGAAGGACTAACTTTGGGGTGGAAAAGGAGGAAGAGCCTCCTCAGTGTCTCTTTTCTTTCTTCTACTTAGAGAATTTTCTATTCCTTATCAGTCTAGCCCTATGGCCTCAGGGTAAGGCAGAAAGGAGTAGGAGTTCATCACATGTCCTCCTGTTCTTTCAATACAAACTGGGGGCTTGTGACCCAGTCTGGCTTTAAAGCAAGTGTCATGTAAACTGGGAGTGGCCATGTGATCAAGTAGAACCGATCAGAATCCTTATGTGGGAAAAAGAGGCTCTCTCCCCTTCCATAATCAAAATCTATAAAGACCTCGGTTACTTGTCTTTACTGCCATGGGAAAAACAAGCTTCCTAACACAGAAACTTTCAGAGAAAGTCAAAGGGAAAAATACAGCAAGAAGGAGAGGTGATAACTCTTGCTTGATCCCCTGGATCCAGCATTGCTTGAAGTCAAGATCATTTTTTTTTTCATAAGGAAATAAATTCTCATTTTTCAGTTGAGTCACTTAGAGTTTGTTATCTGTCATTTGGGACCAAAAAGTTTTGATTCCAGGTGATATTACAGAAAGAAAGACAAAGTGTCCTCAAATTGACCATTGCCCTGGAGAAGACTATGTAAAACACACTTCAACAGAATGATTTTACACTTTGTTCTGCTAAGGGCTCCTTAAGTTAATAAACGACATCAATTTTAAATGAGTCCCAAATCAATTTCGTCTAACTGATGTTTTGGTTCTAGGACATAGGCTGGCTAAGGCCAAAGATGACGGGCATTGGCAAAAAGGCGAATTATTCTGAGGGGTAAAGTTTTCCTACTCAGGAAAGGATGCTACACTTTACTCCTCTGCCAAGCTATTTAATAGCTTCGCTCCAGGCAGCTGCCTGGAACAGTGTGTAGAAAAGTATTCTGAGGCTGGGTCTGGGCTCAATAAAAAAAATGATCTTGGAGTTCCCGTGGGGGCACAGTGGAAACAAATCCAAGTAGGAACCATGAGGTTGTGGGTTCGACCCCTAGCCTCGCTCAGTGAGTTAAGGATCCAGCGTTGCTGTGAGCTGTGGTATACATCACAGGCGTGGCTCAGATCCTGTGTTGGTGTGGCTCTGGCGAAGGCCGGCAGCTGTAGCTTCTATTATTCCCCTAGCCTGGGAAATTCCACATGCCATGAGCACAGCCCTAAAAAGCAGAAAAAAAAAAAAAGGAGTTCCCATCGTAGCTCAGGGGTTAATGAATCCGACTAGGAACCATGAGGTTGTGGGTT
>PVHT021183699.1:53183954-53221001 GCA_004024745.2 Catagonus wagneri | reverse complement strand
CACATTGCTGTGGCTGTGGCTTAGGCCAGAGGCTACAGCTCCGATTAGACCCCTAGCCTGGGAACCTCCACATGCTACAAGTACAGCCCTAGAAAAGGCAAAAAGACAAAAAAAAAAAAAAATCAGAAAAAAAAATCAGCTGATTTTTGTTGTCTGTCACAGGAGTTGGGGGGGGAAATGGTACAATCCATGCCAGGTGTTTTTGCTATTTCTGCTTGACTATAGAGTCTTATTCTCAAAAGCAGAGCCCTTGAGCCATGGCTTATTTCAACATGAATTTCCTGGGTCAGTGAAGAAATTCAATAGCTTCTGTTAGCTCCTGCTATGTAAATTTGCAGTATCAAACATTACAACGAAAAAGACTTAATCCTTGGCCTATAACTTTCTCATGAAAAATTCTTAGGAATTTCACTAAATTGAAAGCAGTGCTTCCTGAAGATACATATTCCTTTAAAGGGTTTTAAATGAGGGTGAGGGGTGTGGGATTGGGGAAAAAGGGATTATAAACCACACAGATGAGGAGCGATTCTGTTTAAATCAGCCATAAAATTATGTGGCTGGTTTAAAAATAAAAAAAAAGGGAGAAACTGACCAAGGTCTGCACAAACATGCAGTAAAATCACTTCATATTGTATTTAGATTGATTTGGATGACAACAGGAAGGGAAGTGTGATGGAAAATACCATAACTTTTACCACCCATTCGTGAATAATACACTGCTGAGATATAGCATATTTACAGTAGAAAGAAGGAGTTCAGATTTGTCCCAATTAACCTTGTAGCTAGATGTACTCCAGCGGTTATTAATGACAGTAATGAGATGCAGACAAGACAATGCATTAAACATCATTGGCATATAAATTAAATTCACATACAGTTTAAAAGGAATAGATACCTTTATGTACTGGACACGAAAGGAAATTATTAAGAAGCTATTTCATAAGAAAAAGCTAATTAGAAAGAAAATTCAATACTTTCTCTAGTGTTCATCTCCATCAGTGTTGGAAACAAGTTTGACCACGAACTAAGAAATTGTTCCCATTGAAATTACTGTGCAAGGTATGAAATTAATTTTATGATTGTCCCAAAGGAAGCTACAGTAGCTACAAATACTTATATGCCCATTATCATTTTCCTCTATATTGGCCTACATTTTAATTTGCTTAGGTTTCTATTTAAAGCTTATGAATAATTTAAAATAGATCTTCTGCTGTCTTTACAGCAAAATAATGATAGATAGAAGAACGAGATAAGACATTTTGCTGTACAGAAAATCTAAACTCAACAGCAAAAAAAAAAGTGAAATATGTACTGGAAGATTGTTTCAAAAGGCCATTTTTAAGACTGTAATTAAAGAGTAGCTCAGTATGCAACATTTAACAATATGACTCTTGTTTAGTTTATTTAATAATTAGCTAGGAGGAATTCAGGCAGAATTGGGGTGTTCTCTGATTTACTCCTTAGAAGACTGTATCCCGTATTTTATAAAGCATCTACAATTTTTTTTCAGGGCTAAAGATGGTGAAATTTGATTAGGACTCCGATCTTTCTTGACAGTTTTTAAAAAATATTACCATAGGGAAAGGCTAAAAACAAAACTGGGTCTTCCCAATTGCCACAGTCTAATAGCTACTGTTTTTTTTTTCCTTGAAATCTAAGTAAAAATGGGATCCAATCTTATTACAATAGCAGCCACCGAAAAGGAGGGGGGATTCCTCCCACTCACCCATGTAATAAACATCAAACAATCAGGTTGGCACCGACATTAAGTACAATCATGTCAGAGCCACCATTGGAAATCAAAGACATTTTTCTTTTGTGTTGTTGGGGGGGGGGTTGTTTTTGTTTTTTTTGTTTTTTTTAAATTCACAGGAACTCAGAGAACTGAAGAGGGAGAGGCAAAAGCCTCTACACAAAAAACAAAATTAGTAACAGCAGACCCATTGCCAAGGGCAACATGCGTTTGACAGAAGATGCAATGATGACAGATGAGTCCTCATTCTCAGTCTAAATTTTGTCTCCAAAATGAATTCATAATATCTTAAATATTATCTGCTACGCTCCACTCACCTTTGTTCTGTAGAATGGAAGGGGGCTGTGTTGGCAGAAGTCAACAGAGACGTAATTTCCTCCATCTCCCCCTTGTGATCCTCCCCACTTACAGTGACAGTAATTGTTACAGTTTGTGCCCCCTCTCCGGCTCCCACTCTCTTCATTTTTTTTTCCCTCCATATTCATGGATGTTTTTCCCTCTCCTCTCCTCTAACAAAGTTGCCGTTGTCTAGCTTCTGCCACTGGGATTATGAATTTCTTTTTTAACTGATTTGAAATACTTTTAACTAAAATCATGTTTAACTTAAAAATGTCTTTCTTTGAAAAAATATTACTTTTCATAGAATTCAACTCAAATGTTTTTTTTTAACATGAAAATCTATCAGGGTTCATCTAGTGCAATCTGATTTTATAAGTGAGAAAACTAAGATCTAGTTCACATTAAACACTTAATATTGGCATGGTCTCAAAAATTGTTTAGGTAATGCTTTTCAGTTGTATTTTGCTCTCTGATTTTGACTATCTCAAAACCTAATGGGAAAAACAGGTATTAGCTATTGCCACCATATAGATAAAGAAATACAGGCTTAGAGAAGGTAATTCCATCTCCTGGGGTCACACCAAGTGACAACTTTGCCTACTCCAAGTATGGACACCGCCTCATGGGATTCCCAACTATTGTGATACCGTAATAGTAAGTTATTTACAAAAAACTCCCAGAGTTCCCGTCATGGCTCAGCAGAATCTGACTAGTATCCATGAGGACGCAGGTTTGATCCCTGGCCTGGCTCAGTGAATTAAGCATCTGGCATTGCGCCAGCTGTGGCATAGGCCAGTGGCTACATCTCTAGTTCAACCCCTAGCCTGGGAACCTCTGTATGCCATGGGTGCAGCCCTAAGAAGACAAAAAAAAAAAAAAAAAAAAAAAAAAAAAAAAAAAAAAAAAAAAAAAAAAAAAGGAAAGAAAAAGAAAAGAAAAAAGAAAAAAAAATCAAATCCCAGATTTTTACATCTCATCTTAGTCTTTTTAGTTTCATTTTCAGTAACTTCCCCAACTCCAACATTAATAAATTAATCACTTTGATAAAGACTACCATCTCATTGTACTTACAAGCTCTATGAATCCAGTTAGAAATGGGCCAGAGGTTATGCCTCAATGCTTATGTCATGGGATTGAGGCAAGAGATAGATGGGTCCCAGAAGGGACATTTACCAGCTTCTTATTTACACTTCTTGAGGCAGGAACTAGCCTCCTGTTTACACTTCCTGATGCAGGAGATTGGTGGGTTTTGGGATAAACATTTACAACCAGGCACATATCTATACTCCAAGATAGAAATAACAACAGGCACAAGGCAAATAACTGGTACTTGTCTTCTGCACACTTGCTAAAGAGTGGTAATGACAGGATCAAAAGAAGGGGCTAAGGTCTGCACAGACAGAAGACCAAGAGGGCTCATACTCCCTATCCTCAGGGTCAGGGAGACGCCCAACTACACATGCGTAGAGAGACCCCCACTACACGTGGGTCAAAAAGGGAGGGGGCTCCGGCCATAATAAGTTTGGATAACCTTCCCACCATGCTTTGCTTTGGAATCCATCTCAGCCAAAAGATGCACACACAGATCAGGGAGGGCCCTGGGTCTGGGTCAGGTGTGAAAAATAAAACAAGGTAATTGGCCGGAAAGACAAAGACCCAGAAGAACTGTCCTATATATGTGGTTTAAATCACCTCTCTGGAGCGCTCTTCATTCAGGGGGTACGCCCATACCCACGCTCCTCCTTTGGGTGTGTATTACTGCTTTGCTTCTGCCTTAGATAAATAAACTATTCCTCTGTGTGCTCTCCCACATGTTGTACGTATTTCCAACAATAAACTCTATACTGTTTTTACAGTCTTGGCCTCCCTGGAACGTGGTTGCTTTCAACAGCGGGCAAGAATCAGGGCCTTTCTGCTTTCAGCCTCTAGCTGGTCTAGTGGCTAAGATTCCCAGTTTTCACCCAGGCTGCCCAGGTTCAATTCCTAAGCAGAGGATTTAGATCTTGCTTCAAGCCGTAACTCACTGCTATCACTCCAAAATCAGGATGAGCTGAAATGACCCCATGATAATCGACCAGAGCAAATCAGTTTTTTTTACTTGTCAAAACATATGCCCCTCACACGAGCCTTGACAGACTGTCTCATGAACAGAGACTAGTGATTTTCAGAGAGCTCTCCTTAGAACAAAACAATCTAAGACAAATGTAGCACAGATATCCAAAATTATCCTGGTATTCTATTTATTAAGCTCTTTTCTACAAAAGACTGGATTCTCCCTTCTCCCACTTTCTCTTTGCCTGATAAGCTTCAGAACGGTTTCTACAAAGGCCAGCAAACAATATCGAGCTTTCAAGCACAGTGTGTTTAGACAGACTGTAAGTGTAACAAAAGGTACAATTAACAGAAGCGACCACAAAACTAATAATGGCAGAGCTATTTATTATTGAATCATCTTCCTCTAATTTTAGAAACTGAAGAACCTTCATTCCCTATTGTCCGCATTTTAATTAATGCCTATTATTTTCCCTAAATAGTGCCCTCTTTTGACATGCTATTTATACACACAATTTCTGAAAATATACAGAATATGCACAGCAAGCAGAATCTCCACAAAATGTTTTGTTAGAAGTATTTGGATCCCTTTTGTCTCAGGAATGTCTTGAGGACAGATTTGTAGTTGTGCCCTCTTGGGGGTATTACAGCTTTCGGCAGCTTTTTATGTAATTTTAATATATTTGGTGCTGCATTTTGATTACTCTGCGAACATTTTCTGCTTCTAACTATTACTTTGGCTTCCGGAGGACAGGCTGGCAATAAGCACGTCAGTTGGGTGCTGATCTGACTTTTTCTGGCCCTTTTCAGGGTGACTTTGCAGAAGCCCGCCGGTGCTATCACACAGAGAAATAAAGTTTTGAGAAAGACTATTTACATACAACAAATGACAAAGAAATATTTGTTCAGCCTGAATGAAGTGTAGCCTCAATGTTTCTTAAAGCAATAGAGTTCAGCTTGGTAGTGAGAAATAATAAAAATGGAAGCCTAGACCAGGTAACTAAAGAAGAAGCAAGAATCTCCATTTCTGGGCTTCTAGAGTAACAATGCTTAAAGAGTGTTTTCGGGGGGAGGGTTCATAACACACCAAATAGTTGACATCCCCAATTTTAAAAAGTATTTTGATTCCCTTTTTCTAAGCTTTTTACTTTTGTTTTACTGAAGTGTAGGTGATTTGCAGGTTGTGATAATTTTTGCTGTACAACAAGGTGATTCAGTCATACATATACACATATCCATTCTTTTTAGGAAAAATGGGCTTTAAAAGAAATATTTTTAGGATATTTTAAGAACTGGAGATTCTACTTTTTTTTTTTTTTCTAAAGCCTATCAAACTAAAGATGCTGTCATTCCCAAAGTTTTGGCTTTCCTGGTCTCAATTTTGAGATAAGATGTCTGATCTTCCGGTTGGGCCAGTTAAGAATATATATATATATATATATATATATATATATATATATATATGTGTATATATATATATGTATGTATATATATATATATATAGTAATTTCTAGAAATCAGACACTGGAATACTGGCAATATATTAAGAATACCTTTATTCAACACAGTAATTTAAGTCCTTACTTCATTCAGGATGTCACCATAGAGGTCTATAAATGAGCTCCCTTGGGCTTCTAATATAACCCAAACCTACCAGCTACATTCTGTTCCAACTCTGCCTTGTCACAATAGGTAACTGACTCTGACATCAATGCAGGCAGAGGAGATACTCTGTTTAAACACCATGAACACGCTGATGATATGCTCTATTCACGTTCTAGTCAGAACCCAATGGGCATACCTACTTGTATCTTAGTTTACAGCAAACACTGTTGCACATTAATTATTTTATGAACAGGGTCATCACTTCATCAACTGACAACTCTTGATATATTTTTTTTTCTTTGGCATTTTTTTTCTTTGGCTTTTAGGGCTGCACCCGTGGCATATGGAAGTTCCCAGGCTAGGGGTCGAATCAGAGCTGCAGCTGCCAGCCTATGCCACAGCCACAGCAACACCAGATCCGAGCTGTGTCTGCGACCTACACCACAGCTCACGGCAACACCGGATCCTTAACCCACTGAGCAAGGCCAGAGATCGAACCTGCGACCCCATGGATACTACTAGTCAGATTCATTTCCACTGAGCCATGATGGAACTCCTTGGTAAATATTAAATTGGCCTTTGGCTCAATCGCATTGCAAACGTCAAAACTTTTCCCAAAGTTTAAAGACCAAATGAGTAGCTAGGCATTTCCCTCTTCTATTTGTTTCCAAAACTATTTTCAAGATCAAATATTTTGTTAAGTCACCAGGCACTGAGAAAAATATTAAACATATAATTACAGGATGAGTGACGGTCCACATACGTAAACTAGAATGGACTCATGGTACGATGTGGGCTGGTCTCCCAAACTATTTCACATTTAAAGAAGTCTTTCTGATCGCTTTGCTAAGATGAGTCCCTAATGTGTTTTTATATATTCAATTCATGAAGTTTAAACTGCTTCTTTTAATTTCATCAGCATTGAATTAGCCGTTTAAAAGCTTCCCCTCATTAACGTGAAAGGAAATTGAAAGTAAGAGTGAAGAGTATGGGTCGTGAGACCATTAAAATTATTCAAAACCAGGAGGAAATGTCCTCCTCTCTTCCCAACATCCGAAGTGCTCCATGTTCCGTATTTCACAGGTATGTGCGTTTTCCTTCATTATAATGTAAATGAAGAATTATTCTCATATCTCATACATACTGTCCTATCCACTTAGCAACAGAACCAAAAACGGAAACGTCTAGAAACAAATAGTGAAGAAAACAGCTGTTGATTCTGTTATCACACATGGACATGTTGAATGGTTCTCATCTAACTAAGAGGTGGAGGAGAGCTCAGACCTTCAAGAAGATTCTTCTATAAAATGAAATTTCTATCCACAAAGCAAAATCGAGCTCCCTGATTTAAAATCTTATCTCTAGAAAGACTCAAAGCTCAGCCATCTAAAACAGACTGCAACTGACAGAACACTATAAACCAACTATAAAAAATATTTTTAAATAAGTTGAAAATAAAAAAACTAAATAAAACAGATTGGATCCCATAAATGAAATGAAAAAAAAAACTCATTTGGAAATAAACCCTAAATCTTATAAATTGGCCTCCTTTTTAGCCTTAAAATCCCATAAAATTCTGGCCTCTGCTGGCTTTGAAGTGCTACCGTTGCGCCTCTTTTCCAGTCTGTGCTTGTGTTACTTTAGGCAGATCAATGGCAACCTTCAAAGGAGGGGAAATCCAACTGGGGCAGTGAAAGAGAGGAAGTTCAAAGATGATAGATTACCTCAATATCTTTTCTTAACCGTAATGGGGAATGAGAGGTTCTGACCCTCAGGAAGTATACAGCCTAGGGAGTGGTTACAATACAAAGAGGTTATAGCCTCACCAAACTTAAGTGACAGTAACACATTATAAAATGGTGGAGCTTCCATTTTACCACTCTTTCACAATGCTTGTAACCACTGGGAAGATTCTAAAAAATCCTGCAGTCAAATCTGTTTTGACTTAATTCCCCAGCATCTCTCTAACTTGTTTCCTTCTGATCTCCTTTTTTCCTCCTCAAGTACCCTGTATTTAGACCTCCCGGGGTCATGTTCTAAACAGATCTTGGAAAATAGAACAAATATTTGCTTTGTACGTTCTTATTGTTGACTATCAAGGTCTTGTATCTACCTTTTTTTTTTTTTTTAATATCCGAACAGATGATAACTCTAGGGGAATGATTAGGGAGTAGGAGTGACAGTCAAAGCATCGGGACCAAGGGCTGTGTCATCTTCATTTCTACAGCTACAGAAGGAACGGGTTACCTGGCTTGCCAGAATTTAGCTTGGTATGAGACAGGCTGTACAACAGACTGACAAGCAGGGTCAAAGAGCGATGCCAATTGCATGAGACAAATGGAGAGGTTAAAAGATTGGATAACAGCAGCATACACTAAAGCCAACAATTTTTTTTGATGACATGTTTAATTTGAATAAATGCAGAGAAAAGTCAAAAAAAGATATTGGAAAATAGTTCAGGGAGAAAAGATTAGAGTTCAAAAGCCTGAGTCTTAAGTACTTTAGCCAAGTTTCCAATAGAGGTTAAATGTACCTCACTCTATGAGACTTTCTTTTTCCAATTCCTAAAGCCACCAAGGAGTACATTTTAAAAATCAGGTAATTACTGACACATAAACTGGGCCTTAATTTGATTTTTGGGCCCTAAGCACCTTAATGATACAGGATCTCCTTTCATTTCACAGAAGAGGTAACCAAATATCAGTAAGGTTAAATGACATGGATAAGGTCACACAGTTACTTGAGGATGATGTTGCAAAAAGAATACATCGTCAGCAACTTGTGTTGAAATTTTTTCTTCAATCCTTTTTTATAGGAAAAGTACCTTAGTTTTTTGAGAATTTTATTAACTTTCAAGTGATTTTGGTTTTGTAAAATTTAATTACATGTGATGATTTTAAAAATTTAGTATTTCATGAAATTAACCCCTAAGAAAATTAGAACTTCGTTCCCCAAGTATTGTGCCCTTGGGTAACTGCATTAATTTATCACAATAAAATGTATTTTGGGGTAAATATGACTAAAGAAAATAATGGTTGGTACTAATCATCATGCTGGATCATCAAAATACATGCTCATAGCAATATACCCAAGTATGTGACCATTTAATGCTGCACTTTGTCATTTTACTCATAGTTTTTGGCTTGTCACTTCTGCCCTTTGTTCTCTTTTTTCTTGCCTTCTTTCAGACAGAGTTTCTTTTTAGAAGGGCAATGAATCGTCTCTCTCAATGTATCACTTTTTTTTCTTTTATTTTTCCATTATAGCTGGTTTACAGATTTCTGTAATTTTTCCAGCTGCACAGCATGGTGACCCAGTTACACATACATATATGGATTCATCACAAGTGATTAGACATAGTTCTCAGTGCTATACAGCCGGATCTCCTTGCTTTTCCATCCCAGAGGCAGCAGTCTACAACCATTAACCCCAGACTCCCACACCATCCTGCTCCCTCCCCCACCCCCCTGGCAACCACAAGTCTGTTCTCCAAGTTCGTGATTTTCTTTTCTGTAGAAAGGTTCATTTGTGCACTATATTAGATTCTAGATGTAAGTGATATCATATGGTATCTGTCTTTCTTCTTCTGACTTACTTCACTCAGTGTAAGGGTCTCTAATTCCATCCATGTTGCTGCAAATTACATTATTTTAATCTTCATTATGGCTGAATAGTATTCCATCATGTATATATACCACATCTTCCTAATCCAATCTTCTGTCGATGGACACTTGGATTGTTTCCACCCAGAACCGCCAAAGTAATTCTAAGGAACAAAAACCCAAGCAGGAGACATAACTCTCCCAGACTTCAAGCAATATCACAGGGCCACAGTAATCAAGACAGTGTGGTACTGGTACCAAAACAGACATACAGACCAATGGAACAGAATAGAGAACCCAGAAATAAACTCAGATGCCTATGGTCAATTGATCTTTGACAAAGGAGGCAAGAACATAAAATAGGGAAAAACAGTCTTTTCAGTAAGTACTGCTGGGAAACTTGGACAGCTGCATGCACATCAATGAAACTAGAACACACTCTCACACCATGCACAAAAATAAACTCTAAATGGCTTAAAGACTTAAATATAAGACAAGACACCATTAAGCTCATGAAAGAGAACACTGGCAAAACATTCTCTGACGTGAACATTACAAATGTTTTCTCAGGTCAGTCTCCCAAAGCAACAGAAATAAAAGCAAAGATAAACCAATGGGACCTAATCAAGCTGACAAGCTTTTGCACAGCAAAGGAAACCAAAAAGAAAACTAAAAGACAACTTACAGAATAGGAGAAAATTGTGTTAAATGATGCAACGGACAGGGGCTTAACCTCTAAAATATACAAACAAATTATGCAGCTCAACAGCAAAAAACCAACAACCCAGCTGAAAAATGGGCAAAGGACATGAATAGACATTTTTCCAAAGAAGATATGCAGATGGCCAACAAGCATATGAAAAAATGCTCAACATCACTGATCATTAGAGAAATGCAAATCAAAACTACCATGAGATACCACCTCACACCAGTCAGAATGGCCATCATTAACAAGTCCACAAACAACAAATGCTGGAGGGGATGTGGAGAAAAGGGACACCTCCTGCACTGTTGGTGGGAATGTAAGCTGATATAAGCACTATTGAAAACAGTATGGAGGTACCTTAGAAAACTATACATAGAACTACCATATGACCCAGCAATCCCACTCTTGGGCATATATCCGGACAAAAATCTTGAAAAAGACACTTGCACATGCATGTTAATTGCAGCACTATTCACAATAACCTATCACTTTCTTTGGTGTACTTATTGGCTTTGTTTCTGAGTGGTTAGTCTAGGGTTACAGTGTGCACTTTTAACCTGCCACCATCCACCTTCAAATATCATTTTATATCACGTACAACTTAAAATCTTCTATTTCCCCTCTATCACCCTTTGTGCTCTTATTGCCATAAATTTTTCTTTTCTGTATGCTCTCATATTCTATCCATACATTAGTGCTAATTTTGAGTGGTCAATTATCTTTGAGAAATTTTCAGAACCAAGAAAGCAAAGTCTTACATTTGTTCCACATATATAGAATTTCTGTACTCCTTGAACATTTTTTGAAATACAAGTCTGTTGGCAACAAATCCTCTCAGATTTCTTGTCTAAAAATTATTTTTATTTTTTAAGAATATCTTCATTGGAAGTAGAAGTCTAGGTTAACTGTATTCTTTCACTTTCATCACTTTAATGATGTTTCATTAGATTCTGGTTTGAATTACTTCTGATAACTTAGGAGTGATTCTTATTTTTGCTGCCCCATATTTAATATGCCTTTTACTCTGGCTCCTTTTAAGATTTTTCTCTTTATCATTGGTTTCTAAAGTTTGATTATGATGTGCCTTGGCATAATTTTTCTTTCAGTTAATCCTACTTGCAGTTCATTGAGCTTCTTGGCTCTTTAGGTTTAAACTTCTAAGAAAACATTGGCAAATTTTGACCATTATTTCTTCAAACATTCTTTTTTCTGTCTTCTGTCTCCCCTTTTCCTGTTAGACTGCTGAATTTGACCTATAAATCACTCCATCTCCATTAATCACTTTAATTCATTTTTCTTTGTGCTTAAGGTTTGGATCGTTTCTATTCTACTGCGGTCTTCAAACCTATTGATTTTTTTTTTTCCTGCAGTGTCCAACCTGCTAAACACTTCAGTGAATTTTTTGTATTAGCTGTATTTTCAATCTCCAGAATTTGCATTTGGTTGTACTTTGATAAATCCCATTTCTCTACTTTTATGTTTTAAATCATTTAACACGTTTATAATAACCATTTCCCAAGTCTTGCCATCTCTGTCATTTTCATGTCTGTTTTTATAGAATGATTTTTCTTCTGGTTCGGGTCACATTTTCCTGCTCCCTCTACCAGACTAGGTGGTGTAATTTTTTTTTACCAAGTTCTGTTACTTTTAAACGTCATAGCATGTTTAGATATTTATTTCTTTAATATGTGACAAAGATTTTAATTTTTTTCTTGCCAGAGTTAAGCTTTATCCTTTGGGTCTTGGGTCTCTGTGCTAGGCTAAGACTAAACTAACCTTTGATTTAGGAATTTGGCACTTGTGTAGCGCACCTACTACTATGCTGTGATCCTTTGCTATCTAGCAAATATCCATTGTTTAATGAGGTTGTGTCACTTTAGTTGGTTGGAACTTGAAGGTATCCCAGCCTTGTGAGAGCTCCGGGAATTGTTCCACTTATAGCTACCTACAACTAGCGTTCTTCCTTTGATGGCCTCAAGGATTCTCACCCTACACGTGGAAAGTAAAGCATTATACCAAAGACTCAAGGTAACCCTTGAGAGACCTCTGGAGATCTTTCTTGGTATGGTTTCCCTCTCGCCTATGCTCTGCCCACCCAGCTCTAGCTGCTTTGGGTTCACTCAACTGAACTCTGAGTCCTGTACTAAGGAAAACTATTGCATTTTGCTTAGGTGTTCCTTTGCTATTGTCTAGAAAGGGCCTAAAATAGAAATCTAAGGCAATCATAGGATTTGTTTTTCTTTTACGTTTCTGTTAGGAATCACCATCTTATGCTGTATTTTATCTGATTTCATTTCTTATATTTTTGTTCAGAATCTGGTTGTTGATGACAGGAATGAAAAATCTGGTACCATCCCTCCATCATATTCAGAAGCAGAATGGAATTATACTTATTTAATAAGAAACCATCTAAACTAATTCAAACTATATACAATTCTTACTATGGTTTTTATTTTTATGCTTGAATCCCAAGAAGATTAATTATATCAAGTCAGCATAGCTCCTTCCCATCTGGTCTTCTATGTCTATCGGGTATCTCTGAATCTTGACAAGATCAAAACTGCCATATGGAAGCATATCTACATGGGTCCAGGTCAATATAAAGTTCATGAATGTCTTATACGGGTTAAATTTGATGCACAACATTCCTCGGTCTCAAAGTCATAGATAATGAGTTATTTCTCAATTGCATGACCTTAAATATCAACAAATCCTCCAAAAAGAACACAAGCAAACACTGTGATAGTGATGGCAATGGTATCAGGAAATAAGAAACTATATAATATCCATGACTATACAATATATAATTCAGCATGCTAAATTAGCTTAAATGTAATAGCAGTAAATTGTAATCAGATATTTAAGGGAGAATCAAAAATCCATTCACAACTCATTTGAATGTTTCAATATAATCACTATTTTGAAAGTTGATGAAAAAAACATTTGAGACTGCTTCCAAACATAGATCTTGTATTTTGAAAACTATAAGCTATTTGTCAAAATCCAAAAATTTTATGTAGATCCTAAAAGCAAAATTTGATAGAAAGCATACCTGTTCTGTGTCAAGAAGGCTAGCAAGTAAAAAGAATTTTTCTACTAACATATATATGTATACATATGCACATACACACATGCACACATATGTACACATGTACACACCTAGCAGTGTATCACATTCATGCACACATGTACCCAGCACACATATATGCATATACATACATATCCATACATACCAAACACATGTGCACACATATGTATACACACATACATCTTTATATATTTGTATCTTTAGTTGGAAGATAAAAATGAAGATATTTGCTATTCTGAGATTTCTTTATAGCAAGAGTCAGCAAAAATTTCATGTAAAGAACTCTATTGTGAATATTTTAGACTTTGTGATCATATACTGTCATAGTGCTCAATCATGCCATTGTAGTATAAAATCAGCCATATATATCAGCAAGTGAATGCATGTGACTGTGTTCCAACAAAACCTAATTTACATAAAAGGTGATGATCCAGGCTGAGCCTAGAAGTCCTAATTTGTCAGACCATGATGTATAACTCAAGTCCTAAAAGCCACTTGAAGATAAACTTCAAAGCTGACCCGAAGTCTAAGACAGTCAAACTTGGATGCCCATCTCTTGTGTAAGTGCCAACCAAAGACTATCAGTAACACTCAAGGGCTAAAAATCAACCCAAATACTTTTCTATCTGTTCCTATTCCAGTCCATCTTTGTGCTTTTCATCTTCCTTTTGGTTCCACTCCCAATTTGGGGTATTGGTCTCTTCAGCAGTTCTCTAGAAAAAAATATGACCAAGCCTCTCCAGCTTGTTCTACAGTTGCTTCAGGCAAAATAATCAAACACGATTTTGTCTCTATGTCCCAAAACCTTGGTTGGGTCTACCTAGAGCAAGGTGAGGAGTGGGCATGAGACCTCTTAAGACCATCATTTACATTTCACAGATTATTGCACAGAATAGCATTGTCCAAATTGTCTTTTTTCTGCACCTCCCCAAACTAATTTCAGTAGCAAAATGGAAAGGATTTACGAAGTGGGCATCTGTAACTATAAATTAGTAGTCGGCTAATATTAGGATGATTAAGGAAAAATGCCAAGGATACACAGTTTCAATCTAAGAGACTATATTCTACATTCTACCAGTTCTGTGGAAGTAGTTTTTAAATTTTTCAGAAATATATGTCACCTAAACCCATGTGTGATGAACCTCATAAAACAATACTGAGTTGTTGTGACATTTTAATGAAGAGAACATACAGAAAGAGCCCATGACAGTACATGACATATAGTAGTCATTCAAATATGAATTCCTTTACCCTAACATATCAAATATAGGAGAAAACACCAGTGGGATCAATTCATTTGATGAAAGTAAATGTATATTTTTCAGATGGCATTTCAGTGAGAAGTTCCTCAAGCCTAATTCTATTACTCCAGAATGTGTAACAACTAAAATTATCAAGGAACCAAGATTCTGCCAATAGCCACACATTTCTCTAGAAAGTACTCTATATAAATATATGTATTAACTCTTTGAAAAGATCTGAGATAATGGATAATATCAAAAGACAAAGACATAAGACTAAGATTTTAGCAACATGTACAGAATCATACATTTATGTAACCTGGAAAAATGGGACTGGTTAATTATCTGTTGAATTTTAGTAAGCACTGAAGACAACCTAAAGAAACATAATTAGGAAGAGAACAAGAAATGCTTTAGCCAAGGTTTATAAAAATAAACTTGAGTATAAAGAAGAACCTTTTAAATGTTTGCTCATGACTTTTTTCAAAAAAGCAAAATAAAATATTTAATAATTTCTTTCATATGGTATAATTTCACTCATTTATGCCTTAGGCAAAAGGGAGATTTTTGCCAATAAACTTGCTTTGAGCTTTTTCAGAAAGGAAACCTAAGCTAAAAACTGTATTTCTTTCAGCAAGAAATAGAACCTCAGACTAAATCTTAACCACATTTTCAATCATGTTTTTGAATTGCTCGAAGAGAAAATAAATAGGGAAAAAAATTGGAGCAAAATTCTGAAAATCTAGAACTGGGCATTAGCAAGATTTTTTTTCAAAAAAATTTGATTTGTACTTTTACTTTCATATTATTGTGAGAAAACAATAAACCGCCTGACTGAATTCTTTTACCCAAATTACTAAGGTTTTTATTTTATCCACAGACTATTAATGAGAATTCTTTAGCCCATAGTCCTGGAGACTGACCTTGTGAGAAGACGACAAGAGTGCAAACTGAAACTTGCTTTCTGGGATTGTCTAGAATTTCTTCTACATTGCCAGCTTCATTGTTTACCCAAGTTATTGCCTCATCTAGAAAACGAGTTGTAACTCTTCATTTTCACTCTCCTATCTTGGATTATATAATATGAAGACTATCCAGAAAACTCTTCATTCATTTGGACTCAGCTAACTTGTAATGGGAGATAAATCTTCCCTGTGGGGAGAAAGAAAATATCTATCTTGTAAGTTGCCAGTATAAAGTGAAAAGAATTTGGCTTGAGAAAAGAAGCAAACAATGGAGTTAGAAAATAAGAATAAATATGAAGAGAACAGTTTAAAGCACTGGTAGACCCTATTTTGATATTAATCCTTAATTGTAATACAAAATGATTACATACTCTTTTTTGAGATTCCCAGTGACAATCATCTCTAACTCCCTTTATCATTCCCCAAGGTTAACGGTTTCCAAATCAGAATAACCCACCAAATTCAAAATTCTTGCCATGTTTGTATGTCAGTCTACTATTATTTACTAATTACCCTACCTGTTTTTTTTTCTTGATTAAATGCATTTACACATAAAACTTACTATCACCATGTAATCAAGGGTTTGGTGTTCCAGATATATTTTGCATATGCATTAAAATAAAAACAGTATTAAAAAAGTCCTAAGTATTATCACATAAAATTATCTTATACTCTGCTTACTCCACTTAAAGAAAAACTACCCTGTATTAGAACTGTATACTTAACATGAACGAAAGAAATTAATATGCATGAAAGTGTTTTTATAACTGTGAATATTTTGGCAAAATGATAGCAATAGATACATTTTTGGGGGGTTTCTTTAAACTGCATGAAACTAGTTGGTTTATAGCCTGGAGGAAATCTACTATATTTACTGGCATTATATCAGACTCTTGACTTAAACAATTTACTCACGTGATAACCCAATTAATTTGGTACTGTTATCATCCCCCCATCTTAACAGAGGGGAAAACTTAGGTTCAGAAAATTTGAAAAATCTGCTTAGGAGTATATAACTGGAATTGGCCCAATAGACTGTCCCATTCAAAGTCTCCCTCTAAAACTAAAACAACAAGGATGTTGTAGAATATGAGGGAGTGGGCTTGCCAACCAGCAAAAGGAGAAGAGAGAGAGAAAGTCAAAGTGGGCTGGCTGCTCACTCCAACTAAAAAATTTCTGTCTCTATTTCCATTGTAAATATCTCAGAGACTAAAACCGCAAGATTCATATACTGTCTTTCAGATGTTTCCAGCTCTAAAACAGAATGAGTCTAAGACTCTCATTTTCAAATGAGCACTAAAAGACGAATTAGGGTATACTCATTTGCCCAAGTCCATTTTTTTCAGTCTACTACCTTGTATATATGGAGGCCCAGTTTCACAAAGCAATATAAATCAGATTTTGTCACATGCTCATAATTTTGGAATTAGGGAATTCTGGCTCCCAAAGCCACGAGGCTGACAGATAGCTGTAGTAATTCCAACAAATCTATATTTATGTGTGTCTCAGCAGAGCACTGAGCATTTACATTTTCTACCACACACTCCCTAGGCTGTTGATGAAGTGAAAAGTCAAATTTGAAGGGATGCGTATAAAATTTACAGGACATTTTTAGTATTTCAAAAATGATGAAGAATAATTTCAGGTCATATAAAAGCTATTTTATAATGTATCCTCCTAATGTGAAAAAAATGCCTCAGAAACATCTATCTACTTAAAGTGGTCAAATAGTTTGGTTAAGGATCACAAAGATGTGAGCTGTTCAGAAGGAAATTAGTAATAAGATGGTGCTATGCTTATTTGGATTGTTAAAAAGGAATACATGGCTTTAGAATTTCTCTGTTGATTTGTTGAAGAAACTAGGTTTTGTAAATTATGGCGACAGCTAGAAATACATGCTAAGATATGATCTACAGAATTATTCTGAATTCATTTTGGATGAAAGCCTTTAATTTGATTTAGTTCAAAATACACAGGAAACCTCATTCATTCTCTACTGAGTTCGGTAAAAATGATTTCAGAATAAAACCATTATGAGTAAATATCTCTTTTCAGGTGACAAACATATTTAAACTACCCACAGATATGTGTGATTTTATATTTTTCTTTAGGTATCTTTAACTGATATAATTTGCTCCCAACTTATTCTAGAATAATTATTATATTGTATACCATAGATTTGCTTCCAGACATCCTGCTTCTGGACACCAGCCTCTACGACCATTGCTACCAATTTAGTAAGGAGAAATATATAAGAAACAAGGATATAAAATTATCAATATTTGCTAAAGTATAAGAAAATTTAGCATTGTTCATAATAAAAAAAATGCAAAGGAAAGATTTGTGCCATTAGGAGTTCCTGCTGTGACTCAGAGGGTTATAAACTCAACTAGTATCCATGAAGATGCAGGTTCAATCCCTGACCTCCTACATTGGGTTAAGGATTCAGCATTGCTGTGACTTGCAGTGTAGGCTGCAGACCCCACTCAGATCCTGTGTTGCCGTGGCTGAGGCATAGGTTGGCAGCTGCAGCTCCAATTTGACCCCTAGCCTGGGAACTTCCATATGCCACAGGTGTGGCCCTAAAAAGCAAAAATAAAAAAATTGTGCTATTATATTTTGCCTAAAATATCAGTAAGTAACAACCAAATACTTTCATGTAGGCACTGTGAAACGAAACTTCTTCTCTGATGTTTAAAGTATAACTGATATCACCATTCTCAAAGGTACTTTAATCGTGAATATTAAGATATTTATTCCCTTTGATTTATTAATTTCACTTTTGGGATTTTTTCCAAAGAAAATTAAATGAAGTCAAATATATACGCATATAATACATGTAATATATATGTGTCTCATCAACACACACATGCATACTCCTAATTGAAAAGCAGAGAATTTGGTTTTTGTTAAATACCAATTGTTAAATAGGAATTGTTAAATAGATCATTGTACATCTCCTCTACCAAACATTTACCCAATGTTAAAAATAATTATTCTGAAGATTAGATAACCTTCTGAAATAACAGCAAGCTAAAAATGGAATACTATACTCAAAATACAGGAATACTCAAATCATGTTAAAATATGTATGTATTGCTTATGAAAAAGGGACTGTGGAAAAACCATCAATGCTATGTGATGATGATGTTTAATGGTAAGATTTGGGGGGATTTCTATTTTCCTTATTTATCACAATACCTACTAACGAGTATATAACAATTTGGGACACTTTTTCATTGTTTTATTATTTTATGTAGCGGACTATAGTCCAAATAAAGATCTCATTAAGCATTAGCTAAGTTTATGAAATGTTCTTTTCCACTCAAAGCCAAATTAAAAATTAGGAAGATAGGGAAGTATCATTTTATTTTTTTGTGCTCTCCCGAGCAACTTTTTTTTCTTCTTTTCTGGAAATCTCCCTCCCCCAACACTTAAGCATAAAAACAGGAGATGATCCCTTGCTCTCATTTCTCTTAAAGAAAAAAAATCTTTTTTTAAATTTGGAGATTAGAATTAAATTTTAAGATGATACCGTTTGACTTTGCAAAATATATGAACTCTGATTATTCCTGACTTCATATTTCTAAGCCAGGTTTCATTCCTTCTATAACCCTACAATCCTACACTCAGTTATCCACTTCAAATCTTAGTTTGGATGGATATCTATAAGCTTTTCACAGTTATACTACCTAAAGCCTAAAATAGTCTGGCAGCTTTACCCACCGATCATATCCCTAGAAAAATGATATTATCATGTCTTGTACATAACAAATGCTCATTAAATATTTGCTGAATGGATAAATACATGGGTTATTGTCCAAAGAACCTGTGGGCTCCTGCAATAGTCACAGAACAACTCAACATGGCCCAAGATCATTAAAGGCTTTGATTTCTTGTGTACTCTACAATTATGGTTATTAGTCACTGAATGATACAAGGAAATCATTGCAAAGGAATCTCTAATATTGGCCTAACCCTTTATAATATATAACGCCGTTTTATATTTATGACATCTGTTCAGTCTTTCAACCAACTATGAATCAGCTATGGATTATATTCTTTTTTCCTGTTATAAATGGAGAAAATAATAACAGCTATCATTTACTGAACACCTACTACAGGTCAAACACCAATGCCCAGTGCTTTGCAAGCATGATCACATTTAGCCCTCAGTGCTAAATATTCCTGTGAGCTAGGTGTCTTGTAAACTGAGCATTATAATTAGCAGGAAGTGTAAAGTAGAGAAAAGAGGCTTAGATGAAATAACACTCAAGTGTCTCACAGGAGGGGTGGAATGAACTGAGCAAGGGTCAGACCCAGGTCATTTGATTCCCAAACCCATGTCTTTAAACACCAGGCAATGCAATCTCTTAGTGAAGAAAGTGGTTCTTTCTGGACTGGTCACAGCTAGAAACCAGAGGTTTGAGTTTATGCTGGGGAACTTTATGCTTCACCAAATTTTTTTTTTTTTGTCTTTTTGCCTTATCTAGAGCTGCACCGCGGCATATGGAGGTTCCCAGGCTAGGGGTCTAACAGGAGCTGTAGCTGCTGGCCTTTGCCACAGCCACAGCAACGCGGGATCCGAGCCGCGTCTGCGACCTACACCACAGCTCACGGCAACGCTGGATCCTTAACCCACTGAGCAAGGTCAGGGATCGAACCCGCAACCTCATGGTTCTTGGATTCGTTAACCACTGAGCCATGAAGGGAACTCCTGCTTCACCAAAATTTTACTTAATTTTTCTTAGTGGGATGATGCTATTGGAGCTATTTCACGGCTGTCTCTGCCACTCCAGGCTCCTTGAACTCATTACACTTCCTAACCATTCAGCTGCTTCTGGGAAAGTCAGACAATGTCTACAATAAAGACAGCATACACGTTTCTGAATGGACTTTGTGAAACTAGAGCACAGGCAATAATCTGAATGCCAACGTGCTTTTAACATACAGAAACCAGACACTTTAGAGAAAAAAAATAAAGGAGCTTTCATGGCATTTCTAAAGCTTGGTTTAAATATCCATGTCACAATCTTAGAGGTTCCACAGCATAAAACTTTACAGGGCCTCAAAACCTTAGAGGTCCCCGAGCATAAAAAAAAAAAAACATAGACTGTGGGCTAAAGACATGAAAAGTCACTTTCTTGCCCACAAAGAGGCTATGAAAGTCCTTCATGGGCAACTGGGAAGTACAGGCATGGACAGGGGCAAAAAGAGAGAGCTGGGGAGAGGAAAACTGGTGCAAGCCATGGGTTCCTACCTCTTTCTCACCTCAGCTGTGTCCTGGCAGGGGGAGGAGAGTAGAATGAGAGGACAGACAGGGACCTTTGTCAGATTAGGGAGGTCTAAGAGCAACCGAGAATAGTGTGTCTCCTTCCTCAGGGTAAGCGTGAGAGCACGTGTGTTCCTGAGTGATGCCTGCTGTACAGTAAGACCGCTAACCAGTTGGGTGATGGTTTCCAAACCATAAACAAAGAGCTCATCAAGGTCCTGGCCTTCGGCATAAGAGCTAAGGGAAGACCAAACAAAAACAAACAAAAAAATCCGACAGTCAAAATAATATTTGAATGCATGATTTAGAAAAAGAAAATTAAGACAGAAAACCAATGACAAAATATCAAAATGTTAAGAAAAGACCCACTGCTACTGGCTGTTTGTTTCCCTGTGCTACTGTGCAATGGGAAACATCAATCAGTCCATGGTTTCTGTGCTCCAGCAGCCTTTTGAGCCTTGAATGATGGATTTATAAGGACTGATGTTGGCATTTGGAAAAAAAAAAAAAGGGCAACACAAAGCTTTAAGTATAATCCTTTTTGGCAATTTTTAAAATCAATCATGGCAAAATACATATAAAATTGACCATTTTAACTACTTTTAAGGTACAGTTCAGTGGCAGCAAGTTCAGGGGCTATAAGTGGTATTCACGTTACTGTGCAACCACCGGCATCATGCAACTCCATAACTTATCTTTCCAAATGGAAACTCTGTACCCCTTAAACAAAGACTCCCCATCTCCTCTGCCCCACAGCCCTTGGTAACTCTATTAGAGTAATGCTATTTGGTTGTAGAGATTTTACTGGCTTTGTCCAGTTGGTTCAAAACATGGAAGATTTTCCCTTTATTCGTTTTGGCCATTTTGGTGCAGCAAGGCACTGCAAAGGGAAATGGCTGGCTCTTACCTGTCTTTGCACCCATCACTTCAAGTCAATAACCACTTAAAATATTCTGGACAATGATGGAAAAATGACAGGATTCACTCAAATAAAATTAGTAAACAACACCCAATTCTCACACATCTAAATTGACTATACAGACTTGAAATATACAGCTCTCTCTCAACCAATAATACATAGCCATCGCTTCTACAGGGAACCAAACCGAGACTGAGAGGTGAGTCTCACTAGTTCAGGGACTGCTGCACCTTCACTCCCACACACCTGACCTATATCAAGCAGTCCTGTGAGTTCAACTCTCAGAGGTTTCTGACCAGGACCATTGCTGCTACTTGAACCCACACTGTCAGTATCCTTCACCTGCACTCACTTTCAAGTACCTCCTGTTTTGGCACTTTTTCAAGCATCTCCCTCCAATCCACTCTCCACATAGGACCAAAGGCATCTTTCAAAAATAATGGATCTTATCACTTCCCAGATTAAACCTCCTAAGAGACTCTTCTACATATCAATCCATTGCCTCAGAAACCCTTGCGTATGGCCCCAGCCCACTTCCCTGAGCTCAGAGGCACAACAATGAAGCTTGTTGCTACCTCCAAAACTCTGGATCTGGTGGCCCTCTGACCTTTATCTGGTTTATCCCTTCCCATTCCTCAAACTTCCATCTAAGTCACACCTCTTTAGAGAAGGGCGCCAACTTATTCTTTCACAGCTTATTTTGTTGGAAGCTCTTATCACAAACCTTCTGTAATTATATCATTCTTTTTACGATCCTGTGTATTTATTTCTCTCCACTTCTAGAAAGCAAGCTCTACTAATTAAAAAGCCACACTTTCCACAACTTTTAGCACTGCTTATGGCATACAGTAGAGGCTCAAATAAGTTGCTGAATGAAAGAACAAACAAGTGATAGAGCTTTTATGAAAAAGTAAAAAAACCGCCGCCATTACCTACAATTAACTGAGAGCTGAGCATTGCACAAAGCACTTTACATATACGATCCCCTATTAATGTCCCGATTTAATATGAGAAAATGTGGACTTGGCTGAAGCCAAAAATATTCCAAGTTGAGTTTTGTGAATTAAAAATCAGTATACCATCTTTTAGAACCCAGAAAACATGTCAATACAGAGCTAACATGAAAACTTATCATCAATATTTCATAGTACAAGCCATAAAAGTGCATAACAGAAGACTCTATCAAAGTCATATTCAGATATCCAAGCTTTTTTTAAAATATATTCCTTCCCAGTCCCTTCATCATTCCTGCTTAAATCACATTTCTTTGGAAGAGAGAGGAATTACCTTTTCTCAGCAAAATCTTTGTCGGAGAGCCCCAAACACGCAAAATCAGCTTTGCGATGCAAATCAAACTCTGCATAGCTCCAACATGGGTTTTTTCCCATTATCCCTTGCTCCCCATAGCGTCTGCTACTTAACTCTTCAACTTGTTAATTATCATATTCACCTGCTATGACCCATCATCACCTGGCCTGAGTCGAAATTATCACAGATTTCACCTCATTTTATCCTTTAACAACCCTATGAGGTAAATCGTGTCATTATTTCCACACTACAGATGGGGACACTTAGGATCAAATCTTTTGCTCAGAATCATGAAGTTGCTGGTAGAAGCAGTATTCAAAGACAGGTGTGACCTTGCTACAGTCACACTTTTAACTTTTTGGCCTCTCTTGAAACATCCTTCAAAACGGCTCTGCAGGAAGGCTCTGAGGACAGAGCCAAGTTCTACTAAAGCAAGCGTAGCATGAGTCTTTTAAGGCTGCACAGCCCCAGGCATCTGCCATTATTGCACGCCTCCTCCAGGGAGGCCATATGCACATTATCTACTTGCCAGGGATTTGAAATCAGGTAAATGGGTCTGCTGTTACTTCCAGTATGACCCTGGGTAAATTATGTAGTCACTCTGAGCCTCAGATTCATGGCGATAAAATAGTACCTGCCCCACTATGAAGTGGTCAGGCTTGGGATGAGATAAAAGATGAAAAACACCTTGTATGAGGTTTGTCACAAAGTAAGTGTTCAGATATCAGAGGATTATGGTAATTGAAACATTTTTCAGTCCTCTATATTTTCAAAAAGAAGAAAAGCCTCCAAAGAAAAAAATCATATCAACTTCTAATCTGTCTTGGGCTGGTCTAGTGATGCAGCCACTTTTTTTCTATTGCTGGACCCAGGAAGCCTGGCATTTGTAAGCAGATGGGCTTATCACTCGTGGGGATAAATAGCAAGGATCTGATGATGCAACAGGATACTATCTGTAATCAGAACTAACAATAAATCTTGTAAATAGTGCCCCATGGATCTTTTCAAAAGTGAAAGAGGTCATTATTTTATACAAAATTTATCAAATTCTTGCCATAGATGTTTGCCATTTGGGGTCAGTAAGGTGGCCTTTAACAAAAGTAAAGAGCAGTTTTAACTGATATAATTAAAAATTCCATTCTTTTGAAAGGGGTAGATTTTATTTTTTTAATTTTTAAATTTATTTTATTTTTATGATTTTTATTTTTCCACTATAGCTGATTTACAATGTTCCATCAATTTCTACTGTACAGCAAAGTGACTTAGTTATACATATATATATGTATATGTTCTCTTTCTCACATTATCCTTCATCATGTTCTATCACAAATGACTGGAAAGGGATAGTTTTTTTTTTTTTTTTTTTGCTTTTTAGGGCCGCACTCATGGCATATGGAGGTTCCCAGGCTAGGGGTCCACATCAGAGCTACAGCTGCCGGCCTACGCCACAGCCACAGCAACATCAGATCCAAGCCATACCACAGCTCACGGCAGGAATCGAACCTGCAACCTCATGGTTCTTAATCAGATTTGTTTCTGCTGCTCTACAACAGGAATTCCCAAGGGATAGATTTTAAATTAACACCAGGAAATTGAAACAAATGAGCTTGGGAAAAAAAGATGAAACTCCATTCCAAACTCTCTTTACTAGAAGGAAATATAATTAATTATTAAAATAAAAAGGAACCAAAACATAACCCTCAATCCTGCTGACAATCAAACTTTGGCTATAGAGAACATAGACAATTATGCACATATCATTGGAATACAGACAACTTCCGCCTTGCAATTACAAGAAGAATTTCCTTACAAATACCATGAAAGACACCATATAAAAACATTACTGGCACTAGCCTAAAACACATGTTGTGCCATTGAGCACCCAGAAAACAGGTGCCAACATGAAATGAACCTGAAATTAAACACAAAATATTACAAAATATTATGCCAAAAAGGGCATACTTCTAAGAATGCATCAAAATGATTATAAATATTTATCCAGTTAATTTGAATCTTTTAAGTCCAAAATATTCTACTCATTTATCCATTCCCGCTTTAATTACATTTTTTGTCAAAAGAGCAATAGGCATTTACTTTCTAAACTACTGTTTTCAAGAGGTGATCTCAAACAAAATAGAAACAGCATACATTACATGTAATTCAAAATACATAGTCTCAACTGCAGAAGTGAAGAGATTCTTTATTTTTTCACAATGGCTCAATTTTTCTATTCTAAATTAACACCAGTTGCTCTACCCAAGACATGGCTTGAGCATGATAAAATATGGTAACACTGTAACCATGTTGTAATGACACAATAGGAACAGCTTAATACAACTTTATTAACAGTATCTCGTTGAACACGATAAACAAACTTCTACAATTTTGTTGATAAAATTTCATCCCCCATATATACTCATCCCATTTTTTTAACTTATATACTCCTGCAAAATTTTAGGAAATGACAAGAGTGAAGAATTATTTATTTGGTACCTCGCTTTGCAATACAGAGAAAATATATCTTATTAAAATAATGCTTTTTGACATCCGTTTTTATATTTTATACCAAGTTCAAACAGAATAATCTGGAACAATGAGAACTATCAAATTTAAAACCACAAATGAAGGAATTTTATCAGGGCAATTACTCTAAAAAATGATCATTTTTATTCATGTTACAATTGCAGAAATTGAAATATAGGGAAGACAATTTGCCAAGACATTATGTGCCAAGCATTAACCTGGCTTTTAGGAATCCTGCTTTTACAATGAGTCCATACTGTCTTTAAATGTATGCTAAACCCAAGAATGGTATTACAGGATTTAGACAAGTTGACACCATTTCTGCCATCTTAGAAAACTGCTCTCGCATATATTATCATTCCTCCTTCCCTTGCTCTTGGGCTTTCAGGAAGAAATGAAAGAGGTATTAGCATTCATTTGTACTAATTTCTTTTCATTTTTTTTTCTTGAATACAGTTCAGTCAGGATTTTGCTCCATACACTCCACAGAGATCACTATAGTCTGGGTCAGAAATGACATCTATTTTACTATATCCAACCATCAGTTCCTGGTCCTCTTCTTACTTAACTGTCATCATCATTCCACACAATTGATTGCCTCTTCCTTCTTCTTCTTCATTTACAGTGTTGTGCCAGTCTCTGCTGTACAGCAAAGTGACCCAGTCACACATAGACATACATTCTTTTTCTCATACTATCTTCCATCATGTTCTACCCTGAGACTGACTGGACATAGTTCCTTGTGCTAAAGAATAGAACCTCATTGCTTACCCATTCTAAATGTAATAGTTTGCATCTACCAACCCCAAACTCCCTGTACATCCCACTCCCTCCCTGTCCCCCTTGGCAACCATAAGTCTGTTCTCTATGTCTGTGAGTCTGTTTCTGTTTTGTAGATAGGTTCATTTATGCCATATTTTAGATTCCTCATATGTGATATCATATGGCATTTGTCTTTCTCTTTTTTACTTAATTTCACTTAGTATGAGAATCTCTGGTTGTATCCAAGTTGCTGCAAATGGCAGTATTTTGTTCTTTTTAATGGGTGAGTATTATTCCATTGTGTATATGTACCACATCTTCTTAACCCATTCATCTGTCGATGGACATTTAGGTTGCTTCCATGTTTTGGCTATTTTCAATAGTGCTGCTACGAACCTATGTAGATTGCCCCTTCCTCCTCCTCCTTCTTTTTTTTTTTTTTGTCTTTTTGCCTTATCTAGGGCCACACCCGCAGCATATGGAGGTTCCCAGGCTAGGGGTCTAACAGGAGCTGTAGCTGCCAGCCTTCGCCACAGCCACAGCAACGCGGGATCTGAGCCACGTCTGCAACCTACACCACAGCTCATGGCAATGCCAGATCCTGGACCCACTGAGTGAGGCCAGGGACCTCATGGTTCCTAGTTGGATTCGTCAACCACTGAGCCATGACGGGAACTCCGCCCCTTCCTTCTTGAATCACTTTCTTCTCTTGGCTTCCAAAAAAATCTGCCAGTCCTCGTAAGGCCCAGATGTCCCAAAATGATGTCACTTCTGCTGCATTTCATCAGACAAAGAAAGTCACAAGGCCAGTCTAGATTGAACACAGACCCCACTGTATGAGTGCACAGGGAGGGAAGGTGTTGTTGGCAGTCATCTTTCAAGACAAAAGCACAGACCTCAAAAATAAATAGAAGTTAAACAGGTGGATGAAGGAAAGGAAAAAAAGAAGGACAGGAAGAGGTAAAGAAAACTATGTCCCATTTAGAGAGTATGGATATAACATAATATGTTTATAATTCAGACCACCTATTTTGGAATTTGTGACTACTCTCTCTCCCCATTTTCTTTGCTGACTCACCAAAATGTCAGAGTGATGAGATTTCAAATGACCATTTTATACGAGATGGGCTAATTTATGACTGTGATTAATGAAAAACAAAGAGAATCAGGCCTGGCACTTTTGCTTTTTCCTTGTACATTCTCACATGGATCAACATAGCTGCCCCAACTGAAATTTTCATGTTCACATTCAAAGCAAGAAAGTGAGCATGGGGTGGAGTTGACCATGAGTGGTCTCAGAATCCCACAGCCACCCTTCCTTCTTCTATTAAGGACTAGAACTGAGTCATATGGCTGCCTTCAAGTATAAAGAAAATTGGAAAGTGAATGTATAGATTTTCCCAGGCCATATTTTAGAGATTGCAGTGGAGAAGAGAGTTGGACCAGCTTTCATTTATTCATGAATCAATAGTGATTACTACATTTAAGAGTAAAAATTCTGGGAATTCCTGCTATGTTACAGTGGGTTAAGAATCTGACTACAGGAGCTCCCGTTGTGGCACAGTGGAAACAAATACGACTAGGAACATGATGTTGCGGGTTTGATACTGATTGGCATCACTCAGTGGGATAACGATCCAGCGTTGCCGTGAGCTGTGGTGTAGGTTGCAGATGCGGCTTGGATCTGGCATTGCTGTGGCTGTGGTGTAGGCCAGCAGCAACAGCTCCGATTAGACCCCTAGCCTGGGAACCTCCATATGCCGCAAGTGTGGCCCTAAAAAGCCAAAAAAAAAAAAAAAAAAGAATCTGACTTCAGTGGCTCAGGTCACTGCAGAGGCGAGGGTTTGATTTCCCAGTCTGGTAAAGTGAGTTAAAGGATCCAGCATTGCTGCAGCAGTGGTGTAGCTCAGATTCAGTCCTCAGTCTGGGAACTTCCAGATGCCATGGGTACAGCCATTAAAAGAAAAATAAAAAACAAAACAAAACCCTCAAGACAAAATAAAAAGAAACAAACAAAAACCTCTCTTTTATAGCATGAGTTGGATAACTTCTGTAAAGGACCATATAGTAAATATTTTAGGCTTTGAAGGTTGTATATCTCTGTCAAAATTACTCAGTTCTGACATTGTAGTGGAAAGCAGGCATGGGCAATCCATAAACTTACGGGCCCTGACTATGTTCCAGTAAAAGTTTACTTATAAAAACAAGTGGTGGGCCAGATTTGGCCCATAGGGTCACAGATTGCTACTCCTGCTCTAGAATGATAATTTCATAAAAAATTTATTGGAATATGGTTGACTAACAATGTTTTGTTAGTTTCAGGTATATAGCAAAGTGAATCAGTTATGCATACAAAAGTAACCATTCTTTTTTGGATTTTTTTCTCAAATAGATTATTAAACAGTACTGACTAGATTTCCCTGTGCTATAAGTAGATCCTTGCTAGTTATCTATTTTATATTTAGCAGTGTGTATATGTTAATCCCAACCTACTAATTTATCCATCCCCCCACGTTACCCTATTGGTGGCCATGACTTTGATTTTGAAATCTGTAATTGTTCCTATTTTGCGAATAAATTCTTTTATATCATTAGATTTCACACATAAGTGACATCACAGAGTATTTTGTCTTTCTCAATCCAATTTACTTCACTTAGTATGTTTATCTCTAAGTATCCATGTTGCTGTAAATGGCATTATTCCATTCTTTTCTATGGCTGAGAAATATTCCATTGTAAGTATGTACCTTCTTTATCCATTCCTCTGTTAATTGACATTTCTGTTGCTTCCATGTCTTGGCTATGGTTAACAGTGCTTTGATGTACATTGGGGTGCATGCATATTTTCAAATTATGGTTTTCTCAACTGACAGATGCCCAGGAGTGGGATTCCTGGATCATATAGCAGTTCTATTTTTAGTTTTTAAAGGAACCTCCATATTGTTCTAGAACGATGATTTGAACAAATTTGTCTACCCCATATATACCTCAGAATCTTATACCTCCACTCAAATGATTTGCACAGTTGCTAAGAACCATGTTTCCCATTTGGACCAAAAAAGCATTCATCATTTCACTGCTTTTCAGGGCTGGGAACTAACAAACAAGCAATAACAAAATAAACACAAACAGGCTCAAATGTAGCAAATGTTGAGGTTGGATGTCATTATAGGAATAAAATATATTTTATAATATATTTTAGTCATATTCTACAATAAAATTTCATGTAGGCACTTCAAGGGCCTGATATTTAGTCATTTGAGAGGCAGACGAAGCAATGAACACAGCCCCTGTGGAACTGCTATGATTGTTTTACATAAACATAGCCATAAAACAAGAAGGAGAATATCTATATGAGCTGTGTACTTGAGAACTTTATCCTCCATAAAATAATTTCAATCACTATTTTGAAATACTTTGTGTGCCCCAATGGTTACCTTTTGCCCTTAGCTCCTCTGAATCTCTTAACTGAAACTCAACAGCATTTTTCCCAAGTATGGTATCATCATACTAGCTGAAAATGAAAACAATTCCAAAAATAACTTCAAGTTCATTGTGCAGGTGAGAAAATACATCCACCCACATATCAACCAGTGCCAAAGTGTCTGAGTGAAAAAATTAAAATCTGGAAAGGGAGCAACGAAGCCCCAATTCAAAAATACAACACAATATATTTAGCACTACTTACTATTACAAACACCATTATTTAAAGCATTCTACGGGACAGAGCTTTCTTCACAAAAATTATATCAGAAAAGTTTTTTTTTTTAAGTATGCAAAGAACAGAAGGATTCATGCACTCTCCTTTATCCAGTAGATTATTTCCAGGGGTTTCCAAACAGGGCCTGTAGCAATCATGATTCTACTTTGTCTTACATCAACCTTCTACACTATGACAATAACTGCTTAAATCTTTTTTTTAAGAGTTTAATTCTTATGCTAAAAAGAGCTCTCTTGATGATCTCAGGAGACCAACTTCTGGCCAAGAGTTAGATACAGTCTCTACTATTTCCTTTCCTTGCCATGTCCCCCTACTTGTTTCCAGAAAAATCTATAATATGTAATGATTTAGAATTAATACCCCAATTCCCTAGATCTTTTAATGAATTCACTTACACTTGGGGATCTGACCAAGGCATCTGTTCATGAATAGTGGAATGATTACCAAGACCTGATGGAGAAGGCACAGTGCCATCTTTTCCTGAAATACATCCCAACTGAGAAATCAACTGCGTCAAGCCTGGATTTGTGTGTATGTCATTTTTTTTTCTCATTAACTATAAAAGTCTTTTGGACATTTTCTTCCAAGCTACCTCCCTATACCCTATTATATCTGTTACAAGGCAGAGAGAAAGATTCCAGGATGTGAAATTTCCCTTATGCATCCATACCATGACTTTGAGAATTTCGCCTCCAAATCAATTAATAGCCATTGCTACTCCAAATTTCAGAAATAATTTTTTAATTACATTGGGCTTAACTGACACCTCCACATTCTCCATCTGCCAAAAATTCAACATGAGATGAATCATAGTTCTAATTCCTGCAGTGCCTCTAGTTAAAGTAGTTGATATTGGCAGGCTATATATAATCTAGATTTTGGTTTAGGCCTCACTTATCAACTATTTCAAGCATTCAAGTCCAAGTGGATTTAGTTCTTTCATTTTATATACCTAAAACCAAACTTAAATCCCTTCATGAATGAGCTGTAATCTCCACAGTACGTTTTCTGACTCCCATTGCCTCAAGAAAACTAGCTGGGGAAGAATCAGGGCCACTAACCCAACTCTCCTCTAGAAATCAGAGTCAGGCAGAGCTGCTGCTAACTCTGAGATGGGAGATGAGGTCCTGTTATGACCCTGACAATCAGTGGAGCTTCTGTCATTGTATGTCTGGCATGAATTTAAATTGTTGACCTGACAGCATAAGGCTGAGATTTTTCACTCCCATTTTCCAGGCTGCTTCAAAGCTCTCTTGCCAATGGTATTATATGGTCCTGCTTGCTAAGCATGGAGGCAAGCAGCCAGTGTGATTTCCCACAGTGAATAAATTTTCTAAATCTCACAAATTTGTGACCCTGAGTTTAGATGTTTGTTCAAAAACTTACCCCATTTGTCCCGGGCATAACACTATGAGTTCAAAACTCATGGTAGAAAACCACAGCTGAAAAGAGACTATCAATGGTGTTCTTCAAGCACGGTTTGACACCAGTTAATCTGTACCATCATCCATAGGAATTTTTTTGAAAAACAGAATGTGAACACTGCAACTATGCAAATCAAGTGAAGACAGTACCTCTGTCTTTTAGGAGCATAAAATCAACAAGGGACAAGAGTGAAGAAAGAAGGAGATGTATTGAAATACTGCCACTAATCCATCGCTCTGTTTTTGACATCTGTCACCATGTAGGTCATGTCATTAGTCAAAATATTCACTATTGATAAACCATTGCTGCAACCTTCAGTTCACATAATCACAGACTGTCCTGAATTACACACCTTAAGTACGCAATAGCTGATAGTACTCTTGATGTTTTCTTTTAACCCTTACAGTGCCTAGCACAGTGCTGTGTACAACCAAAATGTATAAAATATAATGAGTGAATGAAATACATCTAACTTCTGAATGAGTTTACAGATTTTGGCTGGCTTCCCAGGCACCCACCCACACCTAAAATAATTAAAACTCTTTGGCTAATGCCCAATTTAGGCCTTGGTCTTCAATCAACAACATATGCATAATAATTAAGAGAGAGAATTAATGTTTGATAAGCACCAGCAGGACTCTAGCTGGTTGTCCTAAGGACATATTCTCCGTTCATCTTCACCACAAATGAAGAAAGTATTATGACTCTTATTTTACAGAAACTCAGCTTGAAAGAAAACTTGTCCAAAGGGCAGAATCCTAGGACTGAAACCCAGATGCTCAGGATGCTTTCTCCTATATGAACTCGCCTATAAAGGTCCGTGGGCCTAAACTTTCCTTAGAAAGGGTGGATACAGGAGTTCCCGTCGTGGCTCAGTGGTTAACGAATCCGACTAGGAACCATGAAGTTGCAGGTTCGATTCCTGGCCTTGCTCAGTGGGTTAAGGATCCGGCGTTGCCGTGAGCTGTGGTGTAGGTTGCAGACGTGGCTTGGATCCCACGTTGCTGTGGCTGTGGTGTAGGTCGGCGGCTACAGCTCCTGTTAGACCCCTAGCCTGCGAACCTCCAAATGACGCGGGTGTGGCCCTAGATAAGGCAAAAAGACAAAAAAAAAAGAAAGGGTGGATACAGTCTGGGTTGGGGACCCTACCATTTTGATTAACTCATTCCCCTGATGTCTAGATTGTGTTACTCCATATGTCAACCACTAAGCACATGTGGCTATTAAAATTAATTGAAATTACATAAATTAATTTCAGAAATGCTCCATAGGCACTTATTCAGACAGCACAGTTACAGAACATTCCTATCATCATAGGAACTTAACACTTGCTTAGAAGAAAAGTCTTGGTTTTCTAGGACTCTAAGGTGAAAATCTGAATTCCAACCACCTTAGATGAGAGAGGAAATGTAACTTATAGTAAGCCTGTTCTTTTCTGACAGGGAGTAGGATGCTTTGCATTTAATCTATTGATTGAAATGCATTTTTCATTTATAGGTGTTGCTGGCTGTTTACTATGTCGGAGGTACAAGCGCTTCTCCTTGCTGGTGACAAGCGAAAAGGGATGTATCATAATCTGTGCTCAAGCCCTTATCTTTGTCCCTTACTCCCAAACTGAGAGTAAGCTGACTAGTTTTGTGTCCAGAGGAAAATCAAACTATTTCATCCTCTCATAAGATCAAAGTTAAAATACCTCAACTAAAGGGCTGGCCCCAGGTCACTGAACTGACCCATATTTATCTCTTGAATTCCAAGGAAATAAACACTAAAGCTTCCTATATTGTAATGAGTACAGAGAACTACAAACAGACATTGATGCATTCATACTACTTAATTTTCTTTTTTCAAGAGGTTTTAAAAGGTGCACTGGCTGCCTCCAGGTCATTTTCATTTCCCATTAAGAAAAAAAAGAATCCCAACGTGTTTTATTAAAATTTTTCACCACATATATTCCACTCCAATTTCTATTTTTTAAGTGAAAAGGATTGATTAAATCAGCAGGTAGCAACTGAATCGTGTTTAAGACTCAGTGTGACTGAAGCAGATTATTTTTTCCTATGTATTTTTTTTTAATCCTGGGCAAGGCTTGCTTTCTGCTCCTTTTATTTAGTGGTACTAAATGTTGCAGCTTTAAACAAGAGTTTTGTTGGTCATTTCACTCCCTACCAAGGAAAGTGTTAAAAAAAAATTCAAAATGCCTCAAATTACTTGGTTTAATAAAAATTGACAGGTAGTGTTGATATAAGAGAAACAAATTGTTAGAGGTGAAGAATGGAAGGGATAAAGTCAGCCTCACTTCAATACTGTCGGGCAGATCTAAAGGCTTGTTGTAACCTGTAGCAAAGTTAAAATAACACTTTCATAGTAATAATACCTTACATATATACAGTGCATTCATCTACACTTAGTCTAAGGCTTTTTACATTCTATATATAGATTCAACTTCAACCTCCACAGAAACCCAGCTACCTTTGGGGTGGAACCATACATCTTCTCTCTGCCAGCAATATTACACAACAGTTTTCAGGAGGGAAAATGAAGAATAATTCCTCCTGATGAAACTGCAGGAGGAATTTCTGAGTGGGAAGAATGTAATTTCTAAGTTAGAATTGGCACTGACACTAGAACTTAACACCCCAATTCATACAGAAAGTGGGCGTGGAAACTTCAAAGAACACGAGGGGTCACTGTCAATAGTTTTATTCTTCAAATGATTAATTATAGCATTTATGAAAATGAAAGCTATTTCACAATATGCCTTCTTGCTTTTACCTGTTAGGCTTGGGAGGAGCATAGCTTTTTTTTTTTTAAGGGAAAACAATTATAAGAAAACACCTACACTTTTAACCATGCAGAATGGTCACCAAGAGTAACATGTGTATTAAGCCCTGCTAGGCACTGGCAGAGTAATATATATTTTCAAATGTAATTAATTATCTTGTAGGTTTATGATTTTCAGAGAAGTATAAAAATCAAATGTAAAAAATGCTAATGAAATCTACTGAAAAAATATAGTAGAGATTCATGCTTTGGGATGTCCTATGTCTAATCTCCTATAGAAAGGATTTATCAAGAGAAGTTACTTATTAGAGAATAAGCATGGAAAAGAGGGGCAGGGTATGAAAATAAAAGGAAAAGGGAATAAAGAACAATTTTCAGTTGCACAAAAGTAAAAAACATGGAAAAACAGCAAAAACCTTCATCTTCCAAACTAAGGAATGACCAAAATACTCTTTTCTCCCCAATTTACTCACAAATTAGTTTTCTCTCAAATTAATCCTTCTCAAGGCTGGCAAAGAAAAGGGCTCAGAGATTTATATAATTTAGACCAAGACTTATGTGTTTGAACTGTATTTTGGAATGAAAGTTTTGAAGACTGGCTCGACCACAAAGTAAGAATAAAACTTTAGGAGTTCCTGTTGTGGCTCAGCGGTGATGAACCCGACCAGTACCCATGAGGACGTGGGTTTGATCTCTGGCCTTGCTCAGTGGGTTAAGGATCTGGTGTTGCCAAGAGCTGTGGTGCAGGTCACAGACATGGCTCAGATCCTGCATTTCTGTGGCTGTGGTGTAGGCCAGCAGCTGTAGCTCTGATTAGACCCCTAGCCTGGGAACTTCCATATGCAGCACATGCAGCCCTAAAAAGGAAAATAGAGCATTCCATCCATTTTTGATCTGTGCTTTAGTTATTACAACACAAAACCCTCACCCTCTCAAATTCCTATTTTCATATAAATCACTGTACAAGTATTTACCTACTAACTTACAGACTTGCCACTCCCTGATAAATTTTTTTAAAGCCATCAGAGAGCCATGATCTTCAAGTATTTCCTAGTTTAGTGTTCCAGGTTATTGTGGTTTTCATTCACTCCTCAATTACTTTCATAATTACTCACTAAAACTCCAGTAGCACTCTCCATCTGTGATAAGTACAACTATCTCCAGATATTGCCAAAATACTCCCAGCTGAGAATCACTGACCTAACTATTTAAGAGGTCCATTTGTTTGTGTCATTAAGGGGATGTAGGTTTGAGTAGAATTATGAAAGAGCATCCCAAAAGAAAAAAACCAAGAATTAAGAGTTAGGATACCAGGCCTTACAGATACCATGGCCATGAACCCTCCTGCACTGCCCAGCCATGGTCAAGCCCACCATGTTCTTTGACATCGACATGGACCGTGAGGCCTTGGGCCACATCTCCTTCCAGCTGTTTGCAGACAGATTTCCAACAAGAGCAGAAAACTTTTGTGCTCTGAACACTGGGGGAGAAAAGATTTGGGTATAAAGGTTCCTGCTTTCATGGAATAATTCTGGAATTTTTTGTGCCAGGGTGGTAACTTCACCCGCCATAATGACACTAGTGGCAAGTCCATCTATGAGGAGAAATTTGATGAGAATTTCATCCTGAAGCGTGTGGGTCCTGGCATCTTGTCCATGGCAAATGTTGGCCCCAACATAAAGGGTTCCCAGTTTTTCATCTGCATGGCTGAGACTGAATGGCTGGATGGCAAGCATGCGGTCTTTGGCAAGGTGAAAGAGGAAGCCATAGCGCACTCTGGGACCAGGAACAGCAAGACCAGCAAGAAAATAACCATTGCTGACTGTGGACAAATCTAATAAATTTGACTTGTTTTATCTTAATCATCAGACCATTCCTTCTGTAGCTCAAGAGAGCACACTTCACCCCCATCTGCTTCAAATATCCTATAATCTTTGTGCTCTCACTGCAGTTCTTTGAGGTTCCACATTTTCCTTATCGCCCTTTAAGTTTGTCTGGATTGCAAAGTTAAGTTTATGACTGTGAAATAAAAACTAAACAACAACAGCAATAAAAAGACAGCATACCAAAGTTAAAAGAAAGTAAAAAGAAATATCTGTATTAAAATGAGATCTCAGATAACTTTTCTTCTTTTCACTGTTTTCAGACATATACAAATCAGACAAAATAAGATACATATCATTATTACTATATACTTGTTAGTGAGATTGAAAATTATTTTCATCTTTAGATTTTTTATATGTGTTTCATCTGTCACTTTTTAAAAATAAATCAAGTATCACAATATTTTATCCCTAAATATTTGATATTTAACATAAGGACATTTTTACACATAATCACAATACCAGGATTACTCCTAACAAAACTGACAATGATTTTAGCACTATCTAATATAATACATACTTGTATTTCCCCTGTTGTTCCTAGAATGTCTTTCTTATAGTTGTTTCATTTGATTCGGCATCCAGATAGGATCAGCCAAATGATTCAGTTGTTAATATCTTCTAAATCTCCTTCCCCTCCTCTTTTTCTTTCTTCCCAAAGCTACTGACTTAAAGGAACGAGATCTAGTTCCTCTGATTTCTTTTAAAATGTTCCACATTTGGGATTTGTCCAGTTTCTTCTCTGTGGTGCCACTGAACTTATTTCTCTCTTACTTCCCACAGTCTGCCCACTACATCCAAATACTTGGTTAGATTCAAGTGTAATTTAGTTCGTGTATAATAGGTACTCTATATTGTCACCCATCAGAGGTACATAAAATCTGGCTGTCTCCTTTGGTAATTCTAAAATTCATCAATGGGTGCAGTGAATTTACATTCTGCCCCTTCAAGTTATCTGAGGCAGGGTTCTTTGACAGTATGTAAATAACCACTTGTCCATCAGTCTTTCATTTCACAGCTTTTTTTTTTTTTCTCTTAATGGATTTTATTTCACTTATAGGTGTGCATAAATCATCACAAGTCAATTTTACAGATTTTGTAT
>PVHT021183699.1:53116628-53182954 GCA_004024745.2 Catagonus wagneri | reverse complement strand
GAGGCTCAGAACTCTCAGTCCTGTAGCTGAGTCTCTGTGATGCAGTTACTTTCCAGTCTGTGGGGCTTCCCCCCCGGGGGGGTAGGGGGTTGCTTCTATCGCGTAATCGCCCCTCCTACCTCTTGATGTGGTCTCCGCTGTGTCTTCTGGAGCAGAGTATCTTTTTTGGAAGTTTACAGTCCATTTGGTTGAAGGTTGCTCGGCATTTGGCTGTATTTTTGCTGTTTTTCGGGAGAGAAGTTGAGCTCCAGTCCTTCTATTCTGCCATCTTAATCCCTTCTCCTCATTTCACAGTTTAGAAATCTGTTCATAATCACTGCCTCAATTATTTCATGAAGGATTGCAAATTGGTGATTTTTAAAAATTTTCTCATTTATTCTACATTTATTAGCTCTGGCTAATAAATTCCTCTGAAGAATTCTTCCCTCACTCTTTTTTTCACCCACCAGTCTTTATTTGGTTATCTTGAAATCCAGTTCATGGGAGAAAGGCAGAATAAACACTTTGCTCTCAAGTATTCAGAGTAAGAGATCAGCTCCTACATCCTCTAAACACAACCACACTCCTTTTTGGAAAGTGCTCAGCTTTCTCGTATCACAGATTCTTCAAGGAGCCTCAGGTTCCTTTTAGAAAAGAAGGGTATTTAGAAACCATAATCTGAGCAGTTAGTGCTCATGATAACTGGGGCTTCCTAGGGCACAATAATAGAAAATAATTCTCTTTTTAAAATGTGTAATTCTGATATTTCCAATTCAAATAAATATTGCAGAATTTTTACCTAAATTCTCTGATTTTGTAATTGAATCTTTTTTTCTTATGCTGAAAATACAGATTTCCAACAAAATTAGCATAATTATTTATCCCACAATATAAAAATATAATCCCAAACAATAATACCAATAATTGTAAAATTTAAAATATTTTTTAGTCCTTACATTTTTGAACTTAGAATAATATCAAACTAAGGTTACATGATCAAAACCCTGTTCTAAATACGTGACATATTTTTTTCTGAGTTGTTATGTCATCAACACTTGACAGAGATTTCCTTATTTCAGTTTAACTTTGTAAGGCTTTTTTTTTTTCATTTTGGCTTTACTTTTATTTTTAATATAAAAAACTTATATCCAACGTTAAAACTATTGAGCAAAGTATATTCAGAGATATCTCACATCATTCTCTTCCCTCTTTTGCCATCGATAACCATTTTTATCAATGTTAAATGTAGTGTTTACTCTTACAAATACAAGCAAGGGCCCTATATTTTGCATTTTATGCCTTTGAAAATCAGGGGTAAATACATTATACACTTTTCAGCACTTTGCTTTTTTCACTGTGAGGGATACAAAAATTAGTCACCCAGACTTTCCTTTGGAAAGGATTTTTGCTTAGCTGCTGAAAATGGCATAAGCAAATGGTCTTCAGCTATTGGCCCCTTCAGGGGTGCTTCAGCCATAGAGAGCTGCCTTGACTACATCCAATGACTGAGGAAGAAGCCATAAAAGCCCAGCCATTTAGGTCCAGTGGAGGACAAGCTGGTGGACCATGGCAACTCTAGAGATCTTTGTGGGATTGCTTCAGGTGGTTTTTTTGCCTTTCACTGCAATAGAACTTCTCAGTCTTTTCTGGCAGTGATGGGTGTTGGTACCAGGGGCACCACTACAAACATTCTGCATACTAAACTTCACCTCAGTATCTTCTTCTGAAACAGGGCTATCAGGTTTAGCAAAAGAACTTCATGATGCTGAGCTAAATTAGAATTTCAAACAAGCAATAATTTTTTTTTTTTTAGTATAAGTATTTCCACTGCAATACTTGGTACATATTTATCTTAATGAATACAAAATTCACTTAAGATAGTCAACAGATCACTCTGAACTTGAGTATATATCTTTTCTTTATTTCTTTTTGCTACTTTTTTTTTTTCTTTTTACAACCGCAACTGAGGCATATGGAAGTTCCCAGGCTAGGGGTTGCATCGGAGCTGCAGCTGAGGCCTAGGCCACAGCAACACCAGATCTGAGTCCAAGCCATATCTGTGACCTATGCTGCAGCTTGCAGCAACTCTGGATCCTTAACCCATTGAGCAATGCCAGGGATTGAACCCACATCCTCAGAGAGACTATGTGGGACCCTTAACCTGCTGAGCCACAAAGGAAACTCCTTCTTTTTCTACTTTTTATGAGAATCTATTGGTAGATATTTAGGATACTTACAATTTTTGCCACTACATACAATGTGATAATGAATAACCTTATGCATATATTATTCATACTTTACTAATGTACTTGGAGGAAGGTTTTTAGAAATTTAATTACAAACTAGTGTGTGTGTGATTTTCTGAGATATAGCCAATTTCCCTTGATAAGGATTACCAGCATGGTATGATGGGAAAGACAGAGGGGAAAAATGTTAGCAATGCTTTTCTTCAGATCAGGAGGTAATTGATTAGCCTTATTACAGATTGTTTTTATTCTCAATCCATTGCACATTTTAAAATAGCACAGTTGTTTTTAAGTGTGATACACTACAGTTTGAATTTTAAAATTGAAAAAGTTTCCAAAAAATTAAAGAAATAGCATAAAGTCAGAAACTAAGAGAAGAGCAGAAGCAGGCAGAAGGTTTAAGTATTATTCTCTTAAAATCTGAATAATGTTTTGTAGGAATACTTTCTAAGAGCATTTGGTTACAGATATTAGGAACTTTTAAACTATTTGAATATTTTAGTCTTTTACACTTTTGAAATTTTTTCTAAGAAAATACTCTGAAATATGCATGACTTACATATATGGTTGTTCATATCCCAAATTTTGAGCACTTAAGTGAAAGAGTATGTGGTTAAAAAATGAATGCCTTTTTAAATAATTTAACCTGCTATGAAAATAACAATGGTGACTCAAAGGAAAATTCTCTGGAATTTCATCACCCAATCTATATTTCCATCTTTATGGAGAACTCTTCAGTACTGCTGCATGCATATGTAACTTGTGCAAAGTTAAAATAAATTAGAGGTTTGATATTCTAAATTTTACAAAACATACCATTGCTATATTACTATTTCGCTACTGCCTTGGTATATCTTACCTCATTCTGAACCCATTAAGATTAGCCTACTTACTAGTGGGTTTGTATCTTTCTTCACTTTTCTCCAGGCTCACATAAATTATATGCACAAATTCAACTCACATGCATAGGACATTTTTCTCATTGCTTACTTTTTATATAAATGTGAGCATTCTATAGACATTTCTCAATAACTGACTTTTCTCACTCAATGTCATGCATCATGGACATGTTGTGGGTTACCAGATATAGTTCTAGGTCATTATTTTTCATTAGCTGAATGATATTTCCTAAGATGAGTGAAACATACTTTAACCATTCTCTTATTGATAGGCATTCAGAGTATACAGGCTTTTGTTTTTATTTTGCCATATATGAGCAATTTTATGTTGATAGAAAAGTTTCTCAGCAGTGGAGTTGCTGCATCAAAAGGGATGTATTTTTTTATTTAAAATGCATATTTCCATATTACTTTTTTAAGGTCTATGCCTGTCTACATTCCCACCAGGAGTATATGAAAGTCTCACCTCCATATATTCACCAGCACCTCATTAATTTTTTGCCAATCTGATGGGTGAGAAGTTGTATCTTACTGTTACTAATAAAATAAAGCATTCTTTCTGATGTTTATTGGCCTTTTGAATATCCTCTTCTGCCAACTGCTTATTAGTATTCTATGAACATTTTTCTTTTGGGATGCTCAGCTTTGTCCATGTAATTGTATGTTTTTCTTAATATTATAGCTAACATTCCTTTCCTGTCATATGTGTTGCAACACTTCTCAGCTTCCTCATTCGTCTTTTGATTTGGTTTTTGGTGTAACTTAACACACAAAAATACATTATGTATATAATATCTCTTTTCTTTTATGGCTCTGAGTTTCTTGTCTTGCTCAAATTGCTTTCCTTTAACCTAAAGTTATAAAAACATTCAACTATATTCTCTTATTAGGTTTTTAGTTCTATTTTTTTTTTGTCTTTCTCTTTTTTAAGTCCGCACCCATGGCATATGGAGGGTTCCCAGGCTAGGGGTCCAATCGGAGCTACATCTGCTGGTCTATGCCAGAGCCACAGCAATGCGGGATCCGAGCCGCTTCTGAGACCTACACCACAGCTCATGGCAATGCTGGATCCTTAACCCACTGAGGGAGGCCAGGGATAGAACCTGCGTCCTCATGGATTCTAGTCAGGTTTGTTAACTGCTGAGCCACCAAGGGAACTTCCGAGGTTTTTAGTTCTGTTTTTTAAAAAGCATTTAGTCTTTTTATTTATCTGGATTTTTTAGGGTGTGTGTGTGTGTGTGTGTGTGTGTGTGTGTGAGTGAGCTGGGGTGGGGGTGGGGTCTGAGATTGCTATTTATCCAGATGGATAATCAGTTTTGAAAGCACACACCACTCTTTCTCTACTGAAGCAAATTACCATATTCTTTAACTTTCTAAGTACTCAGACATATTTTCCATATTTCTCTGTTCTTCTGCTAATATCTTAATATTTTGATTATCATGGTAAAATATACATTTTAATTCTAGAAGTTAATCATCTCATAATTTTAAAATATAATTTTAGGTATTTTGAACATTTATTTTTCTACATAGATTATGATCATTTCAACTTTTCCCTACAACCTTTCCAAAAATAATTTAAAAGAACTTTTGAACTTCTAATTGAGATATTTTACTTGTATATTAATATGTTAAGCGTGAGATGATTGATATTTTAATGATACCTCTTGCTATCCACGAATAGTATGCCTTTGCTTTATTGTTGTCTACTTTTATGTACTTCAAGAAGATTGAATAAGAATATTCAATGATTAGAATTATATTTGTGAAGGCTTTTAATGACATAGAATACTATTTAATATTAAACCAAATAAAAGCAAAGAACTAAAATTACTTAGACAGCATGATGTCAATTAACTTGAAATGCACAGAAGAAGACTGATAGGAAATATTCTAGAACATTAGAAAGGTGACATCTCTGAGTAGAAAATCTATAGCTGACCTTTATTTACCCTGTATAATTTTGTATATCTTTCAAATTTGTATTAGGGGCTAGATCCGGGCATGCCTCTTGATGGAAAAAAAAAAAAAGGCATATCAATTGTCCTATTTTGCCCACTAAAAGAGGTGGTGAATTAGGAATCCTAGAATCAATAGTGAAAAATAAGTGGCAACTCTTGTTATGTGCCAAAGTCCTATTTTGTCACAGAAGGACCTATAAAAAACCTTCTGTGACAAGGTGTCTGATGGATTCAGTCAAATTACATAGCACCATTATATGTGTAGAATGTTTCTTTCCTTAAAAATAGAAATTCTAAAATAAGCATACCAGTTCAATCTTCCAACATATGCATTTTGCTGGAGTTCATGAGAAGTAATAGTAATTAGTGTATCGGGCATTTACATCTTCATTCCAACATACGATAAGTGCTTTACGCAGAAATTTTGAAAGCATTTTACCTGAAATCACCAACTAGTCAAAGAATAGACTGGAGACAACGCTTAGTTAACTCAAAAGAAATTTCTGTGAATTTTCTAGCAAGTATTTTGATGAAGGCTAAATTGCCAATTTAAAATTGTTACCCCGAACAAACCCTATCAACATGTTCTTTGTTGTCACATCTTCCAACACAAGTCTTCTTTTGATTCTTTTGAAGTGTGAAAGTGAAGGATTGAAACATTACTCAATAAATGTAGGTTAAAAATTTCCACTATGAAAATGTCTCCCTAAGTCAGCATTTTTTTTTCACATTCTCCTCTTGGAAATCATAAAACATCAACAAGAAGTCAGGGAGAAAAAAAGTCTGCAAACTCTATTTATAATGAAGCTTAGGTATAGATATAACCCAGAGACATGTATATGATCTGCCAGAAACAGCTGAATCTCTGGAAAAGTAAAGAGAATTTTAAAGAATGAAATTGTTGAGAGGAAACAGCAACAGAGGATATCAGAAAGAATAAGCCGTAATACACTTCCCGAAGATGAGAGCTTACCCTATGGTAAAAGAATTATAACCAGTATTGGCAATAAGGGGTTAGAAAATGAAGCAAACAGGGCTGGCAACAGAAAACTTCTTTGACTTGGTTCAATTTAAAGAAGGAGATGTCATGGGCCTACAAGTAATCACATCAATTTGCCACATTTTCTGGGATGCCACATTTGCATATTTATCTTTGGTAGCAGAGAAGGAGAGAGCTTTCAGGTTGTGCCTCTGGGCAACTTCCCTTCATCTTCTTCATTCTGAACTCTGCCACCATCACAAATCTGCAAATAGCCAACTTACTCAGATGAGTAATAAGAAAGTTCTAAAAAAAACATCAACACAAAGATACAACAAGTAAGCTGTTACAAAGAACAGCAAGCTCTTTTTAAATTTTAAAGAAGCACACCATAGGAGTTCCCATCGTGGCTCAGTGGTTAATAAATCTGATTAAGAACCATGAGGATGTGGGTTCGATCCCTGGCCTTGCTCAGTGGGTTAAGGATCTGGCATTGCCGTGAGCTGTGGTGTAGGTTGTAGACATGGCTTGGATCCCACGTTCCTGTGGCTGTGGCGAAAGTCGGCAGCTACAGCTCCTGTTAGACCCCTAGCCTGGGAACCTCCATATGCCACGGGTGAAGCTCTACATAAAAGGCAAAAAGACAAAAAACAAACAAACAAACAAATAAAAAAACACACACACCATAAAATACTGTCACATAGAAAAAATACAACTAAAAATATTTCAAAGCATTCAGAAAATGTGAGGCCATCACTAGGAAGACCAAAAAGAAAAATGCAAAACACCATATAAATGCAAGAATTTAGGGAAGTCACTGAGAAATAAAAAGAGGATATAAAATGTGACTTGTAAGGACAGAACATAGAATAGAAGTAGAATACAAAAATAAACATTTGAAAGGGATTTCATTCATGGCAAGATGAAGTAGATATTTCAATATTCCTATCACTAAGTACAACCAAATACTCCGGAGATCGATCTGTCTGTCTGTCTGTCTGTCTGTCTATCTATCTATCTATCTATCTATCTATCTAACTAAAACAATCACAGGAAGACTCTAAAAGTTGAAAGGAGAAGACAGATTCAATAGGGACCTTAGGATCCAAAGAATAACACAGTGTTGAGTTCCCTGGTTGGTTTTTTGTTTGTTGTTTTGCTTCATATATATCAGACTGAATACTAGAAAAGCCAAAAACCCAGAAATGCCAAAGGGTGCAGGCAATAATAGGAACCAACAAAAGCCTGCTATCTCTAGCCAAAGGATCAAGCAAAGGGACAGGAAATATTTAAACAATAGTCACCATACTCCAGCTACATAAAAGAAAAAAGCTGGCTCTAGCCCCAGCCATGACAGCAAAGGCCAAATGAAAAGCAACCCAGAGTCCCTGCTGGGATAGTACCAGAGATGAGAGTAAAGACTCTCATCCCTTTTAGGCAACAGTAACACTTTTCCCTCCCTGGTGGTGGCAGTGGAGTTCACATTGAGAACAATAACAAAGTACCCACCAAACCAGGGTTTTACCATCAGAGGTCTGGTGAGAAACCAGAAAGCCTACTACCACACAGCCACAAGGAGACATTCTCTCCACCCTGAATGTCAACAAACACAAAGAGAGGAACTTGGTCTTCTACTCCCATCATCCCACCGCCACCAGCAATAATGAGACATTTGTCCTTCCTCTATTGAAATGGTGTCAGAAGAGACTAGCTAAAAGAAAAGGTTTAAACAAGATCCAGAGTTGCCTGATATGTCAAACGTCTAGGTTTAAATTTTTTCCAAAATTATACCAGGAACAAGAAAAATCGCATCTTGAACAAAAAAAGGGCCATCAATAAACACAAACGCTGAAGTGACAGCAGTGTTAGAATTATCTGGCAAAGATGTTAAACAGTCATCCTAAAAATGCTTCGATAAGCAATCATTAACACAGGTGAAACAATATTAAAAAGTACAAAGTCTCAGCCAACATATAAAAGATATATAGAAGAACCAAAATATATAGAGAAGAAACAAATACAAATTTTGAACTTGAGAATTATAATAACTGAAATTTTTAAAAGTTATGTGACGCAGTGAATAGGCTCAACAGAAGAATGAAAGGAAAAGAGGAAAGAATCAGTGAACTTGAAGACAGAACAATAGAACTAACCAATCTGAAAAGTGACTAGAAAAAACAAAAACAAACAAAAAACAGAGCCTAAAGGACCTGTGGGATTATAACAAAAGACCTAACCATTTGTCATCAGAATCTCATAAGGATAAGAGAAAGCGGGGCTGAAAAGGTATGTAAAGAAATAATGAACAAAATTCCCAATTTGGCAAAAGACAGGACCCTTAAAAAAGCTTAGTAAAGGCCCAGAGGATAAGCCCAAAGAAATATACACCAAGCCATATCATAGCCAAACTAAAAATTAAAAGCAGGAGTTCCCTGTGGTGTAGTCGGTTAAAGATCCAGCATTGTCACTGCAGCAGCTTGGGCTACTGCTGTGGCGAGGTTTGATCCCTGGCTGGGGAACTTCCACATGCCACAGGTGTGTCCAAAAAGAATTAAAAACAAAGAAAAAAATCGAAAGTAGCCAAAAAGAAATATTACCTTACCTATAAGAGGAAATCAATTCAAATGTATGGTGGATTTATCACCAGAAACTAAGGCCAGAAAGATACGGTACCACATTTTTAAGAAATTAAAGAAGAGAACTGTTAACCCAGAATTCTAGTCTGTAAAAATATCCAGTGAAAATATCCTTAGGAATTAAGGGGAAACTCAAAAGTTTCATCAAACAACAAAGCGAAAACTGATAGAACTGAAAGAAGAAATAGATATATTCATAATTATAGTCTAACATTTCAACATATCTCTCTCTCTCTCAAAAATTGATGTGGGACAGAAAATCAGCAAGGATATAGGAGAAATAAACAAAACGATCAACTAACAAGATCTAGTTCACATTTGTTGAATACTCCAACCAATAATAGCAGAATACACAATCTTTTCAAAGCCCATGAAATACATACATTTACCAAAATAGGCCATACTCTTTTTCATGAAACAAATGTTAACAAAATTTTAAAAACTGAAACCATTGAGAGTATGTTCTCTGACTAGAATGGAATCAAAATAGAAATAAATAATAAAGATAATAGGACAATCTCAGAACACTTGGAGACTAAAACCATACCCACTTGACAAAATCCAACACCATTCACAATAAAAACTCAGCAAACTAGCAGTGGAGGGGAACTTCCTCAGCTTGATAAAGAACATCTACAAAGTCAATGAAGACTGTAAAAAAAACAATCTGAGTGCATTACCGATGTATAAAACAATTCACTGGAGGTGTTGGGCAGAAGGTGCTGATCTAAGTCACTGTAGTTGAGTGGATTCTTTTAAGATGAAAGACAAGAGAAATTATAATAAGTCTAGCTTATAAACTTATTTCCTACAGGGGCACTGATTAACAGTTCTGACACCTTATAAGTGTTTACTGGAATTAATAATAAACAGATGAAAAATGGTAAGAGTCATGGTTCTCATTATTAAGCGGGATTTTTTATTTTATTTTTTATTTTTTTGTGTGTTTTTAGGGCTCCACCTGCAGCATATGGAAGTTCCCAGGCTAGAGGTTGAATCGGAGCTGTAGCTCCCTGCCTATGTCACAGCCACAAGAATGTTAAGTCTGAGCTGCATCTGAGACCTACACCACAGCCCATGGCAATGCTGGATCTTTAACTCACTGAGTGAGGCCAGGGATCGAACCTGCGTCCTCATGGATACTCTAGCTGGGTTAGTTACTGCAGAGCCACAATGGGAACTCCGCATGGGGATTTTAAAGATTAGGAAGGGGAGGAGGTTCTACTGATATATGTGGTGATGAATTAGAAGTGGGCAGATTTCCATGAACTCATGTTTAGTCTAACATAGAAACAGATGGTTATGTATAGAAATGTTCATCACTATGAATCCATGTTTAGTCCAATATAAGTACAGATAGTTTCATACAGAAATATAAATTACCATTACTTCATTTTCAGCCATATGTATATATACATACATACAGTTACATATAGGAAGATTTTTAGGTATGTGTACTTATAGGCATTAACATACACATATATTTCCTTGGTCTGTCAGCTAGAAACAATACCCCGGTAGCCATGAACCCACCTTGTACCCAGATCTTGGTTTTTTTCATACCATTCTTCAATAAAAGAGAAATGGCTGATTTTACAACACAGTTGAAAAATATATAAGATGAGCTTGGAGCATCTTGAAATGTCAGAAAGTAAGTAAGTGCTAGAAAATAAAAATAAAATTAAAAAAAAAACATGGCAATGGGAGTATGCCAAAAGGATATTGGTCCCAGTGGCCAAAGGAACAAAACAAATAAAGTTATAATGATATTGTAGCCCAAAACAGAAAATAAATATCTGAGTACAAACTATTAAAACTAAATCACTGAATAAGCATATAAAAACACAAATAAGGAAGAAAAGACATATTTCCATGCAGAATTCATAATAATTTGGGCAGACACTTGGCTTCAAGGAAGCAGCGATAACTACCCATTCCTTAGGGCATGTATATGAGTTGTGCATGGTGGTGATTTCTTTCCTAAGCATACCACACAACAAAGGAGTAAAAAGGCATTAACTTTATTTATGGTAGAGAGACCTAACAATCACTACCTCAGCCAGGTGATCAAGATCAACATCTGCCTGGTGACCATATGTAATCTTGACATGATATAAAAATGGCATTTTACCTCTATGATCTTCTTCCCCAAACCCCTCAAATCTAGTCCAACCATAAGAAAAATATCAAATAAATTCTAGTTGGGGGACAATCTATAAAGTACTTGCCCATTATTCCTCAAAACTGTCAAAGTCATCAAAAACAGAAAATTCTGAGAAACTGTCACACTCAAGAGAAGTCTAAGGAGCCATAAATACTAAATGCGGTAGCCAAGATCAGATCTTGGAACAGCAAAGCAACATTCGTCAAAAGCTAAGGAATTCATATGAAATACTTCAGTTAATAATAATGTGTATCAAATTTATTCCTAATGAGTGGTACTAATACTGGGGAAAACTGAGTGTGGCATATATGGAAGCTTTCTGTAATATCTTTGCAATTTTTCCATAAATTTAAAACTTTTTTATTTTTATTTTTTGGCCTTTTTGCCTTTTCTAGGGCTGCATTCGCGGCATATGGAGGTTCCCAGGCTAGGGGTCTAATCAGAGCTGTAGCCACTGGCCTTCACCACAGCCACAGCAATGCGGGATCCGAGCCAAGACTGCAACCCACACCACAGCTCACGGCAACGCCGGATCCTTAACCCACTGAGTAAGGCCAGGGATCGAACCCGCAACCTCATGGTTCCTCATCGGATTCATTAACCACTGAGCCACAATGGGAACTCCTAAACTTTTAAAATAAAACGTTTGGAGTTCTCTTGTGGCTCAGCAGTTTGAGGATCTGGCATTGTCACCATAGCAGTTCAGGTGGCTGCAGTGGTACAGTTTTAATCCCTAGCCCAGGAACTTTCGTATGCCTTGGGTGCAGCAAAAAAGAAAAAAAACTTAAAAATATAAATAAAAACTTTAAGAAATTACTCAAAGAGGAAGCTAATCAAAATACAATATTAAAATGGATTAAAGACATAAGTAGAGATTACTATAAGATACACAGGTGACAAGTAAGCCCATGAAAATATGTTCAATCTCATCTATTAGGAAAATTCAAAATAAAACCACAAAGAGATATAACTAATATACCTAACAGAAAAGTTACAATAGAAAATATTGACAACACCCAATGCTGGTGAAAATATAGAGAAAGTGGGTCCCTCATACATTTGTAGTGGGGATGTAAAATGGCCCAGCCACTCTAGGAAATGGTTTGGCAGCATCTTAAGAAAAGAAACATGTAATTACCCTAAGACAAAGAAATTGTACTCCTGGCCCTTTATTCCACAGAAACACTATGTTATGTTCACATAAAAACTGTATACTAATATCTTCAGCAGCTTTATTTGTAAGATCCAAAAACTGGAAAAAATCCAGAGGTTCTTCCATAGGTAGATGGTGAAATATCCTATGATGCATACATAACAGGGAGTTGTACTTGGCAATAAAAAGGAACAAACTATTGACACAACAAAAACCTGGAGGAATCTCCAGAGAATAAAGCTGAGTCCAAAAAGTCAACCCTAATCAGTTATATACTGTATGCTTTCATTTATATAACATTCTACAAATGACAACATGATAGAGAATAACTGGAGATTAGTGGTTGCTAGGATCACGATTGGTAGAGGGTACGGAGTCAAGAATGAAGTGGGTATGGCTAAAAATATGGGATGACTGGCCAATGGGGACCCGCTTATAGCACGGAGAACTCTACCCAGTATTCCATGATAATCTATGTGGGAAAAGAATCTGAGAGAGAATGGATGTGTGTATATGTATGACTGGGTCACTTTGCTGTACAGCAGAAATTATCACAACCTTGCAAATTAACTGTACTTCAATTAAAAAAATTGTTAAAAAGGGCAACCCAAAGAATCTTTGTAATGATGGAAACTGTATCTTAACTATATCTATGCCATTGTCCTGGGTGTAGCAGCGTTTTACAGTAGGGTACTGTAATGTGTCATAGTTTTACAAGATGTTATTAGAGGGACAAACCCGGGTAAAGTTTCCACGGGATCTCTCTTCATTATTTCTTATAGCTGCTTCTGAATCTACACTCTCAAATTGTAAAGTTTAATTTAATACTAAGAAAAAGCCCAAATTACCAGAGAAATAAGCATAAAACTAGAAGGAATACAAGGAAAAACAGCTACTATGAAAAACATGGTAGGAGATACGAAGGACAGAGAGAGAAAACAAAACTAAGACAAAATTAAACTTAGTTTAAAAAGTAATAGCTACGGGATGCAGGAAGAAGAGATGCAACATTTGTATTATATGAGTCCCCAAAAGAGGATCAGAATAATGGGAAATTAACATATTTAAAGATTTGATGCAAGAAAAATGTCCTGGCTAGAACATTACTTGAATCTCCTTAAAGACAGGATATAACATGGACTGCAGAAAACTGGCCAGAAATAATCAACACCAAGACACATCTCTATAAATTTTTTTGAATTGTAAAGCTAGAATTTAAAAAAAGGAATCTCAGGGAATTCCTGTTGCAACCCAGTGGGTTATGAACCTGACTCATATCCATGAGGATGCAGGTTTGATCCCTGGATTCACTCAGTGGATTAAGGATCCAATGTTGCCATGAGCTATGGTGTAGGTCTCCAGATCCAGCACTGCCATGGCTGTGGCATAGGCCAGCAGTTGCAGTTTTCTAGCCTGGGAATTTCCTTGTGCCGCAGGTGCGGTCTTAAAAAAAAAAAATAAATAAATAAATAAATAGGAATCTCAGGACAAAAAGACAAAAAGATCAAGTCATTTGTTCAAAGGAAAGAAATACAATTGGCCTCAAATTTCTTTACATTGACATTTTTAACACTGGAAAAGGGTCAAGTAACATCCACAGATTATTCAAGGAGGTAAAGGGTGAGACTAAAATTTTATATCCTTCCAAGACTAAGGCTGTTAAAACCACGTGCACATATACACACACAGTTTTGACCACTGAGGAACTCAGAGATGGTGTTTCCCATGAGCTGAGCCCTTCCTGATGAAACTACCAGAGGACAAACTTATTCTAACAAAGAGATAATGGAGGAGTCATGGCAAAGAGACAGACATTAGCGGGCACTGAATAGGTTTAACTGCAGAAATAATACAGAAATGAACACAGGAATTAATCATAAGCACTGTATGCTTTGCAGTGTAGGAATGACAGAAATAACAAGTCTGAGGACGGAACGGGGAAGGGAGGATTGAGATATGACAGATAAGACCTCAAAAAATGAAAAAATGTGTGTACATTTTTTTTAAACCCAGTGCCAAACTAAAGAGAAAAAAATGCTAGAAATATATTCGCAGCTCATGCTGTTCGAAATGGCCTATGCAAAACAGTAAGAAAATATTAAATTTTCAAAAAAATACATGGGAACAGGTCATAGATAAATTTCCCTCTCTCTCTCCTTCTCTTGCATGCATATGATATAATAGTGCAATTGAAAAAATAATACCAACTTTTAAACAAATGATAAATTACACATGCTAATTAGGGTCAGCGAAACAGACACTCTCAAACAATGCAAGTGGCATTGAAAATGAAAATGACTCCTTGAAAAGCAAAGTATCAAATATTAAGAAAAAAAGAGTACTAAAACCTTCTGATGTTTATACAAAAACAAATGTTCAAACCCAGTAACTTCTTCTGGGTCTCTATAAAAGATAATTCTGAGCTTAGAAAAGGGCATATAACAATGCTGTAATTTATGGAATAGTAACTGCGTGTCAGTCCTTTTACTGAGTTTTACATGCACTAAATATTTTAATCCTCATACCTCTATGGTACTACAGTAGGTACTGTAAAAAGATAAATAACAATACAGAGATGCTTATAAAATAATGTTGAGACAAAACAGGAATACATCAAACACACGCATATATTCTATGACTGCTGCTTCATAAAAACACTGAGCAAAGGCACATGGGGAGGACTAAAACTTTGGAATATGTTTATTTGAAGAGTTTACTTTACAAAACTTAATTATTTCTTTCAAAAGACAGAGAAATAAGTAAGGGGGAAGAGAAAAAGAGATACATCCAGCTTGACTAAATGTTGCCAATTTGGAAAAACATAACTAAGGGCCATTATAGTTTTCTTTTAATTATTGTTCTAAAACAGAGGTAGCAAGCAAACTGGCTTAAATTTCACCATGCGACCCTCTAGGCAACTTTTATGGTATTCTACAATTAATATATGCTCTCCTTTTCTCTCTTTCCTGCTCTTCTTTTCCTTACAATTTACTGTTTTATTCTTTCAATCCTCTTTTCCTCCACTGTGGCCTATATGTCTCTTAACCCATATATCTGATAGACCACTGCATCAGAATTACCTGTGACATGCATAGAGTTACCTGGGCTCCACCCTAGACCTATAGGTATCAATGTCATTGGTGATGGTCCAGGAATCTGCATCGAACATGTTTCCTGGGGGATTACTGCTCACTTTACACTCCGAAAACCACTCCTGAATCCAACACATAACACTTGCTGCTTAAGTAGCCATTGAAAAGAAGAGATTAAGGACAGAAAAACAGGTCTTTCCTAGGTCTCCAAAATTCTTCAAAACCAGGTAAACATTTGGGTTAGAGTCAGAGTTCTTTCATTACAATTTATGGGCAATGAAAGTGATTTCAGGATTTAGAGAAATCACCCATACACACACATGCGCACGTGCACGCACATGCAAGCACATGTACACAATGTTTTGGGGTTTTTTTTTAGAAGGAATTTCAAACAGTCCCATATAGAAGGTCTTTTTTTATTTCCTATCCTTTACTTCAACCAGACTAGCTCTCTGCCTTGATCTGTTTCACACTTACTATTCCATGAAATTTTTCATTTATTAAAATGTTCTGCTTCTTAGGGAAAAGGCTTGAAAAACTATTGGTATGGCTCTACCACAAACCTCTTAAACGGATTTGCTATATCCACAGTACACAGAAATATAAGGTCAAAGATAGACATGTCAAGGGCTTTAATAAAAGAAAGAAAGGCAAATTACCTACTCCCTTCTAGCTTTCAAAAATGTAAGATTGATCCCTGTTGAGAAATCCAAACATCATGGACTTTATTTCTTAGATCAATTAATTTCTTATGTTTGATTTTAGATTTGATCTGTTAGGTCAATTGATTTCTACCTCCTATAATGTTTGACACAAAAGAAAATCCAAAGGTCTACTCCTCCTCTAAGAGTCAACTCAGATATTATTTCCCCAAGTGAAGATTCTCTGACTTCTTCAGTCGTATTTAGAGATTCCTTCCCTTTCTGCTACTGTACTTCACAGGCATTTGCACAGAACTGTAAATGATGGTTTACCTAACTAGATCCACTTAGACAACGGCCAAGGTGTAAACATTCATCTCGGGAAATCCTGGCATAATAGGTGCATTAAAACGATTGCATGAATCTAATTACTGAGCAAAAGCCCTGGTCCTCCGCTCTAGATAATTCTATAGCACCTTCAGAACATATTAGGAAAATGTTACCCATTTAACATTTGTCTTCTATTTTGGGATTTATTTTCTTGCTTTGGGATCTTCATTTGTGGTGAAAATGTTAGAAGAATGATGTTGTCTGCTGCCGAGTTCATGTTGAAAAAGGCACTATGTTGAGGTGCAGTTTGAAACGTGACAGCATATGTAAATGTGTTGGTGATGCTAAAAATACACGGATAAATGATGCATGACATCCACAGAGTATGCACAACTTTGTATTTATATAGTACCTACATGTAGACATTAGGATTCTATTTATGCATTTGCCAAGAAAGGGAAAAGTGTCTGCATATGTCTCGTAAATATGGATCCGGGCTCATGCCCAATGCAGATGCTGCAGAGAGACGGAGCGGGGAAAGGGGCGTGCTGCTCTGGGAGTAGGCTGTCTGTCAGATCATTTCCCCAGAATAGGTTTCTGGAAACAGGAACAAAGATGATGGCCCGTAGACAACGGAGATTTATCTAAAAGGGATGAAAATGTTCTTCCAGAGTGTTTCGGTATTGTACATAATTTCTTATAATTCTTTGAAAATTGGTAATCCAGAAATGTCATGTGTGGTTGCTTTTAGTTAAAAGATCCTCATTCCCAAAGTACATAGACCTGGAAGCTCTACCCATTTCTTGTCATATAACCAGGATAATGATGCATAAGGAGACAAAGGTTTTCAAAGAAAGTGATGATACTGTTAACGCATTATGTATTTAAAAGCTTTGCTCTTAGAGTCAGAAAAACCAGGATTAGAATCCCAGTTTTAGGTTGTAGGGTGTCTGTGACCTTGAGCCTCTGAGCCTGAGTTTTCTTATCTATAATATGGGCATGGTTAAGTACGTACCTCCTAGCGTTTGTTTTTTTTTTTTAACTTATATGATATAATTTAAATCACTAATAAATATGATTAATACATTTAAAAAACGCAAACCATTGTAGCTGTTCATTATATTTACCTTGTACAAATCTTTCTCCTTTGAATACAAAAGGGTTTACTTCTTGACTTGGGATGACATTAGACTAAACACTATTCTCACTCTGAAATGTGAACGTATAAATTCAACAAACTTTAGAACCTAAAAACTTTCCACCAAATATGGGTTGCTTTTTTCCCCCATTTATATGATTAAGTTTTATCACATCTTACTCTGAAAAGTTTTGGTTTGTTTTATTCCATTCAAGACTTCTATGAGTAAGAGTTCATTTCATGATCCTCACAATGTTAAATGCAATTCCAGGTCGACCCTCTCACTCTGCCTTCAGATCTTCCTTTCACATTGGGAAAGGCGCTGGCTGTGCCATCGCGGACGGGAGGGTGGTGGAAGAGAATACATTCAGTGTGGGGAAGTGAAGGAGATACTATAAGCTCCTTCCATCCCTCCACAGCCTCGAGGCAAAATACAGAACTTGTCATTTTTATGACAGGAAAAATGACTTACTTGTACAGTATCAGCTTTTACTGCAAAAGAATTAATATCAATAACCACCTGATTAGTGATGTTTCTAAGAAGGACTTGTCTTTATAAATAAATAATCACATTCAGGGATGCAGAATCCACGTCTTGAATTTGGTAAACTTGGCTTTTCACAAGCCTAACGTCAGAGAGTCTAATCCACATGATGGACAAGAATGAAACAAAATGATGTGGGAAGAGAAGGGATCTTTTGCTCATCTCCTTGCTATTAATTCTTGGACTTTCAGTCTTTCTTTCTCCTTTGCCCATTCCTCTCTAACCCCCTTGTTCATTTCTTATATTGACAATGACATACAAAGAATAAGGTGCAGAAAATAAAAGCTCAGACATTGAACAGAAAACACACTGAGAGAAGTCTGTTTCATTTACTAGCTCAAATTCCACAGACTAAGGATGTGATCTTTATGGCAAAAAGATTCCAGAGCAACACCATTCAAGTGTGGGTCTCACAATGCCCATTCACAACCAACTCAATCTATTTGATAGTGGATCTCTACCCTTCAAACTCCAGAGAACTTTACAAGCACAGAGATAAGTATATGCTAAACTAGTACATTATAAGGTCTGACATGCCACGATCATTATGCTCTCTAAAAGAATTTCCTTTAAATATCATAAGAAGCATATTCTTATTAATTACCCAAAGTAGTATGTTTGCATCCAAATTAATAATAAATAGGGAACTTGAATATTTTAAACAAGTAAACTAATATTCTTAAATGTGGTGGCTTAGCTTACAGAACAGAGAAAAGACCTGCTATAGTTTTAAATAATAGCAATACAATTTTAATAAGGTTGCATTTTTTTATTAGGTACATTTAAATACTCCTTCTGATCTCTATTATACTCAGCAGTTAAGCAGCTTTATTTGTGGAGCTTTTGTAACCACCTCATTTAACATTAGGTATATCTTTTAGTTTAATTAAAGCGTCCCTCTCCTTCCGTTATAGTCAATTGTTTTCAGTTCACCCATTATGTATAATTGTTTTCTTTGATCCGTTCAAAACCTGGCTATTTTTCATGGCTAATTAAATCAACACTTGACCACTGCATTTAATGCTTAACTCAGTTTTATTTCTAATCTTGCATACCTGAGCTTCTGCACATAATATGCCTTGAAAAGGCTGCGCACACTATATTAAGGTGCATACCGTCCCTGGAAATAGAGGCAAAGTGTGTATTTCAGGAATTCCAGCAGAGGGCAGTCAAGCAAGAATAATCACTTTTGCAAGAGAAGAAATTGATGATGATGTTTCCTGATATTTTATCAAATCAAATTAACATCAGGGTATGTGTATGTGATGTATATATGTGTTGGGGGTTGGGGGTGGGTGAAAAAAAAAAGTATCCTTGGTGAGCCAACTCATTTCTCACTTAACCTCTTTCTCAGTTGAATAAGAGCCACTGTGTGCACAAGATAAGAGACAAGATATTTTCAAAACACTCTTGGTATTAAAACCAAAGCCATAAATTCCGTTACGACAACTGACACTTTTATCACTCTACTTTGGCATCTTTTACATTTTATGGATTTTAAGAATAAGTTCACATCACTGGAGAAAGTAATCAAACTTTCTAAGAATACTCTTTCTTGCCAAAAAATGACTGAATGATACAAATTTTAATTAAAAAGCAATGATAGAAACAAAGGGAAGTTGAATGCAGTTGTCACAAGAAAACAAATTTGAAGAACAGTTTTCACAAGAAAAAAAATGAGAAGATATATTCTCTAACAGGAAGTGGGATGTCTTATCCACAAAATGCTCATGGTTATAACATGATTAATAATTCCTACCTGCCAAGGTACATTTTCTCAATTATACACCATCCATTCCTTTTCAAGGAGGTCTTCAACTATCAATTAGAAACACTGCACCAGGAATCACCTAGCCAGGTATATGGAAGTTCAGTTCCTTTTACTCTTATACCCAGTGGCATGCTGCTAATTGTTTAATAACTACCTCTTGAGGACGAAAAGGCCCTAATTTGTTGCTTTTGCCCATTTCTGTAGTGTAAATAGTCCTACCTGGTCGATCTTAAACTGCCAACCCAAAGTCACTGAATATGGAGCTGGGAAGAGATGCAGGGCACACCATTTGATTGTATTTTCAACCTACAGGTACAATAGATGTAAATTACCTTAAGAGCAAAGAAAAGAGTGAAATGTGAATAGGAATAATTAGGAAATGATAAGCTTTGAGTATTTATAACCTTGGTTTATAATGTATTTAACTGCAAGTTTATATAATTTAATTTTGAATAATGGCTATGTTTAATACCTGGTTCACAAAATTACTGAACATTTAACAGTCAGCTCCTGGGAGCTGATAGTAACCAAGTTTAGCACACCATGAATATGCCGGACCTTGCAGTTCTTAGACCCAAGAGAAGCTAGACAAGGAAATGTAAGACAGTCAAGAATGAGAATAAGTGCCATTTTCATTTAAAGGATTTCATTATCCCTTCCACCCAAGTTCTCTAGACATTGAAATCCTATGCCCTTCATGGAATACATTCTAACTTGTAAAATTAACTTTCTCCTACTAGACACATATATTCATATTTAATAATTTAAGGGCTACCATCGTGTTTTTCTTGCTATATCTGTGAATATCTGTTGTTAATTGACTCAAAAAAAACCCCTCAACTTTCAAACTCTAAACAATTTTATTTAAAATAAAAACATCACATCCACGAAGGCAAAATCAATATCATTTTTTATACATAGGCACTAACCTAACAAACAAATGATGAAAGCAAATTGTTAGTAAATTCCTGTTAGATACTATTACTTACTGAAAGTTTTATACCTGAGGTTTATTCTTTTGTAAAAAAGATACGATAGCAAGTTTTAATAAGATGTTAAAAACATATTAATATTCATTGAGACGTTCTCCTTGACATATCAAGAAAACTGAAGCTGAGTTAGGCTCATTATGTAATTCAACGCTGTTTATTTTTATGTCTGTGTCCTTGTGCATAAAATCCTTTAACATACATTCTAAAATCATCTTGCCTCCCACCAGGGGTGCATATTCCTAGTTCTTAATAGCACAACTATCCTACCAGTCATGTAAGCTTAAAATCCCCAGAATATAATTTTCCTTCTCCAGATTCCAGGCATGATCAATCCTACTTTAAAAGTCACTGTCTTTGTTTGAAAAAGGGCAAATGACTCAATCTCTGTTAACCCTGAGGTTTTCATTCAGTTATGAAGATTAAAAGCATTTATTACAAAAAAATTGCCCAGGATGAAGTAGGTGCTCAAAAAACACTAGCTATACTTATGGCTATGGGTAAAATTATGATTATTAATAAGGTTAGCTATTTGCTTTCTAAGTCCACAGCAAAAAAAGACACATTAAATTAGAAACAGACAGACACTGTCTGGGATTACTACTCTTAAGGTAGAAAGAAATCTCAGTTAATTCTTAATCATTCATGAGAAAACGAATTATATTCTGTGGTAATCTGTACGGGAAAAGAATCTGAAAAGGAATGGATGTGTGTACATGTATAACTGAATCACTTCGTTGTAGAGCAGAAATTATCACAACCTTGTAAATTAACTAGACTTCAATAAAACCTTAAAAAATGAAAGAAAAAAATAAACAGAATCATGGACAGGTTTTTTAAAAGTAAGAGTAGTGAGGGACTATGGAGCACCAGATTCAGGGACTGACACCTCACCACACAGCTTGAGATTGTGATCACACAACAGGTGGGACCAGGACTCTGTATTATTAAGGGAAATTTAAAATATACTGGATTATCTGTTTATTTGGCAGGCTAGTGTATAGCACATTTTGGAATTCTTACTAACCTGTTTAAATTGACTAAAATTGCTTAGTGTATATACAATCTGTGATTTTGTTGTGGAGGCATAGGAAAAAATGGGGAAATACCTGCTAAAATTGTAATATTTGTTATTTCTGATTTTAGGATTATGGGTGCTTTTAATGTTCTTTTGTGTAAAAGTTTCCAAGTTTCCTATAAAGAGGATGAGCTACTTGTAATCCTTAGAAAAACAACATGTATGGTTAAAAAAAAACTTAAGGGGTCAACTTCTTCAGAAATTTTGGTTAAAATTATATCCGATTCCATTAATGTCATTAATTGAGTCATTACTGTTAGATCTTCAGTTAGGAGCTAGTAATTCAGATTCATGTAAACACAAAGAACACGTCATTTTGGATCCATTCCTATCGATGAACAGTGACAAACTTCTTTGTAATGATTATGACAAATTTATGTCTTTTTGTCATTGTTTGCTGAGTATTTTTCTATTGAGTTTTTCTTAGAACATTTGAAGAATTGTAAATCAAATGTAGTAAGAAAACCCGGATTACAGAACTCAAAAGATTGTTGAAATAACAAATGACATCGTGACTGCAAATGTGATTCATAAACACTATCATAAAAACAATGCCAGTTTACATTAGTATTATCATATATTTGGCCCAGCTCTAAAACTCTCCAATTTTAGTTTTAGTGTTTGTGAGTGTTTTCAGAATAGAAGATGTTATCAGATGAGGCTCTTTAGATAAATGAGGTCTTAATAGTATTTTCTCTTGCTTTAGTAATGTCCAGGCAAGCTCAAATCTGATATTGGGTAAAAAGTAAAAAGCAAATAATATAAAAAGCAAATAATATAATGTGAGGAATGTTCAGGTTTCCTCTATGTGGATTCTTCATCCTGTTTGTCTGTCTGTCTGTCTGTCTACCTACCAATCTACCATCCATCCATCCATCTATATCTGTTGGCCTATTTATCATTTATCCGTACATGCATCTTTCCATGAATCCACTGATCCATCTATCTGTTTTTTTATATCACGGACTTAGGGGAGTTTTGGAAGCTCTGCCTCTCCCTGTAACAATGCACATTTCTGCAAAATCACATGAAAAAAAACAAACAGTTCACAAATGATCTATGCATCTGATGAATCTCTATTCAGTATCATGTAGTTTTTAATTTTTATACATTTTCCTCTCTTTGGATATTTTAAACATTTAATAAAATGATATTGGTTCTATTTCACATGAAATAAAGATACAATTTTGTTTGCTGAAATTTCACAAAAATATGTCCTGTTTATTTCTCTCTCTCTCCTCCACCATTCCATACACCGAGTAGTGGGCACTTTTAATTTGTCACTTCTGGAAAATTATGTTGTATTATTTATTTAATCATTTCTTGCCCTCTATTTTCTCTTATCTCTTTTAAAGATACATTTAGATCAAGCTTATTTTTTTCTCTTATTTTTCAAATTCTTTGCTTCCTTTGTTCTACTTTCAGGAAAACATCCATGACGTCATTATCCAATTTTAAAGCTGATTTCTTTGAAAGCATTTTTCTTTTATTTTCCAAGAATTCCCTTTTAAGCTCTGCTTACTTAATTTTTAAAATGGAATCCTATTTTATGGATTCCGAAAACATTAATGTCATGGATAGCTCTGAGGACTAAAACTTGTTTTCGTTTTCAGTTCCTTTTTCATGTTCCTACTTGATCTGTTTGAGCTCGTTGGCTCTTTCCATTTAATTATTTTAGTAACTTTCTTCCGTGTTAGAGCCTTTCCCCAAGAGATGGTGATTGTGGGTTCATTTATATTTAAGAATTAGATATGAAAAGTTCCCGTTGTGGTGCAGCGGAAACGAATCCGAGTAGTATCCATGAGGATGCAGGTTTGATCGCCAGCCTCGCTCACTGGGTCAGGGATCTGGCATTGCCATGACTGTGGTGTAGGTTGCAGACATGGCTCGGATTCCACATTGCTGTGGCTGTGGTGTAGGCCGGCAGCTGTAGTTTCAAGTGGACCCCTAGCCTGGGAACTTCCATATGCTGCAGGTGAGGCCCTAAAAAATAAATAAATAAATAAATAAATAAATAAATAAATAAATACATACATACATACATACATACATACATACATACATACATAAGAAAAAACTGACTGGCACCTTAGTAATGCTTGTTGACAGGCTGGCATGGAATGACATGTTCCTAAGCAGATCCCAACGTACGTTATGTGGGGATCTTCTTCTCATAGCTGTTCAATAGATCCAGAAAGAACCACAGGTCCCCTGCTTGAGGGATTGGCAGCCGGATGCTGGTGATCTCTGCATTAGCCAGGGGTAGATGACTTACTTCCAACTAGGCAATGTCAATTTATCTCTGGTTTTTAGTCTCTGTTTTTACTATGCCCTTTACTGTCCATATCTAAGGCATCAAATTCTTGGCAGGTCTTTGTATTAGTTCAGGTCCTCCAAGAAGCAGAATCCAAGATATGGTTGTAAGTCCAAGGATTTTTGAAATTCCCATCGTGGCTCAGCAGTAACGAACCTGACTAGTATTCATGAGGACACGGGTTCGATCCCTGGCCTCGCTCAGTTCTGATTAGACCCCTAATCCGAAACTTCCATATGCCGTGGGTGTGGCTCTAAAAAGACCAAAAAAAAAAAGTCCAAGGATTTTTATGAAGGAAAACACCTGTGTGAGAGAAAATGGAGTGGGAGCTAGGTAAGACTGAGGAGGCAGTCAAACCACAATGCAAGGCTGATCGCCCAGTAAGCAGAAGGTAGGAATGTTGTGTGGGCCTCCCAGCAGCTGGGGCTCTTGATCTGTTATACTCCCTGCAGAGGTTCAAAGGGCACATTCTCAAGACTACCACCACTTTCATCATGATTCTACACATTCTTGGTTTTATTTAATGAAACACTCCTTCTGCTATTTACTGCTTCTGTTGATGATTTTAATTGTATGACTACGTTTTCTTGTCTTTAAACTATGTCCCATCTTTCTGACATTCTTCCTACAGTTTTCAATTTTATCTTATTTAATCTCATCTTAATTTTTTGTCAGTATGTTTCCTTTTTTTTTTTCCACTGGATTTTCTGGTATAAAATCATACTCTCTAAATTTTTATTCTATTAAAATTTTTTAAAAATAGGGCCACACCTGATGCATGTGGAAGTTCCCATTCCAGAGGTCGAATCAGAGCTACACCACAGCCACAGCAACTCAGGATCTGAGCTGCATCTGTGACCCACACCATAGCTCAGGGCAACGCAGGATTGATCCTTAAACCACTGAGTAGGACCAAGGATCAAATCTGCTGTCCTCATGGATACTAGTTGGATTCATTACCCCTGTGCCATGATGGGAACTCCTTTGTCTGTTAATTTTTTAATCAAAGTTTTTTATTTTGAGACAACTGTATATCCATTTGCAGTTGTAAGATGTAATACAGGGTGGTATACCTTTAACTCAGGTTCCCCCAGTGTTAGAATCTTGCAAAATTGTAGTCACAATCAGGATATGTATATTGATGTAGTCAAGACACAAACATTTCCATCATTATAAGGACTCTTTACTTTGCCATTTAATGGCCACACATACCTCCTACTCCCACTCTCTCCCTATCCCCTGGCAACCACCAGTTTGTTCTCCATTTCTATGATTTTGTCATTTGCAGAATGTTATATAAATGGAGTCATACAGTATATAACTTTTTCATATTGCTTATACCACTTAGCATATATCCCTAGAGATCAGGTTGGACCTTTTTATTGTTATGTCCCATGATATACCTCGTTTTGTTGAACCATTCACTCATTGAAGGACATCTGGGTTGTATTCAGTTTTTGTTTATAATGCAGAAAACTACTGTAAACATGTACAGGTATTTGTGTGGACATAAGTTTTTCATTTTTTTGTGATAAATGCCCAATAATGTTATTTTTGAGTGATAGTGTACTTGCATGTTGAATATTTTAAGAAACTACCACACTGTCTTTCAGAGTGGTGTATGTACCATTTTACATTTCCATCAACAATGTATGGCTGGTTTTCTAGATCATCCACAACATTTAGTGTTGTCATTATATTTTGTTTTATTCATTCTGAGCGGCACATAGTTTAATGATATCTCATTGTGGACTGGTGTTTCTGTATTGAGTGGATTATTTAAAGCTGTTGTTTTTATTTTGTTTTTCTGCTTTTAAGTTTTATTGGAGTATAGTTGATTTACAAGGTTGTAATAATTTCTGCTGTACAACAAAATGATTCAGTCAGATATATACACATGCTGTGTTTTGTGTGTTCTTTATTCTAGAAACTAGCCCTTGGTCAGATATGTGATTTAAAATTATTTTCTCTCTGTATATAAATAAATTTCTCATTTCTTAACCTTTTACAGAGAAAAGTTTTTTGTTTTGATGAGGTCCAAGTTACTGATTTTCACTTTTATGGATTGTGTTTTTGGTGTTAAGTCTAAAAATTCTTTGTCTAACCTTAAATGTGTGCTTTCATTGAAGTCCATAACACATTTTTCGATAGTGTCAGTATAATGTATGAAACTTAAGTAGTGTTTTTTTTTTTTTTAACCTATGGATATCTAATTGTTCTAGCACCATTTGTTGAAAGATTATGTTTCGTCCACTGAATTGTTTTTCCATCTTTGTCAAAAAGCAACTGTTTTTCTGTGAGTTTGTTTCTGTGTTGTCTATCCTGTTCCACTGATCTATGTATCTATTCTTCTGCCAATACCACATAGTTTTTACTTCTATGCCTATATAATAGGTCTTGAATTGGAGCATGATCATTCTTTTTCAAAACTGATGTAGTTATTCTCCTTTCTCTGAAATTTTGAAAGGAATTTTAAAATACTCTTACCTATAATTATAAAACCGTGTTTATAATTTCGTAAATATTTTTTCTACAGACATTTATAATCACATAAGATAAGGCTAATATCTTTACTCAACCCTAGACTACCATTTTAAAAACTCAAGAGGAGATGGAACATCTATTATACTTACCCACAATTTTATTGAGCATGTTTTTTGTCCCCCTTGATGATCCAAGGTTGCTCTTTTTAGAAACCCTTTTCCTTAATCAAGGATGTCTTGATTCCTAAATGTTGTACCACTTCCTTCTGACCTATATAGTTTCTCCAGAGAAGTCTGCTTACATGTGAATTACAGCCTTCCTATTAGTAAGGTATCATTTCTCTTGTTATTAGATTTTTTTTTCTTTTTCTTTGGTTTTCAGAAGTTTGGCTATGATGTTTCTTGGTCCACACTTATTAGGATTTCTTGTTTGAGGTTTTCTCAGCTTCCTAAATCTGTAGATTCATGCTTTTGCAAAATGGTGTCATTATTTCTTTGACTCGTTTTCATTCCTTCTTTCTCCTCTCTTCCTTGGACTCTAAAAACATTAATACGAGATCTTTATTCACAGGTTCAAGGGTTCTAGAGATTCTGTTCCTTTTTTTAGTCTATTTTCTGTATGTCATTTAGATAAAATGATTTGTAATCTCTTGTAATTCAGTTTGGGAGCCTTTCTGGACCCTGATGAGTGAGGAAGTCTGGACTCCCTACTGAGCAAGGCAAGGCAGTTGGATTCAGAGCTTGTCTGTGGTATTTATCCATAGGAGAGCGATTACTGTCCACAAAGTTTTTGTCGTTCTGTTTCCCCTTTCCTGGCCATGCAGGTTTTAGCTGGGATGTATTTGTACCTGTGCCTATTACCCTTTCTCAGTAGCCAGCTTCTTCAGTTCCAAGTGTAGAATAGATGAGGTAAAAATGAAGCCTGGAAACTCAAAATCATTTTGCTCCTCAGCCCCTCCAGTCTCTAACCAGTCTTCCTGCTTTTCACCATCTTCTTCTTAGGCTTGTAAAAATATATAATGTCCAGGGAGCTTAGTTGTGCTTAGAAGAAGAAATAGGGAAAGCATATCTATTTCATTTTCCTGGCACTGAAAGAAGTATTTTTTTTATTTTAAAATGTTTTTGAAACATATTTTCATTGCCTGCCTCAAATACCATATTATCCCTCTTTTCTGCTAGAGAAACTTGTAAAAACCCCACTTTTTTTCCTGATTTTTGTTCAAAGCATTTTAAATTTCCCTCTTGTCCCCCAAGTGTCAACTTACTTACTTTTCCTTAGAATACTTCTCTTTGTTTTCAATTTTGGGGGACAGATGATATGAACTACACCTGGCCAATGTTCCCAAGTTTTCCACTTTTATACAGGGGATACATATTTTTTTAATACATGAAATTCAAATCTGTCCTCAGGGTATGATTTATTTATTATTCAAATTAATCACAATTCCTGAAATAGTATATACTTTGGACATACACTATGAGCACCAAGACATAACTTCTCAAGTCTTCCTTCTGACCTTTCAACACACCACAGCCATTTCAACTTTAGGAGGTGGCGTGACTATCCTTTTTGTCTAAAGTGCTCTACAATTATATCATGGGAGGATTGACTCTTTTTCATCACTTAGGTCTCAAACCAATTTCACCTGCTTAGAAATGCTGTTCTTTGACTACCCAGTCTAAATTATCCCATACATTGCACAGTATTTCTGATTTCATTATGCTGCATTATTTTCTTCACAGCATATCTCAATATTTGAAATTACCTCATTAATTAATTTATATATTTTCCATTTATTTTCTATATTTTCTCCTTAGAACATAAATGAGGAAGAAACTTTTAATTTGAATGAATAGTGAATATGATACATTATAAAACAGTTCTATATTTATAATTAGTTTTAAAATTTTGAATTTGGATGAGGAAATGGTGAAAAAATAGTATATATGCAACTGTCTTTCATATAAAATCCTTAGCTCATTGTATAGTAATGGGTTCATGATATTTCCAATATGATAATCTATTTAAATACATGTTAAGAAATAACTCAAATCATAGAAACCATTATTACTATTTTAAAAAAAGAGGAGAATCTTTATATATTTTTGCAACAAATTCTGAGATCAAACTTACGTATTTTGTTCAAAATAGAAGGGCCAGAAAAATTTTAGCTCTTCTTTAGAATTTCAATCTAACTCCATGGAAGAATATTTTATTTATTTATTTATTTATTTATTTATTTATTTATTTACTTATTTCCTTATTTATTTATAACCCCTCCCCCCAGCTGGAGGAGAGGAAGAGTATCTTTAGTATAGAAACTTTGAGAAATCCAAAAATGTTAGAACAAATAAACAAAAGTATATTTTTAAAATAGTAACTGTGGGGAAAAAGTTTAACATTCTGGAGACTTCAATTATCCAGAGGATTTCTCTCTGGCTTAAAACAGGTAATTTTCTTGAAATGTCTGTGGTGTCTTTTTTGGAATTTAGACCAGAGCATAGATTCAGTACTAGTGGTCAGGATTAACTATCCAAAGAGAAGAAGTTTGGATAGTTGGAAAGATTCTTACTTCTTTGATCAATGTGTCTATAGACTTAAATAGAAGATTGCTCTGCAACAGCTCAATGCAACAATCATGTTCACAAAAATAATGTGTTTCACATTGATATTTGTTCTTAATACCTTCTCCTCTGAGTGTTTGTTGGGGTGCATAAATGAATGGAGGATGAATTTGTTAAGGCAATTACCCGTTATTGTTGAGCAGCTCGGCAGCCTCCTGAGTAAACTCATGCATAATTTGTTTGTATATAAGATTCTGTCTGTAGTACTTCACCTACCCCCACCTGGTAAGGGGGGGTGGCATTTGGGGCTTCTTGCTTATATTGTTTCTCCTACATTACGTGACCTCTTCTTCCACCTCTCCCTCCACTCCCATCTCCATGTGGCCAAATTCAGACTGTCTTTCCAGTTCAAGTGCCTAATGACACACTTAAAAATGAGTTTTTCCTCCTCTCAACCTCATTGATACCCCTCTTATTACAGGTAGCTATAATGTGGGGGAGAAAATATTTATGAACACACTTTATTCTGTTAGACTGTAACTGACATGAGGTGAACAACTAATGGGTCGCCAGCTTCATTACTTACACTCTTGCCTCCAACTGCTCCCCACTTTCTGTTCTTCCATGTCCCCATCTCTCCTATGCAGCCCCCATGGGTGCATAGATGGGGGTGCGACGTATGTATGTTTGTTTGAAACAAACAGTGTGAATGTGTACATAATCTACACACTTCTCTGTCTACATATATTTAGTTTTATTACTATAGACTATAAGAATCAGTGGTTAATGCCAAAAATTTAGATCTTTCAAAAATTTTAAAATGTAAACCTTTTGAAACTTTTTTTCTGCTTTTTAAGGCTGCACCCTCAGCATATGAAAGTTCCCGGGACAGGGGTCCAATCAGAGCTACAGCTGCCAGCCTACGTCATAGCCACAGCAAGGTGGGATCCAAGCCGAGTCTGTGACCTACACCGCAACTCACAGCAACACCTTATCCTTAACCCACTGAGTGAGGCCAGAGATGGAGCCCTCATCCTCATGGATATTAATCGGATTTGTTTCTGCTGAGCCACAATGGGAAACTTTTTAACTTTCTTAAAAAGGGGGGAAAGATTGCCAAAAGGAGGCTACTTGATAACACAGGACACTTGACTATTTTATACCTCATTCAGTTTGTCAGTTTTAGCCATCTGTATAGATATGTTTTAGAGGTGAAAAGCAGAAACTGGAATTTATCTTTGATAGGAATGTATGTTACTGAACATTCACATATTACTTAATTTTGCAAACAAGCTGTCCTTTCTGTAAGGTTCTGCCTGAAAAACTCTTTATTAAAACCATTTCACATATTCAAAAAAGTTTAAAAAAAGGAAGTACACTCCAGCAACCAAGCTCACTAACCAAACCACTGGAGTCCCTCAGGAAGCCATGATTAGCCTGGGGTGAACATCTGACCTCTCCCCCCCATAACAGAGACTGAAAAGAAGCAATATGCTCCAGGCACACTGGCTTCTGTTCTGTTCCATAACACCCTTGGCATGCTCCACCTAGAGAACTTCACTATACATACACACACATTCCTATGTATAATGGAATATTACTCGGCTATAAAAAAAAATGAAATTCTGCCATTTGTGACACCATGGATGGACTTGGAGGGCATTATGCTATGTGAAATAAGCTAGGCAGAGAAAGACAAATATTGTACGATATCACTTATATGTAGAAATGGAAACATACAAAAAACTAATGGATACAACAACAACGAAAAAAGCAAACTAGTTGTTACCAGTAAGGAGACGGAAGGGGGGAGCGGGACTAAGAGGTATAAACTATTAGGTATAAAACAAGCTGCAACAATATTTTGTACAATATGAGGAATACAGCTAATATTTTGTAATAACTAAATGGAGTATGATCTTTAAAAATTATGTCACTATACTGTACAACTGTAATTTAAATAAAATTGCACCGCTACTATACTTCAATTTTAAAAAATGGAAAAATAGAAAGGAGAGTCAGAGATGAGATGCAGAGGAAGAGAGCTTGTTATGTCCTTCAGTGCCCAAGGTCAAGGCACCAGTCTTCCACAGGTACTGTTCCGCCCTTCTCTTGTTACATAAAATGACCTTCCTCTTCTATGTAAGTAAGTTCCAAAAAATCACTATGGCATGAACTCAGAATCTAATTAATACATTTGAGAAGGCACAGCTGAGTTCATTTATTTCTCTCTTTTAGCCACCCTCCCTTTTTTTGTCACAATGCTTCACATACAATGTACATATTTAAGTTAACTAAATAAACACAACCTTGCCTAAATGAAATCTAACTTGCTAAGGCATTTGCTTCAGACTGAGGAATTCTTATATTGCCACTGCTTACCGTCAGAAATTCACACTGATGATGTATTTGTTTGCCTGTGTTATCTTACTCTGGCGTACTCTTACGTTAATATCCATATGTGGCAGGTCAGTGTTTGTGGATCTTATTTTAGCATAGTGCAATCCACCTAATGGCTCAATTTATGTGTTGGGTGGTGATCTCCATTTCCCTCCTGCTAAGATCTGTAATCAATATATCATCAGTGTGTAATCAGCATATGTCTTTGTGTAATGCTTATGCATTAATTTCACCGCAAGATCTATTTGTGCATTCCTGAAAGGAGTCAACAGCCCAACGCTTGAATGTAACATACCAGAGATTAGTACTTCACCCTTGAAAAGGGGGTGTTCTATGACTGGATTACAAGCACACAAAATACTAACAGGATATTTACTATGTCCAGCTGTGTTCTTGAAAATAAAGACTGTGATACATATTTTGTAAGAATTTTAGAATTAAATATTATAAAAAAAATAGTCTTTAGTCCATCAAAGGGAAGACTTGGAACATTCAGTCAACTCTGGAAGAGTTAAGACTTCTTCCCTAAGTTATCTTTTCCTCCCTAGGAGTTTCTGTTTGAGAATTTTTTCCCTTAAAAAACATATGACAACCATTTCCTCTTCTTTCAATGTACCTAGTACAGAGAAAAGCTTAAATTAGGTTGTGTTGATAGGTTTTGAACAAAAAAGACTCCAGAGGAAATATAAGAGAGAACTGAAAAAGAATCTCCTGTTTTTTTTTTTTCTGTTATATTCTAGGACTTCCTGTTTTCTGCTGCTGAAGAGAAGAACTAAAACTGTTTTGATTCACAGATGATATAACTAAAGATCTAGAAAATCCCAAAGGTTCTACCAAAAACCTTCTGGAGTAGATGAATATAGCAAGATTGTAGAATATACTATGAATGTAAAAAATTATTTACTTTCTTAAATAAAAGCAATGGCTATCAAATAATTGGAATCAGAAATTATAGCTCTAATTTATGTTAATGACAAATTATTAATAATACCACCAAAAGATAAAATAATGAATTACCCATCTAAAATATGTACAAGGCTTGTATATGCGAGAAACTACAACAAAATAATCAAAGATCAAAATAAATGGAAAGAAGTCCCTTTCTTCCATTTATGAATTGGAAGACTCAATGTCAGTTCATCCCAACTTGACCCAGAGATTCAACATAGTTCCACTGTTATAGTAAGCTATTTTCTAGATATTTTGTAGAAAACTAATTCTAAATAAAGTTTATAGGGAAAAGTTCCAGAGTAGCCAATATAATACTGAGAAAGAACAAAGTTGGGGAATTTACACTACTCAATTTTTAAACTTAGTACAAAGCTATAATAATCAAGATATGATGGTTTTGGTGAAAGGATAGACATATAGGTCCATAGACTAGAATAGAGAGTACAGAAATAGACTCACACAAATATAATCAATTGATATTTGACAAAGGGGCAAAGACAATCAATGGAAAAATGTAGACTTATCAGCAAACAGTATTGAAAAATTGTACATCCATATGCAAATAAATAAACCTAGTAGAGACCTTAATTAAAACTCACTCAAACTGTATCATACGCCTTAATGTAAAATGGAAAACTATAAAATTTTTATAAGAGAACACAAGAGAAAATCAATGTGGCTTTAGATTTGCTGGCAGGTTTGCTGGTAGGCTTTAGGTTTGCTGGTAGGCTTTAGGTTCGCTGGTAGGTATATTCAATACCAAAAGCAAAAAGCCCTATTTAAAAATAAGGAAAACGTCTGAAAAGTTACCTTATCACAGATGATATACAGATGGAAAATAAGCATATGAAAATACAAACATCATTTTTCTTTATGGAGATGCAAATTAAAATCAGAATAAGAAACTATATACCTATTAGAAAGGCTAAAACAAGCCAACAAAAAACTTCAGTACTGTAGTTCCCATTGTTGCTCAGTGGTTAATTAACCTGACTAGTATCCAGGAGGATGCGGGTTCAATCCCTGGCCTTGCTCAGTGGGTTAAGGATCCAGCATTGCTGTGAGCTGTGGTGTAGGTTGCAGACACAGCTCAGTTCTAGCATTGCTGTGCCCATGGTACAGGCCGGGAGCTGTAGCTCCCATTTGACCCCTAGCCTGGGAACTTCCATATGCCAAGGGTGCGGCCCTAAAAAGAAAGACAAAAAAAAAAAAAAAAGACTTCAATACTAATTGATACAGATGCAGGGCAAAAGGAACTCTACTTCATGGTTGGTGGGATGGAAAATGATATAGCCACTCTCCGTGAGAGTTTGGCAATTTATAACAAAGCTAAACAAAATCTTGCCATACGATCCAGTCATTGTGCTCCTTGCTATTTATCCAACTGATTTGAAAATTAATAGCAACATAAAAACTTAAAAAACTTGCAAAACAAAAATTTTCACAAATGATGGAAGCTTTATTCAAAATCACCAAAACCAAGATACCTTTTAAAAGGTTAATGGATAATAAAACTGTGGTACATCTATATAATAGAATACTACCGTGTGATTAAAAAAAAATAATGAGCTGTCAAATCACGCAAAGATATAAATCAATATGAAATACTACTGCTAGGTGAAAGAAGCCAGTATGAAAGGGCTATACACTGTACGGTTGAGCATTCTGACTTTCTTCAAGAATACAATAAGGAAAGGAGAAAGAAAAAGAATAATTTTATAGTGGAAACTTGACAAATATGACCTCATCCAGGTAATCAAAATTAACCTCAACATTGATAAGCCATATTGGGAATGTATTCATTTCATATGATATGAGAATCAGACTTTACCTCTGTGGTCTTCTTCCCCCAAACCTACGATGTCAGTCTATTCATAAGAAAAACATAAGAGAAATCCCGGGTGAGGGGCATTCTACAAAATACCTAACCAGTGCTCCATGTATTTGTCAAGGTCATCCAAAGCAAAGAAAGCTTGAAAAAGAGTCACAGCCTGGAGAAGCCTAAGAAGAATTGACACCTAAATGTTATGTGGTATCCTGGGTGGGATTCTGGAACATTAATAAGGATATTAGGTAAAAAACAAGAAAGCTAAAAAGCGTATGAATCGCAATTATAATAATGTACCATATCAGTCATTAATTGTGACAAATACATCACACAATACAAGACGTTATAGTAAAGTAAACTAAGTGTGGGATGTTTGGGAACTCTTTATTACTTCCCAATTTTTCTGTAAAACTAACGTGATCCTAGAATGAAAAACTTTATTTTAAAAAGTAATGAGGATTTGGCTTCAAGTACAAAACTCTTCCTTAAAAGAGGAACACCACCCAGTTCCCTCTTGCTTGGCACTTATAACTCTTCAGAGCATTTCACGCCCACTGCTAAATCAGTACCTACTATTCCTGTTTGCCACATACTGAATGGTTTGAACTATCATGTAACAGAAAGCAATCACCCTTTTATTCCTAACTGCCACAAAACCATTAGCCAAAGCAAAATGGGGCAAAAAATTTGAAAACAAAAGAGACAAGGAGAGAAAGAGAGCATGTCTGTGGTAGAAGTGCCAGGATCACCAGCAGAGACCTCCTGCAATGCTGACCTCAGCCACTGGTCATTTACCTCTGCCTAAAGATGAAGCTTCTGGAAAGAAAGGGTGTACATCTCATAAACTCCCTATCATATTCTAGAGCAGACTTCATAAAAGACCACAGGACTTTGGGGATTTCTTTGGAAAATGAAATTTATCTATTAATCAATCAATTCAGTGAAAGAAAAGTGGCATTTGGTTCCTCGGAAGTTAATTAGACACTAAGATGAACACTTTGGAAAACGGATGGTGTAAAGCCAACTGTGCTGGTGTGCACCATTGATGCATCTCAACTCAAAATTGTCATTAATTATTCATGAATTCTAAGCCAGCTAAGCAGTTAGGCTAAGATATAGATTTTTTTTTATATAAATTTTCCACTTTTAACGAGCAGTGTCAAATATGACAGCAGGTGTTTACTGTACCTACTGAAGAGATGAATTTGAAGTGAGTCACCTGAAGTTTCTTACTATAGACACCATGTCATTGTTTTCCCAGTTTTTGTAAAGAAAAAAGTGCTTTCTGTCATCATTCTTTCTGCCTCGAACTGACCCTCAGTCAATGGTAATAGTATTTTATAACTAGAAATGCTATAAATAGAATAAAGCATTTCCATGAAAGCTTGTGTTTCAGAATACACTTTGCTACTATTGCTATAAAATGTTTGTTTCCTTGTAATAATCCAACCAGAAGCCCGTCTGGGGGATTTAGAACAAAGGCAGTCTTAGAGCAAGGCTCAAATAACCATGCAGGCATCGGAATTTGTGTTGTGGATCAGCAGAAATGAATCTGACCAGTATCCATTAGGACGCAGGTTTGATCCCTGACCTCACTCAGTGGGTTAAGGATCTGGCGTTGCTGTGAGCTGTGGTGTAGGCTTCAGACGTGGCTCAGCTCTGGCGTTGCTGTGGTTGTGGCATAGGCCCCTATGTTCCCAGCTCCGATTCAACCCCTAGCCTGGGAACCTCCATATGCCACAGGTGTGGCCTTAAAAAAGACAAAATAAAACAACAACAACAAAAAAAATCATGTAGGAAAATGTCTGCTTTGACTTTGCCACATTCATTGATTCACAGGGCTATCTATTAACAGAGTTTATACACTATGGATATATTGTAAATATTGTACGTATCCAATCCTAATAAAGCAATATTATTCTAAAAGTTTCTCTTAGTGGAGTCCTCATTTCATGTTGGACACCGTGTCTCAATAAGAAAGCACATGACATCATTAAAGGCCTTTCTTTCTGTCCTGCTCTGATATTCATACTTGAATAGCTTGTGTCCTTATGGACACAAAATGGCCACTGTGCCTTCAATCATCACGTTCAATGTTCTTGGCCACAAAGAGAAAAGAAGCAAGAGGGGAAGGGCTTTTGCCTCCTGAGGCTTTGTCTCCTTATGTAGGAAGGGAAATACTCTGTAGTAGTATGTTTTATTTGCTTTTCTTTTTAATTGAAGTATAGTTGATTTACAATGCTTTGTTAGTTTCAAGTGTACAGTACAATGATTCGGTTATATATATATGTTATATATATGTACATATAATATTATATATATATTCTTTTTCAGATTCTTTTCCCTCATAGGTTATACAGTAGGTCCTGTTAGCTGCTATATTATATGTAGTAACTGTGTATATGTTAATGTCAAACTCCTAATTTATCCCCCCCCTCTAAGACTCCCTAGTGGTCTTACTCTTCAATCTCATAAATTAGAACACAGTCACCTCTCTACTTTTAGACCAATCAGTGATCAAGCAGAATATGATTATTTTATCATGACTTGTTTTGACTAATCAGGATTCATCCTCTGAGGTAAGGTAGGAAACCTGCCTTCACTGACATTAAGTGGTCTTCCTCTCCTTATGAAGAATATCAGGTTTCTGAGAGGTGGACATGAAGATGATATTATTAGCTGCCTGTTCAGCAGGCAAAAAAAAAAAAAAAAAAGTTGCTACACAGTCCTAGATTCTAGCTGAGGGGGGTAGTACTGGACAGTATATGCAAGTCTTTCAGCTCTACTTGGTCTCCTATGGGCTAATTATGGAGTCAGCAGGGCCAAGCTGAGCAAGGGGTGAGACTTGTAGGCCTTTGCCCTGCCCCACCCCCATCCCCACGGCATCGAAAGAGCATACCCAAAAGCCCCTGAAAGAGTTCTGAGTTAAAGGAAAATGAATCAAATAACAATAATAACAGGAACATCAACAATTCCCATATATTTGACACTTTGCAGACACACAATCCCATTTTCACTTAACAGTCACTGTCACAATCACACACATTTAACAGAAGAGCGGGCAGAGACTCAGATAGGTGTGTTAACATGTTCCAGATAACGGCGGGTCACCCTAGATTCACTGATTTGGCAGGAGGACTTACAGGACTACTTATGGGCATATCATCATATGTACTGTTTTGTTTTTTTTTACAGGGAAGAGATACAAAGCAAAATCAGCAAAGGGAAAGGCATGTGCATGAAATGTGGACAAAACGAGGTGCAAGTTCTCTCCTGTGAAATCACACGATATATGTTCTATTTCCCCAGTTGTGACAACACATGCCAAATGTGGTCCTGCAGGGATGTTTATCAGAGATTCAGTGCCAGGGTTTTTATTGGGGACCAATTTCATAGGCATCCTCTGCTGAGCAGACGCCAAAATTCCAGCTTCCGAGAGGAAGGCAGCTGTTTAGCAAATGCCACCTTGTTTACTCAAACAATCTAGGCAAAGCAGCCCTTCTTATCAGTTGAGGGGGTGGGAACCCTCGCAGAGCTTTCTAAGGATGGTAGGCTCAGGCTTGCCGTGAACTCTTTTCTGCACCATCGGAGATCTGGAATACTAGACATAAACCTGGACTAGAATCTGAGTCATCTCTTTCTATATTCCATAACCCTCCTTTTTTTCTTTTTGAATATAATAAAGGGTATTTCTAACATTAAAAAGAAAAGGAGTAGATATTGGGACATGCTTGAGAAAGTAGGAGATCAGAGAGTTCATGTATCACGCCCAAGATAAAAAAATAATCCTTGATATCACTTATATGTGGGATCTAACAAAAGGATACAAATGAACTTATTTTCAGAACAGAAACAGATTCACGGCTTTGAAAAATATATGGTTACCAAAGGGGACAGGCTGGTGTGAGAAGGGATAGACTGGGGGTTTGGGGTTGACATATGAACACTGAGGTATCTGGAATGACTGGCCAAAGGAGACCTGTTGTATAGCACAGGGAACTCACCCAACATTCTGTGATAATCTATGTGGGAAAAGAATCTGAAAGAGAATGGGTGTGTGTACATGTATAATTGAACTACTTTGTTGTACAGCAGAAATTATCAAAACATTTAATATAGAACATATAAATCAGCTATAGTTCCATAAAGCTTTAAAAACTGAAAAATATTAAAAAGTAACCTTTGTGAGGGAGCTAAAGAACTAGGATGCTAACACAGGCTTGTCCAAAAGTTAGAGTCAAATTCCCCTCCCCCCATTAAAACACAGTGCTTTATAAAACTGATCATATAATAAATATGTTTTGATCACAGAGTAATAAAAATGCATGACCTTCATCTTTACATACTGAGATATATACAACCAAAAGGGTTTAATAGTTTAACTATAATTTTTTCATATCTATAAATTAATTATTTCAAAGGAACTAGAGAAATGAAATAAAGGAATTTTAAATAAAAACTGTTTTTTCTATAAAGCAAAAATAAAATAGCAAAAGTAATTATTAAATAAACGATGTCATGATAAATGTTGCTGTTCTGAACTTTATGCAAGTATTTTTATGGAGTACACGAACAGTGGAATTCCATCTAAAGAATCACGTTTTTTTTTCTTTTTAGGGCCGTACCTGTGGCATATGGAAGTTCCGGGGTAGGGGTCAGATAAGAGCTACAGCAGCTGGCCTACACCACAGCCATGGCAACACCAGATCCAAGACACATCTGCAACCTACACTGCAGTTTGAGGCAATGCAGTATCCTTAACCCAATTAGAAAGTCCAGGGATCGAACCCACATCCTCACAGAAACAATGTCATGTCCTTAACCCAGTGAGCCACAATGGAAACTCCTAGGGAATCACATTTTTAAGATCAGTTTATGAAATGCATAATCATTATTTAAGTCAGCATACCAGTCCATATCCTAGCTGGAAAAGAGGCACCTTAAATCTAAGTTATGTTACATGGTTTTGCCAGTTGGTAACAAAAACCTCGATAAATAAAGCTTGAAAAATGTCTACCATCATAGCAAAAAAAACTATAATAAACTTTGGACACGTAAGATGCTGAGCATTTATTTATTCATATTCTTTGCTTGCTGCTTTTTTCCTTGGGGAAAACTAAGAGCTGAAATGTAGACACAGTGCAGAATCTACAATAGGGAAAACAAGCACTTAACAGGATAACTGCATTCCAGCTTTGCCGGCCCACGGTTAGAGCAGGAAGCTACAATTCAAAGAGGAGATGGTTCTCTCTTTACAGTTCTAAATTCTGGAACACCTGAGCAATTATTTTAAACTAAATACATAAGAGCATGAGATATAAAGCTCCCTATTAAGTTTAGATATGAATTTTCTGTAACATAAGAAAGAATATTTGATTCACTGGTGGTCTGAGAACAGTTGGCAATAGCTGAACTTTTACTTTTTGGCAAGGAATCTACTCTTCATTGAAATGAATGCCTATCTCTCCCCTCCCCCCCCACACACAGAATAGCAAGAACAACAAAATGTCCACCATGTTTAATTCCTACAACAAAATAAATAAAAATGTTGCTAGTAAACTCAACAACTAGATTCTTCTACTAAATCCCATCTCTGGCATAATACTGCTCTGGTTTCCTAATCTCTTACAAGACTGAAGAAGAAAGAAGTTGTTCGTAGGTAGGAGGAGACCATACCAACCAAAAGTGCCAGAAAATGTTAGTTTCCTGAAGCTCGATTTTTTCTGACTCCCACGAATTTCTTCCACCAACCTCCCTGAGTGACAGATATGTCTTTGAGTAGGAAAAGGGAACTCTGTATAACACGAAAAACTCCAGAAAGGAAGTAAATTATTGCATAACTTGAGAAATACACATCACAGCATTACACTGATTACTCGTCTTACAACTGACAGTTTGAAAGTATAACTTGCGAAACACTCAGTTTCCAGAGAAACTATGATAAAATTGTAGAAAGTCATCAGACTGGCCTTGCCTTCAAAAACTCAGACTCTACCAAAGGGGACAGGTGGCGGGGGATGGGGGGCGAGAGCGATGGACTGGAGGTTTGGGATTGGCATATGTACACTGAGGTAATGACTGGCCAATGGGGACCTGCTGTACAGCACAGGGAACACTACCCAATATTCTGTGATGATCTATATGGGAAAAAATCTGAAAAAGAATGGATGTGTGCCTATATGTAGCTGAATCACTTTATTGTACAGCAGAAATGATTACAACATTGTAAATCAGCTATACTTCAATGAAACTTTAAAAAAAAAGCTCAGGCTCTACTTACTTTATTTCTTGTATATACCTTACCATGCAGTTCTTAGATATTGAAACAAGCTTATCAAAATTTTCAAGTTAAATCATTTGTGTGTGTGTGTGTGTTTGTGTGTACATATGCTCAGGTTATAAGACTGGAAGATGTCCAAACTCATATGTTTTCTGGATGCTAAGTGCTATTTCCACACAGTGATTCTTTTAAATATTAAAGACATTGATTGAGGAGCTATTCATTTAAAATTTGAGGCTCCCTTCTTAGGAAGAACTTTCAGTCTTGCTGGTGATGCTAGCTTCTAACTTCAGCCCAAAACTATTATGATACAAAAAGAATGTCTAGACTACGATATCCTCTAGCCACTGAATTCTCTTTGGCTTTCCAAGGTGACACTCCCTCTTTTGATACAGCTGTGAAAACATAATGGGGAAGAGAAATGTGAGACAACCAGCATATCTCAAATTTATTATTTGAGGAGTTTGAAGACAGAGATTCCTATTTTTAAGAAATCAGAAGAGGCCCTGTTACTCTTTGCTGATGCAATAGTAAAGCAAAATGAATTTAACTTCTATACTTCGCAAGCATGGGACAAGCCTAGGATACAGATTAAGGAGTATCCAGATAGGAGTGGGAACAAGTTCAAGATACCTTCAGTATGTCAACGCCACTCAGGATTATAATGCTGGACAGTCCCATGGTGGCTAAGTAAAGAGGCTGTCTTATTTCACAGTGGCTACTTTGGTTATTCAACCTCAAAATGGTTAATTCTAATGGAGCTCTCTGTCTCTTAGAAATATTTTGTGTGGTATTAAGAAAAAAATACTTAGGTAAAATTTGGATGAAAACCTTAAGAAATCCAGCCATGAACTGGTCCAAAGGACAAAAGCTGAGCATTTCTATTTTGTCCTAATTACCACAGTCATCCTCAAACAAAACAAAACAAACAATGTTTGGAGATTTGAGGAATCCAGGAGCCAGCTACAGTGGTGGATTAATATGGACTGTGCTTACCATGTACATAATATTCTGAAAGAAACAAAACAGTAAAACCTCCATACTTGGTTCTCAAGAATCTTGCAGTCCAGTTGGAAGTGACTTATAATAGGGAATATAAATCCACATTTTAAATTGTCTACTTTTTTTTTTTTGGCTATGCTCATGGAATGCAGAAGTTCCCAGACCAGGTATCAAACCTCTGCCACTACAGCAACCTGAGCCACTGCAGTGACAATGCCAGATCCTTAACCTACTGTGCCACAAGGGAACTCCTAAATTATCGGCTTGATAATTTTGAACTTTTTGGACTAATTCGTATTGAATATGTTTATCGTTTTTCACTATTATTCATGCCTTACAGTGAGCCTGGCAAAGAGCTTGTGCCTTGAATGGCAGAAGAATGCTTGCATAATAGTACCATCTTCTTCTTATTTTGGGTTTTTTGTTTGCATTCATTTCTCTCTCTCTCTCTCTCTTTTTTTTTTTTTTACTTTAAACAGTACTATCTTCAAGTACTGTGGCTTAGGAGTCTCTCAATGTCACTTTTAGGGTTAGTTTAGAAAACAAACACATTATATAATCTATAATTCCTCTTAACCAAATTAAGGTAAACTTCAATATCTCAAAATATTCAAAAAGCACCTGAACCAGTGTAGAATCCCACCTTGAGTGATATGTGACCAACAGATAAATGATCCAGGGAGAAAGCCATCGACAAGTGATAGGTAGAATATTAGTAAAGTTGGATTCCTCATTCGTACGTAATTTCTAATAGTTTTCTCACATGCTCCACTGGCTGATCGTGCCCACATCCCTTCACGTGGGGACCAACACCATGAAAACTGAAAATTGCCAAAGGCGTTTAACAGGATGGAGACACAAGGGTTGAAGAGCACTATTTAGTGGCAATGGGAGGAGTAGTTTGGAAGGAGGAGAGAAGAAACACGCAGCCCAATGAGAAAGACAGATTTATACTCCAGGCTCTAGATAAGTTTGACAAGTAAAGTAAAACCAAGATCCAGATGGTTTCCATCTATCACCCTAGCCATTCTGTGTAAAGGTGACCTTATTATTGCACAGTATCAGGACGACTGTGGCAGTGCTGTGGAAAACAATGGAAGTCTCCATTAACAAGTCTTTTTTAAAAATAGGTTTCCACTTATGTCTTTTTTACATAGATTTTCAAGATTCAGTTATTTTAAACTACTTTGCTCTCATTTGTTTTTAATTATTCATTATTTTTAAACTTAATTTTTAAAGAGGAGAATACCTTTCCTAGAAATCTCCCTCACATCTCAAAGGCAGGATTAGGTCACATGACAGGCCCTTGGCAATGTGAGCACAGGCATGTTTCATTTTATCATGTTTCACAGTATTGCGCTCCACAGACACTGTTTTTGCTTTGTTTGTTTGTTTGTTTTAGCAGAATGAAGGTGTGTGGCTACCCTGCATCAAGCAAGTCTATGGCACCATGGTTTATAGTATTTGTTCACTTCATGTCTCTGGGTCACATTTTAGTCACTTTTGCCATATTTCATTTTTTCATTATTATTATTATTGTTTTTATATCTGCTACAGTGATCTGTGATCACTGAACTTTGATGTTACTGTGATGACTTGCTAAAGGCTCAGAAGATGGGTAACATTTTTTTTTATCATTTATATCAGTTTACTTTCTATTTTTCATTAAAGTAAGTTGATTTACAATGCTGCACCAATTTCTTCCATACAGCCAAGTGACCCATATATATATACATACATATATGTGTGTGTGTGTATACACATATATATATATATACATTCTTTTTCTTATATTATCTTCCATCTGTTCTATCCCAAGAGAATGGATAGAGTTCCCTGTTCTATACAGTAGGACCTCATTGTTATCCATTCTAAATGTAATACTTTGCATCTGCTAACCCCAGACACCCATTCCATCCCACTCCTTCCCCCTTCCCCCTTGGCAAACACAAGTCTGCCCTCTATAAGATTTTTTTCAATTAAGGTATGCACATTTTTAACACAATGTTATTGCACACTTAATAGGCTACAGCAGTCCATAAATGTAATTTTCATATGCACTGGGCAACCAAAAAACTCATGTGACTTACTTTAGTGCGATACATGCTTTACTGTGATCATCTGGAACCAAATCTCAAATATCTCCAAGGTAAGCCTGGAGTCTCCAAAGTGGGAAAAGGCTCTGTCTACAAAGAATGGGTAGGGACTAGCTCTTGGTGGGACAATATCTGAAGCACAGTGACAAGAGAAAAAGTCATTCCCAAAAGACAGAACATAGAGGAATCTGTGACCAAGTAGGACTTAAGTGGGGATGACAAAGGAAGGAAAATGACTCCTAGTTTTTGAGGCTGAGTGGTCAAGGAAACAATAGAGAATGCAGAAGGACCAAGACTGCATTGTTCAAGACTGTTTATTGTTCATCATAGCATCAACTAGGAACTTGCAGTGCCAGGCACTGTGCTAAGACCCCCATGGCCTCACTTAATTGTCACTCTAATACTTTGCATGAAGTATTTTATGTAACTTCTTCCCAGAGAAGATAGTGAGCTGAGTTTGGAGGATGTTGGATCTGAGTGGACCTGGACACCCACAAGGAAAGTGAAGACAGCAACTGTGTGTTGCTTGTCACTGGGATGAGGACTGCAGGGCGGTACCTAGGAGTCATTTAGAAGGAGCTTCATTCAGGGAAGGCCTGCTAGCCTGGGAGTGCCACGAAGGGAAATAGAGTCATTTCAAGAGCATCAAGAAATTCTTCAAGAATGTTTATTCATCAAATACCATATGATGTCACTTATATGTGGAATCTAAAGTATGACACAGATAAGCCTATCTGCAGAACACAAACAGACTCACAGACATGGAGAACAGACTTATGGTAACCAAGGGAGGGGAGGGGAAAAGTGAGATGGACTGGGAGTTTGGGGTTGGTAGATGCAAACTATTACATTTAGAATGGATAAGCAATGGAGTCCTGCTACACAGCACAGGGAACTCTATCCAGTCTTTTGAGATAGACCATGATGAAAGATAATATGAGAAAAAGGAAAAAATATATATATACATATATATGTATATATGTATATGTATATGTATATGTATATGTATAACTGGGTCACTTTGCTGTATAGCAGAAATTGACAGAACACTGTAAATCAACTATACTAAAAAAATTTTTTTAAAAAGTATTGGTGTCTTCATGGAAGAGTTCTAGTGAAGAGAAAAACAAAACACCAATCTGAACTGAGTTTCTGGTCACATCACCTGTAGCCGCAAACATACCTTTTTTCTTTTGCATATTGCATACATTTTTTCTTTTTCAACTTAAAGTCATCCTCAAATATCTGCTTAGTTGACTGACATCACCGTGTCCTTCACTTTGAGTATTTATACAGTGAAAGATAAAGCAACTCTCTGGGGAAAAAAAATTCACATTTACCAAACAATGGGGCTTTTCATTTCCAGATCATTCATAAGATCTATCAATACTGAATTCACAAATGCCACACTTCCCTTTGTCTGTACAGACAGAAGTGAAATAGTAATTTAATTGTGAAGTTACCATGCCAAAGCTCATGAGATTTTGCCCAAATCTCCTCCAACACCATTTTGTTCCAACAACTTTTACAATGTCCTGGCACTTGATAAATTCTGAATTGTATCATTCTCTGAATATGACAGTCTTCTGTGAATAGAAACCAATGGAACTTGATTCCACTAATATACTTCAATAATAGCCAAGATGAAAGGCAAGGATGCAAATGATACAATAATTTTTTAGAGAGAAAAGCAAGTACTTGTGATTCTCAAGCTGCTGAGAAAAGCTGAAGTGAATTCTATATTTTAAAATAGTTATATGCACTTCTCTGGCAAGATCTGTGTGGGCAGACTTTGTTGTTTTATTTTCATCAACAGTGCCTTGAATTTTCTACCTTATCTATCATAAAGTACAGTGAGGTGTCAAGGGCTATGTGGAATGCTTACAACTAAAATAGACTGAATAAATTGGATTTGTGGGGGAGGTAAAAATCTAGGCGCAGATTATCAGGTAGCCCCCAAGTCTTGTTCTGATAAGAAGGAAACAGAAAACACACATTTCTCCCCCTGGAGTCCCACGATGTGATAAGCTGCACTAAGCTCTAGCGTCCACAATATTAGATCATCCACCCACCGGGACCAAATATTTCACAGGATTCAGTTTTGATTGGGCCAAGTAGGAGGGTTCACAGTAGCAGAAAAATCACGCATGGGAGAGAAAAAAATAAGGGAGGACCGATGGAAATAAACATAATGCTAAAGAAGCTATTCCCAACATGTAAGATAAGATTCCCTGGGCCCACTGAAACAATCTTCAGGGTTCATGCTTTGAAGTATTTGAGTTTTGTCTAAGATGAGAAAAGCTTCAGCTTAAGGATTTTTTTTAAACAGCTTGCTTTATTTATTTATTTATTCATTCATTCATTCATTCCCTTTTCAGGGCTGCACACATGGCATATGGAAGTATCAAGGCTAGGGTTTTAATTGGAGCTACAGCTGCCAACCTACATCACAGCCATAGTAACGCCAGATCTTCATCCCACTGAGCCAAGCCAGCAATTGAACCACATCCTTGTGGATACTCCTCAGGTTCTTAACCCGCTGAGCCACAAGGGGATCTTCAGTTTGGGGATCTTAATTTTCTGAAGTTTCCTATCCCCATAGCATAATTAGGTATACTGTTATCAACAGAAATAAAATTTAAGGTATGTAAAATTTTAACTCAGCCTAATCTAAAAGGAATTATGTTTTCTTTGCACTTTTAAGTGTATAAAATCATGCAGAGTCATGCCTGTAATTCATTTTCTACCTCTCCCATCATTTAGATTCTACACAATAAATGTCTTTTCATAGAATGTTCTATACAAATTTAAATGATTTTTACTGTATTTGGAATATTTTATTGAGATGTGAGCAAATTACAGTAGTAAATTAACCATTCACTATAATTTACTGTTATTTTTATATTTGATTAAAAACCCAAAACACCGTTCCCTTATGGTTGACATAGTTTTAAACAAACAGCATTGACTCAAATAGTGAAATATCGGAGTATGTAATTATTAAGTACAGCACATAAACAACTATTTTTAACTGTCATGAAAACATTGTAAATAATAGAATTATTGCATTAATATATAAGTAAATGCTGTAATGCAGAAAAACAAGGAATATTGTGTTTTTTCCCTCCTTTGATTATTTCCTGGTATTCTTACCTATAAAAGACCTCAAAATGCCTCAACGGTATTATATAAAGACAAATATAGATATACCACAAAGATAAAGATAGCTTGTCTGAATATGCTATTTAATGTTAATTGTTCATTTCACTTTTCATGTACATCAGCTTACTGATAAGTTCTCAAAGTTCTATAACTAATTATAGAAAAAGGTATGTGGGTTTTGAAAGATTCAGATCATTTCATCATTAAGATTTTAAAATGATTTGACTTCTTAAAAATGTAAAAACACATTTATACATATTAATATTATTAGTTATCCCTTGTGTCACTTTTGAAGTTTCTCTTAAAGTTTATATATTCTTTCTGAATTAGGCTTATGATCAGTTATTATTAATTATGAAATTTATATAATTATTTACATATTATTCATTCTCTCAACAGAAATTTCATAGTGGCTTTTCACATTGGAATCAAGTATTGTAGCTGTTTTTTATGTAAACTTAGATTATGTTTTTTATCTAATTTTAAAAATTTAAATATATAGTAACTTTCTATTGCATATAAAATTATTTCAGTTTCCACCAATACTTCATAGATGTAACAAGTAGATCTAGGTATTTTTCTGAAAATTTATAAAATAAATGATAAAAGTCTCTACTCAAAATATCTCTTATTATTTGATTAAGCTTTTTACTTCAGTAAAGTTTTGAGAACCTCAGGTAAGTAGACCATGAAGCATAATGATCTTAATTGTTTCTTCACAATTTAAAATAAAGTACAATCTTTAAAATTCTTTCAATCACGTGATTTTCCTTTATCCCAGATCTTACATCTACGAATGAGTTTTATGAGCCATTTTATAATTCATAGTATCAGTTTTTTCCCTCATAGTCAATGTTTCCTAGTTTCTCCAGTATATCAGAAACACTTGAAAATTTTTCATTAAAACAAAATTTTTCCTGTGAAAATTAGATATTTAATGATATAAGCCCATGCATTTTTTCTATGATGTAATACTTTAACAACAGTTTTTCTCACTGAGATTCAATATGTAAAAATCAAGTTACTATTAATTGACTAATGCCACCTGACATAAACTGAGTTACAAATCTCTTTTACAGTACTCCCAATACAACGGTGTTTAGAAAAAAATGAATGAAATAATAGCAAAACAATCTACTATTAACTTACTCACAGACAGCATTTTCAGAATTTTTTAAATGGAAAAAAATAAGGTTAAATGTTAACAGACCTTTAAAAATCTCAGAATTTTTCAAAAATGTAAGGTTATTCCTTCACTTTCAGAAAGTTTCTATCAAAAACTTGGGAAGTTTTATGTCTTTTTCTTCTCTAATTCTAATTAGCTTAGAAAGTTTATTGCTATTATTACTTTTAACAAGATGAATGACTATGATTGAATATATTAAGTAATTGGTTGTCTAAAATTTTTAGATGTGTTGCCTAAAATCTGCCCTATATCATTACTGTCTAAACTATAACTGAAGAATGTAATTTCTTTATATCATTCTTGTAACAAATGTCATTTGTAAGCATGATCCCTCTTCACAATGATAATAACATTAATAGCTTAATTGTCAAAAATATTGGTTGGACACGATGTCAATCGAGACAGCCCCACTCCCTGCTCCATGCCAAAGGACACTGTTCCCTGGCTAAAACTTAGGTCTTATACTAGTGAAACAAATATAAATACAGTAGACTTTTTAAAAAATTAAGACAATTTCTTTAGAGCTGTTTTACGTTCACAGCTAAATTGGGTGGGAGGTAGAGCTATTTCCTATATAAGGTCTGCCCCCACACATGCATAGCCTCCCCCACTATCAACATCCCCTTCCAGAGTGGGACATTTGTTACACCTGAACATACAAGGACACATTACAATCACCTAAAATCCAGTAAAAGAAGGAAGAGAGGGAGAAAGAAAAATGAAAAAGAAGAAAGAGCGGAGGAGAGAGAGCATATATTAGGAATGAGCTTAGAAATCACAGAATTCAGAAGTGCTCTGCAACTGTACTGGTCCTCAAAATATCAGGGTTGGGCTGAAATGAAACCGATTTTGCTAGGATATGGAGAAAGACACTAGGAAAGCAAGAGTGTAAAGGTAATACACCAAAAAGAGTTGTTACAGTCAGCTGAATTGGATATATGTGAGGGAAAACAAAGCAACAGAAGGAAAGATGTTTATATATGCCTAGAAGGTAAACCCAAGAGATTTATCCCATATTTTAGGCCTATCCAGGATATGCCAGGGCAGCAATGGTAGCCCAGTTTTTTGCGGAGAAAGAAACTGAAAGCTACCAGAGGTGATTACATGCCTTTGGCGGACCTTCAGTGATTTTTGCTAAAGTTATGTCCTCACCGTTCATTTCTTTTTTCACTCATCCACTCTCTCTTCTAGAATCTTGCTACTGGAAGTTATGGTCAGTGGAGCAACAGCATGGCCATTATCTGGTGCATGCTAGAAATACAGAATCGCATGCCCTCTTCCAGACCTGAATCAGAAGATGCATTTCAACAGGATGCCCTGGTGATTCTGTAGGCATAAGAAATGTGGGGCTGCAGGAGAAAGGGGTCACAAGATATGCAATTTCTCTGTCTACCCCTCTGTCCACCCCTGTCCATCCTCTTCACCACTGTATTCCTGGAGCCTAGTTCAAGTCTACACATAATACAAGCAGATCGCACCCTTTTATTTTTTTCTTTAATGAATACATTGCGGCTACTATTCCTAACACTGAAAACCATTCCTAAGTCTGAAAACCCATGCCTGGCTTCTTCCTGGATTATCTCATCTCAGTGAGATGAACGTGACCACCACATATGAAAACACACTTCCCTCAGCTCCCGGTGAGTTCTTCCTTGCTAAAATCCTGCAGTTATTGAATGTGCATCTCAGCTGGTGCTGGTTAACATTTTGCCATGTTTTCTCAGCTGCTTTTCCATATGTATGTGCCATTGTAGTTATGCCATCTCTCTTACTAGAGTGAAACCTCCCTGATGGTAGGGATTATTTACACTTCCCTTAGAGTAGCCTGTTAAATAGCTGGTCATATTCAAAGCTATCTAGGACATGCATACTCATAGGTGACAGCCTATAAAGCAAACTAAGACCTCTATACTATAGGGTATAGTAATAAAGTATGTATGAGCTTAGTAACTAAGCTGCCCTGGGGTCAATTCTGACTTTCACCATTTCTCAGCATTAAATGCATTAGATAGTTAAGCCTCTGAGCCTCAGGTTCTTTTTTTTTTTTTTTGGCTTTTTAGGGTGGCACCTGCGGCAAATGGAAGTTCCCAAGCTAGGGGTGGATTTGGAGCTGTAGATGCCAGCCTATGCCACAGCCACAGCAACACCAGATCTGAGTCACATCTGCAATCTGCAGCACAACTCACAGCAACAGCAACACTAGATCCCCGACTCACTGAGCGAGACCAGGGATCAAACCTGCATCCTCATGGATACTGGTTGGATTCGTTTCCACTGTGCCACAATAGGAACTCCAGGTTTTTATCTTTCAGATGGAGATAACAGCAAGTTTCAGAGTGTAGGACTTCTATATACACAGAGAGCCTCAGAGTGTATGGCTCTATGTACACATATAGCTAGTGCTGTAACTCATCAGCCACTTCCCTTCTTTGACCATTGGAGTTCCTAGTTCAAGAATAGGAAATGATGCAGAAAAGGGCTATTACTCCATTAACCAAGAGAGGACATGAAAGTTTTCTTGTTTTAGTCATATAGGCAAGAATGAAAAATAGGAAGCTGCTGTTTTGTCTGATTACGTCCTTTTCATGGAGAGTTTAATTGTTCAGACTAGTCTTCCTTTACTTGGACAGAGACACGGTTTACAATCTGAGGGACCTGCTAGTTCTCTCCAAGTTTGGCCCTTTGTTTTTATCAACAGAGGTTATTTTAAAAGGTTAAAGGTTGATGCTATGCCGATGCAATATGAGCCACTCATATTTGATTTCCTGGAAAGTGCATTTTGTGAGTGGAGGGAGAGAGAAAGTCAAAATGAGCAAATGGCAAAGGAAATGTCTCAAAATTTCTCTCCATATAAGAGGACCACATTAATATTCTAGTAAATTATTTTAATGTATTTTCACTCTCACAGCATCAATTAGTTAAAGACTCTTTGGAGTTGATTATTTCCTCTTTTGAAATGTAAATGAACAACTCGAAAGTTGAGCCTTATTCAGTCTTCCTGCAGTAACTTTTATCAGCTAATCAGATCCACACCTAGTTGAGATACACACATAGTGAAATCACTGGACGAGGAAAGAGACCCGGGTAAAGAAGTTTCAGTGCATCTTAACAGAGAGGCAAGGCATTTTGAGTAAGTCATTTCTTTATTGTGTAGGATCCTTCTTGCATAACAGAATGTTCAGTATCCTAGGCTCCTGTCCTTAATATGCCAGCGATTTTCCAGGTTATTAGGGCAATCCAAAAGACTCCTTTAGAGAACCAATGCTTGCTTCACCAAGGGAAAACAAGTGTATCAGAAATTAACCTTTATGGGAGTTCTCTTTGTGGCTCAGTGGTTAATCAACCTGACTAGGATCCATGAGAATGAGGATTCAATCCCCGGCCTTGCTCAGTGGGTTAAAGATCCCATGTTTCTGTGCGCTGTGGTGGAGGTCAGAGACATGGCTTGGATCCCAGGTTGCCGTGGCCATGGCATAGGACGGCAGCTGCAGCTCTGATTTGACCCCCAGCCTGGGAACTTCTATATGCCACAGGTCTGGACCCTTAAAAAAAAAAAAAAAGAAAGAAATTAACCTTTCTAGTTTACAGTTTTGCCATGCTGGCCTTGCAACAATTAGTGTGCCACGGAAATATCTCACCTACTTGTAAACAGCTGAGTTAAGATACAAATGAAGTGTGTGGACTGCTCTGAGCCTGACTTTCCTCCAATTCATTCAAGGCTAATCTGGTTCTAGCTTTCAATATCAGATGGCATTTGCTCATTATCTCATTGGCTTTTTTGTTCATTCACATATTCATCTCTGACTCATCACTAAGAGAGAAAAGAAATGAAGAGAGGAGAAAAAGCACTCCCTCTAGCACCTCTTTTCATTGCCATGGTATAGTGTGTTGTGTCTTTTTTATGCCAGTGGGCACTTTCTGTCACCAGCCTTTCCCTTGTGATTCAAGATCTCCTGAAAAGGGCTGGAAGGAGTTACACAGCACATCAGCATTGTTGTTCATTGCACTGTGATCACAGCCCTTCAATACATTTAATTTTAATGCCTAAATTGGACTTTAAGTTACATTAGACAGTACTTAGAGTCAAATGTTCAATGACTGAGCTTATCAGAATGCAATCCACTGTTTCTCAAAGTGTGTTTCATAACCACTGGTTCCAGAGCTAAGTTAACAGGTACTACTTAGTAAACAATTCCATGGTCAAATTAGTTTGGAGAAAGTTGGACTGAACAAATTACTTCGTGCATGGATTTGCAGAGCCTTTACTCTGTGTAGGTGGTAGGACTGCAGTAGTGCAGTGAGAAATGATTTCAGTGTTTTCCAAATGCATTGGGCTACAAAGTCAATTTTCCCACCTATTACTGGAGCAATAAACAAAAAACAAGTGATTCTTGTCTTCATGCCACTTAAGGCATGGGATCACAGACTTTCAGGGCTGCTGATTTGGCCCCCAGGCAGTGCACTGCAGGACTACAGCAGGTGGTGCCATTTATATGGTGCAATGTGAATGGCACATTTTATCAGTCAGACTTCAATCAGAGAAGCAGAACCACTAGGAGGTTTATATACTAAGGGTTCTGTTACAGGGATTTGACCTTATACAATTTGAGAAGTCGATTAGTCTCTATAAAGCTGTCATTTTTGTTTCTGATGCTAGAGTTTCAAGTTGGCAGAGCAAGGCATCAGGAAGACAAGAAGGCATGGAAGGTAGAGGATAAGAAGGGTAAACTGATAGCCACTAGCCTGAGCTGGAACTCATGAGTTTTGGATTGGAAACTGTGTTGCTTCTTACTACCTCCAGTCCTGATGACATGGATATTCTATAGGAGAAGCTGGTGCCCTTCAAGTTCAAAACACGATCAAGCCAGGAGATGGAGAAGCTGAAGGAGGATGCAGGGTAATTTGGAAAAGTTGCAGACTGACTGCTGTTCATACCAAGGATGTGAGCCAGCAGATAAAGAATAATACGCAGAATTATGAAAGTGGCTACCCCAATCTTCTTAGCATAGAAAACAATATAGCCGCTGCTATACTTATGTCTTTCAAATCTCCTGCAAAAAAATATCTTTTGTGGCCCACCCTAATTGGGAATATATGAGGAAAGGAATTCTGGAAAACAGTCCAGACTAGGTAAGTTGCCATGGACCCTGAATTTCTGCAGCACATGACCTGGCAATATGCTAGCTTGAAGACATAAACTAAGAAATCACGGTAACAACCCCATTGCAATAAGGGCTGCAAAGACTAAGTACCTGGTGATACAAGAGACTACTGTAGTGACAATATGCAATCACATTACAGCAAGTGACAATTGAAAAAAACGAACTAGTAGTGTTGAAAAATGTCTTTTCCTATGGTATTAAGACCAATGAAGCATCCTGGAAATCCCTGTTCTGCCACTTATGAGTATGAAACGAACACATTCATAATGACTTTGCTTCTTTCCACCTTTTCCAATAACAAAAAGATCCTGGGGCAATCTTACATTGTTCATAACTTTAAGATTTCTGAGAAAAAAAGATATCTTTTTCTTTTTCTTGTATCATATGCATCTTGGAAGAAACTTACCATTCAAGAAAAAAGATCTACTTCTTATTTATTAAAAAAAAAAGAAAGAAAACATTTTCAATCCAATGTGTGAAAGAAGTTTCCTCTTTTCTCACCTACGCCCTATCCCTTGCCCATATTTCAACTCTTTTATTAATTTTTTTCTTTTTTGGCCACCTTGTCAGGGATCAGATCTGAGCTGCAGTTGTGACCTACACTGCAGCTGTGGCAGTGCCAGATACTTGAACCCACTGTGCTGGGCCAGGGATGGAACCTGCATCCAGTGCTGCAGATGCCTCTGATCCCCTTGTGCCAGAGAGGGAACTCTTCAACCATTATATTTTTAATCTCTCTCTACTACAATTCTCTCACCTCTTCTCTAAAAAAACTCATTTTTTCTACTTAAATTTGTACAACATTAACAAGTGAATATTCTTAGATCACTGTGGCTTACCTATGTAGGTCCTGTGTGGTTTTAACTTTATTAAGTTCATAATTTAGGGATATACCGATATCCTTTTCCAGTTAATCTCTACAGCTCTTCAAAGAATTGTTTTATCTCAGATAACATCAAATAAAACAGCTTACACTTTTTTATTTGCTTTATAGTCCATTAAAGGATACAAAGACATCATTTGTGAATAGCTGATCAAATGTTAGAATTTCTCTTTGAATCCAAAAGTCCTGTTAAACTGAAATTGTATTTGAAGTTCAATTTATTTAAATGTCCTGCTTTAAGACTGATCCATGAGAGGTGGTCTGGAGAAAAGACTGATCAAGATAACATTTTTTTTTCTTTTCTCTCCAAGGTTTAAAAAAAAAAGTATGTCTCACTGATGTAGGTAAAAAGCCAAGTACTCTATGAAAGAAATTATTGCTGTCCATTCTACTTGGCAAAGGACATCTTGGAACTATAAATGCTAAGATATAGCCAAGAAGATGACAAAGAACTTGACCATGAGGAGACTCAAATAGAAGGAAAGTAACTACATGTAGTCAAGAAATGCTGCCCCCCCCAAGAGAGAGCCATTTCCAGGTGTTAACATTTTAGAGTAAATTTTAATGACACATTGTATTGATTAAAGAGGACTTTGATTTAAGCATCATCATACTTTCATTACTAATATTTATGAGTTTACATAATTATTAAGGGTTTAGCAAAAGGTACTGCAATGTAAGAATCCAATAAATCAATCCCTCCTCGTTAACAAATAACTTTAAAGTAATTTCTAATACAAACTCAGTAAGTAGCATTTTATATCACTATAATCACTATCATCCAAATATTTCAAAATATCTAGGTTTTGAGTGAGAAAGCGAGGTTGCTATTTCTGCAATTTATTTTTAAAATAAATTGTACTAAGTGTTCTAAATGTACTAAAAGTTCAATTATCTTTAAAAAATAATAGTGCACATTTATAGGAAGACAGTTCATTTCTACAATACAATTTTAAGAGGGTAAGGGCACTATCTAGTCTTATTGTCTTGAATTTTTTAAGCCATCTTTTTCCTCTTTAGAGAGTTTCCCAGCAGATATTAAGCAAAGACCTCATAGTAGTCAAATATAAAAACAAGATAGTTGTAAACTCCCTTTGGATGTCAACTAGTCCCTTAAAGGTAAAGTTATATATTCCAGGATAAAATTAATTTACAAGCTAATAAACACTATTTTTAAATCTGTATTTTAAATCACAGTTTTATTTTAGAGTTTTTCTCATTTTCCCCTTAATTTTTTTAATTTGATAAATACTAAACACAAACAAAAAGTAAAGTCACAGACTTGTACATAAGTGTTTACAACAGCTTTATTTGTAATAGCTGTAACAGGAAATCACTCAGACATCTATCATCAGGTGAATGGATAAATAAATCGTGGTATGCCCATACAGCAGAATGCAATGAAAGTGCACCACTGACAAAACAATATGGATGAATTTCAAGATCATTATGCTAAGTTCAAAAATTTAGCAAAAACAAACAAACAAAATATATATATATGTGTGTCTGTGTGTGTGCATGTATACACTCTATGATTCCATTGATATTTAATTCTTGAAAATTCAAACTAATCTGTAGAGAGGATTGATAAAAGAATGATAAAAAGAGGATTAGTGTTTGTCTGAAAGTGGGATTGGAGAGAAGCTGGGATTACCAAGGGATGAAGAAACTTTTGGAATGATAGAGTTGCTTATTATCTTGATTATAGTGATTATATATTGGGTATATACATATGCCAAAATGGATCAAACTGAATGCTTTAAATATGTGTCACTTTTTGTGTTTCAACTATACCTCAACAAAGTTGAAAAAAATGAGTCACTCAAAATAAAATTTCTAAGTCGAGTTGTTTACTCTAAGTGGAGCTTCTTTTACAAGCTCTTTACATTCATTAACATTAAACCCTTCACCCCCAACAACTCCAAAGTAGATTCCACAATTATTATCTCTACCTTAAAGGTGAAGAAACTGGACAAATAATTTGCTCACTTTGCTCTCCCCCAAATGCCCAATTATTCTACTTTCTCACAACCCAAACAGGCCGCCATAGATAACTTATACAATCCTCGCTGACTTAAGTTGTTAAACTCTAATGACTAGATCCCAATTTCAAACTGAAGGAGAGAGGATGTTGTATTGATCAGCCTGAATCACCTATTTCTGATGCCAACAGCGATGGCCAAGGAACAGGGTGCGAAAGCTACCTCTATGAGTAATGGTGGTCATTACATAAGAAGAAATCAACTCTAGAGAGACCACTAAATAGCACTTCTAAATGTTGACTATACTGGTGAACACATTTTTAGAGAACTTAGGAGAGCAGAGGCAATAGAAGTATAGAATAATACTATATGTTCAGGTCAACAAAACATATTTTTCAAGAGTATAGTTGATTCACAATGTTGTGTCAATTTTCTGCTGTACAGCATAGTTGTTTTTATTTCTCTATAACTGATATTAACTTAGCATTGGTGCTCACATTTCTGCTGATAGTGGAAAACAAATGTACAAATTCAAGTTAATTCAATCTCAGCTTCCAAGAGAGACTTTCAAGCTACACAGAACTTCTCTTTAAATTCCCCCAGGATAGCAAATCTAGTATAATCCTCTGTCATTGCTTATCTTCACTTAGAGCTGTGGGGTATCATCTCTTTCCCCACTTTCTTCTCGCAAAGTTGATAACTCCTCCATTGCCTCTATCTTGGATTGCCTACTAAGCAGTATCCACTAATAGCATCTCTTTCTGTGACCAAGAGCCTTGTTTCTGTTTACCGACCCTCACCACTTTTTTCAGACTTGGAGTAAGTTTGGAACTCTCCACAAGTGTTCTCATAATAGCCTTACTATGGAAATACTCATATCTTTCAGCAAGTCTTTCCATCTGTTATTGATACACCATGTTAGATGCAGAGATTTTTCTTAAGTCTTGAAAACTACTGAAGTATTTCTAGGAAATTGGGGAAAGAGCTATTCTAGTAATCCCCAGATTATCCAGGTATCCTACTGTCCCAGTCGTTCAAGAATTATCTAAAACAATAATGCATCAAGTTCCTACTTAATGAACATTCAGCATCTAAACGATAGTCACACATCCCCTTCAAATTCCCTTCCTACTCACTTGTCAAATTTTAATTTGGTGGGGTGATTAGCTCAAACACTACTTTTAAGCAATTTTGCAGTCTTACCTAACATATGATTTATGGTTTAAATGTTACCTCAGTTCTTTGATACTTATCATAAAAAAGGACTTGCTTTCAAAACGACTGATTCTTCTATGAAGTTTTAAAAAGTGAAATTTGAATCTCAAGAATGAGCCACCCTTTGTTCTAGGCTCATCCCCCTGCACCAGGGGATGGTGAAACTTTCTCTGATTTTGGGCTGGATAAGGGTAAAGGAACTGTTAAAATTTCTTTTGCTTTAGTCTCTATGGAATAAATGACACTGGACTTTCATGTCTTCATAGATAGTTATAAAACCAGACAAAATAAGTGAGGAAGCTGTTTTTAAGTATTTGACAATAGGCAGAATGGTTCTGTGATTCTTGAGAGCAGAGAAACATCAAAGATGAACTATGTATTTTCTCCAGCTCTTGACTTGGCAGCCCTTTCCCTACCACAGGGCAAATTAAATGGAGCCCAAATAGAGTAGCAGATTTGCTGAGCTAAAGAGACAAAACCTGGGGTTTGGGGTCTTGAAGTGGTCAGAATGTTCAGCATAGGGGTCTGGAGAAAAGGGAGCTGTACAAAGCAGGTAAGGGGAAGAGCTCACCCTAGCATTCTTGGTTAGGGATTGAGTTATGCCTGTATAGGATGAGACTTGAAATGGCTTGCAAAATATAGCTTCTGTAGGACTAAGCATTGAATCTGTGTACCAGGGTTAATACAATGCAAAAACACACTGTGGTCACTCTGGTCCGATTAGACAGGAGGTATCTCAATAAGCACTTTGGGCATTCAGCTGAGACTTCACAAAGGATATGCCTTGGCCATGATAACCAATGTTTTAGCACAAGCAACTCTGTAAGACCAAGAAAAAAACTGAAATTGACTCAACCCTAATAAGACAAAACCAAGCCCAAATGGATCCAAAGGATACATCAGCAATTGACCTGTTTGCTAGAAGAACAAAATTCAACACCCTTTAAAAGACTGCAGCATTGCTCAGACTCTCCACAATGTATTATCCAAAATATTCACTATAAATAAAAAATTATTAGACATTTGAATAATCAAGAAAGCAAACAGTCAATAGAAGATCCAGATGTTGGAATTACCAGAAAATCACTTTAACCTAGATATAATAAATATGATCAAGAAATTAAAGGAAAAATGGTGATAATAAATGAGAGTTGAGTATTATCAGCAAAGAAGTAGGAACTATTAGAAAGAACCAAATATAATATAAATTTTAGAACTGAAAGTATATCTAAAATGAAAAATATGTATTATCCTAGTAGTTAATTGGGGACTATAGAAGAAAGGCCTAGTGACATGAAAAATAAATCTACAAAGATTAGTCAACCTTAAGAATAGAAATAAGACGCCGGGGGAAAAAAATAAGCTAAGCCTCTATGACCTTGGTGAAAATATTAAGTGGTCTAACATGTGTAATTGGAATGTTAGAGGAAGAGAAGACAGAGAAGGGGATGTGAAAAAATATTTGAAGAAAAAAAATGACCCAAATGTACTGAGCTTGATGAAAAACATCAACTTGCAGAATCTAAAATCTCAATAAAATCTAAGGAGGAAATATTAATTTATTTATCTTTTTAGGACTGTACCCATGGCATAATGGAAGTTCCCAGGCTAGGGATCGAATCGAAGCTGCAGCTGCCAGCCTACACCACAGCCACAGTAATACCAGATTCGAGCTACATCTGTGACCTACACCACAGCTCATGGTGACACCAGATTCTTAACCCAGTGAGGGAGGCCAGGGATTGAACCCGCATTCTAATGGATACTAGTCAGGTTCTTAACTCACTGAACTACAACAAGAATTCAAAAAAAAAAAATTAACCATACTTAACACATCATGGAGAAGCTGCTGAAAATCAAATATATGAAAAAATTAAAATGACCACAGAGCGGAATATGCATATTAGATATAGTGGGCCAATGATAGGAATGATGTTAAAATTAAAAGGAAGGAAGGATGGAAGGGAGGAAGATCGGGGGTGGGGGGACTGGAAACAAGAAATCTATATCCAGAGTCAATATTCTTCACAAATGAGATTGCACACAACACATTTTTAGATAAACAAAAACTGAAAAAGTTTAGCACCAGCAGACCTGAACCTGATAAAGTTCTTTATGCTGAAGAAGAAAGAAATGAAATGAAAATTTAGGTCAACCAGAAAGAATTGAAGAGAACCAGAAATGGCAACTATATAGCTAGCCATTCAAGTTTTTTTCTTTTTTCCCTTCTCCTAATTTCTTTAAAAGACAATTCACTGTTAAAATACACACACGCGCACACACTGAACAATGCCTATCAGATTATAACACTTGCAGATGTACAGTATACAAAAGTAATAGTACAAAGTAGAGAGTTTGTAAATGGAATTATATAAAGTTACTGCAATTAACATGAAATGGAACAATATTTATACTAAATGGGCTGATTAAGTTAAAGGATATACATTGCAATCCCAAGGAAACAAAAATCTTCATAACCCACTAGCAAGTGACATTCACATGTTTATTCTTATATCTTTTCTCAACCCCAACAAGGGCTCTGTCAGTAAAAGAAGCCCTATGAGATATAAAAATAATTCGGTCAAGGTAAACAGCTTTTTTTTAATGGTTGCGCATGAAACAAGGATAAAACAATGTATTTTCTACCCTTGAGTGTTACCTCTTAAGTCTAAACTTTTGATGACATCTAACATTTAATAAATCCTTGAATTAGGATGCCTTGGGATGCTAGCTTTCCCCCGAGAAAGCCGTGTTACAAATAAGGAATTTTCTTCTTGTTCTGTTTACCTTTGCCTTTGATACTACTCTGGACCAATGTGTATTTACCCCATGTGTGTTTTCGTATCAAGGCCACATAATCTCAAAGAGAATTTTAAAATGTAAAACTTTTTAAAAAATCTTTTTGTAATGGTCATTAGAATCGCTACTGCAAACATTTTAATGAACTGTCCTAAATAATAAATAATTAGATAAATAATATAGAGATTCTATTCTGTAACAGAAAATATACTTTCAAAGGAGAAGTGCATGCCTTATACCATTTCCATTTGGATCCAATCCACTAATCCTTCAGAAAGATCTACTCTGCAATAGTCCTCAAATCACATAAGCTAAGCTGGTAACTGCTCTACACATTGATTGATATAATATTCTGCTTTATACATATAATTTCACCGTTATACAAACAATGGCAAGGGACAACGTAATGATTTTGGAGATAGTCACAAAAGAGTAATACAATAGCATATAATGTTTGTTAAAAAGGGCTCTAGCTTCACATATTCAATTTTATTTTAACAAAAACAAGAACATGAATGAATAGATGATGATCTGGGGGGGTTATTTATTTATTTACTTATTTATTTTTAGCAAAGATTGCCTTATCCTGGATAGTTTGCCTGCAAAGATTGTACCGCTGGATAAGATTTTGATGGGAAACTAGAATATTGCTGCATAAATCAAAATGAAAGAATACAACTATAAAATAACAGCACTATCTCCTTGTAGAAGAGAAAGCTAAAACAGAATTTAACTAGAAACTTTAAGGCTTGAAACCACACTCCCGGGTCTGCATTCTTCAGCACATTATTTAAAATGAGCACAACAAACATCACTTGGAGAGGGGATTCTTTTTAAAATGTGTTCATTTTCCTTAGAGCTTAGTCAGAACAGTCTGATTTCTGAGGTGGCTAGTTTCTTCTGAGCTTCATTTTAGATCATCTATTTCCAAATCTGCTCTGCCTGGGATCCACCAGACTTAATATCTCTTTACTATTTATCATCAACTGTGGTTTATTTCATTCATCCAAACACCCAGCCTAGCTAAAGAGATTAGACCCCAACCCAAAGCAGTTCCATCACTATCACCCAAATGCAGATTTCCACGGTACATCTGTAGGTGAGTGAATGAATAATTTAAAGGTTGGCTCAGCACTGAATATCCTTAACTTAATGTCCAGCCCACATGGATATTAGTGATATACAGCTGATTCAAGGTAAAGTACTTGGTGCTTATTTTTATCATCTTCACTGATGAAGCAGATGAAAAAAATCAAATGTGATGCTTATTACTATCTATCATTCTCCTTTAAGAGATTGCTAAGTCAAAGACAGGATAAAGAGTTAAAATGAGTTCTCTAGCTTTGAAAAACGGTGCTCTTTAAAATGAAAAAAAAAAATTCCATATAGAAAATTCAAATAATGTCACACACTCTTCAAGACAAAAGCCAATTCAAAGGACAAGAGTGAAATCAAAGGGCAGTGAAACTCTGAACAGAGACAAATGATAAAATAGAACAAGAGAACAATGTTAACTGTTAGGATATCTGTAACATATATCAGCCAACGTTGAAAAATATATCCAAATTAGAAATGAATTTTATCTTCATAAATTTCCCTCCTCAGAACTATTCTCCCCAAGGATTTTAAAGTGTGCAATTTACTTAACAATGGGCCTCAAATAACTGTATCACAGTAACTGCAAAAGTAAAACAAGCAGAAACTACATATAAATCAAAAATAAACCACAATCAGAATAATCCATAACCTCCAAAGTAAGAAATGTTGAGTTATAAGTCGCTCTTGGGACAGATAATTGGAAACTAGTTAGTTGAACATAAATTAAATATGTGAAAACAAGCACAGAATATAAGACAAGGCTTCATCGTCACACACTCAGAGTAAGAATAGGGTCCTCTGCCTTAGAAACTGCATGGATGAAGAGGTTATGGGATTTGTAAACTTACAGAGATCTAAAACCATTTGAATCTTTCAAAAAAATGGTTTCTGTTGAGGAAAAACGTTAATTATCATGTGGTCTAAAATCAAAATACAGTTGAAAATAAAGTAGGAAGAATAATATGTTCAACCATGTTTCTGGTTCACTCCTTCTCTCCAAAACACTTGACTATTTCTTCTCGTCTTGACAATATTTGCACCATAGATTTCTTTTAGCTCCAATGATGTCTCCACTCACTGTTTTAAGATCACTGTGATTGTTAGGTACCAAAACATCTTTCCAGCCCCAATAACACGTAAAATTTATATAACTTGCTTTTCCAAAAGGCAATGTCCAGACTATTAAGGGAATGAGATTGGGTCTCCAAATTTATGATGAAGGGATATAAAATGCTATATGTAACCCAGAAAAGAAAAAACCTAAAGAACTTTGTAAGCAGGTGTATCCCAGACTTTGGGACAAAAGGAAAAAAAACATCATCGGTTTTTGATATGCTGGTTTTGTTTATCCAACTATTGTTAATCTATAGGTGGTCAAGTCATACACTGAGCAAGATGCATAAAGTACAGAGAGAGAGGTTGAGCCCTAGGGGTGGGGTTGTGGGCTTGTCAGAAATACAGAAAACCTTGTCAGAAAGATAAGACAGGTTACACAAGGCCACAATGGAGATGATTACGTCAGAAATCCCCAATGGGATCAGAGAAGTCAGTGATCATTGCTAGATGATCAGGTCGAGAAGGATTTAATGTGGGGAAAGAGATGAGATTTTGAGGAAACTTTCCGAAATGTTAATGACAGAAGGAGGTAAATTCCAGAAACAGCAGCATTACAATTAGGTTAGAGGACAAGGTTAGGCACCTTGAAGGAATCTTAAAACTCTAGGTCACGGTTTGAAAATTATGTTATAGAACTGACCCATCAAGGTCTTGGCTGTTTAAGAAATCTGCAATTTATCTTTTGCTTCCAGTTTTATTGTTTTTTTCCATTGCTTAATGAATTTTATTACAATTATAGGTATACAAAATGATCACAACTCAATTTGATAGCATTTGCGTCCCAAACCCTCAGTGCATCCCCCCCACCCCCCAGATTGTCTTATTTAGAAACGAAAGGTTTTCCAAAGTCCGTGAGTCATTGTCTCTTCCGCAAAGAAGTTCATGGTGTCTTTTTAGTTTCCACATGTAAGCGGTAGCATTGGATGTTGCTGTCTAATTGCACTGGATGTTGGTGTCTCATTGTCTGACTGGTTTCACTTCACATGATAATTTCTAGGTCCACCCATTTTGCTATAAACGTTGTTATTTCATTCCTTTTAATGGCTGAGTAATATTCCATTGTGTGTATGTACCATATCTTCCCTGTCCATTCCTCTGTTGATGGGCATTTAGGTTGTTTCACTGTTTTAAAAAGCACTTTGGAGTCCCTGTTGCTGCACAGTGGAAATGAATCCGATGAGTACCCAGAGGACATGGGCTCCATCGCTCACCTCGCTCAGTGAATTAAGGGTCCAGCATTGCCATGAGCAGTGATGTTGATGTAGATTGCAGATGTGGATTGGATTCTGCGTTGCTGTGGCTGTGGTGCAGGCCAGCAGCTGCAGCTATGATTCAACCCCTAGCATAGCAGCTTCCATATGCTGTGGGTGCGGCCCCAGAAAAGGAAAAAAATACAGTACTTGGATCAGCCAATTTTGGTATGAAACGGGAGCAAAGTACAACAAGAAATGAATCTGGCAAAAGAGGTGAAATGGATACAAGGCAGGAAGATACCAGACAGTTGGCCAGGTAAAGACAATGGAAGAGGTAAACTATTCTGTGTCAAAAAATAAGGATTATTTTTTACGATGAAAAAAAACCCCAACATTTAGGGATGTTAGGCCATTTATTATTATGCATACCTAAGGTTATGCTTTTTGTTGTTAATCTTCTATTGAAAACAGTATTATTATCTTTGCCTAAGAATCTAATGACAAATACTCTTTGGAATGTTATTTCAAATTCTTTTTGGAATATCTGTAGACTCTCAAAAGAACTTGAAATGTTTTCTTGTTGCCTATAAAACGTTAGAAAAACTTGCTTTTCAAAACAGCAGCTGCAGGGTGAAGTTCTGGAAAATAAACCCTTCGAGTTTCCCTTCCTTTTCTTTGAACCCAAACAGCCTCCATATATTTTTCAGTCTATGTTTTCTACATCCTTTAATACTAACCATAAGTGACAAATGGCAGGAAGGGGACTGGAGAAACTCTGTCAATTTGCAAAGAGATCATTTCTTTGACTCTGTTTTGCAGAGTGTCATTTTAAATAAGTGCTAGCCTGGAGAAGGTTTTTATTGTTTTGAACCACAGGCTTTATATTACCTTTAAAAAAAAAAGAGAGAGAGAAAGAAAGAAAAGGAAAAAAACCTCTCAGCCGCAAGTTGGATGCTTCTGGCAGCAAGACAAATCTAGCACCACCCAGCGAGGGAGTGTATCAGCTTCTTCGCTCACTTCTGGCAGGGCAGAGGAATGCTGGACATCAAAAGAGAGAACAAGGGAGGCTGCCCAGAGCATCGCCACCCTGCTCCTGCATCCCCTGCCTTAGGCCTCCTCCCTTGGGAACATCCAGGTAAGTACCTCGAGGTGGTGATGCCAGTAGAGCGTCCTAGCTCCCTGCGACCAAGTCCCAGAAGTTAAGAGCAATGCACTGAGGATGCAAAAATAGATCTCCACACCTTCAGGAAGCTCAGCGTGGCCTGGCTGAGGTCATGAGGTTTTCATTCCCACCCAGCACGTTGCTGGAAAGGTCCTTTTGGCTTTATTAGTATTTCTATCTTTGTACACCACTCTGCAGCAGGTTTTCCTATAGACTATTAAGAAAAACCAGAAAACAGCCACTGAATTTTTTTTTTTTTTAACAATTCCGTGGCTCGTTTGTTCATCGGTTATTCTTTCATATTCAGAAATAAAAGCTTATGGCAATCTTGACTGCTGAAAAGTGAAATATCTAAAGTTTCCTTTTCAATGTTAATTTTTTTAAAAAACTACAAATGGTATTACATTTTAAAATGTAAGACAACATTAGACAGGAAGCTGAAAAACTACAGAGATGAAACGTTCCTATAATATGGCAGTCGTCTCTAAATATAAGGCTCAATGTTATAAATTTGGGTTCTTAATGAATTTTTTATATCACCAATTCTGTTTCCACTTAGATGTCAGAAACTGAGCTGGAAAAGATAAAAGTCAGAACAGCTGAGCATTTTGAAAATGATAAAAATAACATTTCTTGGTTGAAGGAAGGTAAGTCCTCTTGCTGTTGATTTTTTATAAATGTTCAAAAATATGCTTTTGTTTATAAGCAAAAAAAAAAAACAGGGTGACAGAAGGAGGGAAAATGACCAGGCAGTTCAAATGATATTAGTACTTCCGATTTTCTTTTTCCTTTTCTCCCCCCCCTTTTTTTTTTAAACCTAAGTGGTAGTTTGAGGGTATTTAGTATTAAAATGCTTTCTGTACTCTTTAGCCTGCAGGGTACAAGGATGATTTTATTGGTAAGAGAATACACATTTTCAATTAGATACACATTGCCTGTGAGTTTCTCGTTGTGTTGGAGAATTTTCTCCTTTGTAGCCAGGAAGACAAAATAATTTGAGGACAAGTGTTTGTCAAATAATAATCACAGAAAGGAATGCATGCTGTAGGAAGTCATGTCTACAAATAGAATTGCCATTCACTGTACTTACAAGAGGCCACCTTCCCAGGGGAGAACGCCGTCAGCCACAAGCACGGCAGGCGTAAGATGGTTGCTTGAAATACACACACAAATCAATACGCCCTCCTGAGGAGGAGTACAAATTCGTGCACTTTCAAAAATACGTATAAAGGCATGATCTTTTACTAGAAGGTTGGGTTTCAAAATCTTTTATGAATATCTTTAATGTCTCTTAAAGGAAACTGATTTGATAGATTATCTAAATAGCTAAGTTGTATCTTTTACACCATTGCATGAATCTATTTCATCATAAAGAGACAGCTCTTAAGCAGTTGCCATTCCTCAAAGTTGTTTTCTAAAGTCACGAGAGACTTGAATATATACATCCAGTAAGTTCTGCAACACCCAAGTCAGAATAATCATGACCTCTAACACAATGACAGTGTGTGTTGGTGATTATGCTGAATCATCCCAACAACCCTATGAAGCATTAATGAGTCCAGATTTGCAGGTGAGAAAGTAAGGGTCTCAAAGAGTTTAAGTAAACTGCTTACAATTACAAAATTAAGAATTGACAGAGCTGGGATTTGATCCCAGGCAGTGTGACTCCACAGCACATAGATTTAACTACTACCTTAAAACCACGTTTCAGAGGAAAGATGCTGAAGTTACTTGTCAGGACATGATCTGTGCTCCGAAAGTTTTCCTAAAGTGTTTAAATCAACACCTCCACCTTAACATGCACCCTACCATCCACTCTTATCCTGTTCTACTCCCACCCTCATTTTTA
>PVHT021183699.1:52957568-53115628 GCA_004024745.2 Catagonus wagneri | reverse complement strand
CCAAAGATCCCCCCGTGCTTTTCTCTGTGAAGACTGAATTCACCAAAACAGAGGAGTTCTTCACTGCTATTTACAATGAAGTTCATCTTATTTCTTTTAGCTTTATAGATGTCTCATAGAGAAATAATGATGAAATTGATAGACCTGAAGAACTGTTTCCCGAAGAATTTCCTTTTTAAAAAATTATCTTCATTAACTATAATTTAGGATTAAATTCTTATAATCTACAAAATCTAATTTCCCAGGTGACCTGTTTTATCCTATTTGGACACTTCATTTAAGCCACACTCAAATTATGTTTATCGTATTTCATAAAAGGCCAGATGCTAGATGACAACATCTTAATTGAGAATTATCAGGATGAGTTAGTTTTTGAACATAAATGTCTTTATTAACGTTAAGAAAAGGCATATGTGTTGGCTTTAAAAAAAAAAAAAGGCAAGCTGGTGTGACAGAAAGAACAGAGGATTTGAAGTCAGGCAGGTGAAATTTTATTTTATTTCATTTTTTGTCTTTTTGCCTTTTTATCTAGAGCTGCACCTGCGGCTAATGGAGGTTCCCAGGCTAGGGGTCTAACAGGAGCTGTAGCCGCCGGCCTTCGCCACAGACACAGCAACGCGGGATCCGAGCCACGTCTGCAACCTTCACCACAGCTCACGGCAACGCCGGATCCTTAACCCACTGAGCGAGGCCAGGGATGGAACTCGCAATCTCATAGTTCCTAGTCAGATTCGTTAACCACTGAGCCACGAAGGGAACTCCTAGGCAGGTGAAATTTTAAAGTTTCAGCTCACCTACTTACTAGCTGTGTGACTGGGCCATGTTACTTTGCCTCTGAGCTTCAGATTCCCTAGTCAGGGACTATAACACCTGCTTTGGGAAACTATGGGGACCATATTTCATTATTTTTGTGTCTTTCTTCCTCTCTAATACAATGTTTTTTGAGCTCATTTATACTTTAAACAATCTGCACAGGTACCAGCACTGTATATTTTTTAGGGCATTGTCCAACAGAAGGGACCTCTATAACACAGAGGTGAAAGGCAGTTTATTTCGGATCTTGCAGTTTGGGAAATCACAGATTCAAGAGAAGAGTGCCTCATCAGAGGAAAATGGGAAGGAGGAGGAAGTTCATGCAGGCTTAGACAAGTTGTTTACCAAAGATCTGGATTGAAAAGTAAATTTTTTCCAAATATACAATTGGGTTATCAAGCACACCTTATCCCACACCAGAGAAAGGTAGGATTTCTTCAATCCAGAAAAAAATCCAATTCTCAGCATTATTTTTCCTTTTGACAACTTAGCAACTATTCAGCAGTTTGATCCTTGAGTGTTCAGCCAAAGTTCAGCAACCATGGATGTCCTTATTGCATGCCCAGTCATTCCTGCTATTGTCTCTTTCAGAGCACTTCATATAAATTCCTTCCTTTGGTCCCTACAGCCATTTGCTGTGCAGTAGTATTGCTCATTTTATAGATTAAAGGACTGAGGCTCAGGGAATGGGATTTTGCACAAACCTCAAGAGCTGTTAAATGGTAAATTGAATCTTGAACCAAAGTCTTCCAGTTCCAAATTCTGTTCTTTGCCTTAAACATTATGTTACAATGCCTTCTTCAACAGTTATCAATTGGTTTTTAAAATTTATTAAAGCCTCTTCTCCTTAAAGATGAAAACGAAATACAGTTATCCCTTGGTATCTGCAGGGGGATTGGTTCTAGAACCCACTACAGATACCAGAATCCAAGGATGCTCAAGTCGCTTATATAAAATAGTGTGGGACAGTCAGCCCTCTCTATCCACAGAGGCAGAACTAATGGATAAGGAAGGCCAACTGCACAGACTTGAAAGTTGTTTAAAAGATTTTTTGGGGTTTGGGGGTTTTTTACGAATGATGAAAGAAATTTATTCTCACATCACAGTGTTTCTTACCTCCCTCTGCAACTTTTGGCTGACTACTGCCCACTGTTAAAATTTAGGGAATCACAGCAATGGCCGAATAGGGTTGGAGCAAGTACACACTGCGATAATCTACATAAACCACTAATCACAGTGCCTGACCTCAGAGATAGTATGGGACAAATAAGAGTTAGCACTATCACTGCCAACCTGAGTACTGATGTCCTTTCTAAAGTCACATCTTCAAATATTCAATCAACTTGTTCAATTCGATTCAACATTTATTAATGGTGTTACTGGAGACAAGGCATGAACATGCCAGAGAACAACTGTTAAAAAAAGAAAGAAAGAAACACAGTCCTGAAATCAAGAAATTTATCTCACTGTCCTGATTTTGCCTGGAGGAGGTTCTTATATACCTTCTACTTTCTCTCCTTTAGACCATGGGCATGATGGCCTCAACAATGATGTCAAAGAGCTGGTTAAAGCAACCTCCAGAGCTTCTGTTAACAATTAGGGTAAATAATATTTAAGAAACACACCAATAAACCTGAAAGTGCACTCAGTGTAAAATGAACTGAATCCTATTTTACCTTTTGTCAAACTACCAAGCAATCTTGTACCACTAGCAGTCAGTTTGCCTTTGAATTCTTGACTTCTCCACTTTTAGACTGATCACTTTCCTGGGTCTCAACTTAAGAAATTCAGGAGGATATAGATTGAGCCCAGAAATAAATGCTTAAGACCAAGTAATATGAAGGAACATTTTCAGGGTCTATACTTGGAGACAATCAGCGAAACAAAATATAATTTTGAAATATATGCCAGGCAAGATAAGCTGTATTGTGTATTTGTGGACCAAGGTGGTCTGGAAAGACCAGTCCTGAAATGATCTATTTGTGTATGTGGAGAAGGAGAGTTAAGGCTGGGAGCAAAAGCACCAGAGGCTGCATGATGCCCACTGTGGGGCTGGGAAATGGACATTTGGCCTAGTTAATTGTGTATGGATTAACACAAAATGGGGGGGGGGGCAAACAGACTGAGTTCCAACTATAGGTTAAGTATTTGGACAAGAGATCTAAGCTGTCACTGCAGGTCTGAGGTTAGGGACTAATATATGGAAGCATGCTTTGGGCACATAAGTCTATTACTGAAGAGCAAATTGGGATGGGGCAGATAGAGGAAATTTAAGGCAAAGAGGAACAGCAATGGCTAAGACAGCAATGCATTCAGTAGCTCTGAAATGAGGACAACACGACCCGTGTAAAAGTCATAACAAGGAGAAGAAGAAAATAGACCCAAATGTGAACAACTTTATGAAGGAAAAATGGATATAACATAGAAATTGGGGGGGGGAATTACAGGTGGAATAAGATTGCATGTAATACCCCATTAAGCCAGGGAGCATTCTGGGTAAGCATTTCAGTGCTTACACCTTACACCATTTGATACGGAAGAGAAACATCAAAATGAAGGCATGGAAGCCTTTAAATTGTTGCCATTTGCAGTTTAAAATCACAGCATCACGAGTGTTTGAACTGCACACGGTTTCTTAGAGTGTATCCTAATTTTTCAGAAGTTAGATTTCTGTGTGAAACCTCTGGATTTTTAAAGGTTAAGTAATAACAATAACAACAACAGCAATAAGAAAATACCATGCAGGACAAGTGAACCCAGGTTCTGTGAGTCTATTACAGCCCATAGGCTACCAGTCTGTAATTTCTGTTCTAAGAGCTTGTATCTCTTAACAAAATCTACTGCAATTTCCTAAAAAATGGTTTTCCAAAAATAGTGCTGCATATATATATATATATATATATATATACACATATTATAAACATATAAATATATTATATATTTCTGATATATATGCTATATGTACAAAATCAAAAAAACTGACTTTAAAAATGTAAAATTAAGAACATCAAAATATAACAGTTTATCCTTCAAAATACCAGCTATCTTTAATTGTTAAAGAGAAGCAATCTCTTTATGAGTATAATAAATAGAGGGAAGAATTAAATTACCCCTAGTTACAAGTGTGTCTTCAATATATAAAGCATAGTTTTATAATCTTCTAACCTGGTGGTGACTCTGTCACATAACAGCTATATTGGGAGGTCCAACAGGAAAAATTCACATTATAGAAAATATCTGATTTTTTTTAATGGGGGGAAAGAAGGCAATGAATAAACTTTTCTTTCACTTTCCAAAATTGCCAAGAAGAAAAAAAGGTGGGAGATGAGAATTCTGTAGTTATTCTGAGTTAACCATACCTCCTTTTTCTAAGCAGTTAAATGGGGACTTTTTAAGCAGTTAAATAGTTTTTGGTGATTTCAAAATTATTACTTAGATGTATTTTAAAGTAAACTCTCTAAACTTATTTAGTACTGACGTAGACGAGTCAGGTCGCCGAATGAGTTGGCATTTTAAATACACTGATTATCACTGAACCAGAATTCATGAATACTAAGACTAATAATTCAATACTGGAAAACATCCTTGAGGTCCAAAAAGCCATGTTCCACAAATTCCCTTCTCAAAGTAATGCAAAACCTCAACTCCTTAACACAAGATTACTATCTCACTCTTAATCAAGGTTTATTGGCATATGAGATAAAGACAGCATAAATCTTCCCTTTATTCAGTCATAAATTCATTGAATTTCCCTTAATTCTAAATGAAGACAATTTACTTCATTTGCTCAAAAACTAATTTCAGATTATGAGTATTACAACAAATCCAGGAGTTCCTGCTGTGGTGCAACAGGTTAAGGATTTAGCTTGCCACAGCCCTGGTATAGGCCTCAGCTGCAGCTTAGATTTGACTCCTGGCCCAGGAACTTCTGTATGATGCAGATATGGGAGAAAAAATTCCAATGTATGTAATTTATACAATTCAGCAAGCATTCAGTTAGGCTCCTCTTGAACTGACAGACAACATATGAGGCAAGGAAACAAAGATGTCAAAAAATGAAAATACCAAAGTTTTTGCTCTCAAGGATTCAAGTGTTTTATTATAATGCCTAAGTATTAATTCACACTAATTTTTTTTTTTGTCTTTTTGCCTTTTTAGGGCCGCACCTGCAGTGTATGAAGGTTCCCAGACTAGGGGTCTAATCGGAGCTGTTGCTGCCAGCCTATGCCAGGGCCACAGCAACACCAGAGCCAAGCCATATCTGCAAACTACACCACAGCTCACGGCAAAGCTGGATCCTTAACCCACTGAGCGAGGTCAGGGATTGAATCTGCAACCTCACAGTTCCTAGTCAAATTCATTTCCGATGCGCCACAACGGCAACTCTGATTCACGCTAATTCTTTTACTCAAATAATTCTTTTTTTTTAAAGGGCTACTTTTTTGTGTCTAGCTTAAAAATTAAGCCACACTAATGCCTACTTTAAACAGTTAATTTCCACAGAGTGTATCTTGATTTCCTTTCACTATGCATACAAAGGAAACACAATCATTAGCTCTTACTTCTGCAGTACCCAGGAACCTGTGAAAATGTGTTGCCTAATAACCAAAATACAGTAAGGAGAAGGTAACTGTCAAGTAGAATGTCATTCTGTTTTTAATCAGAGCTGAAAGGAGAAAGTTAGTTGTGAAAATATGCCCTCGCAAGTCATACAAAGAAGAAAAACAAGTACAAGAGGATTTCACAGGGTAATTGTTTTGAAGCTTTAAAACAAGATGGTTGTGAAGCTTTAAAACAAGCTCGCCAATCTCCCCAGCTTTTAGAGATTGGCCTGGGGAACTATCCATTGGAATCAGTGGTCAAAGAAGTTCTGAGGGAGAGGTCTGGGAGTTGAGACTAAATGATGAGATGGAGCCGGCTGTGCAAAAATCTGGGAAGAACATTCCAGCGGGGGAAAGAACCTGTGTCAAGATAGGATGGCTCAGAATGGCTGGATGAGAAGAAAGGAAGGAGAAGACAGGGAAGGGGGGGGTAGGAAATGAGGGAGGGAGGGAAGGAAAAAAGGTGCTGATGTGCCAGTTCCTGGCCGTAGTCAGGAATCTGGATGATTTTCGCTTAATTTGAAGTAGAAGCCACTAGAGAGTCTAAGCAGGGGAATAAAAACAATCATTTATATTGGATATGGTAAAGAACATATGCAGGAATAAAATGGAAGGCATTGCAGGTGGCCAAGCAAAAGATGGCAAGTGGGCCAGGATAAAACTGGGAAGGTGAAAGAGGCAGAACACAATGCAGGACCTATTTTGGAGGTAGAGCCAAGTGAAGTGGCCAGCATGCTCTTGTGGGCACTAGAAAGAAAGGGGGCAACGCTGACTTCTAGCTTGAGATGCTGCATGATGGTAAGGCTGCATGAACAATAAGAGAAAACCTGGCTGGAGATGGGAAAATCAGGAGATGTGGGTGGGTCAGGTTAAGGGTGAAAAGCCTACATCCCCTTGAATATTAACAGTTGGGTGATTGGATATACGAGCTCAGGTGCATGTTAAGTAACACTGACAGGTCAAGTTGGCTAGAGACCTTGCTTCAGACCTGAAAAACTGAGCAGGCGTCTGCTGGCAGGAGGGTACAGGAAATGAAACAAAATGTCAAGTGGAAGGGGTGGGGCAGCAAAGAACCTGTCATGTTACAAGAAGTAAATGAAAACAAGAGTGGCTGGAGCATTTTTTGACCCAAGGAAGGTTGGCATTTGATGAGCATGGGGAGGTTGGCCAGGAACAAAGCTTTGAAACTTTCAGAGACCTTGGTCAACATCTTGGATTCCAATAAATTCTCTACCCTGGAGATATATTTTATATTGTAGCAAAATACACCGCACTGCATTTTATTCTCAAAAGGAAGTTAGGTAAAGGACAATGAAAGGATAATATACTACTTTCAAAATCTAACAAAATTGATGTTTTAATAGGTTGTATTAGTCCCAGTTATCCAGAGAATCAGAATCAATAGGATAGATGGATGGATAGGTAGGTAGGTAGGTAGATAGATAGGCAGATGGATAGGAGATTTATTATGAGGAATTGGCTTACACAGTTATGAAGACTGAATCCCATGTCCTACTGTCTGGAAGCTGAAGGCTCAGAAAAGCTAGCGGTGGAATCTAGGCCAAGTCCCAAGTTCTGAGAGCGAGTGCTGTAAATCCTGGTTCAAATAAGAAGTTCTGAGATCCAGGAGTGCTGATGTCCAAGGGCAGGAGATGGATGTCCTAGCTCAAGTGGAAACAGCAAAATTGCCCTTTCTCTTCCTTTTAGTTATATTTAGCCCATAATCCATTCCAGTGAAAGAGATTTTCTTCATCAGACTCTCAATTTAAGGGCCAATCTAGTCCCTGAAAAAAACCTTGTGGACACACCCAGAAATAATGTCTTAGCAGCTACCTGAGCGTCCCTTAGCCCAGCCAAGGTGACATATAAAATTAATCATCATATAGTTTTTGAGAGGAAAGTAGTAGATACTTACTTGTTCTAACTAAGTTAATGAAAAGATGAATATCCTGGAAGGCTTGCAGTTGGTTCACAGTCTATAAGGAAAATTCAGGTCCAGGATGGGCAGAAAGTACTCTAGCTCTTGTGATCCAGAGAGCAGGATATAACAATCTACTCCAGTCACCACTCCAAGAACAAAGTAGCTCCACATAATCTTTCTTATCCTTCTACCCTCAAGGCTCCAAATCTCAAGGGAGAAAGCTCAGTAGGTTTGGCCATGAGTCCCCATCCTGGCTGGGCGGGAAATCTTACAGACAGCACTACAAGGCCACACATAAAGCAGGGCAGATGCTTCTTCAGAGGGAATTCGGTGCTCTAACATCAGAATGGAGGGAGAACAGATGCTATATGGCTTCCAAATTATGTGTACTCTTAAGAATCAGTACCCACGGCCCAATTTCCAGTGCTCTTCTCCACAAGGGATAATATTTTCTTAGGAACCTGACACGTGCTGTTGATGAACACTGAACATTTCAGGGAGGAGAGTACTTACTTTAAATGTATTGGCCTTCTACCAAAGTTCAAATGTCAGAATCATTCTGATTCTCTGATAACTTTATTTTATGTTGAGGAAGTTCAGTAAAAAGATGAGATCTTCTGTGTTCTCAGAGGTCAACAAATTAAATTCCAGTGGCACATCCTACAGCTGACGGTTGAAATTTCTTTCCCACTAAGTCTATAAAGTAGTAAGTCCATTTCTTATAAAATGATGATGTTGATCCCAATGGAATGGAAGGCCTAGAAGATGCCATGTCAGCCTTGAGACTATGACCAGCTGAATTAATCAGTGCAAAGTCCCTATAAGTTGTTAAACAGCAGATTTAAAGACTCTCTTTCAATGATGATAGGGCAGTACATCAAATCCAGAATGATCTTAGCTCACCATTATTAATTGTAATTTTATGAACTTGGAGTGAAGCAATCTGTAGAGACTGGGAACCAATTTTTCCTGTCTCAACAGGAAGAAGAAAATTGTAGCTAACTAGAAACTTTAAGAGATTTACTCCTTTCAACTGAGATTTTCAGGAGGCGCATTCATTTTCCTCTATGTCACAACAGCTGTTGATGTGATTCACTTAATCAACATTAGTATAAAGAGCAATCTTAGAGTGAGAGAAAAAAGTCCCTTACGCTCTATGCCTCAGGAATAAGGGCATTCCATTTCTTGTAAATTCTCCAAAGAGATACTTTATTTTTATACGATTATGGCCCATTTCTTTCAGCTTAGGAACAGCATTTAGAGGGAATATACTCTCTAATAAAATGCACCTACACTAGGTGTTCACCAGACCATTAGTAAAAAAAAGGGAATGCGAATAGAGCAAATGAAGACATCACTCTACAGGCATAAATCACTTCAACCATTTTAACCATTATTTAAGCCTGTCGAAAAGTAAATGTGCAGCAAAGACAAAAAGCAAGGGCAATGACAGTAGTCTTGCCAGTGTGTAACTTCAAGAAAAAAAATAGCGAGGACAACTCATAGAGGCATAGTATTAAATAAGACATCAGGCAATTCCTCCTCTAAGGCTGAATTTCCGTACCAGTATGGATTTGAAAAGAAATAGCTACCTTGCAGAAGTCAGGGAAAGTGTTTCACGATGCCTAATCACAAACAACAGACAATAGGAGAGGAAAATCCGCATTTCAAATCTTTCCTGTGCCAATTTTATTTTCTCTATTGTATTTAGAATATTCAGCCTTATAGAGAGGAATCAAATTTCTTCTAGAGTTACTGAAAGATATATGTGAATACTAAAACATCCTGAATGCAAATTTCATAAAAATATGTAATGTTTCCATAAACTCCTCTGAAGCATAAAAAATTAGTCACAAATTATATTCTGTCCATATTCAATTAAAAAAAAAGATTCCACTCCATACATATGTCTTAAAATGAATTTCTTAGACCAATATTTGAAAACTTAGATTGATGAACCATTCATACCATAAAAGAGGCATTTGTTTTACAAAATAATGTACAATTAAGTAAACCAAAGCAACAAATGTTTTGATTGTTTGCAAGGCATGGACTTGCACAAATTATACACTACGACTCCTGTGCCCAAGGAACTTAACTTTCAGTTGGGGAGACAAAATACCAACTAAACATCCTGTTTGCCATAGCATTCAGACAAGAATAAGCTTTTCAGCTGTGCTTGAAATGTGGTACAAAGTGCACAACCAATTTGGATGGAATTTTTCAGTATCAAATCTCTCATACAGCAAACCAGACAAGTATGCCCAATTCCTTAGGTAGATATCGATGTCTCTTAAGATTAAAACAGAGTTTGTTGGTGGTTTGCTTGGTTCTTAATGGATTTAGCAGATCTGGGCTAAAACTGCACTAAAGATTCACTTGAAAACAGAAGGATTCATCAAAGGATAGTAACTTAGATTTCTTACAGATGCCTCTTAAGAAAAGATCTTTTGTGCAAATATTCTTTAGCTTATTACCCAGTCTTTTTCTCTAAAAAAAAGGAGGGGGAGCAACTAACATTTTAAAATGAGGCAAAACTGTAATGTGAAGAGACAGAGATATTTATTAAATAGTAAGGGAGTTCACTTTTCCAAGGGAAATGGTTATGTGAGTAATTTACGTAGTGACGAGGGAAAAATGCACTAAGGACTTATTTTTAAATTAACAACACAACTTGGGAGGCATAGTATATTCAGAGGATGTGAATACACTGCAGTGCCCAATATTCTGTAAAACCTCTAAAGTCTATAGGCTACAACCACTCATTTTATATATATGTGTGTGACTGTGTCACTTTGCTGTACAGTAGAAATTGACAGAACACTCTAAACCAACTATAATGGAAAAAATAAAAATCATCACAAAAATAGAAAATTTTAGAAAAGGAAAATAATAAATTCAAAAAAAAATAAGTCACTCTCAGGACCCTGGATTCTAGGGCAAATTACCAAGTCTGAGTTCTGGACTCAGCTTGTCACTTGCTCTCTCACAGCAGAATGTACTCTTTGCTTGGGTCCTACTTAGAGAAATCAGTCTCACCTTGGACTCCCCTAGCAACTAAGAGAAATAACTTGTTCTCATCATTTCATGAGTTAACACTGCTAGTTAGAAATCGAATTTAATTTTTATAAACATTGAACAAGGAAATGTACATGGTTCAAAACATATAAATATATAACAATATCTAACTATACATAGTTATGTATTATACATAAGTAAATATAACAAAATATTTTATTCCACTCTTCTCTCTGAAATTCCAACAATGACTATCTTCTATTTGTAAGACAACAGAGCAGTTTCTATGAGAAAATCAGATACAAATAACACTCTAGACGCTTACAGTCGTGTATATGTGATACCACAGGGGAAGGAGGTAGTTAAGGAGACTTCACCATAAGTCAACAGATTCAATAAAGGAGAAATGTTAAGCATTAGACTGTTAATTGCTCAAGGGCAAGGGTGTATCTGGCTTATTTACTTCTATATCTGAGCCTCCAGACTGCCCCTGGAATATAGCAGATGCTCAAAAATGGTAAGAATAAGTGAATAAATAAATTCCAAATGATTTTCGGAAGAAATAACACATCTAGAAATCAGAAAAAAATGGAAATGCAGCTAGGCTATAAATCATGAGTGTTAATAAGCAGTAGCTTACAGCTGCTGGAATACTCTGGTCTATAGTGGAGATAGGAAAGTCTGGGGTGCTCAGAGAAGAGGAGTTCTGTTTGGTTGGGTAAAGCGTATGTGTGAGACAGTAGAAAGTAAACACTGGCTCTATTATAAAGGGCTTTTAAGAGCATAGGCTGAAGAGCACACACAGAATGTTCTAGGATAAAGAAAAGCTATCAAATATATCTGTGGTTGTGGTTGGCAAGAGGAACAGGAAATAAAGGTGATGAAAAACTGTGCTTTAGGAAACATTTGTGATTTGAGAATCTTTATATAGATGGATTGGAAGGGTGGGAATAGAGAGGAAGGGTGGAAATAGGGCAACTAGTTAGAAGATTGCTATATTTACAGAGGAGAATGACTTCTGAATTGGGCTACTGGTTGCCAGGACAATGAGAACAAAGGGGCTGGAACCCAAGAAAGTGCTGGGCCCAAGGCCTTGGCCATGGGCTAGACGTTAGGGGTTAAGAGAGAGGAGTTGCCAGAGATTCTAGAAAACCTCAGAGTTGAAAATGGAAGTGTGTGTGTGTGTGTGTGTGTGCGTTTGTGTGTGTGTGTGTGTGTGTGTGTGGTGTATGTCCTTATGCAAGTAATCTTTTTGTTTTAGAAAAATTAGAAAGCGAAAATGGCAAAAAACTACTCCAAATCTCAACACCCAGAGATAGCTGCTGTACACCTTACCTTATATGTTTTATGTGTGTATGAGTGTGTGTATACATACAGTACTTATAAATTTAATCAAATCTGATCATTATATTTAATAATGTGTTTTTCTTACTCCTAAGTGAATGTCAATACCTCTCCAGGTTAATAAATACAGATCAACAGCATAATTGCAATGGCTAGGCAATAGAATTCTACCAGTGAAGTAAAAAAATGTACAGAAAAAATTCCACACTTTTGGATATTCACATTGTTTCCTTTTTTTCTTTCTTTCTTTTTTTTTTGGCTTTTTTGCTTTTAAATCTCAAAAGAATACAATATCTATTGGGATTTCCTTTTCAATAGACTAACCGGAAGTGGGTGCCTTTTGGAGTCCTTGCTCCTTACCTTCGGCTGTCAGGAGACAATATGCAATGTTATACATCAGTGCTTCACTTCACGTTCGTTACTGCGATGTGCAGAAAATAAAGGTCAGAAAAGTCTCTAAATAATGTGACCCAAAGTCACTTTGGCAACAGACCACAGCACCAGATCTCAAGTCATGTAGGCTGATCCCCTAATCCAGTACTTTTCTACCATAGACTCTGCTTTGAAATATACTTTAAGGTGGATAACCAATAAACCCATACTTGTACTTATTATGACATTAAAATGAAAGGAAACAGAAAAAGTTCAGAGAGGTCATGTGGATGATGCATCTTTTTTTTTTTTTTTTTGCTTTTTTAGGGTCCCTCCCGTGGCATATGGAAGTTCCCAAGCTAGGTAAGGGTCAATCAGAGCTATATCTGCCAGCCTACACCACAGTCACAGCCACGTCTGCAACCTACACCACAGCTCATGGCTACACGGTATCCTTAACCAGCTGAGGTAGGGCCAGGGATGGAGCCCTCAACCTCACGGTTCCTAGTCAGATTTCCGCTGCGCCATAACTCGAATTCTGGATAATATGTCGTCAAACCTTTTATTCATTTAGTAAAATTCTCTTAACACCTGTCTTCAGCACAGACATAATGACTTCACCAGGAAAGAGGGCTTAGTTATAACATTAGGTAAAGATTCAGAAGCCAGCTTATCTACAGATGGTAGTGATTAAATAGTTCAGAATGAATTACAACAGTGTCATATTACTGCATTCATACTTGAGATAAAAGTTGAAGTTCAGCTCCCATAATATCCAGTAATTTAAGACACAAGACTGTTAATCATTTTAATATCTTCCCGTTGTTGTTGGCCAACTAAACAAAAACATGGCTGATGGAGGAGGAAAGTGGAAATCTTATTTTGTTTGCTGATCTTTGTGAAACAAGCACTAGAAAATAAAACTTATCACATCAAAGTGTGGGGGGAAAATAACTCCAGTGGCAGAATCAACTATGATCAGATTAAGAAACAGCAATATATTTTGCATGGCTAATAAACAGATCAAAAACCTGCAAACCTAAGGACATTTGGATGCCAAATCTAACTTTATTTTTCAAATATCCCTATCTGGTCATACCATCTCTCCAGTAAGAAAATCATATTACACACAGCTCTGCTTTCTCATATTCAGCAAGTAACAGCCCACTGTCAACCTTAGACGTGACATTGACTTTCTTTGTTATATTTAGAATTTAAAAAAATTTGTCCCCTTAAATTTTTAAATAGTAGGATTTAGCAGAGAATAAAAGACACCATTCTATAAAAGCTTGCAATCAGAAACAAACACAACATAGCCATTATGGATACTTCATCCATTGCATTTTTCAATCATAAATTAAATTCAATTATACTTTGGTGATAAGAAGCCTGCTAGTTTGCAATAATAATTTTTTAGTTAAAATTATAAAGCTATTTTTTAGGTATCACCTGATTTCCTAACATCTACCCCACAAAAGGAAAAGAACAACAAAATGCTTAAAGAAGGATTTTAATTTTTAATTTCACATAATGGAAGAAACTAAGTAAAATATTTTTCTACCTTCCAAGAAGTTTAATACAATTCAAAGAGTTCTGATTACACAAATACACCCACTGCTCTACAAGGTACCCAGACTACGCAATGTAAGTACTCTTATTTCTGTCTAACCAACTGAAACTACAGTGATTATATGAAATTGGTATTAGTAACAACAGAAACTTCAAGAATAACTGAGGGTTAACAAAAGCATAGTCTAATTACAGCCCTCTAGTGGCTCAAATATCTAAACTGTTAATTTTCACTAAGACATCCAGTCTCTGTGGTATGCAGCAATTTCCTTAAAACCTCTTTCTGAACTCTGCGTAACATATTCAAGTTTAACAGGTAGGCTCTTCGGTTCTTTTCCATTATTTGTGGAAGGACTCATTTTGCAATAACTAATTACCCAGGGCCAGACAAAATAATTTGTACAATTATTAAAACTGTTCAATATTAAATTCAATAAGGAGACATGGTACTTAAATATAAACATAGTTTGTCCTCTTTTTTTAAAGCAAGCAGAGATCAGAGAGAAATAAGTTCACATCGTTTCAGAAGAACATTTTGATAGGAATAATATACACCTGAATTAGTCAAACAACAAACATAGGGAAAACCATGATGTACGGAGGACCAGAGGTGTTGGCTCAAAGCCTGGCAATAGGCTAAACCAGAGAGGCAGATCACAGAGTAATTACTAGCTACGCAAAAGTTACTCTACAGCAATGGGGAAATATTAAATGGCCCTTAACACAAAGAGATCATTTTTAGACTTGCCTTTTCAAGAGAACACTCTAGCAGCAGTGTGAACAGGAAAGGAGAAAAAGTGGATTGGTGGAAGGCAGGTAGGAGAGCTTGTAGTAAGCAAAGTCAACATTTTTAGAATGACAATATGAAGGAGAAGAGAATTTTATGAATGACAATATGAAGGAGAAGAGAATTTTGTTGAAAATTAGAATTGGCAGGACCTCCTGGTAACTTGGTTCTGGGGATGAAGGAGTCAGATGTCAAGATCAGTAACCAAGCTGCTGGATAAAGTACCAAGTTCTTTGTTCGGTTGGAAACTCAAGAACTATAATTTATTCTTCACTTGGTGTGAGCTGCATAACTAAATAGTTTCTTTTTAATTACTTTATTTGGAGAAATATGTCAACCAATCATTAAAACGACTGTGTTCTAGAAATTGGAGCTGAGGGTTTCTTGGACTTCAGTTAACTAAAATGAAGTCCATCATATTTTCTGGTAGGCTGTGGGTGCAGAAGTTAATAGTGCAAAAGTAGCATGTTTAGAGTTCTTTCAGACCTTTGGTCAAGGAGACAAAAGGCTGAAGGTGTGGAAAGGGAGGAGGAGCATAGGGTTTGAATGAAGCGTCATGGCCTTTTATGTGTTATGGGCCAATTTGTTTGAGGGTTTAGGGGAAAAGGAAAGCTAAGGTTAGTTATAGGTATGAACAACTCATTCTTTGTATCTTCATCTTATTTCAAAGTGAAGAAAATGTCTTGATAAATGAGGCTTTCACCTTTTCCCCACCGGTAAAAATGCTGCTGCTTAGAAAGAATTGTAAGATGTAAAACAGGTCTAGAATTCTGTGGATGTCTCCAACAAGTTGATTCACATACTTGATACAGTCTTAAATGGGGTACATAGATGCTATGAGGTTTGCAAGTAAAGGCTGTTTCTATTTTCACACATGGATTAACCTTGTTGTTTCCATGAAGATGAAAGAAGATACCAAGTAGATATGGGAAGCAAAGAAAATAAATAGGGGACATGTACTTTTTTATCAAACCACACTTAGTCTCATAAAGTATGACCTTATATCTACAACAAAAATGCAACATCTATGCCTCAGATATTCAGTGTGAATCAAAAGGTAACATGGAGTAAAGATATAGGACTTTGAAACATTTCCATTGCAGTATTTTATACCATAGGGAAGGATGTCAAGAACCAAATCTTTGGAAGCTCACTGACCTGAATTTAAAATCTTGTTCTCCTCTTTATCAAAGTGTTGATCTTAGTCAAACTGCTTAACATCACTGCTTCAGTTTCCAAAGCTATAAATCAACTAATAAAGACTGTTGCAGCAGACACAATGGATTTCCTACCAAACACCCATTTCCCCTTCTTAAGAAATCTCAGTTTTGTTTAGATTGCACCTGTTTCAGTGCAACCATGCTTTCCAGGGAGGCTGGCTCTATCAGCTATCCCAGGAGTGGGATGGATTCTGACCGGTTTAACCCCAACATGGTGGTCCCACTGCCCTTGCCAGTGATTGATTGTTTTAGCCAACGGTTTGTAAAGTAATTCAGGATGAGATGTGAACCTGCTGGAGACTTCTGGCACAGCTTTTTGTTTTGTTTTATTCTGCTTGAGAGAAGGTTAGATGGTTGCTCTTTTTGTTTATTTATTTATTCATTTACTTATTTAGGCTTTTGGATTTGGAGATACAAGAAAAGTCCTTTCTGCTTTTGGATATTGTCAAATCTCTATGCGGGATCTTAAAGTGGGAAACCACCTTATCATCACAAAGGGAAGGCAGAGTAATAATAAAGCCAGACACCTGATCTATATTAGCTCAGGAAAAAAAAAATGGAAACAAAAATCTGTGTTCTTATGACTGTCATTGCCCCATTAATTTGATTAACCCTGGAGCCACCCTACCTTTGAAATTGACATGTGAGAAATAAATTTTCTTTTTTTTAAAGCAAATTTGAGTGGGAATATTCTGATATTTGCAGCTGAAGTCTACTTTGCATAATGCATAATAATAAATGAAAAGTACTGAGCACCCAATAATAACTACTGTTAACATTATTTTAACTTTTTTTCTCATCATCAATTTTAAGGTCTCTTTCTCCCTTTTCCTGATCATTCTGAAACTATCAGGGAATGTGTGGTTTCTTATTCCTCTCTATCTTCCCCTACACACATACTACAGTAAATGCTTATAAATGTTGTCAAAATGAAGTAGAATAAAACCTAAGCATTTTCACACATTGTACTGTAAGGTCTATTAATGTACTAAAATGGACAGTTTACAATAACAAAAGAGAGAATGTCTTATAAAGAACAGTATGAAAAAATCAATATACATTTTATTCTAAAGCATGATATATTTTCCATTCTAAAGAGAAATATAAACGTCCATGAAACAAATTTTAAATGCTAGAGCAATACTATTTTGAACAAGTGACATTCCTGAAGCATTGAGAAAAGGAAACTCAGATGAGAAAACTTAAAACATGACAATGTCTTTGTAAAACCAAGTTGTATTCTTAATAAAAATTGATCAATATTAAAAATTCATTCAACTGTTGCCCAAAGTACCATCCTTGATTTTATATTCATATTCCTGAGTGATAGCTTGTGCTTTTTATGTTTTCATGCTCCCTCTTGCATCAAATAACTGTACTTTCTTTCTTTCTTTTTTTTTTCTGGCTCCAAGAGTCTTTTCAGGCCTCCATGTATAATACAAAAATAAATAAAGTGATAAAACAGAAAATGGCACAGTGAATTTTACCAATTAGCAAGTATAAAGCAGGCTCCTGATAAGGCCATTTCCCCCCCTTTCTTTTCAGTGAGATTCAATATTTTTTCATTTTTTTCCCTTTCTTAAGACTGTCTGAATGAGTATTGATGTCATTTAAAAAAAAAAGCCTGTTAATTCTAGTGAAGTTGAGTATTTTGCTGAAAAGAGAAAATGGGAAGGAAAGGATCTGACCAACCAAAAAAATCTTACCTGGGGACAAACACCAAACTACCAGAATTATGTATCACTATAACTTGATCCAACTAAAGCCAAAGTGTTTTGTTTTCACTGACCTCTAACTGAATTTAAAAATTCCCTTTAATTATAAGTAACTTCAACATCACAATCACAATACTGGCACCAACTATGATTTTGTGAACAACAGAAATCATGGATATTTTCATATTACACTATAATTATTACAGATATCTCAAAATGTTGCTTATTTTCACCTCATTTTAGTTATTCAATTTCTGGGTCATATTTAATTTATTTGGTAAAAATGCATGTATATTACTATATCAAAATTTTAAAAATATTTTGATAATCACATCTAATTGCTTTCCTTATAATCCTGTTGATTTATTTTATGCATTTAAAATATGATTCTGAAAAGTGGATTTTTACAGGCATCCGTGGCTCAAAAAGAAAATGGTAAGGACCCCTGAATTAAAGAAATGAAAATGAGCAGAACACTTCTAGAAATCTAAAAAGGGAAGAGGAGCAGGGTTGCTTAAGTTCCCACCCCTCTCGTCATAAAATATGGTACTTATTTACACTCAAATGACAAAAATCAAAGTCACTTGCACTTCCAGCAGCCTTTACTTCTTTCAAAAAGATAAATCTTTAAATTTTCAGAAATCAATTGTGCACATGTTTCTCCTGTTAGATAATTTTGAATCAAAAATATTCTCAGCTTATTTTGGAAAAGTTGATTTTATTTGATTTATATCCACAAGGGTAATTCTGCCTTCAAAAGAAAATTTTGAATGAAAACCTCTCTTTTTTAAATTATAATTCCAACATGTAACCATGCAAAGGAAAGCAACTCCTTTTTTTTTAATCTACAAATTACAGATAGAAAGGTTATATCTATATCTCAATATAGATGTAGTATACACACCATCAAATAGGTAGTTTTAAACATTTTTACATCATTAAAGAGAACATTTCATAGGCTATCATATTGGAAATGAATTCTGGGTTTTTCGAAATCTTTAGGTGGTTTAAAAACGCCACCGCTCTAAGAGAAGAAAATTCATCCCAATACAATATATTCCTATATAAAATATATTAAATTATATATTATAACCAGACTTATGTAAATAAGAAATCATGAGTTTATGAACATTGTTTTCACAATGTCTCTTAAATTAAAAGAACCAGACAAACACAGCTTGAATTCCATCTCTGCCAGAGCTTCCAGATTCACCCTTACTATTGTTAATAGTGATTAACACTGAAGCAAGTGTAATTGTATTTACCAGGTGTCAGGCATGCTGGCTGGTTGAAGCTGTAGCTAAAAAAAAGGAAACAAGGCAGGCACAGAAACTATACTCAGAGACTGTACTCTAGTAAAGCAGATATTAATCTTAATAATCAATTAACTACAACTGTAAATATTATGAAGGAAAATCACAGAGTGCATTACTTCACTTAATTCTTACAACTTTAGAAGATAGATATTATTGTCTTCACTTCATGAAAAGAAGCTTAAATTCAGAGATGTGGAGTAACTTGTCCAGGTGAAAAGGGGCCACAGAGATACCAGTATATTAGCAGAGGCTGAAATACACAAATTTAATTTCAGAGTAATAGCTTTTATTACAGTAATGTTTAGTTTCTTGAGGGAAGAGACTGATTAATTACTCAGCTTTGAAACAGCTATGTCTTATAAATAGTAGCTAAAACTTAACAAATGACAATAAAAATTTAATAGGAGATGAATGATGGGAGGACAGAAAGTATACACTCCTGCATCCTGCTGGGAACCCAAAGATAAGATCTGCAGACTATACATCTTGGAAGAAGGTTAGGTTCATCTTTGATTTTAAAAAAAAGTACTAGTCTGGTGAGTGATATTTGTGATGGAGGAAGCTATGTCTGTATGGGGACAAGGGGTTTATAGGAAGTCTTGGCTCCTTCCTTTAAATTTTACTACAAATTTGCAAATAAATTCTCCCATTCTGTAGGCTCTTTTCATTTTGTTTAAGGTTTCCTTTGCTGTGCAAAAACTTTTAAGTTTAATTAGGTCCCACTTGTTTATTTCTGTTTTTATTGTCCTTACTCTAGGACAGGAATCTGAGAAGATACCTGTGGTTTATGTCAGAGAGAGTACAGCTTATGTGTTCCCCTAAGAGTTTTATAGTATCTGGTCCTTCATTTTGAGTTTATTGTTTGTTGTGTATGGTGTTAGACAATGTACGGTGTTAGAGACTGTCTTTTCTCCACTGTATATTCTTGCCTCCTTTGTCATAGATTAGTGGACCGTACGTGCTTGGGTTTATTTCTGGGCTTTCTATCCTGCTTGAGTGATCCGTATTTCTGTTTTTGGGCCAACTACATACTGTTTTGATTATTGTAGCTTTGTAGTACAGTGTGAAGTCAGGGAGGCAGATTCCTCCAGGTCCATTTTTCTTTCTCAGGATTGCTTTGGCTATTCAGGGTCTTTTGTGTTTCCATACAAATTTAAAAAAATTTTTATCTAGTTTTGTGAAAAATGCCACTAGTAATTTGATGGGGAATACGATGAATCTGTAAATTGCCTTAGGTAATATAGTCATTTTCACAATACTGATTCTTCCAGTCCAAGAGCATGGTATACCTTTCCTTCTGTTTGTGTGATCCTTGATTTCTTTCATCAGAATCTTAAAGTTTTCAGAGTACAGGTCTTTCGTTTCTTTAGGTAGTTTTGTTCCTAAGTATTTTATTCTTTTTGATGCAGTGGTAAATGGGACTGTTTCCCTAATTTCTCTTTCTGATATTTCATTTTTAACATATAGAAATGCCATTGTAAATCTAAAATTGCTCTAAAAATTGCCCTTTAAAAGTTTTTCAAAAATAAAAAATGAATACATGCACAGACAAGGGAAATAATATGTATATTTAATATCAGATGAGCATCTACAATATAACTAACAAAGACAATGACCTTGAACTCTTTGGTTCTCATCAGCTGTCAGTGACTCCTAGAAGGGCTGTGCTTAAGAGGATTCTGAATGGGAAAAGGTAGCAGTGCTGCATTGAGTACCACAGGGAGAACCACAGGATCTTTGCCAAAGATTTGCCATTCTTGGCTACTGCTGTTCTGACATAGTGCTAAGCATATTGTCCCTTATCAGGAGAATCTCAGAACATAATGGGAGATAATGTCAAAATAACAGGAAAAGGACAGGATACTGTGATTGGTGAAGGAACAGAGCTGTGCTCAAGATTCTGGTTCAGTCCAGAGAAAGGAGTTCTGCTTGGAGTAACTAGTAACTGATTTACTGGTTATAATAACAACAATAACAGTATACTATATTTCATGCTTACGAAGTGTCCAGCACTGTACTGAGTACTTGCATGTTTAACTTGCTGAATGCTTTCAAATTTCATACAAGAGGTTTGGTATTATTATCCCTCCAAAACTGAGAAATGGTTAGGTTTCTCAACTGTAAAGACACTCTAGGGAGTTCCCATGGCGGCGCAGTGGCAACGAATCTTGCCAGGAACCATGAGGTTGCAGGTTCAATCCCAGGCCTCACTCAGTGGGTTAAGATCTGGCATGGCCGTGACCTGTGTAGGTCCCAGACATGGCTCAGATCCTGGGATGCTGTGGCTGTGGTGTAGGCCGGCAGTTGTAGCACTGATTTGACACCTAGCCATGAAACCTCCATATGCCATGAGTGCAGCCCTAAAAAAAAAAAAAAAAAGGCAAAATAAAAAATAAATAAATGAATAAAATGTAAATATAAAAATAAAGACACTCTAAACACTAAACTCTAGAGAATGTAATTACCTTGCCCAGGATCAATACATGGTAGGTGGGGAAGTGAAATATAAACCTGAGATGGTTTAGAGTCTAACATGTCATCCATTAAAACATGTGAAAAATACATTTTTGCACAAGGTATGTTTCCTCCAGAGATAAATGAAATTACTTTAAGAATATTCTTTTCCTTAGTAAGGAACAAGTAATTTGGAACCAAGGTGATTTACTAGACAGGCACTTTAACCAGCTAAGCAAGGGAGCCAACATGGAACCAAGGTGATTTAAATTCAACCCACATACCATCATCAACGATACTTCAAAAACATGGGTCAGCTATACCAATCCATCTATTCTTGATGTTTGTTGTTCTTCAAAGAATTCTCTTTTGTTGTTTATGTTTTTGCTTTTGGATAGGTTAATAGAGTTTGCAGGAAATATACAAACAGTGAAGTACAAATTTTGGTAATTTACCAGTGTTGTGTTAACTTCACTCTAAAATTGTAGGAGAGGGCTACAGAAATAAATTATAGGGATTAACAAGTTCAAATATCCTGGCCTTGTCACTGTTTGTGCTGGTTAACATTCATTAAGTATGCTAAAGAGATAAAAATGATAAATGAAATACAACACAACCCTCGCTTTCATGGAACTTTAGAAGTTTTCAGAGTCAAACTCATGAAAATCAGTTTAATTGGGCTTCAAACCAAAGTTTTATTTAGGATTTTAAAATCCCATTAGTCAGCATCTTTGCTACCCAAAGACATATAAAGCCCTTTTGTATGAATGTGGGATGATGGGAAGACACTAGATCGGGTATCAGAAGCAGTGTTAGTAAGATTATTAACAGAACCTATATTAACTACTTGATTTTTGACATTTTACACATTCTTTTAAAATTCTATTATTTACTCACCACCCAGACTGAACAGATGTTAACATTTGGCCATATTTGCCTCAGATCCTTTTTCATTTTTCTTTTAAGAAATAAGTACCACATCCTCTTCTTTTCTCTCTTAACTCCATACACCATCAGGATTCTCACTTGAATCCCCCTTGAGATTCAGACATCCAAACCTCAACTTTCATTGTGATCATAACTACGAAGGGTCAACCCTAGTATCAATCCCTTTAACTTGTGCAAATACCATGGAGGTGGCCACAATCATGCCCACCATACAGATGAGGTAATCAGTATAGGAGAGGCTGATACTTTTTGCAAATAAGTGACTCATGTGGGATTTGAATGGAACTCTTCTTTGCATGTGTCTACAGTCTCCAGGAATAATAATGGTATCCATCAGTCTAAACAGTAACTTCCAGTCCCAGCTTCTGCCAAATCCAGGCCTATTTATTATACCAGTATTGAGCATTTACTATATGCCAAGCACTGTGCACTGAAAATGCAGACCAACCAAAAAGCAATCAATCGGAGCATGGCTGATTTTGCAAGGCTTCTGCAAATCTATACCAAGGTCTTCCTTCTTAAGAAAGCTGGGATTCATGAGCATTTCCTGCCACAGGACCACTCGTTTCCAAACACCTAATGCTAAGATACCAGCTATGCCCAAGATAAATAGATTCTATTGCTTGATTATTAATTGCCCCAAAAGCCACTGGTGGAGAGAATTGTACCACAGTTCACAAGCCACATGCCTCAAAAGCTTTGATGATCAAGATATATTCAACTGCTTCTTTCTTCTTTTGCTCCATTCTGTCTTATTACCAGAATGAGTTTTGGCAACAGGCCTGTCTTGAACACCCAACTGTTCTAAGATTCATCTTCCACTCCCCTTTGCCTTTTTTGTATTGGTGAGACAATGTTTGCAGATTCGTTTATTCCATAGATAATTAGTAAACACCTCCATTTTGCAAACACTATTCTGGGCACTGTGGAAGGAAAACATAAAACAGACATGATGTCTGCATTTTAGTGGAGAATGACATGCAATCAGCAAACAAGTATACAATATGTCTGATGATAAAAGGGCTAAGGAGTGGAAGGTTAAGGAAGGCCTCTCTGATAAGTTAACACCCTAGCAGGGTCCAGAATGAAATGAGGGCAAGAGGCACATTTGTATCTGGAGAGAAAGAATTTCCATCACTGTGAAGAGCAAGTGCAAAGACTCTGAGTCAATAGAATTCTTGGCATATTCAAGGCCAAAGCAGCAGGATGAACCAGGCTGAGTGCTAAGAGACGATCAGGGGTCAGATAACAGAAGTCTTTAAATTTTAGTTCAAAAGGAATGAGTAATCATTAGCTCTTAAAAAATTTCAATTGTCAGGATAGGACATGTGGGCATTCTGGAGTTCAGTGGGAGAACACAAGAAATTCCACACAACTTCTTCAATGGTGTGTCTGTCCAAGAAGGCTGCCAATCCTAGCTGGACTTGCCCTGTGTGGTGGACAGGTTATTAAAGTAGATCAAGGGTCCACACAGAGTGAAATCACCCAAAGTGCTTTTTAAAACTGAAGATTCCACAAGCCCAGCTCAGATATGATAAGCCAGAATCCCTGTGGCCAGGGCTAAAGAATATGCATTTCAAAAAAGGTATCCTAGTGACTCCCAGGTGTAAGAATTTTGGAAAGCTGCTAGAGTCAGGGAAAGCTTTGCAGAGAAGGCGATTTTTTTCATTTTTTAAATAAATTTTATTGGAACATAGCTGACTTATAATGTCGTATTAGTTTTAGGTGTATAGCAGTGTATGAACCAGTTTTTCATAGGAGAAGACATTCCTTGAACTGAGCTCCAAAGATAAGAGGGAGTTAACTTATGGGGGAGGGTGAAGAGCAATGCTGATGAAGATCCCACAGGGAGAGGAAACATTATGGATAAATACATAAAGACATACATTATTATCTGACATTTATATTACTGCATGCAATTTGACATAACCAGAGCAACTTTTTAACTTTTACCCCATGCCAGGCATACATGTGATATTATTTTATGATCCCCAATCACCACGAAGTGGACTTTAAGGAAAGTGAGAATCAGAGAAACTAATAGGTCTATTCAAGAATACTCAGCAAATGGTAAAGGCAGAATTTAAGGAAATGAAGTCTAACTGTGAAGCATGTGATCTTAGCTATTAGACTAGGGAGAATCAAAAAACAAAGTATGAGAGATAATAGAACAGATCAGGAGGTCTTTGAATGTCTTTATAAAAGTCAGATTGCTTAATGTTGACACAAAATCCTTGAAGAAATTTACGCAAGGAATTGATGTGATTGGATGTGAGGTTTGGTATATGTCTTCTGGCAGAAAGAATATAGGCAAGAACTAGTGATGGCTTGAACCAAGTTAATAGCAAAGATAATGCCTTCACTCATCTGCTCTAGAAAACAGAGCCTGAGGCAAGGGTAAAGTGTTGATGGCTTATTTGAGGGGTGGAAAGCCCTATGGTGGTGAAAACCAAGAAATAAGGCAAGTGTAGTAGGCTGAAAAAGGACCACCCAAAGATATCAGATTCTAATCCTTAGAACCTGTAAATGTTACCTTGTAAGGAAAAAGGATCTTTGCAGATGTGATTAAGTTAAAGATATTGACCAGTGGAGATTACCTTGGATTACCTGAGGAGGCCCTAAACTCAGCCATAACTGTCTTTATAAGAGAGAGATAGAGGGAGATATGACACAGACAGAGGAGAAGGTGATGCAACCACAGAGATAGAGACAGGACTGAAGCAGTCACAAGGTAAGGACACAGTCAGGCACCAGAAGTTGAAAGAAGCAATAAATGAATACTCACCAAGAGCCCCCAGAGGGAGCTGAAAGCCCTGTAGACCTGACTTCCTTCCAGTCAAACTGGTTTTAGGAGTCCCCATTGTGGCTCAGTGGGTTAAGAACCTAACGTGGTCTCCGTGATGATGTGGTTCAATCCCTGGCCTTACTCAGTGGGGTAAGGATCTGGTGTTGCTGCCAGCTGCAGCACAGGTAGCAGATGTGGCTCAGATCTGGTGTTGCTGTGGCTGAGGCATAGGTCTCAGCTACAGCTCCAACTCAACCCCGGGCCCAGGAACTTCCATATGCCACAGGTACAGCCACAAAAAAGAAACCAACAACAATAACAAAAACCCCAACAAAACAAAAAACGAAACTAGTTTCAGACTTCTGCCTTCAAGAACAGGGACAGAATAAATTTCTGTTGTTTTAAGCTGCCAAGGTTTCGACTTGTTATAGCAGCCCTAAGACATTAATCTAGTAAGCAAGGAAAGAAAGGGTGAAAAGCAAAGTGATAAAATGTGTTACAATGCCTTACTCTGTTGGTCAACACTTCACAAAGAACCACACCATGATACAGCAGGTGGGCTGGCATGCAGCCCAAGGGACTTTTGCAGACAGTATACAAAGGAGAAACAATACTCCAGAGCAGCCCATGAAAGGACAAAGAGTGAGGAATTTATCTGCCTAAGTGCATCATCAACCCCCTTGGAAACCTCATTCCACACCGCATGGTGCTCATTTCATGTAAATGGAGAAGTAAAAGACCTGCTTAATGCAAACAGGACTCTGCTTGTGGTGTAAGGGACCCATGCAAATCTGAGCCTTCAACTCTGATGTTGTCTGAACTGAGAGTTCACCATGGGTACCAGTAAATGGGATGGTGGCGTGACACATTTGGCAAGAAGAACACTGTCAAGGGAACCTGAGAAAGTATAAAAGATTTTCACGTAATAAAGGGGATAAAGGAGTTCCCATCATGGCTCAGTGGTTAACAAAACCGACTAGTATCCATGAGGACATGGGTTCGATCCCTGGCCTCGCTCCGTGGGGTAAGGATCCAGTGTTGCCATGAGCTGTGGTGTAGTTCACAGATGTGGCTAAGATCCTGCATTGCTGTGGCTGTGGCGTAGGCCGACAGCTACAGCTCCGATTCAACCCCTAGCCTGGGAACCTCCATATGTTGTGGGTGCAGCCCTAAAAAGATAAATACATAAAGGATAAAGATGAAATGATATATTCAGGGATGTGTTAGAGACAAGATCAAGAGGATTTTGTGACTAGTTTGCTGTATTGAACTGGTAGTTAATCAAATGAGCATCAGAGGCAAAGAGATCTGGTTTCAAATCTTAGTTCTACTACCTACTCTATGTGTGATCAACGATGATTTTATCTCTCAAACTCTTGGTTTCTTCCTATTTGTAAAATGGAAAAAAAATAATATGCACTATGCGAGGTTCCAGTGAAGCAGTATGTGTAAAACTTTTATCACAATTTTTGGCACATAGCACTTGGTAAATAAAAAATCAGAATGGTACTCATTGTCCATGGATTGTTACTATGTGGAGTGAGTGAGGCAGAGGAAAGAATGTAGGAGGACATTCAAGAGTTTGGCTTGGACAACTGAGGATATTACAGAGGAGAGAAAGCTTCAAAAGTTAGAAAATGAGAAGTTGACAGGCACCTATATAGAGAGAAATCTTTCTGGGGCATTGTCACCGTTTTGCCGGACAACCCAGACCACTAAGAAGAGGGGAAAGAACTATTCAGAGTCCCAGCTATGTACCAGGCACTCTCTCACTACTTTACATGTGTTAATTCATTTGTCTTCATGACAACCATCTGATTTAGGGTATTTTGCTATACTTTTCAAAAGAGGAATCTGAGGCATAGAGAACATAAGTCACTTTACCCAGGCCGCTCCCTTATAAAGAGGTAGAGACAGAGAGGTCAACCGAAACCCTTCTGATCCCAAAACAGGTATTCTTACCACTTCCCCCACAGTCCATGGTATTCTCTAGACAGGATCAAGTGTGCTTAGAAAACACATTCCCAAGCCAAGTATCTATATTTTTGTTTTATTGAAGTATAGTTGATTTACAAGGTTGTGATCATTTATGCTGTACAACCAAGTGATTCAGTTACACATGTACACACATCCATTCTCTTTCAGATTCTTTTCCCACACAGATTATCACATAATACTGGATAGGGTTCCTGTGCTATACAGCAGGACCCCACTGGCTAATCATTCCTTATACCTAAGTGTGTATACACTAGTCTCAACCCCCACCCTACCTCTCTTCTGACCTGTGTCAAGTATATTCTTCCTTGCATTTTCCATTCATGCAACATATAAATGCATTCACATCTATAAAAACAATATTGCCACTGGGGGTTGGGGATACAAAATCTGTAAAATTGACTTGTGATGATTTATGCACACCTATAATTGAAATAAAATCCATTAAGAGAAAAATAAAAAAAAAAACAATATTGCAACAGACAATATCAAGTACTGCAAACAACGCAGAACAACCAGCATTCTCATATGCTGCTGACAGTTGTACAAACTGGAAACATTTAGGAAAACTACTAAGCTGTATTTGCCTAAAACTAAAAATATGCCCATTCTGCAATGCAACAATTCTACTCCTAAGTTTATACCCAATAGAACTGAGTGTTTATGTCTACCAAAAACATGTACAAGAGTATTCCGAATCCAACAACATATAAAAAAGATCATACACCATGACCAAGTGGGATTCATCCCAGATGCACAAGGATGGTTCAACGTACGCAAATCAATCAACATCATACATCACCATAACAAAAGTCAAAACCCACATGATCATCTCAATAGATGCAGAAAAAGCATTTGACAAAGTCTAACATCCATTCATGATCAAAACTCTTACTAAAGTGGGTATAAAGGGAACATACCTTAACATAATAAAAGCCATTTACAACAAACCCACAGCAAATATAATACTCAATGGAGAAAAGCTGAAAGCCTCCCCACTAAAATCTGGAAAAAGACAAGGATGCCCACTCTCACCACTGTTATTCAGCACAGTATTGGAAGTCCTAGGAACAGCAATCAGACAAACAAAAGAAATAAAAAGTGTCCAAATTGGAAGAGAAGAGGTAAAATTGTCTCTGTATGCAGATGACATGGTACTATATATAGAAAACCCTAAAGACCCAACCCAAAAACTACTCGAACTGATCAACAAATTCAGCAAAGTAGCAGGATATAAGATTAACCTTCAGAAATCAGTTGCATTTCTGTATACTAACAATGAAATATTAGAAAAGGAATACAAAAATACAACCTTTTAAAACCGCACCCCAAAAAATCAAATACCTGGGAATAAACCTGACCAGAGAGGCGAAAGACTTATATGCTGAGAACTATAAAATATTAATCAAGGAAATTAAAGAGGATGCAAAGAAATGAAAAGATATTCCATGCCCCTGAACTGGAAAAATTAATACTATAAAAATGGCCATACTACCCAAAGCAATCTATCCCTATCAAATTCAATGCAATCCCCATCAAATTACCCATGACGTTTTCCACAGAACTAGAACAAATAATTCAAAAATTTATATGGAACAACAAAAGACCCAGAATTGCCAAAGCAATTCTGAGGAACAAAAACCAAGCAGGAGGCATAACTCTCCCAGACTTCGGGCAATATTACAGAGTCACAGTAATCAAGACAGTGTGGTACTGGTACCAAAACAGACATTCAGATCAATGGAACTGAATAGAGAACCCAGAAATAAACCCAGACACCTATGGTCAATTAATCTTTGACAAAGGAACCGAGAATATAAAATGGGAAAAAGTCTTTTCAGCAAGTGGTGCTGGGAAAACTGGACAGCCACATGTAAATCAATGAAACTGGAACACACCCTCACACCATGAACAAAAAAAACTCAAAATGGCTTAAAGACTTAAATGTAAGACAAGACACCATCAAACTCCTAGAAGAGAACATAGACAAAACATTCTCTGACATCAGCCTTACCAATGTTGTTTCAGGTCAGTCTCCCAAAGCATCAGAAATAAAAGCAAAAATAAACCAATGGGAACTAATCAAACCAACTAGCTTTTGCACAGCAAAGGGAACCAAAAAGAAAACAAAAAAAAACAACTTACAGAATGGGAGAAAATAGTTTAAAACAATGCAACTGGCAAGGGCTTAATCTCTAAAATATACAGACAACTTATACAACTTAACAGCAAAAAAGCCAACAACCCAATGGGAAAAGACTTGAACAGACATTTCTCCAAAGAAGATATACAGATGGCCAATAAGCACATGAAAAAATTGTTCAACACCACTGATTATTAGAGAAATGCTAAACAAAACTACTATGAGGTACCACCTCACATCACTCAGAATGGCCATCATTAATAAGTCCACAAATAACAAATGCTGGAGAGGGTGTGGAGAAAGGGGAACCCTCTTGCACTGCCGGTGAGAATGTAAATTGGTACAACCACTAAGGAAAACAGTATGGAGGTACCTTAGAAAACTATACACAGAACTACCATATGACCCAGCAATCCCACTCCTGGGCATATACCCAGACAAAAACTTTCCTTGAGAAAGACACATGCACACACGTGTTCATTGCAGCACTATTCACAATAGCCAAGACATGGAAACAACCTAAATGTCCATTGGCAGACAACTGGATTAAGAAGATGTGGCATATATACACAATGGAGTACTACTCAGCTATAAAGTAGAACAAAATAATGCCATTTGCAGCAACCTGCGTAGAACTAGAGACTCTCACACTAAGTGAAGTAAGTCAGAAAGAGAAAGACAAATACCATATGATTTCACTTATATCTGGAATCTAATATAGGGCACAAATGAAACTTTCCACAGAAAAGAAAATCATGGACATGGAGAACAGACTTGTGGTTGCCAAGAGGGAGGGTGAGCGGGTGAGAGGGACTGGGAATTTGGGGTTAATAGATGCAAATGATAGACTTTGGAATGGACAAGCAATGAGATCCTGTTTTATAGCACTGGGAACTATGTCTGGCCACTTGTGATGAAGCATGATAATGTGAGAAAAAAGAACTTACACATGTATGTGTGACTGGGTCACCTTGCTGTGTAGCAGAGATTTGACAGAACACTGTAAATCAGCTATAATGGAAAAAATTATTATTAAAAAAAAAGAATATTCAAAGCAGCTTTATTCAAAACAGCTAATCACTGGGGATAGCCTCCACATCCCCCAACATTAAAATGCACAGATAAATGGTGATGTAGACCTGCAATGAAATACTACAGAGTAGTAAAAAGAATGAACTGCTAGTACACATAAAAACATGAATGCATCTTACTAGATAATATGGTGAGCAAATAAAGTTAGTTGTAAAAGAACATACACAAAATAATCCAACTGATGAAAAGAACGGGCAAAAGTAATCTATGGTGATACATATCAGAATAGGAGTTATTCTAGGGGCAAAGGTGCTGACTAGAAGTGGGTCGTGAGGGAGCTGTCTGGGGTGCTGAAAATGTTCTTTAGATGGACAGTGGTTACCTGGGTGTACATTTAAAAATTAAAACAAAAAGTACACTTAAGATTTGTGTACTTTGCAGTTCCCATTGTGGCTCAACGGTAACGAACCCAGCTACTATCCATGAGGATGCAGGTTCAATCCCTGACCTCACTCAGTGGGTTAAGGATCTGGCGTTGGTGGGGGCTGTGGTGTAGGTTGCAGACTCGGCTTGGATCTGGCGTTCCTGCAGCTGTGGCCTAGGCTGGCAGCCACAGCTCCAATTCGACCTCTAGCCTAGGAACTTCCATATGTTGCAGGTGTGGCCCTAAAAAGACGGAAAAAAAATTGTATAGTTTATTCTATGTTATATTGCAATAAAAATTGAATTTAAAATATTAAGGAGGCCAGTGAACTCTAGCCAGCAAGCCCTCAGTTATCAACTTCTGATCAAATCCAGTTCCATCTTAATCAGATCTGTCTTACCTTTTCATCACCCACACCTGGCACATAGCAGAACTCAACAAGGACTTAGGTAACAAGGAAGTACATGCGCAGGACATTAAGCAAGTTTCCACCCATCTTTAATTACATCCCTCTCAACTCCCCAAGTAAACCACAGGCTGTGGTGGCACTGGGCTCTGCAGTTCAGGGGGTGGTAGAACCTTCCCCATACCTGGCCATACTTTCATTCGAAGAAATAAACCATAAAACTAAGCAGTAGTTTTGCAGTATGACACAGCAGTATTGCTTGCATTAGGCCAATTTTCCACTTATGACAGCAGTAATAGCACTAAAAGCCAATAAATGCGGTCTGTTCGTTCAGAGATCAGCTTTTATGGCTTATTCTAAATATTATCAAGTGAATCAAGAGCCGTCATTATAGCGTCTAAAAAGCCTTCATACCTTGTAAGCAAACAGTGTGACTCTGACAAATAATCATTAGCGTGCCTGTGTGAGGCCAGTACTGAGGGAAAAAAGTCAAATAACGGATATTTCCGTTTACATAAGTCATTAAGATAATTTTGGTTAGTTTCAGAATAAACAAAATGGATTTCATATGTAAAATGATATACTACTGCTTTCAACAATTCCAGCATTTTTAAGAATCTTATTTGCAGGCAGCTGAAGATATGGTCCACTTAAGTTGTTGAAGCCTTCTCAGTCCTTAGCAAGATAAGAGGAAAGTTCGATTCACCTGCTGAGGGCTCAATCACAGAGGCTCAGCCAATATGTCTCATGTCTCATTTAAAGTAAATGTCAATATTTCTGATTCCACTGATTTCATATTTGGTGATTACTCATGTATGCTATGCTCAAAATGACTTGTTTTTAAGGAGCTGCTTAAGAAAAAAATATATCCAGTAAAAGCCAAGACATGTTTGGCTTCTTAATGTGAGGACTTCTGGTTTACAGTTGAAAATGTAAACTTTCTAGAATGTAATCTGACAAGATGACAATCTACCAGATCAGGGGTTGGTGAAATTTTTCTCTAATGAGCCAGAGAGTCAATATTTTTTAATGTGCAAGCCATATAGTCTCAGTCACAGCTATCCAACTCTGCCATTATAGTGTGACAGCATAGACAATACACTAATGACTATGTCCACTAGTACACTAGTGACTACGTCCAAAAAAACTTTATTTAAAAAAAGACACTTCACTGCATTTGACCCACAGTCCATAGTTTAGCAACCTCTGCACTAGACTGTAAGATCCATAGCACAGGACTAAACCTTTATTCACCATAGTGGGTACTGAGAACAGAGCACAGCCAAGGTATTTAGTAAATATTTACTAAATAAGTACTGAATGAATCATAAGTCTTAAAATTCCACATGATTCACTCTCTGGCCACCTCTCAGTAATGAGAGGTGTATACAAATATTTTGCTATGAATACTTTTCACAGTATCTGTTTGTAATAGCAAGATAACAGAAGTAACATAATACCCAATAATAGGGGAGTGGATGGAAGATCATATTTATTAATAAGATGGAATGTTCTTTACTCAATAAAATGATATATTAGAATAATATTTAACATCTTTAAAATATCTTCAAATATATGAAATAAACAATTTATTAGAAATAGATATTTTTCATTAAACAAATATTTGTTGAACACCTACTACATACCAAGCACTATTCTACACAATGAAATAAGGGAGGAACAAAGCCAGGAAAAGTCTTGTCCACAGAGAGCTTGTATCATACTACCTGAATGGACTGTCGAAAAAAGTATATGTAATATTTTTAAGTTTGAAATGTTCTTCATCGAAGTATTTTCAAAAATGAACTGCAGGGGAATAAAATCCTGAGTAATTTTATCTGTGTCACTTGGATTAAGAATACTAAACAATGCTGATTATTTAACATGAATTGTATCAATAATAATCTGATTTTAAGTAATTATTGCCTAAATAAACACTCACAGGGTAAGATGAGTTTTGGAATCTTTCAGCAGAAAAATTATTTCGAATGAAATTCATTTTATTTGCCAGGCCTTCATATGGCATATATATACTATACACACACACACACACACACATTTATCCTAGACACTACTTTAAGTATTTAACAAATAGAAACTTATTTAATCATTGTTGCAACCCTATGAGGTAAGTAGTATTATCATCCCTGATGTAAAGATGAGGATATTGAGGTATAGAGGGTTGATTAAGTGACTTGGCCAGGATCATTGTTAACCAGTGCAAGGCCGGGGTGTAAACACAGGCCATACCATTTTAGGGCCTGTATTTTTAATCATCAAGAATACTTTTAAGGATGTTCCAGTTGTGGCTCAATGGTAATGAACCCGACTAGTATCCATGAGGATGCGGGTTCGGTATCTGGCCTCATTCAATGGGATAAGGATCCAGCATTGCCGAACTGTGGTATAGGTTACAGATGTGGCTCAGATCCCACATTGCTGTGGTGTAGGCTGGCAGCTGTAGCTCCAATTAGACCCTTAGCCTAGGAACTTCCATATGCCATAGATGTGGTGCTCAAAAGCAAAAAATAAATACATACATACTATTAGAAAACACAACATACAAAATAATTTTTTTTCGGCCACAATTGTGGCATATGGAAGTTCCCAGACTAAGGTTCGAATCAGGGCTGCAGCTAAGACCTATGCCACCAGCCACAGCAATGCAGGGATCTGAGCCACATCTGCAACCTATGCTGCAGCTTATGGCAATGCCAGATCCTCGACCCACTGAGTGAGGCCAGAGATTGAACCCACATCCTCGAGGACTCTATGTTAGGTTCTTAACCCACTGAGGCAAACAGGAACTCCGATGATAATTTTTTAATATCAACTTTTTGTAAGTTAAATTTCTAACATTAATTACAATTTCAGTGAGAATGATGAGGAAGCGGTTCTGATAACAATAGAAATTTTTGTTTGGAAGTTATGAGTGACAGTACAGACCTACCACACACTGAGGAGGCAGCTTATTTTTACAGTTTGCTTTGGAAGACAAAGTACTGAGAATCTTCCTTTCTCACAGACAAGCAGGTTCAAATCGTACTAGATTGTTTATTTTCCCATTTCATATAACTTATTTTCAAAACTGATAAAACAAAAAAATCTTGAACACAATTAATCCAGAGCTTACAGAAGGAATTGTAAAAAATAATTGGGTTTTAAAGTTAAATCACTAGCAATATCTAATAATTTAATTACATTCCTTAATGCATATTCAATTTGGCATGTTTTACTCTGTGCAACAGTTACAGTTTGCAGAAAATATTTTGCAAGTGTATCTTATAACACCAAGTCGATGAACAATGTCACTGATAAACCATCAGTGCTCTTTTCCGTTAGATATTCACTCTATTTTTCAAGAGTTAAGTTTATTTTGTTGAATATGATGACTCTAAATCTTGTTTCATTTGCATCAATCATAATTTATCTGCAATCAAAAGCGCCAAAATATTATAGCCTGAATTGCCTAATTGAACTCCCTGAGATTAAAATAATCAGCTCACTCTCTCACTACACATACACACACGCACACACACACTCCACATGAAGCTATTTCTTCATTTTATTTATAATATTTATACCAACCTCTTACTCTTGAAAGTCCCATACATTTTGAGGTCAAAGAGTGAATTCTTGACTTCTGTACATTCAAATACTAAACAGCTCTATAAAAGCTACCCGTTAAAAAACCATGATCAATTAGTAATGCCTGCCATTGGCACAATAACAGAGAATGGCAGCACGTGTTTGCTAAGTATTACTAAAGTTTGCCTTTTCCCTCTCTGACACTATCAAAATGCTCTTAAAACCAAAAGCAAGACACCTCACTGCTTTTCTAAAAAAGATCCTTTTTTAAAAAAGATCCCTGCCACAGACCTTACACAAGGATTGACTTTTTCCCAATTAGATATTATTGTATTATCTGGAGTTTACTGTTTTAGGGCAGATTTTTCTGGAGCATCTCCCGGGTGATGGCAATCATCCTAAAATACTCCTGAAGGGAAAGAATTCTGTGATCTCATCCTGAAGCTTTTAAGACTTCCCTTCGGATTAAAGGTCTTAGCATCTCATTTTTAAGAAGAAAAAAAGAGGTGATAAGTACTATATAAACACATATTTTCGCTTCAGAGAAATTGTCGAGTCGAGTAAGTTTTAATGAACTCGCTGGGCTTAGCACACTTGTGATGCTACCTCTGGGACAAGCATTCACATCTGCATGAAACCTCATGCATACCTTTCATGTCTCACTGATCACTGGGGTAAATCAGAGACTGGCAGTCCTCTTAGCATCTTCTTCTTCTTCCTTTTACGTATAACCTTTCTCAGACAAAACTCTCAGTCAGGTCTCTGGCTGGACTTCCTTTGGCAACAGGTAGGCAGGGGTGTTAGAAAGTATATTTGAAAGTTAGATTGGGGAGGGAGGACACTATTTGACCTAGCTCAAGGACTTCGTGGCAGCCAAGAGAAGGCACATGGCTGTGAAGAGCTCTTAGAAGAATTTTTGCAGAATGTTATCTGCTAGCTGTGTCTGTAGTTATATATTTCAGAGATCTCCTCTGATCTCTTTTCCATTTCCTTTCCTTCCCAAAATCTGGCTGAATAAACATTCTAACCCAGAGACATAGGAAATATTTATTGATGCTTTTCAGTAAGAACTTGAGAAAAGCATGGAAGAATGTACAGACAGGATAATGGGATTTCAGTATTTCAGCACTGTTACATATTCTATCTCAACTCACTATATGCCAAGCAGTTTTTTTTTTAATATAGTGTTAAACATAAACTTCCCTATAACCCAGTAATTCCATCCCTAGGTATTTACACAAGAGAAAAAACAGGAGTTCCTGTTGTGGCGCAGTGGTTAGCGAGTCCGACTGGGAACCATGAGGTTGCGGGTTTGATCCCTGGCCTCGCTCAGTGGGTTAAGGATCTGGCCTTGCCGTGAGCTGTGGTGTAGGTTGCACACGCGGCTCGGATCCCGCGTTGCTGTGGCTGTGGCGATGGCCAGTGGTTACAGCTCCTGTTAGATACCTAGCCTGGGAACCTCCACATGCCACGGGTGCGGCCCTAAAATGACAAAAGGCAAAAAAAAAAAAAAAAGAGAGAGAGAGAGAGAGAGAAAACAAAGATACATGTTCACAGAAAGATCTGCACCTAAACGTTCACAGTAACTTTCTTCCTGTTAGTCCCAAACAAGAAACATCCATATGTACATCAGAGGAGAATGGATTAAATGAATTGTGGACTACACACCTCAGCATTACAAACAAATGAATTCAACAAAGGTGATGAATCTCAGAAATACTATGCTGAGCAAAATTAAAAAAAAAAACCGCTAAAGAGTATATACCGTATGGCTCCACTTACACAAAATTCGAGAAAAGGCAAATTTAATCTATAAGGACAGAAAACAGATTAGTGGTTCCTGGGGCTGGCTGGGAGGAGGCATAATAATTGTGAAGGGGGAGGAGGAAATGTTCTGCCTTGTGGTCATGTTGGTATTTTCATTTGCCAGATCTTACTATACACTTAGAATAGGAACATTGTATTATATGTAAATTACACCTCAGTAAAATTGACCCAAATAAATGTGCTAAGCAACTCTTTCCTTGTGATGAGGATGGTCATTATTCTTTTTTAAAAAGTGACTGAGGAGTTCTCCTGTGGTGCAGTGGGTTAAGGATCTGGCATTGTCACTGTAGTGGCGTGAGTCACTGCTGTGGTGCAGGTGCAATCCCTGGCCCAGGAACTTCTGCACACCACAGACATAGGCAAAAAAAAAAAAAAAAAAAAAACTAATGAACCAGTACAATTTTAACCACTGTCATTTAAAGCTTGTTTGTCATTCTTTTGTGCCTTTTAATAGGATTCTCACTGCAATACAACCTTGGTAACCATAAGCAAAGAGGCTGAGGTTCAAGGGCCAGCTCTCTTTGTAAGGACGTCTTACTTGAGTTAGTTACTTACACAGGTCTCAGTTTTCTCAGTTGTAAGATAAAGGTAATGGACTAGGGCAGAATTTGCAAAACAGTGGCCTATGGGTCACATTTAGTCAAATTTGCAAGTCCAGTGCAACATAATCCTTCCAATGCAACTCGTTAATTATTTGAATTAACAATATTTAAAAATCAGACATTTTTCATAGAAACTTCAGACTTCTGGCTTCTCTTGAAAAGCAAACATCTGAGAACACTTAATCTGCACCCCAAATGGCACCAAGTAGCAGAAACTGATTAGCCACAATTGTGTTCAGCCAGCCACAATGCCTTCCGGTTCTCATTGCTTGTTCTCCCAGATCTTTTCAGTTTATGTACCTACCTGGCCCCTGGTCGTTTTGAATTTGGAAACCCTAAGCTAGATGAATCATGAATAACTGGGATCAAGATATAAACAACTTCCCAGCTTTGATAAGTAACCTATGACTTAATTTTAGGAATAAAATTTTAATGTATTAAAAATCAGTCCTGCAAAGCCACTCACTCAGGTATATGCAATGAGAAAAAAACATTCACAAACTGAGATTCCAGCCAAGCTTTTGCAAACCCTGGAGTAGGAGTATGCGAAGCAGCCACTCATGTACTGGAGAAAGTTTCAGTAATGAAAACAGCTCAGGACTTAAACTTTTATAAATCAAGCTGCTAATCTACCTGTGAATGAAACACTTAGCCCTGAAAGAGATTTTGCATTTATAAGGGAGAGCTCTGTGCTCTTCTTTTTTTGTTTAATTTATAATTTGGGATTCAGGATTACATATTCTTTGTGAAATTATATTGCAAACTGTTCTTATTTATCTTCCCAGCTTTAAATATTTTATAAAGTGCTGGAATTAGTTGTACCTTAGATATCTGAAAGGACTCATCTGTAAAATCAACTGACAGTTGAGACTTCAGTTGAAACTAACCACTTTTTCCAAAGTTGTGAGTTTATTCTTCTTGTCTACGTATTCCAATTTTTAAAGTAATCTAAAATTTCTACTTTATTTGTAAAATTCTGTGGTTTGCATTATTACATTTCTCAGAACTTCATGTTCTCGATGTCTTTCCTCCCCCGGAGGAAAAATAAACTCTTGGATTTATTTATCTTTGTATTCTAGGCCAATTCTTACTTCTGCTTCAACCTGTCTCCCCTTCCTTCTCCTTCCCTTGAAATCATTTTCTTTTTCAGTTTTTTTGAGTTGAATACTAACTTCAGTAACCATCACTTAGAGTAAATTTCCTTAAATTTATATTTGACTCATGTTTTAAGTTTGAATATTTAGCATCACTGTCTTTGTTTTCTAAACACAGCATAATTGTGTTTTGATTTCTTCTTTGTCCAAGTAACAATTTGGAAAATAATATTTGAACTTCCAATTGGCTAGGCACTTTTTTAAAGTGTTGTCATTAATTTCTAATTTTATGTCGCAATGGTAAAATATGACCTGAATATTTTCTGCTTTGGGAATATACCGATATTTTCTTATGACCGTGCATGTCATGGGTGACTAACATTTAATTTTTGTAAATAATGAATGTGGATATTTAAAATAAATATTCCACAAATGTTTAAAAAGAGTATGTATTTTCTGCTATAATTTCACCTATTATTCCAATTTTTATTTCTTTATTTAGGCATAAATATATGTTTCTTTTCCTTTTGACAGAAAGATAAAATGATATTAATATCTACCACTATAATAGTATTTTTTATATTTCTCTTTATATTTTATCTTTATAATATACACGGAGCTGAAGACTTTTTCTGATTTAAAGGAGAGTACCATGTTTTAACTGCTTCCTCTGTTAATTATTAATAGCGGGTATACACCTTATATGCTTCAGAAAAAAATGATTCTCATATACTGAGAGTTTATAAATCTATTGATACTAAATATTTGGTAATAATATTTTAAGTTCTTTTGCAAATGAGAGATACATTTCTGAAGCAAATAATCACATTGAAAGTGAATACTTCTTCGAGATACTTCTCTAAAAAATTTACCAGTATCAATACCTTTATTTTTTCCAATCAGCTCTGGGGGGGTGTGCAGATACTGAGAATCTAATCATTTGAAATAGAATACTCAGAATTTAGAAGCAAAGTTCAAATTACCAAGTTCACTTTTCCAAAGGTGAACTAATCTTTTCAACTGATTAGTACTCATGTCAGATTCCCACATTTACTTAATAGAATGTGTTTTTTAAAAAATTAGTTCTCTCCTGGTGAGGAGGTTTACCATAAATTGTCTGCTATGTAGCTGCCAAGAAAATACTACTTTTTAAAAAATCTGTATCAGAGTAGAGTCCACATAAAGTTGGACTGTATTATTTTAGAACATGCTAGAAATACTTCCACAATACTAAGATGTATCCATCAGTTCTTAGTTTTCCTTCTGCCCTTAATAAAAAAAATGAAGCTTCCTTGACTATCTGAGATATAAATGGTCATTAAGCATAAAGTCACTGTATAATTGATCAGAGACAATTGATAAATTAGAAGACTGACATGCTCTTCTCTATTCCCCACCCCACTAGTCAGTAATTTGGGTGGGGGCAGCTGACAATTTATTGACACAGTATCACTCAGAAGGAAGCTGGAGTTGGTCATACATGAAAGCTTAGATAAGGAAAACTATGAGAGGCAAATGCAGGCAGTGTCCATCTAACCAGGTCCACATGTGAAGTCTCCTCAGCCAACAAAGCTTCAATAGTTGTAGCCACTGCCTCACAGGAAGATGGATGCCTGGGATCAACGTTCCTAAACTTCTACCATAACAGTTTTTGACATATTCATGTATGATCCATACTGATATTTACTAATTTGCTTTAAAACTGATTCATGTTTCAAAAATTAAATATATTTTAAAAGAAAACTATATATCTCCACGATATGTAAAACAGGAAAGCAGTTATAATTGCAATAGAAAACAATCACAGTTTAAACAAAACAGCGTTCAACTTTATAAATTAAAAAGTGACACTAGGTAAATTAAAGTAACAAAATGCTGAATCAATTTGTTTAAAAGTATAGCTAAAAATAAGAACCTGGATGAAAAGAACAGAACTGTTTATACATATCTTGTAAGAAAGGAACATTTTGTTTAAGACTACTTGACTGAAGACAGAGTTATAAAACCCAAAATAATATAAGAGGCTTTTCTTCAATAACATTTTGGTTCAAAAGACAGATCTCACATTCTCTTTTTCTTCTACAAATGCCTCCTCATTTGGAAAGGTTCAAAGGACATTATAGAAAATATCATACCCCTTACCCATTTAATACTGCCACTTGGTTTGGGATAAATATTAATGAAGCACCATGACCATGCCTCCAGTATCTTCTCATAATGTGCTGAATATCTGCATGCAGCAATTCAGATGAGTTTAAAATAAGGGAAATGGAAGGAAAGCCTTTTGATATTTGCAGATTGGTTAATGGATGAATGAGTTAAAGCAATCTAAGATCTCTGTGGTACTGTCTCATGAAGGATAAATAGATAAAAATGCTATCATTTACTAGATGCCTGTTAGATATAAGGCATGTGTTTAAATACACCTCATTTAAATTTCACAATAACTGTAGGAGATAGGTAACATTATTATCCCCCCTATATACCTAAGACTAGTGAGTCCAAGATTTGTCTCAGGCCATGCAACATACGGATATTATTTCAACTCCAGAGCAATGCTCTTAACTAATTCCCTCATCTGAATCACATTTTAAGCCTACGATTTCTCCTGAGTCTTCCCAAGCCCCCCAAACAAAGGGACCACCTCAGGGATAGAGATTTCCACTATTGAGAGGTTGACTTCACTTCAAAAGTCACATGACAGTTGTGTACTAGTGAGTGTGGGTCGAGTGTGAGGTGAGGTGGTGTGAGGTGAGGCTGGGATAATACAGGGGTGATATTCCTGAGCCCCAAAGTCTTTAGTCCCTGAAATGAAATCCCCTCTAAGAAGATTAATCAAAAGTAGATTTCTAAGAAAGTAAAGACAATGAAGTCCTATGCTGTGGACAATTATCAAAACAAACTCAACTAAGGAGACAATTAGTATCCCCATGGCAGTACCATGGCTTTCCAGTGGTCAGTGGATATCAAGAGCAGCCCAAGCCATGGGGTCGTTTTTTCCAGAGGCAAGCTGTACATTCTTAAAAAGTGAAGAAGTACCAAGACCTTGCTGTAAAATTTATGCTATATTTTAAAAATTTGTTTTTAATCATGTTCAAAGTAATGTTTTTTTTTTCAAAAAGATAAAATGCAAAATGACTGTGCTAGCCACACAGTAATTACAGAATTTTGAAAGTATAATAATTCTCAATGAACTTACTACTTCCAGATATGAGAGCATAGAGAGATCCGGATCATCCTTCCACCTAATATTAACAATTAGAAAACTGGACTAAATAGAGGAAATAACCATTAAACATATTGGATGAAAGGAACTGCATGAATAAGAGAGAAGGGAAACAAAGTGAATCCTACCATCACCCAGATCTTCTCCTTGGGGGTAATTTCTGGACTGTGGTATAGAAAGGGGAACCTAAATGCAACCAGCTAATATCACTGAGTTGAGGAACTGGAGATTAAGGATTGAGGAACACAAAGAGGGTAGAATTTGTAGTGCAGAGAGCCCAAGAGGGGAAAGCTATGTGGAGAAGTATTTGAGAAACTTGCACAGGAGTCCATGAGGTAGAGACCATCTATATGTGTAAGGTAAAACTGCATGAGGTTAGGCATGACAAACTTTCTGGGAAAGAATAATTACCAGAGATCTAAAAGCAAAACTTTTTCCAGAGATTACTTTGGGCTGGTAATTACTTGAATTCTTACCAGCCAAGTGGAAAAAACTCTTAGACTATGTGAACATTCTGGAGAGATTCCAGAAGGGTCACACCTTACAAGAAGGGCTATATTAATCCCAGAGTAAATATTAATATATGACCTCAGTAAAAGAACTTAAAATAAAACTTAGAAGAATTATGCTGATCACAATTAATCTGTTACTAAGAACAATTCCAACATGCTTAGAGAAATATACAAACATCTTACATTCAATAACATAAAAATTTTAATGTCCAGCATATAACAAAAGTTACTAGACATATGAAGAATCACGAAAATATCATCCATAATCAGAAGGAAAGATCTATCGATTAAAAACAAAACCATAAAGGACAAATAGGATGGAATTTGTAGTCAATAGTATTGAAATAATTATTATAAATCTGATTCATATGCTTAAAGATGTTTAGAAAACTCAAATATAATAAGGAGAGGGGTAAACTACATAGAAATAAGCCAAATAAAATTTCCAGAGGTGAAAAATATATTACCTAAAATTAAAGTTTTCCTAATGTGATTAGCAGCAGGTTAGATATTGGAGATAAAAGGGACAGTGAACTTGAAGATATAACAACTGAAACTACCCAACGCAAAGCACAGAGGAAAAATATTTTGAAAGAAAACAGAGCCTTTTTGACTGGCAGAACAATATCAAGTAGTCTAAGAGATGTATAATTGAAGTTACAGAGGAGAAGAGATAAATGAAGGACAGAAAAATATTTGAAGAAATAATGGCTAAAGATTTCCATAATTTGATAAAAACTAAAGTTATAGATCTGATCATTTCAAATAACTCAAACAATATAAATACAATGCATGCACAAATCATAGAGTTCATTTATATGACACAAGTGTAAAATTGCAGAGTGAATGACTACTTGTTTTGAACCTAAAAGTACACCTCTGTATCTATGTTACATATAAACTTATTCACAAATAACTTTTAGATTATTTTATTTGACAGTAAATAAGGCTCACATGAATGATCTTCCAGGTCCCCAAGCTGTGTTCACTATAAACTCCTCCGTATTTACTAAAAGTGGTCTTATTTCACTTCTACAGAAAGAGACTTATTAAGAATGAAAAACCACATAGGTTTCCTTTTTTCCTTCATCACAGATTTTTTTTCTTATCAGATGATAAGTCAATGTATCATTTTTTATTTTGCTTTAGCCCCCAGGAATCTCAGTTAAAGTTTATTCTAAGTCCCAGCACATATTTTCACTCTAAAGTTACCAATACAACTATTTATCCATTCACAGTCTTTCCTCATATGGCTCTGGTTTTTAATCTTTATTTGATGCTTATTTTTCCTTTTAAAAAAATCATTAAAGTACAATTGATCTACAATTTTGTGCCAATTTCTGCTATACATCAAAGTGACCCAGATATGTAATACTCCTTTTCTTATATTGTCTTCCATCATAGTCTACCCCAAAAAACTGGATATACCTCCCTGTGCTATACAGTAGGACCTCATTGCTTATCCACTCTAAATGTAATAGTTTGCATCTACTAAACCCGAACTCCCAATCCATCCCTCTCCCCCCCACCCCCACCACCCCGGCAACCACAGATCTGTTCTCTATGTCTGTGTGTTTCTGTTTTGGAGATAGGTTCACTTGTGCCATATTTTAGATTTTACATATAAGCGATATCTTGATGGTTCTTTTGAAGGTAGAAACTGTTGAAAACAAAGAAAGCCCTTTCAATACTATATGTAAACTTTCATTCACTGAACTCCTCTATGTACCTAAGAAGTGTGCTGAAGACTTTACATGCAATATCTCATTAATCCTCACAGCAGCACTCTCAGCAGGATTACTTCTCTGTTAACCAGATGAAGAAAAGTAGGCCTTTGAGAAATTAGACACTTTCCAAGGTCAAAGTGTTCAAACCTATGTTTGTCTGATTCCAGTGACCATGTTTTTAACCATTATCTTATCCAGACACTGAACATTCTGGGTGCTTGAGGGTAACAATCATAAAACATTAGGGTTGATGGTAGGGTCATTACCAAGAGAAGAAGATTCAAATCTATGTTAACAATCAGGAGACAGAAATGAAGCAAGGAAAAGAGTAACCACTGCACAGGGAGAGAGTAAAGCTGCTGAGGTTTCATATCTAACATACGTGGATTCCACATGCCTTTGTCTGAAGCAAGGATGTTAGAGTATGATGAAGAAGGGACAAGCCAAAAGAGCAGTCAGGAGGAAGCTACACTGTACTGACTCCCTTAATTTAAAAGCAATAGTCATGCTTTCAATTTCAAGAACTAGGACAGACTCTTGTGATTGATTCAAAGCTATGACCACCCAAGGTCTTTAAGTACATTTCAAATAGTGCAAAAGAGAACTAAATTTAAATACAATATTTTCTGCTCCCAGACTCTGATTTCTGTGCTTTTATTCCAAATGAATGGAAATGAACTTAAAATGCAGCTCTGAAGTGCTTATATTCTTACTGTTTTAGTAATTCCTTCTGCAAGGTCTGTCTGGAGTCAAAGGGTATTTCTCAAGAGATCTGGGGCCCATAGGTTCTGAAAGTTTAATGACCTTGAGAAAACTCCCTTTTCTGCTTTAGATTGGTTTATCTATCGAATGTGAGTAGCTTAATGAGAGTCCTACTAGGAAAAAGATGGCACACTCTCTAACTGGAGAGTTTCATAACAGGACTCTTTTTCAAAGGTGTGAGCAGAGGTCAAGGAAACCAACATGTAAGGTGGTACCCTAGAGCTAACAACAGGGAAGGGAGTCGTTACCACCCCCACATATGAAAGTAAAACAGAAGGAAGCCATTACAACATATGCCCATCTGGGAAGATCAGTTGTACAGAGACTGTGATCTGCTAGAATCTGTAATTATTCATAGAGAGGTACAGTCCCCAGTCAACCTGAAAGGAAAAGGATTGAAGAATCAATAAAATACCCAGTTTTTTTTTTCTCCTCCCACCCTCTAATCTCTTGGTAGGGACTACTCGCCATTGCCTTAACAAAATTAGGATAAAGGCAAGGAGCTGTTATGAACTCATCTGTGTCTCCCACAAAGATATGTTGAGGTCTTAGTCCCCAGTATCTCAGGACACATCCTGATTGGGAAATAGGAACATGTAGATGTGATTAGAGAAGATGAGGTCATACTTGAACAGATTGGGTCCACAGATCCAGTATGACTGTTTTCCTTATAAGAAGATGACCATGTGTAGACAAAGAGAAACACAAGGGGAACGTCATGTGATAACAAAGAGAGATGAGAGTTACCCAGTTGCCATCCAAGAAATCTCAAATAATGTGAATTACTGGAAGCTAGGAAGAGGAAAGGAAGGATTCTCCTGAAGGCTTCAGAGGGAGCACGGCTCTGTCAGCACTTTAATTTTAGACTTCCAGCCTCCCAAACTATGAGACAATCAACTCTGCTACTTTGGGCCACCTAGTTTGTGGTGGTTTGTATGGCAACCACAAGAAACTAATACAAGAACCCACTGATACAGTTCATACACTTCAGACTTTCAGGTTCCAAATTGGTTGGAAAAAAATAGAAAGTGAACCTGGAGGAGAAAGATAGGTATTTTTATATCTAGTGGAAGAATTACCAGCAAGAGAGCTATTTTTATATCTAGCAGAATTATCTAGAAAGACCTGCTCAGTGCTTATTTCTAAGACACCCATGAATAGAGCAGATAGTTTTCTATCCTTCATGTGCTCCCATTCCACCTTCAATACAACCCAGACGTGAGTGCAAGACTTGATTGATTACTTTCTTTAGACTGAGAAAATACAGTTTTCTTGACAGATATTGTGTATCCCTAACCCTTACTCTTCCTTTTAAGTTTCTAGCCTTGACTATAAATAGAGCACATTCTGGGAAGTGGCTAGGACAGACCAGGACAAAGAGCCACTTGATAAAGGACCTTATGTTCTATCTTGAGTCACTGGGAACAGAAACAGAACTATTAGAAAATAGTGGGTAATTTAAAGTAGGAACTTACCTGATAGGTACATCTTCTTGATCTAGTACATAACTTCAAGATTTTTCTCTGTCATGTTTCTTGTACCTTTCTTTACTGTTGTACTTGTTTATCAACTTTACATTTAAATTTTAATTATAAAAATAACAGGTTATAATAGCCTTAAAATTAAAAAAAAAAAACAATCAACTATAGCCTTAGCCTACTTGTCAGATTTTTGTGTTTCCTTCCAGTTTTACATTTTATTAGAGAAATAACACTTAAGGTTCAATGTCCCTATTGATAGCTATTGATGTAATTTTAAAGGTTGCATTATTTAAAACATGCTTCAATGCACACTCATACATAAAGCTTTGACTGCATAGTTTCTTTTCACTTTTATGACTATCCAATAATATGAGCAAGGTTAGACCATATGAATATTTTAAAAGATTGTGCCAGTCAGAACTCTCCATCTGCAATTGATAGAAATTCAGATCATACTATCTTAAAGGTGAAACTTCACTGGCTCTTATGACTGGATAGTCTAGAGACTGATCTAGAGTTAAGGCTACAGCCAGAGTTCATGACTATCTGTGTGTGTGTTCTTAAATGAAGTTCTTTGAAAATAAATATACTGTAATTATTTTCTCCATATATGACTTCCCTTTTTCAATTGCTTAATAGTGCCTATCAAAGACCAGATGCTTTTAATTTCCTTTTTTTTTTTGTCTTTTTGCCTTATCCTAGGGCTGCACTCATGGCATATGGAGGTTCCCAGGCTAGGGATCTAATCGGAGTTGTAGCCGCCAGCCTACACCACAGCCACAGCAATGCGGGATCCGAGCCGCATCTGCCACCTACACCACAGCTCATGGCAATGTTGGATCCTTAACCCACTGAGCAAGGCCAGGGATCAAACCTGCAACCTCATCGTTCCTAGTCAGATTTGTTAACCACTGAGCCACAATGGAAACTCCAGATGCTTTTAATTTCTATAAGCCCAGCTTCTTAATTTTTTATGGTTGGTCCTTTTGAGATCCTAGGAAATCAATCCTAACATTCAAGTTACAAAGACTTTCTTCTATGATTTATTCTAGAAAATGATAGCTTTTGCATTTACATTTAGGTATATAATTAATCTCAAGTTAATTTTTTCTGTATGATGTGAGATGAAAGTTGGGATTTATTTATCTATATGAATATCCAATGATCTTTTATCAGCTAATTGAAAAGACGATTTCCCTCATTGAATTACTATGGCATCTTTGTCAAAAAAAACTATTGTTTTGCAGATTTTAGTGTACAGGTCTTACACATAGGTCCTTAAACTTATTCCTCAGTATCTCATGGGTTTTGATGCTACTGTAAATGGTATTTTCTTAAAATTCATTTTTCAAAAAGCTTCATTTTCCAGTTCTCTCGCTCTCCCTCATTCCCTCCCTCCAGCCAACTTATAGTTCTGTTTTACTATGATTCCTTTTTTTCCTCTTAGCCATATTCTCTCCTGCCACAAACAAGTTCTCTGCAGGAGGAAAGATGGCCACTGGCATTTCTAAATCTAATTCCTTAAAGCTTATGGTCCTTTCTTCCTTGTTAGCTCCATCAAGAAATTCCCTGAGAAGTCTATTCTTGAACTGCCCTGAGGGAACAAATGCAACAAGTCTTAAAAGATTAGGAAAGTTTGCCAATGAAACCCCTTTCCAGTACTAAAAGAGGGTATTAAGAAGACAAAGAGCATGGTTAACCAAGTCCCCTATAATAATAGTAACCTATAGTATGAAATTACCATCTAGAAAAGTGCTGGTTTACCCTTCTGTAAACACTGTACAAACATTCTCTTTCCTTTTCCATAGTCTATCCTCTGATGTTGATTTTCACCATCATATCTCTGAGTTTAGTATTACTGGCCACCACCAACCATGTCCTCCTCTCATTTGCTTAGCCCCAGAGTCTGGCTTTTCCTTGGACTTCACAGAAGGGGCAAATTTTCATCCATTTTCCAAGGAACTGAAAGCATCTGCTAAAGTCCAAGTGCCCATCTATAGAAGTTCATAAGTTTCTTTTTGATATCCTATGGGGGAAAAGCTTGTCTACCTTGAATTGAAGTTTTAGTGTGTTAAACATGTTTAGAAGCTCTCAACTTGGAAGTCAATGACTAAGAGGGGAATTTCTCACATTCAGAACAAACTAGAGGACAAAAAATATCATCTGACCATTTCCATTTCTTCTCACACTTCCGGGAAAGGAGAGGCACACACAACTTTAGACTCTCTTATATAATGCATTCTTTGTTTTACTGATGGAACAGAAAGTGGCATGGGTTTTCTAGTATTATATTACTTTTGTTAAAGTCACTAGGATTCCAGCACTTAGAAGAATTACTTGAACAACTGGATCCTGAGGTCAACAGAGTCATTATACCATCCTAAATTAGAAATGGGCTTATGGCTTTTAATAGTTACAGTTTACAGTCAGCATTCCAACTCAGAGAAACCTTAGAGATTATACAGTGGATCATTATAGGGAGGATTGATAAAAAGGTCATGTCCCTCAAATGATGAATACCCTTCTGTATGATTCAGAGAACCTGTAACATAGACACAGCTTATCTTGGGATTTTCAGAAAGTGGCTTTATTTTTACCAGCAGCAAAAAGTTCATAATATAATTAAGGTCCTAGCAGCAAACAGTTTATAATATAAGTAAGGTCTTAACATTTCCATCTGAATTACAAGGGCCAGTCTCAAAGAGCTCTCCCCTTACCATGGGGAAACTAATAGATAAAATTCCTTGACCTTGTTAGTTCTGGCCCCCTACCTAGAGCCCAGATAGAGCCTATCATTACAGTTTGTACTAAAAAAGGAATTCCAGGTGGTATTATTACCTGTAAATTGGTTCGATTCTAACTGAGGGGAGTAAGGAGTATTTAAAAATTTTACTAATGTAATTAAGACTTTATTTAATAAAATGTGCAGGATCCACAATTTACAAATAGCCAAGGAGTGAAGGCATTTCCCAAAGTGACAGAGGCTTCTATAAATTGGTGTTGTCCCCCAACTCCCAGTGTTTAGAGGGTACCCAAGGCAGAGTTGAGGAAAGACCTGCTTCTATACTCCTGAATCACAGAAATAACACGTTCATTTCATATCTGCTTGTGATGAACCAAACATCAAGAACAGCTCAGACTCATCCATGGCCCTTTTATTTGTGTTCCTGAGATGCCCATATTATCATAAAGTATTTCTCATAGTCACGATTCACGAAAAAATTTATCAGTCACTAGTACAATCTCCTCTTGATCCTGTGGTTTTCTGGTATGTTAAATTTCCTTTACTTTTCTTGTAATGACATATCTCAAAACCACTTCCTTGAAACCAAAGTATCATGGTTTGAGAACTTGACCAGTTTACTATGTTGTTAATTGCACTATCCGCATTTAATTGGCCTATAACATTCACCTGAACTTCTTTCTTCTGCCAGCTGGTTCCCCATTCATTCCAAAAATTATTATAGTTAACCCTCAGTAGCCACAAGGGATTAATTCCAGGGCCCCCCCACAGATACCAAAATCCAATAATGTTCATGTCTCATATAAAATGGCATAGTACTTGCATATAATCTACATATATCCTCCCATATACTTTAAATCATCTCTAGGTTACTTATAATATCCAATACGATGTAAATACTATGTAAGTAGCTGTAAAAACAATGTCGACTCTATGTAATTCAAATTTTTTCTTTTTGGAACTTCCTGGATATTCTTCTTCCAGATATTTTCTGGAAAAGGTTGTTTGAATCCAAAGATTCAAAAGCCATGGATACAGAGGTCTGGCTGTATTATACAACTATAGAAAGTAGAGCTAAATTTCTGAAGTCAAACTGTATTACACAACTGGTCTAATGCAGAGGAATATTATAAAATCATTAAGGGAAATAAAGTACAAAAAGAGAAAAATAAGGATCATTGCAAATAATAAGCTCTCATTTTTAAAATAAAAATAGGAGATGCCATACATACACAAATCATGTATAGAAAAATATAAGAAACTGACCACAGTTTAAATACTATGGAGGGGGAGGGTATTGGGGCATTTCCGCTGGTGGAGAGTGACTGAGGGATGATAGGACTTCTAAGTTCCACTTTACAATCTCAAGAAAAAACAACTTTTTGCTATCACTGATAAATTTAAGTAACGAACTTCCTGGTAATTACTAATTTCACAGTAGAAAATTTTGTTTTTTAAGTGCAACTACGATTGCTATCCCATCACTGGGGAAAATAGGCTTGTATTTACTATTCCAAAGCCTTCTAAGTGAAATTAATTTCTGCCAATGTTTAGTGGAAGGAAAGCCCCCACAGTCTATTTTTGCTTTTGTATCATTTGTATCTAAGACGGATTATGTTATTTCAGATTATACTCACATCTGTTTATAATAACATAAAACTTGTGTAAAACAAAAAATAATTGAGAATAATTGTACAGATTGAATAAAAATAAGCAATTTTAGAATATTTGGGGTTGAGCTTTTTCAAAAAAAGATTCTTTTAAGTAGTCTTAAAATATGACTTTAATTTATCCATTAAATTCAAGAGAATTCAAAAACAGACATTAGAGCTGTTAAAATCATGCAATTGACACTAATGTTTTATCATTACTATTTAGCATACAATTTTTTTTGTAATTGGAACTAGGTTTTGTTATGTACAATTACCAAAAAATTTAGTGTTCTGAAAAGAATATTCAAAATATAAACATGCCTACTAAATACCTGCTATTTGAATCAAACTACAGAGATTCATAATTAATCTTATCTCTGCATTTGTTAACCCTTTTTTTATTCTTCTGAAAGAGCTCAATTTTACCAATGAGCATAATAGAAAAGCTTCTGGATTTTGTTTTGTTATGTTTTTACATGTGTTTGTACATTTTTAATATATTGAAATACTTTTATCTCATGAAACAGAATGTTTTCTTTTAGGTTAATTTTATGCAAGAATTTCTAGCTTTTCTAAGTGGGTTATAGCCTTGTTGGATATTTTACGCTATCTAACTTTGCTGCTGTTTTTTCTCTCCCGTAGCATTTATGCCCATTTAAAAGTTTTTTATGGTCTGTTTGATGAACCAGAATATAAATGCCATGGAGATTTATGTTTGTTGTGTTTACCGTTGTATCTGTAAAATTTAGAGTAGTTTTTGGTGCATAGGTGTTCAAAGACAGTGCAGTGCCTGCATGATGAAACTGGTTGGCGCCAAATAGTTACCTCCTGTAAATGGGGTACATGTTCTCCAGTCTACCATGCATGTCCCATTCTTATTTCCTGGGTCACTTTATTGATTTATGTTCTTTGCCTGGCTTTGCTTCACTGTTGAGACTGTAACTCTTGAATCATGTTTCTAACCTATTACTCCCTAATCTTCCTTAAGTGAACTACTTAGTTAAGTAATCCATTTGACAGATATTTCTATAATAGCTTATACCTTCAGTTAAGACTCATCCCCTCCTCTAGCATCCATTAAGAAAAGGTCATACATTGATGTAAATGAAGCAGCATTTGTGAAAGGTTTAGGGAATACCGGTATGTCTCGCTACACCCCATATATACTTTAAACCTAAGTATGGTAAGAATTATACTCAGACTATGTGTATATCCATTACAAAAAGTCTAACGAGTTTATGAAAATCTTCCATTTTGTTCTATTTCACCAAGTAACAGATTGGGGTGCTGATCAATTACATGACTCATAAATTTATGGGAATGTTTCAAATCTATATGAGCTGAAGTCAGCTTCAAAACTAGCATAGAACCAAAAGACTAAAGGACAGAATAGACATCTTCCTTTCCATCAGCACCGCCTCACCTATGCAGAGTATTGTTTTGAAAAGAATGTTTAAAGAATTACAACTTGGCACAGTGTCTCAGTCAAATATTGCCATAATAACATGATGCAACAAACTACCCAAAATAGCAATGAGCCTTTATTTCTTGCTTGCATATCAATGAGTCAGCTACAGTTTGGCTAAATGAGGCTGGATGTGGTAGAGCTATAGGTTACGTCCAGTTCTGCCCTACATGTCTATCATTTTTCTTGGACCAGCTACTATTTAGGCATGTTACTCTCAACGCAAAAAGCAGGAGCCCACATTTGAAAGCACACTGCTCACATCCCCGTCTTTACCTTAGCCAAATCAAATCACAGTACTGAACTCTCCAAAAAGAAGTAGCATGGGACATTTCACTGTTCATCACGAACCAAAGCAAGAGTGCACAGGTTAAATGCTGTTTTAGGGGAGTGAAAATTTTAGATCAATAAATCCATCTAATATATACCCACTCTTAGAAACAAGTAGATTGAGACCCAGTATATCTATAATCTTAAATCTCAGTATACATTGTCACCATCTGAGATAAAATAAAATCTCAGATGGTGCCCTTATGGCAAAGGTGAACTACCAACATAGAATCTGGAGGCTGAAGGCAGTGGTAAATGACTTCACCTTTTGGACACTAAGTTCTAAGAACTCAGAGGAGAGAACTGAAACTACAAAGGACTGGCATTTCAAAATCCTGAGACAGCCATAACCACAGAACCTGAATCACTCTGTCTCCAAAGACGTGGGCAGAAACCACCTCTGTGCAGTTTCTTTAATGGAACGACAATTAACCACAGGCTTGTTATAGAATAAGGCTCCACTGGGTAATAGAAGTTTGGCTTAATGAATACGATTCAGTAGTGTACAGTGTACACTCTCTAGTTCTCTCTGGAAAGATATTTAAATGGTAATTTCACAAAATATTATTTTCAATCCAATCATATTAGAAGGTGTCATTATTTTACAGTTTATCTTTTTCTAAATAGATTAAATTTTATCAAAGAGCACTTTTTCAGCCAAACATGCTCTATAGTTTCGGTGAATCCTTATTATTTGACAATCTGCCCATTAAACCTGGCTTCCCCTGAAAAGAACTGTGTGCTAAAGAGGAAATACATATGTTTATGTCTATAAATCCAAAGGGAACACAATATTTTCTTGGTCCCAAATTGCAAGATGCTTCCAGGACAAACAAAGGATTGCCAGTGGAAACTCGGGATAATAGTATTTGAGTGTTCTGGGGAACCTGGAAATTTTTGTGAAAGAAAAACATACAGTAATTTGAAATTACACATATTCATAGAAGAAACCTTTGCCAAACTGGCTGCTCAGAGACTATTTTTTCCACCCAAACAGTTTAATGGTTTTTCTTTTAAGTATTAGTTGAAAATATTTACCTACAAGCTCAAAGGAATGTCCTAGAATTGATTGAATTGGGTTGGAAAACATTCTGAGCTTTAAAAAAATTATTTATAATGAAGAAAAATAAGAATGCTTTCTTGTCAACAACAATTAAACCTGAACCATAGGGTGTAGCATCTTCTCAAGTCCCTAAAAAAGTCATTAACCGTTATAAAAGTAACTCACAAATAGCATATGAAGAGAGTGGAATTAATAAATACAATGCGAGAGATTGAGGTCATTAGCTACGTGAGATGAGAAAAATTAAGAGGCCCAACTCAGAAAGGTTCAAGAAAGCATTAAAAACTCCAAATCTCTCAAAACATTTCCTGAATGGAGAGAAATAACTAGCAACAGATTGAAAAAGAAACCCCTTGGCTTAAACCACTAAACAGAAAGGGTGACACCGAATTTGTACATCCTGACAATTCCTTTGTTTAAAAACAATAATTTAATAAACAACTCCAAGCCAGAATTTCTCTCTAGATTTTTGACTGAAATAGCTCAACATCAGCTGGATCAGTGGATCTAATTATGTGCTAAAACTTAGGCCACTTGGCATACTGCTCACTTTGTGCCAGAAAACTCCCTCACCCCCTCAAGAATGTTTTTTATTAGCACTAGCAAATAAAGGAATTTTAGTCCTCTGTTTTATGACCACTGGCATCGGCAGTTACAATTTGAAATAACTACCGTATCTTAGCAACTCTAATCTTAACAAAATAAATACAGCAAGGAGCAAACAGGCTTCATGCCACATGAGAATCTCATCAACATCCAAAAAAGGGAAAGGGGGAAATCAACAGAGTATGACTCTCACCGTGCTGGTACTCTGGGCTTGGCAGCTCTCCCATAGCCAAAAACACTACATTTCTTTCCATTTTCACAGCAGCGGCACCTGCAATGCTGTATTTTAGAGAAAAATTCGCTAAGACTGAAAGGGGCAGACACGAAAGAGGGACGAAAGGGATGATCAATCCAAAAAGGAAGATATCAAGGGAAATTTTCAAATTTCATTCTTTTCTCCTCCCTTTTCTCCTGGAACTTGGTGGTCACAATGATGGAATCTTCTAAATTGCATCCAAACCACTGCTCATCCTTGCACAGCATAAGTTTCTTCCCTTGGACACAAAAGCCTAAAACTGCTCCCAATTATGACTAAAAGTAAGAAAGAAGGCACTCAATAAAGACCAAGTGAATGAATGAATGAACGAATCCAGTTGAGTCCTCTCAGACTAGTTGGGAAATATGAAAGACACAAAGCTCTTGAAATCACTTCATACTCCTGTCAAGATTACTTAAAGTGTATAATTAAAACCTTGTCCAACTTATTCCAAACATACCCATTGGTCTCAAGTCATCTTGAGGCTATGCAATTTAATGAGCAGATCAGGGACTTAGTGGTTAGATGGACTTGAGGAGGAGACTCCACACCACTACTTCCTAGCTCTGTGAACTTACAATATTACATTGAACAATTCTGTGCTTCAGTTTCTTCTTCAGCCAAATGGGATAAAACTCCATGGGGAGGGGAGGGGAAGACAGCTGTGAAGTTGTCGATCGGATTAATGCCTGTAAAGCTACTCAGCCCATTTCCTTTCAAGGTGATTCACCATCACAAAGTTGATTCACTTTCCTTCTCTTGATATCTCTTCCTCTGAGTCATACAAGCCACCATGAGCAAACATATTACATATGGCAGCCTACTCAGGTTAGTGCTGTTTGATGCTAACCAGGTTTATCATCATTCCTCAGAATGTACAGCTGTTGAGTTCTTTAGCTCATTAACTTCTGAATTTGTTACATCTGGTCCATCTACAAACTGAGGTCTTGTTTAAGCCTCAGTTATCTCTTACGTGAACTAGTGATTGCAAGAGTCCAAACTGTGCTCTTCTAACCTAGGTTTGACCCTTCCAAACTATTGCCAGAATTCCTTTTCTAAATTTTGCCATGTTTTTCCTACTTTAAATTCTTTTTTCTATGATACATCGGGCCTCCAAGTTCTGAATTATGCCAGTTTCTCAAGTCTCATTTTCTGGAATTCTTCTCTGCTCCACTCCAACTAGTCTGCTTCTAATGATGCTTCAAACTCAACACTTTGGCAATTGTTGTGCCCTTTACATAAAATGTCTTTTCACATTTTTTGGGCCAATTCATAATTCCTTCAGAACCCAACTCAAGCATTATCTCCTGAGTAAAGACATTTCTGCAATTTTTTTAGGAGGTGGATACATTCTACACAGGACCACGTCTGTACAATACAGTCTTTACAGTACTTAATAACAGCATTGCAGTCTTTCACTTCCTTGTGTAACTCTCCCATTTGACCATGAGTCAAAGAGCCCTAAGTTCAGAGATTACCATTTAGCATCCCTACTGCCTGGCATAATGGTTTCATATTATATATGGTTAGTAAATGTTAGCCACTCTCCTCTCCACTCTCCTCCCTAACCTTCAGGTAATAAAAATGTAGGTTAAATTGGCTGGTTTGGACTTCTATTTTGACTAACATGACTGAAAATTCTACTTAATTTTGGGATGTAATGTCCAACCTAATCTAAAAGAAGAGTAAGCAAGAGTTCCCATGTGGCTCAACGGGTTAGGGCTCTGGCATTATCACTGCAGTGGCTTGGGTTGCTACTGTGACATGGGTTTGACCCTTGGCCCAGGAATTTCTGCATGCCATGGGTGCAGCCAAGAGTATAGAGAAAGAAGGAAAGAAGACAGATAGGGAGTGAGGAAGGAAGGAAGGGAAGAAAGAAAAATAGGCCACAAAAATAGGTAAAAAGTTACATTTAAGAAAAAAAATGATGCCATTTTTGTTCTCGATGAACACCTCCAGTTTCTGTTTCCTTGATGACCATAATCCTCTTCTGTATGCTTCATGACCTTGTATCTTTCTTAAAATACCATCTCACTCTGCTTCTTGCCTCAAACCTCTCTCACTTTATATACCTCCTTGGAAATGCCCACAGCTTGTATAGAATGGTAACAAAATCAATGATAACAATGATGGAGATAAAAAGATTTATTTTATGTCATTTAAGAGTAATAAAATTCTGAATTTAAAAAAAATACATTGTCTATTAAAACTCTAATACAATGGAATTGCCGCTTGCGTCTATGGCTCAAAAGTTGGTACAATGCCTAAAATAAAACTTCTGTTTACTTAAAGTCCTCTAAGAAAATTCTTAACTCATTCATGTCATAGATAATATCATTGCATAATAAAGAATACATATGAAGTACTCAAGAGTAAAGTTGAATAACTGAAGTTAAATGTTTTAATAATACAACTTTTCTCATGGCCTTAAAAAATACCTCACTAATTCTCCCAACCTCCATGAAAGTCATCCTCCAACATCCAGACTTAACCTAGTTCCATCCTCGTAAGAAATACTGCCTATATCCTACTGCTAAGATGGTATATTTGGTCCTGCTCATGCTGAAAAATATCTCAAAAATAGAAATTCAACTCTAGAAGGAATATTATCACTATGTCTGAAAAAGGAGGGGAAAGACAAAAAGTTAGAAAAGAAAGAAAGAAAGAAGGAAAAAAGAAAGAGAAAGAAAGAAAGAAGAAAGAAAGAAATAACAAAAGAAAGAAAGAAAGAGAAAGAAAGAAAGAAAGAAAGAAAGAAAGAAAGAAAGAAAGAAAGAAAGAAAGAAAGAAAGAAAGAAAGAAAGAAAATGAATTCACTGGTCAGGGAAAAATTCAATTAATCAGATGGATTAAATTCCTACCATTTTCTAGGTTCTATATCTGTTACTCTGGAAAATACATATAAAAAAATAAATACTCTATCCTTCATGGGCACTCAGGGAGACATACAAACACCAATTATCACATATCCTGAGCCTTACGTGACTCAAGAATATTCTGTTAAGGACCTATAATCATAAATTTCTGGTCAGAGAGCCATGTCTAAATATACTGTGTTTCACTATTCTGTGCTGAGAAAGGAGATTTACAAATTTCAAGATGGTAAGGCTATTTTAAGGATAACCAAAAGCTAAAGTTCTATCTTTTTTTTCTCAATAAGCTTTCTTTACCCCCATTATACTCAACTGTCTAAACAGTGCACAAAGCTTTGCTTTAGATGGTGAGGATTGCCAGATTAAACAGAGAATGCCTAGTTAAATTCAAATTTCAGATAACTGCAGCATAATTTTTTAGTATTAAGTATGTCCCACATACTGCATGGGACATACACCTCCTAAAACTTAGGTACCATTCATCATAAATTCAAATTTAACTGAGCATCCTGTATTTTTATTTGCTAAATCTGATAACCCTAATTACAGTAGTCTCCCCAATCATCAGACACCCCCCCACCCACGCTGAGTTCACTGTATGTGGTTTAAGGGACTCAATGGATCACACAGCGACTGAGCTACAAAGCAGTCTACTCAGCCTTGTGTTTACCACAACACTGTTCTTCAAGCCTGCAAACTCAGAGGGCTAAGTTCTCAGCTCACTTTTCTAAACTACTTCTGCTTCATCACACAAGTAGCAAAAATGTGACCTGTACCCTCCTCTCCTCCTGAAGAAAACAGAAATTTGCTAAAGGGGTAAAAATATACCAAATTAAAAATGACTATGAACTATTCCAGAATCTTGAGGCTGTCAATACTTTGTGCTTTTAAATAGTTGCCATGGTTCACCCCAGAAGCATCTGCATATTTCTGTAGTTTTTTTTATGGTGTGTAGTGAACTTTGATATCTTTGGGGAATAAAAGAACTCTCTATCTGTCTATCTACACATATATATTTAACAATGCAAGTTATTGTTATATAAATGTAGGCTGTTGTCAATTTCAGTTCCCTGCCATATCAAAAGAACAAAGCAGGCAGGAAGAGCAAGAGGATGATCTAATATGCCTACGCTAATAACAAAGCCAGTGTCCTAAATTGGCAATGGCAGCCCTCTTCTGCGGAGATTGTTTTTAACACCATCAGGAGACATTTTAAAAAATTGGATGGTGACAGGAAGAGTACATTTTAAATTGTCAACCTTCATGATGTCCTTTTGAAGAATAGCAATTACATAACTCCGGGAGCTTTATTTTGCATTTGAAAAAATACATATCTAAAGGAGTCTGCAGGGTTATGCAAGACTCCATATTCTAAATTCTTTGTAGAAACTAAAGTCCCTGATTTTTCACTACACTTTTATCCTTTTATTACCCACTTAGTAGTTAAGGTGGGAATCAATATTAAGTAAATAGTACAGTATTAAAACTGGTTTTGATTTAAATTATTAACAAATTCATTCAAAGCGGCCCTCTACCATATGTCATTTCTTAATCATCTTTAAAGTCCTGTCTGTAATTCTCCAAGGGTCACACGTTTTTTTCTCATTCCTCTGGCACTAAAAAGTTTGCTTACAATATTCTAATATTTTTTTAAAGTTTTAAGTTGCTTCCTCTTAGGCAAAGAGAGAGGGAAATGTTATGTAAAAGTAATTTTATGTCACCAAGAATATCTTTTGATCTTTTTCTTCTAATTCTTATTTTTCTTAAATAATTTTAGGGAAAAAAAACTCTTTAAAAAATGCAGACTTAATGCCAAGAGAAACGTGTTGCAAGTACCCTAAATAGTTAATGTATTTTCTAAATGAATGATTTAAAATAGCTATTAAAGGAGAGGAAATGAGCTTAGGTTTCTAGTAATGACTTCTCCTCTTCAAAATGAAATCTGTAAATCCCTGATTGCAATTCCAAATCCCCCAAGGACCAGCAGTTCTGGGACCAGGGCTCACTGGCTTCATGTCTAATAGCACCAGATAAGTAGCATGATTTTTATATATGTAATTTGGGAGAATATTCAGAATTTATAGTCCTGGAGACAATTTATGAATGAATTTCCTTTTTAAAGTACAGTATTCGAAAAATCAACTTTTCCACCCAAATTGTGGAAAAGAGCACATAGGAATGTGAGAGGTATGGATATATACGTACAGAGACATATGTATGTACATTTAGATATGCATGCACACACATGCACAAAATATAAGTTCCATTTTATTCATAAGAGCATAATGATTCAGCCTGTGATTGTTAATAAAAATGCATTTCTAACCATCAAATTTGAGTCTATTATTCTAAGTTAATTGCATTTGCCCTAAAGAGACTTACAGCTGGCTGGCAGCCTGTTTGTGTCAGCTTCATTTTATTCATCAGTCAATCCTGTCTCCTCTTCTTTTTACATCCCATATATTGATCAGATAGATTCGTTAGCACACCTTCACAGCTTTCACAGCATCAAAAAAATATGCAGTAATCTCAATATTATCATCAGATACATTTGATTACTTCATTCTTTTGTGTGTCATCTTCACTGCTATTTCAGTAGCCAATAGATGCTCTTTTGACAGGCCCGTAAGATTGCTATTAAATATCATAGATGTAACTCAAAGAGGCATTAAGAAAAAAGGTAAACATGAGAAAGTCCACACAGCGGTTGTCAGTGGCCCCTCCATTTTTCAGGTGGAATAGAGGATACTCATCATGGTAAACATTAGTTCTTTGCTGGAGTATATTACAGAGTCAAAAGCACCTTCTTAGAATTCATCCTCAGAAAAGAATGTACTATTAGGTGGTGAAGTGTATTAAAGCAATAAATGGGCACCATGTTCCCATTTGAGCCGAAGAAAACCAGTGGAGGAAACGGAAGAGCAAGGAGGTGAGGCTAGAAAAGTAGTTAAGGTGAAAATCTGAGAAGAATTAGAATCTTCCTTATGTGAGGCAAGTTGCGTAGAGGGGAGATAAAAGGCATCACAGGGTGAGGAGATAATTAGCAGATCAGAAGCAAAGCAGTTTAAAAGGTGACCCTTACCTCCTCTGTTACTCAGAATAAGAAACTATAGACAATTATTACAGTATTTTCCCCAGGGACCTGTGATACAGTTTCTCCACATACCCTCCAAGACACAAAGCTCTCTCTTGCCATTGTCACTGAATTGCTTGAGTTTAGTGCTTTTTATGGAAATTCCTTTACATCATGCCAGCCTTGTCTTTCAACCTTGCTTTTAGATCAGTGATTCTCCAGTGGGAGATTTGATGCCCCCTACCTCCCACCCAGGGGACATTAGGAATACTTGCAGACACTGGGGGGGAGGTGGCACTGACTTCTGGTGAGTAGAGGCCAGCCACGCTGCTCCACACCCCACAACGCACAAGACAGCCCCCATAATAAAGAACTTCCAGCCCCCAGACAACAGCAGTTCCGTGAAGTTAAAAAACCCCCTCTTAAGTGGATGACTGCAACGCACTGAAAGCGAAAAAACAAAAAGACCACATCACAGTTCAGCAGCAATGCAGTGAGCAGGATTTAGCGATTCGGAGACCCAGACAGCAGCCCAGCAGCTGCACACAGAATTTCACACCCGCCTATTAAATAATCCAATTCATTACCTAGACCCCAGGAACAGAGGAGCAAAATACAACCCCAATTTTAAGGAGAACAAAGAAAAATGAAAATTATTGCTTGATAGAAGACATTTCAAAGAACTCCCAGACAAACCAACTGAAAAATCCCCAATAAAAAGACTCAGCAAGAAAATTGTGTCACAGCCCCTAATCCTCAACAGACCTTAACAAGATGTTCATGAGCCAAAGACTCATGTCTGCAGAAGACAAAAGACCTAGGAAACAATATAGTCTAGAGAAGGATTATCGTTAAGAGGCAGGAGAAAGATAAAACAGATTTCTCAACCTTACAATTAGAACTCCTAAAAAAAAAAAAAAAAAACCAGAAACGTGCTCAAAACCATGTCAGAATAACTGTTATATCTGTCTGCTCTTGGGAAATTAATATTTAGGTTAGACCCGGGGCGATATTTTTAAAACCTTTTTTTTTTTTTTTTGATGAGTGCTTTCATCCCACCTGACTAGACACCCCTGCCACTAAGCCACTCCCTGGCACAGATGGCCAAGACATTTGCTTTTTTAAATACTCCATATTTCCACAGCCACCCACCAGACAAAAATTAGATTACCAATGCTTGTGTAAACTTTCCAAGCTCTGACACAATAAGATTCCAGGAAATGTACATGCACAGCTAAAAGCAGCATTATACATAATGCACTGTAATTCCAACAGACAAGTTGCTATCTTCGATAGATATACACATTTTCCATGCCAAATACATGAACGTCAATACATTTTTCTCAAGTTAAAATGGAAACCATTTAACAGATATAATGGGCACAATGAATTTCATTTTGCATTACTAATGCAGCAGAGGAGGAAGGAAGCTTTGGCAAGGATTGCACTAAGACCAAGAAAAACAGGAAACAAGGTGGAAGCTATTGCTGTTGTCCAAGCTCTTGCCCCAGAGCCTGGTGGTAGAACCCAAGGGCCACTGAACTTTCCTGTGCTCAAAACTCCAATGCCACATAAACATATTTTCTATTTGGGGGGAAAAGTGAAAAATGGACAAAATAATGGTTGCCTTTTTGAAAAAAAAGAAAAAAAAGTCAAGAGAGCATCACCCTCTGGTTTTCCCACCATTCCTGAAGAGATGTTGTCCGGACCAACTTGATTTTAGGGGAGATAAATCAGAGGCAAATGAATTGCATAAATGTGTCATGTGAATGGGAGTTAGGAAAACAATCCAGGAGCCCGAGTTACCAGCCTCTGCTTTTACCACTGCAAATACATATCCCCCAAGACTCCTTTTTCTATCACTGTTTAAAAAATAAAAATAAAAAACAGCAATTACTTCACTGGTCCTTACCTTTATCTTAAGTCTTTCTGGCACCTAAAATAGTTAAATAGTTCATTTTAGTCATTGCACACCTAAGAATTTTCTGGGTGCTTTCTACTAGATTTAGATTAGAAACTCTGAAGCCATAAACAAATGTTATTATGCAATTAAGAATAAAGGTTTTGAGCACTGGGCTATTGGAATCATGCAGACCTCAATTGCAAGCTCATCTTGCCTTCTTAGTGAGATGGGCAAAGTGAGTGAGCTTGGGCAAATTCCTTCATCAGAATTTCAGTTGCTGCATCTGTAAAATGGGAGTATAATAGTTCTTATAGTACTATTTGGGGGAAGGATTAAATGGGGTCATAAAGTATTAGGAAATGGCGTATAAAGTATTAGGAAAGTTAACAGCAATAAAGTCTAGCAGCCACAGGGACATTATTAAACACTGTGACCCTTCAAATCCTTGCTTCTGCAGCTTCCTGACTCTGGGAACTTGCATAAAATTTCAGCTTCCTCACGTCTAAAATCCGGACACTAATAATATCTTAGAGGATTGTTATGAGGATTAAAATGAGAGATAATAAAATAATGGACTAAACAATTCATAGCATAAAGCACATCGCAGCTCACCCATAATCATTCTGTACATCATATTTACAAAGGGGATTTATTTAACATCTTTAGTACTAAGCTCCAAAATAATTGGTGAAAGTATCTCCAAATGTAAATGTATATATAAACTTGGAAAGAAACCAATCCGAAGAAGAGCATAAAACTTTCTTCATCATGTTTATCATTAGTTCCAGCAATGATTTGTCTTTCTTCAACTATATTTTTGCCCTTAGAAAATAAAAACACATCACTTCATAGTGCAGTTTTGAAAGCCAAAGTATGACAATATTCAGAAAGCTCAGATCTAGCAATTATTGAGAAATGCACCCACTCCCAGCAAATGATGACTTTTTTGTCTAATGTGTCATAGGTACCTCATCTAATTACAGAAGGCAGCATCACCACAGTCAGTCCCATGGCTGAAAATGATATGACAACAAATTAGTTACAAGGTGTAAAAAATGGTGGACACAAAAAAGGAAGAATATCCTTGACTGGAGAAGGTCAACATGAGCTAGTAAGCTATTAACCTGGCTCATTTTTCAAATGATGAATCAACTTGTAATGACAAATATTCAGTGTTTTCAAACTGCTTATCAAGATCCTAATTCTATCATAAGGCCTGCATTACTCAAAATTTTAGAATACCACTTAGTATCTCAATGGTTAAATTGCAGTGATGGGGCCTGGAATATGAAAATAACTTAAACTTTTAGCTTGTTTTGGCCTTCCCATGCAGAATACGCTTTTCAAAATGAGGGGCTCCTAAGGTGCACCATGTTTAGCCTGCTGAAAAATAAAGCAGACTGGTATGATAGTCGGCAAGAGAAAGAGAAACAAATTAAGTACTTATAATTAAAGCTGGAGGAATGAAAGAATTCACACTTTCTTAGAGCTATTATTTCAGGCAGTCTGGTGTCAGAATTAAAAGCCAACCAGTGCATCTGTTTACATTGCCAAGGATTTTCACAGTAAGAAGGGCTAGGAAACACATATTTTTTAATTAGGGTCCAAATCCCAAAGAACACCAAAAAAATAGTATGTCGAAAATATATGTTCTTGTGATTCGTATTGTCCAATGTCTAAACAAAGACAAAAAATTGTTTCTTACTTCTCCTTCATAAACACAAGTGAAAGGAAAAAAAAAGGAAAAGTAATTCTGTTGCTTTGGCCACAGACTCCTTTTTTGTTATCCTGCTTGCTTCTGGCTTAGCTACTGCTTTTCTTTCCCAGGATGAAATAACATGGAAAAGCCAATTAAGGGAGGCTTCATTCACGCAGAAGTTTCACCAAGATGGCTCAGTTACCAAGCTTTAAAAGCTGAATTACCATGGTCACCTAAGATGACCATTTTATACTTTAAAGTACACTTCCTACTTTAAAATTTTTAGTTAAGTCTTTTCTTATTTTGAGCTTTGAGTTAAAGAAAAGTCCTCTTTAAAATCAACACTAGGAGTTCCCTGGTGGACTAGCAGCTAAGGATTTGGCATTGTTTCTGCCATTGCTTGGGTTCAAACCCTGGCCCTGGAAATTCTGCATGTGGTGAGCACGACCAAAAAAATCCATATTGATGGAATGAACATTGCAGTGCTCAAATCTATCATTATCCTGTTTTTACCTCTCACTAGCAATTTCAAAGATCACTCTTTTGGTCAGTGGAAATTTTTAAAAAATTAAAAAGTAGTATCCGGTACACAAAAGTGAATAGACTTCTTTCCCTCATCTATTTATTCAACAAATATTTATTGATCATCTACACTGGATTCATTGTCGGGAAATACTAAGCTAAACAAGACAACACTGCATATAGCAAGTAAACATAACACAGGGTGATACAGTCTCTAACAGGGGAAGTGTGGGGCTCTGGGAAGCAATTACAAGTAGAAAAGTACTAGAATAGACTTGAGGAGTTCCCATCATGGCTCAGCAGTTAAGGAACCTGACTAGGAGTTCCCGTTGTGGCTCAGTGGTTAACGAATCCTACTAGGAACCATGAGGTTGCGGGTTCGATCCCTGGCCTTGCTCAGTGGGTTAAGGATCCGGCGTTGCCGTGAGCTGTGGTGTAGACTGCAGACACGGCTCGGATCCCGTGTTGCTGTGGCTGTGGTGAAGGCCGGCAGCCACAGCTCCTGTTAGACCCCTAGCCTGGGAACCTCCATATGCCGCGGATATGCCGCGGGTACAGCCCTAGATAAGGCAAAAAGACAAAAAAAAAAAAAAAAGGAACCTGACTAGGATCCCTGGCCTTGCTCAGTAGATTAAGGATCTAGCATTGCCACAAACTGTGGTGTAGGTCACAGACGCGGCACGGATATGGTATTGCTGTGGCTATGGTGTGGCCAGCAGCTGTAGCTCTGATTCAACCCCTAGCCTGGGAACCTTCATATGCTTCGGGTGTGGCCCTAAGAAGACAAATGAAAAATAAAAGTAGAGTGAATAGACTTAAGAGATGATCAGTGCCCATGTCTTTTATTTGACAGAGGAGGAAACTAAGATCTAGGACGACTCATCTCCAAAATCACAGAGCTCTTTGGAAGAAAAGAAAAAAATCATGGACTAGAATTCAAGTCTCTAAATTCAAATCTCAAATTCCCCATATACCAATACACTCCTCAGAAAATAATTTTCCCCAAACATAGTAAGGCCAATTCATAAATTTCAAGAGAGTTGACTGAAAATTGGAAATAGGCTTTGAGAACTAAGAAGAGTCAACATTCATCCTAGGTGTATGGTATTCCAGGTGGTACAAAGGGAGGCCTAAACTCAACTGGATCCTAATCCTGAAACTCAGTACACACAAATTTTTGTCCCCTCTTCTCACTCATGTAAATTGGATAGAACTGATGAAAGACCAGGTTAACAGAAACCACATCTCATGATTTCTTACCAGTCATTTTAGCATAAGCTCCAGCCTCTGATTTTAACTCATTTTTGTGGATCATTTTTGGCATGCCTCCACAAAACTCAACACTGCTATTCTGTGAATATTCTGGGAGTTAGAAAGCAGAACTAAACAACTGATTTCAGAGAATTTCATCAGCATACATCCTCTAAAAGAGAAATGGGAAGAAAACAGAGGCAGAAGAAATATTTAAAAATTAATTAAACCTTCTATATAATGGTGTGGACCTCTGTCCACTATCGATCATAGAAACCCAACTAGCAGAAGTAAAGGGAATTTGTAGATTCACCTATCTAGGACGTCCAGGAGGAGATGAGCTTCAGGAGTAAGTAAATTCAGGGACCCAAATGATGAATTCAGTGTCCTGCATTTATGTTTGTCCCCTGTTTGACTTTATTCTCAGACTTTTTTTTATCCAAGACAGGAAAGATGGCTTCTGTCAGTCACAAGCCTATTTATTACCCTTCTACCTCACAAAATAGGAGAGAACCCTCACTTCCGGCATGCTGATCTCAAGTCTCAGGGAACAACCTGATTGGTCCTACCTGATTCCTTTTTTTTTTTTTTTGTCTTTTTGCCTTCTCCAGGGCCAAACCCACAGCATATGGAGGTTCCCAGGCTAGGGGTCTAATCGGAGCTGTAGCCTCTGGCCTACACCACAGCCACAGCCACGCAGGATCCTTAACGCACTGAGCGAGGCCAGGGATCGAACCTGCAACCTCATGGTTCCTAGTCGGATTCTTTAACCACTGAGCCACAACGGGAACTCCGGTCCTGCCTGATTCTTATAGCCATCCCACCACCAGCCGCTATGGCTGGGAAGACTTGGGTTACCATGGCTCTGTACAGAGAGCAGGGATGGACCAGGCCATTCCACTCAAGCTACATGGGAAGAGGTCCTCCACTGGGAAGCGGGGTTCTCTTTCCTGAAAAAAAAAAAGGGGGGGCAAAGGGATCCTGGAAAGGCAAAAAAATACAGATATCCACGCAAATAATTCTTTTTTAACTTCTTTTCTTTAGGATTACCCAGCTCAATTCCAAGTCCTCTTGAAGATCCTGGTAGGTTCATTTTATTTCTTTGTGATAGCTTCCTAGATTGCCTCATGGGCACTTGTGGTGCAATACAATAAGGGAAAACTTCATCTTTATTCATATCCACAATATAGTGGGCATAGCAGTGGCATAAAAATCATCACCTTTCCCCATTATTCAAGGCACACTGTGGTAAGTTTTTACCTTGAGGGTATTTAGAGCCTGTTTGTGCAAACATGTCAGGTAACAAAAGTTTAAAAATCATGAACTCATTTGGTATTTGTCTTTTTCTTTCTAACTTACTTCATTTAGTATGACAATTTCTAGTTGCATTCATGTGATATCACTTATATGTGGAATCTAAAATATGGCATCAGTGATCCTATCTACAAAACAGAAACAGATCACAGACATGGAGAGCAGATTTGTGGCTGCCAGTGGTGTGGGGGTGGGTTGGATAAAAAGTGGGATGGACTGGGAGCTTGGGATTAGTAGATGCGAACTGTTACATCTGGAATAGATAAGCAATAAGATCCTACTGTACAGCATAGGGAACTATTTCCAGTCTTTTGGGTTAGAATATGATGCAAGATAGTATGAAAAAAATGTACATATATGTATGACTGGATCACTCTGCCATACAACAGGAATTGAAGGAACACTGTAAATTAGCTATACTTCAATACAAAATTTAAAAAATAAAAAGTAAAAAAAAAAAACTACCCAGGGGATTAAAAAAAATCATCTACTCATTTATGCAATACATGGATTCAGAGTCTACCCAACACAGGACCCTATGTAGTTTCAAGGGACTACAAAAACCTCAGACGTTGTCCACAAAGAAATGAGGAATCTCTCAAAGATATCCCTTTAATCTGAAATCAGCAAAGAGGACTTCACGTATAATTAACATTTGAGCTGAGTTTTAGGGGATAAATAGATATTTCACTGTTAGGCATGGACAAAGAGGTCAGAACAGAAAAGCTGAAACGTGATTTCTCATTTCGTTAAAAGATGACAGATATGAGCAGAAAGGGAAATAAATATCAAGGTAGCTTATAAGCATTCAGCAATAGATGTCTGCCATAATAGGTTATGGCACTTCTTTAGGAGCAATACTATGCTATAGTTCTCCAGGAAGAAGGAGGTCTAAGCGAGCAAGACATATTAATGAGGGGAAATCCAGTTTCACATTAAGAAATAGAGTATGGCCCATTTACGTGAAGTTAAACTCAATGTAAGTAACGTAAGAAAAAGGTCTAGAAAAGAGCTATCCCAAACTGCTAAGAGGAACCACCTCTGGAAAGAGGAGCAAAAATGAAAGCCAGGGATGAGGTGGGAATTTTGCTATTCTTTTACATTTACATATTGCTTAAGCTATTTTTTTGACAATGAAATTGTATCTACATGTGCTTGCTTAATACATAAATATCGTTTACATAAAAGGAAGTATTTGATTAAAATAAGACTCAAAATAATACTACAGTAGGATAAGGAGTATGGACTTATAAAAATTAATGTTCTTGTGAGTTGCCATTGCAGCTAAGTGGGTTAAGAACCCAACATAGTGTCCATGAGGATGAGGGTTCAATCCCTGGCCTTGCTCAGTGGGTTAAGGATCTGGCATTGCTGCAAGCTGTGGTGTAGGTTAGTCACAGACGTGGCTTGGATCTGGCCTTGCAGTGGCTGTGGCTCAGGCCTGCAGCTGAAGCTCTGATTCGACCCCTAGCCCAGGAATTCCCAAATGCTGCAGGAATAGCGGTTAAAAAAAATAAAATTCTTGCTATTTTTGGTTGTCAATAGGGCAGGTAGCTACTATCCTAAACTACTTGTTTTCAGGTGGGATTATCCTAGAGCCAAGAAACTAATAGGCAGGTAGTAAAAATCTATACTGGAGGTTATTTGGAGGTTATTACAAGTATATATACATATGTTTTATATGGGTAAATGTATACACGCATTAAACAAATATGTAAGCAAATATACTGTAATAACAGAATATTTGAAATACACAACAAACATATATAATAATATGCAATGAATAAATCTAAATGAATAAAAGAGTTAGGGAGAGAGAAGACTAATTCTTTGCAAGTAGAGGGATTTTAAGATATCAAAGAAATGCCTTTGGGGATGTTTGGAAAGTGTCTTAAAGACAATACATCTGGGTAAGGAGGTCACAATAAGCCAAGCTGATTTCTTTAGATGTGGTGGTCATCTACATGAAGAAGGGGTAGTAATGAATGAGGTCAAAAAGTCATTAGGGAATAAATGAGGTCAGTAAGGGAAAGAGTGAAGAGCATCTAAAGAAAGGCTTTGATAATGATTATCGATTAAGATGAACAATGCATTTACTCACACACTCACAGGTAACTTTTTTCAAAGACCCTGGGCCAAACACTGTAGGTTTTGTGGATTGAACAGAATGCTAGAAAAATAGGTAGCGTGGCGACTGCCCACAGGGATTATATCCACCAGAAGGCAAACACCCATTTCTGTTAACCGAGCCCTTATTGATTTTGCAATTGCCTTGAAATGTCAGAGCAACCTATAGAACAATGCTATTACCACCTCCCTTCTGTGGGTGAAGAACGAGTTTTAGCGAAGTGGGCAACCTGTCTTTTAAGTCAGACAGCTATGAAGTGGCTGGGATTTGATCTGAATGCCAAGTTTACCTGCCATCACAACCCCTAAACATGTGAAATGCTGCCTTCTGCAAAGTGGCCAGCCCTGAAACATCAGAAAAGGAGAAAAACCAGAATTCTGCCTTAAGGAAGACAGGAACAGTCATGGGCTTGACAAGCCAGGTATCAAGGAGGAGGGAAACTGATTAAAGACCATTGATTTGATGATTAGAAAATCACGGGTTTCTTTGTTTATCCACTCAGCCAATGTTAATTATTAATAATTAACTATTAACAATATTAATTAATTAAGCAGTTAACATGGATTACCACATGGGCTTTGAAAGATCAGTTTTATTTGCATGGGGATGGAATCCGACTGTGAAGGGTTATGGAGCGAGTAGATAGTAAATTAGTATGTGTTAAGGACTTCTCTGAGGAATTGGGTGCTAGAAAAATTAGCTCAAGAAGGATTTTCAGGCCATAATGCACCAAAGCAAGCAGGCAGAAGGAGGGGAGAGTCAGCAAAACACGAGTGAAAACACAAGGAAAGTTGATTATGGTGATAAAGACACATCTTGCAGATGGAGAAAGAGAAAGAGGTGCAAGCTCCTGCTGTGAAGGTTCATCTTGAAAAAGGAGAAAGGTCCATTCCCCTCTGATAGCGGATAGGAGAAAAAATAAAGGAACAGTGAAATGTTGCTATAAAATGCAATCACAGCAACTATACTGTGAGCTGAACTTTGACACTTGTCATCAGCCTCTTTACGTGAAGTAAAACATGAACCACTGCAGCTGCAACTCCGCAGCACCCTGAGTGGAGCTCAGGGTGGAGACCAGGAGTGACGCACTATGTGCTCTAGGAAAACTGGAAGAACAGGTCTTCAGATAGTCAAGATATTTTCAGGAGAAGACTTTATAAGCTCAATTCTTGCATCTCCTGATATCTCGGAAAACACTAAAATCCTTTATGGTGGTGTCTGCTCCTTGTGACTGGTAGTAATTTTAAGAGGACCAGCAACAAACATTTGTAAAATGTATGTATGCTGCATGCACCTCCCCCTCACCTTTATCATATCCTGATATTCCCCTTTTTCCTCCGGCGGGAGGGGGGAGGGGTATTTCAACCAACCCTGTCTGTAGTTAAGGATGAAAGAAAGTCACAGTCATCTGTAAATGCTGTCACCTCCAAGGGTGAGAGCTGGTAAGTCATGAAGGCTGTGAAAACTCTGGATACTGGCCCCATGGCTGATGTGCATACCAAAGGAATGATTTCAGTGAGCCCAGGCCTCTTTTGTTCCTGCTACCTGCCCTTTGTTGGAAAAAAACTCCTATATGTCCTAGCTCCTCCCTCACCATCTCAGAGAGGTTTCTCCAGGCTACCTGAGATGCTGTCTCCCAGGCTTAAGTCCTAATTTCACCCCAAATAAAATTTAACTCTCAATTTTCAGGTTGTGGATTTCTTTAGTCAACAATACCAAAAAGATAAGAAGTAGCTGAATGTCTCAATAAATAAACAAAATAATCTAACTCAAGTGGCAGCCCACCTCTCTTCAACTGTCAAGAATCCTTGAGAAAAGCAGAACTTTCTCATGCTCCATCCCAAGTCACTCACTGCACTCCACGTCTCACTCGTATCTACGTGGGGCCTCAGAGGATCTCATCATCTATAACCTCAACCTCTTTATTCTTAACGCCATCAACGATAGATTATGTGTATAAGTGAACTTTACTAACGTTTGACAAAAGTGAGAAAACAATGAGGAGGAAAACTTTATTATCCAAGCATCAGCCAGCAAGCCATTTACAATTAAATATTAGACTGCCACATTGTTAACTGTGTCACCCTGCCATTCTCATTGGCTGTGATTCCTTGCTAAGGCCCTGCCTCCTGCCATCTTGCTGCACTCCTATTTCCTTCAAGCTTCACCAGGACCATTCAAACCACAAGTTTTAGTTTTTTCTTACATAGATGAGTCTAACCGTGTCTTGTGAGGAGCTCACTTCTAGTACCTAAACTTTCCCAGAACCTATTTTGCCAAACCAAAGGTTAGACATTAATTCCATTCTTTTTAGGGCTCCAAACTTTTATAACCAATTATGATTTCAGACAGTCATTTTTTTCCTTATTTCCATATAAAACAATGAACGACCTCAGGAAGACATATGGAAAATTCCCAACCCAATAATCAATGGGGCCTCATAAAGGAATAAATGTGTGTTATTGGAAGTCCACAAAATATGTATTCACATTATTGTTGAATCTCTCCCCCGGAGGGGGAGGGGAAAGGCTCAAAATCAATCTGCCTTTGAATGTCATCACTGTGTCCAGTCCCATGAGCCCCAGTGTGAATACAGCGAGCACTCAACACAGATGCACTAATCATAAGGATAAAGGGTGAAGATGAGATTTTCTCTGAGATTTTATACCTTATAATAATAGGGGTAATAATAGCTACTTTGTATGTCCAAAGCTGCTTAAAAGCATTAACATTTCACATGCCGCACATCCTCAGAAAGCAGATCAATATTTATTCTTCCAAGTGTGTCGAATATACAGTTGGGGCACCTCGAGGTGAAAGCGTCACCCTGCCAGTGTCAGCCTCAGAACTTGGAAATCACATCCCCCAGTTCATTATGTCAGAATAATAAAGTGACCCTGGCTGGTTGAATGTATTCATTAATGGCTGGAGGGGGAGCAGGGCTAAAGGAGCAGACAATAAGGCTTTGGGAACTCCCCGCCCTCAGTAGCTGTCAAGGAAACACTATTATTTGGTGTTGCATCAGTTCTGGAAAGGGAAAAGACACACAGAGACACACACACACAGAGCAGAACTTCAATTTGAATAAAAAGACCACATCCTGATCCTATTTTGTTACTTTTCCAGCTCTCAGAGGCTGCAATGACCCCTAGGAGGGACCAGCAGCCATGAAGCACAGCAACGCTGGACCATCCAGCTTTAATATTTCTCTGTGTTTGTAACAAATACTAAAAAAAAAAAAAAAAAAAAAAAAAAAACTCTCTTGACAAAACAGCCCTATTGTTATCAACTGTAAATGTATTAAAACATCACAAGGGCATTTTAGTATGTGTATCGTGCCTGAAAAATATTACTGCCTGACAGGCTCCAATTGGCAAGTGAAAAGAGGTTTTATTGAAGGAAACAGCAGTAGCAAACAGCGAGCGGTGCACAGGAAGGTAATTGTTCCTTTAATATTGGAGGCACACGTTTACTTAAGAGGAAGCCTCCTGCCCCTGCCTCATCCACACCCAGAGGACCTGCTAGACAGGCAGCACCACCACCTTTCCCTGGGATCAAGCTGTCAATGCAAACTTGCCTTCTTTCTCTTTCTCTGAGCTAAGCTCTCCCCCCAGAGCTCCTGACGCCTTCCTGAGTGAAAGCTCTCAAAGAGCTCCCTCCTAAATTGCATTACTGGCACAGTGATCTTCAAATTGACAGAACAAAAGAGCCAAATTCCAAAAGTCTAGTCTGAGTGACTTCTTAGTTGCGCTGGTTGATTACCTCTTAATGGGCTCTGAGCTCAGGCTGTGGTCCGTTTTGATGCTGCTTCAGGAAACCTTGCAGAGTTCTTTTCTAGTTAGTTACTAATTAAGGTTGATTTGCTTAATCAGCAAAACACATAGTAAGTGGGGGGTGAGAGAAAGAGACAGACACACAGAGAGATGGAGAGAGAGACAGAGCCCAGAAGGAATTTCCTAATAATGACCCTCACCCCTTCAAATAAGTGTCAGTAAAATTAATCGGATCAGGAGTTACAAAAATAAATTCTTATTGTGAAGGAGGAGGAGGAAAACAAACCAGATGAGATGGGCATGCAGCATCCTTGTATCTGAATATGTATTTGGCCCTCGGATTCACCATAAAGCACTGTCTACAAAACTCAAACAGGATGAAGGAGTAGGATAAACTGTTCCTTTGATAACCCCACACTTAAAAGAGGTATCCACCAAAAACTAGACCTCCATGACTAATAAATTACAGTTTGCTGGTATCACAGCTAGTGTATTTTTGTTAAAAGAAACCAGAGAATAAATAAAAAATAGATAACCCATCAGTTTCAGAATGGATTTCTGTTGTTATTCAAGCATCCATTTGGCTACAGTTTTAAAAATGTGTGTGTATGGATGGATAGATATCTACACATATATATATATCACATATATATGTCATCTATGCATGTGTAATGGTAACAAGTTGGGAAGGATTTTTGAGAAGCAAATAATAGTTCTCAAGGTCAAAAACAAAGGCTTTGACACTAGCCTAGAAATACATATTTTTATGAAGCGACATACTGGTGAAAAGAATTTCTGCTGTCTTCCTAAGAATGAAATGAATCTTCTACACTATCGTACATAATAAAGGGTACTGTACTGGGTGTTGTTAAACTATGTTTACCTTTATGAAAGAAGTAATATGTGAAATTAGTTCTTCAACATATACTATGGTATCTACCAATGGGAGACAATATACAATTCAGAAGATAGTTCTCATATCTAACAGCATGGGTTCAAATCCTGGCTACACTACTGTTAAGTCTAGCCTCTTAGGTAAAATGTCTCCAAATCTCTGAGTCCCAGTGTCTTAAGCATTACTGTGGAACAGCAGTAATAGTACCTACTATTATTCTACTACGTAGTACTACAATTAAGTATCTACTAAGTTCTTTTCTCGTAGGAGAAAATTAAAACTACATTGTACTTTGTACCAACTCTGGAATCCAATAGACACTATTTTTAAAATTATCCTATAATAGCTACTGAAACATATTTATTGATTAACTCACATAGGAGTTGTACTCCAATATTATTAACCAGATTAACAGTAGCTGCTATAAACAACTATCCCCAAGTTCTGTGGCCTAACTTAATAAATATTTATTCTTGGCCACCCAAAACTCAATGTAGATAAATATTTCTGGGTTGTCCCTCACCATGTGGTGATTCAGGGATTCAGGCTTTTTTCATCTTGTGACTCTGCTATCCCTGTGGGGCCTCTCAGAGTTCTCTACTGTATTTTTTTTTTCTTTTTATGGCTGCACCTGAAGCATATGAAAATTTCCAGTCTGGGGTCAAATCAGAGCTGCAGCTGCAGGCCTACACCACAGACACAGCAATGTGGAATATGAGCTGTATCTGTGACCTGCGCTGTGGCTTGCAGTGACACTAGATCCTTAACCCACTGAATGAGGCCAGGGATTGAACCCGCATCCTCATGGAGACTATGTTGGTTCTTAACCCACTGAGCCAAAACAGGAACAAATCCTCTACTGTATTCCTTGCTCCAAATTGTCCAAAAAGTAAAGAATAAAATGTGGAGAATCAGGAGTTCCCTTTGTGGTTCAGCAATTAATGAAACCCAACTAGGATCCATGAGCATGTGGGTTCAATCCCTGGCCTCGCTCAGTGGGTTAAGGATCCAGGCACTGCCGTGATCTATGGTGTAGGTTGCAGATGCAGCTCAGATTCCGTGTAGCTGTAGCTGTGGCATAGGCCAGCAGCTGTAGCTCCAATTCAACCCCTAGCCTAAGAGCTGCCATATGCTGCAAGTGTGGCCCTAAAAAGCAATAAATAAATAAATAAATAAATAAATAAATAAATAAATATAAAAAAAATGTGGAGAATCATGGGGCGTACTTTAGGAGATAAACTGGCAGTAAGGCACTTTATTTCTACCTACATCCCTTCACACAGAAACATTTGCATGACCCCACCTAGATGCAATGAGGCAAAAAAATGTAGTTTAACTATATGTTCAGAAAGAAATAGATTTGGCTCAGTGAATGTCCAGTCAGTATCTGTCAGCAACATAAATTTTCAGGAGCTGAAGTCAGTATAATTGGATGTATTTTCCTTAGTTGTATTTGAAGCACCAGACACACCAATTTCTGCAAATAGATTTCTGAATATATAATGTTCCCATTATATGCACAAGCACTGTTGAGCACTAATTTCTTTTACACACTCACCCTCCTTGGCTGTCTCTGGGTTTTTCTTCTAATCTTTGACTATTCCTCCTTATCTTCTTACCTGGTTCCCCTTCCAACATGTGTACCAGAATGATAATAAGTGAATTTTTGTTGTCATAAAAGATATTATGCCTTTTTTTTTTTTTTACAAAAGAAAATGTGCATTCTTCCTACTCTTCCTCAGATTCAGCTCTTGACTCTTCTTCTCAGTGAATACCTCCTCCGTGATGGAGACTCAGCTCGGTGCCCCCACCGGCATTCCTATAACCTCTGCCAGAGCAGTTGCTACTCGGAATTCTCGAGTCCTTAGAGGACTCTGCTATTTAACTGGAAGCGATTTGAAAACTGACTTAAGTCTCTTACCTGAGTTTCTTCTGACCTAGTATAGCATCTTCCACATAGCAGACACTCAGTACCACTTACTGAATTAAGGAATTTTGAGGTATAATTCAGCTGTACATCTTTGTCATTAAAGAAAAACAAAACCCAATGAAACTTCAGCACTATCAAAGAATAACTGAGTCATGAAACAAATTAATGGAAGGAATATGCATTTACCTTTAAGAGGTCATCTTTGAATCTCTATTAGTGAAACATTTTTTGGCAGCCTAACATCAGTTACAAGGCAAACAGTACCTTCTGAGAGGTAAGAAAAAATACCTGTGCTAAAGATGGCCAACTTTTCAAGTTAAACTTCGATTAAAAGATCTATTGTCAGGACTCTTCTAGTCATTCACTGTGAAGAAAATACAGCGTTACGTTTTCTTTAGTATTTTGATGTTATATTTTAGACCTTAGTGTAGATATTCACCTCTAAAAATTTTCTTCTTAACAAAACTTTTAAAAATTAAGCATAGTAAATACTACTGTTAGCAAATTATCCTCTTCCAAATATTAAAATATTTCACACTAAATCCTAATAATTTTGGTGCCCTATTCAAACCGATATCATTAAAGTTTCTCCTTTGTACTTAATTTATATTGCTTATTCTATGACCATTATAATACTACTATGTTATCAGTACTACTTATTGTATTACATGCACTATGAATGTTATTTGCCTACTAAGTCTACTTTATCATAGACAGGGTGCCACGATAATTCAGCGCTCATCTTCTTTTCTGGAACCAGACTTCCTGGGTATAAATTCCATCTCTGACACTCAATTGTCTTTAATTACAATGTCTTCAACTTATATTACCTATCTGTGCCTCACCCTCCTTGTATGGAAAAAGTGGATAGCACTAGCGCTTAGCAATTGTGGTGAGCATTATATAAGGATTATACAAGCTTGAACATGAAAAGTCTTAGAACTTTGAAGTATCAAAAGCCTCTAGAAATATTTAGCTATTATGACTTATTAAGCATGTAATATATGTTCTCTTTTTCTGATTTCTTATTTCTGTTTTCCCCCATTCATCCCACTTTCATCTGTCTTCTAGCCTCGCCTATCTGTTGAAATTCTTCTGGCAAACCGTCACCAAATTACCAAAATCAGTGGTTTGTTTCCATTCTGAAGATATCTTTGCCTTCTTTGCAACATTTGGTCCTTTTAATCAATTTTTTTGAAATGTTCTCATCTCTTGGATAAGAAGAGGCACAGAAAAATTCAGACAGACAGGTATTATAGAAGCTGAGGGGATAAATGGTGTAAGGAAAATGTCATACAAGTTTCCAGGTTGATGTGATGGAAAGTGATCGAATAAGAATAACTGGAATCCTGGATTCCAGTTTACTTTCCCTATAATTCATCCTCCATATTGGAATTTCTAAGACAAATACATGATCTTGTTTTATTTGTGCTTAAAATATTTATCTTAGGCACTTAAAAGTCGAGGTAACCTGAATATATTTTTGTGTCTGAAGCTGAGCTGGGGTGGGGTCTCTGTATTTTATATCTGTGTATGGTGGATTTTTCCAAAGATAGGGTTCACGTCTTTCCTTAGGGTCCATTCCTCCTAATTCAAAAACACCTCCCCAATGACTAAAGTCTAAAATCCATAGATAAACACATAAAGGCTCACCTTAACTCCCATTGTCCCAATTTTCTTTTCTCCCTCTCTCCAGAACATTCTTATCATCCTCTGCTAAATACTCTTGTGCACACTTCCATGTTTCATGATCTTCTTCTTCTTGCTGGAATATCCTTGCTCTTAAAGGTATTCTGGCAATAGAATACCAAATTTTTGAGATCCAGTGAAAAGACCTCATCCTTTTAGACATTTGTCTATCTCATGCCAAGCATTATTGGAAATCCCTGAATTCTGAACCCACAGAACTATGTATCTACCTCTATTATCCACATATCATATGCTATTGAGATTGCCTGAGTGCCAGGCACCAGAAGAAAGGGTAAATTCAGAAGGCAGGGGCCAGATCTTTTTCATCTTTGTGTATCTACCAGCAGTGAGCACAGTACTAAGTATTATATAAAGAGTCCAAAAATATTTCCTCGATGAGTGAGTGGCTGATTGTTATCATGCTCTGAATCCATCTGTTAAGTGGGTATTATACAGTATTTTCTGAAGGACCTTTTTTTTTTTTTTTAAATGAATGTTGGGTAATCCACATGCCTACCATACCCCTCAGTTCAGGACCACAATACTATGTTTCTCATTCCTTCTAAATTGTTCTGAATCATGAAAATATTACATCCAAAAAAACTTGAAAGATGATGATGGAACAGAGATCTGATACCACAATTTTGAAGTCCTAGGAGACCAACACTCTTCTGACTAATAACATGTGTCTAAATGGGACACTTAGAAGTTATTTCAATAAAAGCACCACCGTATATCTTGAACTGAAACACGCATAGCTAAAGAGGGAGAAACCAAGGCAGAAGCAAGTGATATATTTTAAAAAGATGTACATTTAAAGTACTTTGTTTCTTTATGTAATAAATATCTTTTCATTCCCTTGTTCCATCTTTCTGGATTCAAAAAACACCCAACTTCTTTTGATCCAGAGGAGAAACAAAGTTTACCTAGGAACTTGGATAACGAAGTTGGAATGAGGCATGCTTCTGGCATCTTCCCTTTTTACAGAGAAAAGCATTTTGAAACAGGGAGAACATAAACAGTATATACTGACTCTTGACACTCCATTGCTTTCTTCCACTAGAATAATACAAATTTGCAAATGAACAAAAGAGTGGGAGGTAGATATCTGATTTACAATGTTTTTGAGATAAAGAACACTATAAAAAAAGATCAATGTGAATAATAAAGCATTGTTAACTGAGTCGTGACATTTCTATTCTAGTGACGACGTGAACAGCAGAGCTGCACACAAGCGCCTTGTGCCACTTTCCAAGTGGGAGGAAGACATATAATTATAATTCGTACAGTGATGAGAAATCAAAGAAATCTGGGGGAAAGTTTATTGAAAAACATATTGACATATCAGTATTATAAATTACTTTCTCTTATTAGCCCCCCACCCCCAAATTCTTTTGTTGGCTAGCTCATCACAGCACAAAAGGTATTTCAGGAAAAGACAGACCTGCCTTGAACATCCTTTTCTTCCACTGAAGACTTTCTACCATATATTTATTCTGTAACTTGCTCAACACTCAAGATATATTAGAGAACTATATTTTCACAACAGTTTTAACCTCCATTGTCTTGAGCACACATATCAACACTGTCATGTCACTTCTTGAAAAATCCTCATGGAAACCTTGTATTTAGTCAAAACTAATGAACCTGTTTTAACACCCTTTGCTAAAGGAAAAGAAGATATAATATTATGTTTTCACTTAACATACATTTTTATCCATCTCCTTTCTTTGTTGGATGGTTGAGAGGGGAAAAAAGACTGCAAAAATTACAGTGATGTTATCAACTGCAGTGTTTTACTAGAGAACAGAATTGGAAGTGGCATTTTGCTGAGTGAACTTCTAAATGAACGGAGAAAAAAAAAAAAACAGAGGGATGAATTTTCTCCTGGTGTTTAACTCCACTGAAGTCTTAGAGAGTAAAGCTCCCAAATGTTGAAGGAAGCTCTCTGACTGACCCCATTACAGCCTTGGGCACTGGGGAAGGCGAAGGGGCATTTGTAAAGTCAGACACTGACTGAGCATTGTGGAAATTATAGTGTTGTGTTAAATGTATCCTCCCCAGGGTGCCTCCCTATCTTCAGAGAACACACTCATTAAGTGCTGCCAATGAGAAAAAAAAAAAAAAAGTGTCACCTTTTATGGAACATCTGGAGCCTATCCAAAGGGTTTCCAGAAGAGGTGGTAGAATGATATAAAGCAAAGCACCTTAGCCATCAAAGCTTCAATACTAGCTTATGGGATAGAGTCACTTCCACACACATACCAGAGTTATTCATCCACCACTATAACAACGCTCCGGAGACAGAGGAAGAATGAAAGGGTGTCTGGTTTGTTCAGAATCCTTAGCTGGGACGTTGAACCAGAATGCAAAAAGGCCACTTGCAAATTTAGAAGAAAACATATTTTGGCTATTACTGGTAGTTTACTAATCCCATGTAATCCACACAGTATTTTACCTCTGTTGCTAGTGATAAAGATACACTTGAGGATTTGGGTTTTACACTAACCTGGTATTTTCTACAAAATCTGTTGTGATACAAGATTAAAATACATGGGGAAGTACATAAAGACTAGAGATAATTGCACTCTTGAACATATTCGTTACAGATAGTTAATCGGGTTAGTCAGGAAAGAAAGAAAACTACAAGGGTTGGGGGTAGGGGTTACAAAAATCGGATTGACTAAAGGAACTACAGAAAGAGCACACTAAAAGAGGGTAAAAGATTGGGTCCATAAGAGTGATAAAACCAACTTTACCTCTAAGGGAAAAATAAACACCAGAAGAACCCAAAGCAGCCTAACGTCCATTTGTTTGTTTGTTTGTATGTGAATTAAAGAGATTGCATGCAACCATGTTGACCTGGTTCTGTCCTAGGATGCTCTTTAAATCAGGTAATATGCTGGGAAAAGAAATGGCTCAGAGTTAAGTTTTGGCAATGAGCCTGGGACACAGCTTTTAAGTTTAATTTTGACGGTACAAGAATTTAATAGATTTCTCATTTTCTAGAAGAGAATTTCAGTCTCTCCCAGTTGAGGCACTGCAACTAGTTTCCTTGAAATCTAGAAAAGTAACTTTTGCTCAGAAAGGAAAAGAGAGAATCATTTCTAATTCTAACTCAAACATCTTCTTAAACATATGTGTGCCAAAAGCATTGGATGCAAGTGTTTATTATCAGCGCTCTGTACTTATCTTGGTTGATTTTAAGGAATCTGTGCAGATGGTAACAAGAGATAAAGCTTTGGAGACAGAACAAACTGGGTTTGAGTCTTGGCTGTGTGACCTTAGCCAAGATGATTCATCTCTCTTAATTGCAGTTGCCTCACAGCTTATAATAGGGACACAGTAAATGAAAACTTTGGCTAAAAGTGTCACTTTCGCATATTAACATCCTAATTCAGATAGACTAAAAGTATAATGCAAATAACAAGAATCATCCAAAAACAGGTGGCAGAAGTTTAGCTATAAGTTATGCCAGATTTTCCATCAATATCTGTTTAATGTAATTTATCTGAAACTTAAAAATCTGTCCCTAACTCAAACTTACAGAATCAGACATTTTGAGAGAATAACACAGGATTTGGGGTTTGACAAGCACCCCAGGCAATTTTAATGAACATTAAAGTTTGATAACCTTTCTCCTGGGCATTATAAAACAAGATCGAAAGAAAAAATAAATACTTTGATTAATTTAAGTAAATAATAAAGAGGGGTTCCTGCTGTGGTGCAGTAGGTTAAGGATCTGGTGCTGTCTCTGTGGCAGATGGGTTCAGTTCCTGGCCCACAGTGGGTTAAGGATCCAGCATTGCTGCAGCTGTGGCGTAGGTTGCGGCTCTGATTCAGATTCAATTCCTGGCCCAGGAACTTCCATATGCTGTGAGTGCAGGCAAAAAAGAAAAATAAATAAATTAATAAGAATAAAAAAAAAAAAAAAAAAAGATCGAGGTGGGCTCATGCCAACATGCTGTATAAACCATGCACAAGTACAAGTTGTACTCAACAAGCTGATAGCCTCTAAAGTTATTCCTTTCAGAGCAACCTTGACAAGAGCAAATGTATTACCTTTAAAACATCAGCAGTATCTTCTGATGACTTACAGAGCTCTCTTAGAGAAAGAAGAAAATAGTCTTTTCAGTCTAGCACAGCTGTAGGGTTGCAATCACCTAGTTTATTTATATCTGTTTGTATCACCAAGGGAAAACTTCAAAAAAAGTATGGCTGGCTCGTTTCAGGGTTAAATATCCTGTTAGCTAAGTGGTAAGGAAGTTCACTTAACCCAGGGAGCCCTATGATTCCATCTTACATATTATTCCCTTAGAGTTATTGTTACTGTTTTCAACCTTTTAAGCTTATGCAAAAGTACTTGCCATTCAATTAAAGTGAAATTAATCCCAAGCAGATGTAGCAGTGGTAAACAATTGCTTTGTTGTAAACCTACACAAAGTATTAAATTATAATCCCACAGACACAAATCTATAATTATCAATTATTTAAAATTATTTCAAATGCATAGTTTTATACAACTTGTTTGACAAAAATACAAACGCTGGAGTTCCTGCTATGGCTCAGCGGTAATGAACCCAACTAATATCCATGAGGATGTGGGTTCGGTCCCTGGCCTTGCTCAGTGGGTTAGGGATCTGGCGTTGCCGTGAGCTGCAGTGTGGGTACCAGTCACAGCTTAGATCTGGCGTTGCTGTGGCTGTGGTGTAGGCCAGTGGCTACAGCTCTAATTAGACCCCTAGCCTGGGAGCTTCCATATGTCGAGGATGCAGCCCTAAAAAACAAAAAAAGAAAAGATACAAATGCCAAGGAGCTCTTAACAAAGCTAAAATGACTAGTTTCATCTTTATGGCAACAGAAAAGCATTTCAGGAACTGAGGACCTAGCATCTCAAAGAATCTTCATCTCCAATACCAAGAACAACTCAAAATTTACCCACATTTCCAACTCTCCATCATTCTGACTGTTCTCCCACTTCTGTTCCTAGATTTCCAAAGAAAGAGACCAGTAGAGCCTCTTCGTCCTGTAAATATGGGCAAGAGTATACAGACCATAAAAACACCTACAGCAATTTAAAGCATAAAGTGTGGGTGTGATCAAGGTTAATATTGTTATTTTCTACGAGAGACGGAACAGTCACCTCTTAGACACAAAGGATTTCAGCCAAGCCCAGAGGTTCATTTTTTTTTTTTTTTATGACAACCTAATTGATAGAGGCTCTTAAAGAGAATCAGGAGATTAATCTACCCAACTGATGGGATGAGGACCAACACTCATCATAGAGTTCCATAAGGCTCTGTAAATAAGAAGCTCTGCTTAACAATGATAGCTTGACATAATCCTATGCAACAGAGTTCCAGGGAGTGGGACAACAGCCAAATTGCCTTATCTTCCATCATACATTGTCCTTTCTCCCCCTTCATTTGAGCCTTGGCCTCACTGGGGAATCCTGACCAGCCATTAGTCATTAAGGGGAAGTTCACAGGTACAAAAATCAGGTTACAGACGGCAGAGAAGGGATACCTGCGGGCAAACTGTCTGTGGACATGTTTGCCTCCTATAAATACACCATAAGTCCCCACAGGCACAAACAACTTCATTCATCTTTGTATATGCCACACAAACCATTGTGGTCAAGAAGAAGGACTGTAGCTTTCAAATGTCTAAATCCAAATTCTCACCCCAGTCTTTACTCCTTAGAAGCATTACAATGAATAAGGCACAGCCCCTTGCCTCTCGAAACTTCATTTTCCTTCCTAGGAAAACAGTACTTAAAATAACTTCCTCATTGGGTTATTGCGACAATTAAATGAGAATTCCTTTAAAACACTTAGCCAAAGCTTCTCAAGATGTGAAGCGAATGTTAGCTATCATTATTTTTATTATTATAGCAGGTGCTACCTGAATGAATGGGTGGATGAACTGGTGTGTGGAAGATGAAACCAACACCTGTGGTTTATCGGACACCTAAAGTTCCATAATTCTACTCAGTTTCCAAAGAACTTCATGTATGAAAACTTATCTGAAAATACCTCACCAGTCCCGGCCATTATTGCACATGTTCTGGATGCAATACAATATACAAGACCAGAAGCTAGAAGAATTTCAACATTTCCTTGCCTACCACTTGGTAAATGGACACCTATCTACATTTGCTCAGCCTTTAAGCCTAGTGCTCAGCTAAACTCAGGAATATACTTTTGTGAGTGGAGGTTTTATCTGAGAATCTTTCTTATGTATAATTCCCAGGTTACTGCCATAATGAAGAATAAAAACTAATAGTGCAAAGGTTTCCCTCCAGTTACACCTAGACACCATTCTGTAAGGAGAATAAACACTTCCACAAATTTCCTGGTTTCTGACTATGTCAGTTCCAGAGTTAGTTTTGAAAGCAGACATTCACCTCAATGCTTTCATTGTAATTTCAAGGTTGTAACAACTGATGGTTTCTCGGGACAACTGTCTTTTTTAACTTGCCTCTGCATCTCAAAACCTGAGTTCTGATTTTTGTTTTTGCTTTCTCAGGAAGTGAAAATATAACAATTTTTTGGAAAAGATTTAGTTGGGAAGTTCTCTAGTGGCCTCTTGGTTAGGACTTGGCACTTTCACTGCTGCAGCCTGGGTTGTTCAATCCTTGGTCCCATATCAAGCAGCTGCAGGCTTCCGCAAAGAAAAAAAAAAAAAAAGGTTTTGTTGGTTTTCTTTAAAGGAGCATATTTTCTTATGACAATGTATGATGAGAATATTGTACTTTCACACAGAAAAGACAAATTGAGAATAAAATTGTCCAACTATCATCTTCTTCCCTCAAAATTTAAAACATGTTGCACCACTGTTTTCTGGCACATCACATTGGGCAAGAACGATTTGGAGACAACCTCATGACAATTCTTTCTTCCCTTTTTTTCTTATGACCACATCTGCAGCACATGGAAGTTCCCAGGGATTGAGTCCTAGCCACAGCTGCAACCTATACCACTACTACATCAATGCCAGATCCTTTAACCCACTGCCATGGGCTGGAGATCAAGCCTGCACCTCCACGGGGACCTGAGCTGCTGTTAGATTCTTAATCCACTGTGTCACAGTGGGGTCTCTGACAATTCTTTCTTAAATAATCTAGTTTTATAGTTTTATATGTCTGGGTACTTGAAAAAGATCTTTATAATACAATATACTTTGTAGGATCATTGATCACTTTTTACTAAACTTTAGACAGGTGCACACTCAGAAGATGTATCTACTTTGACAGAGACATCAAGATTATCTTTAAACGAAGCTTATATTTCAATTGTTTTGGTTTTGTTCTTTAAGAAAGTATATCTCTTAGGTGACACCTACAAGCTCTGACCTCTGTATCTAACACCATTTTTATCATCCTAAGTTTAATCCTTTTTCTTTACTTGAACATCATGGGAGAGGTCTTCATACTCACTCTTTATATTCCTATCAATATTTCTGCAGTGTCGATTCTGTGTTTTACTGCCTCAGTGCATTCCCATTATAATCTTGACCTCTTCAGAATCTGTGAATTCACTGTGTCCCGTTGGATCTATCCTGCAGGCTTTCCATCCCCCTGTGTTTGCTCCTTAAGATTATCTTCTCTTTTCTTCACAGTGTTCTTCGTGTAACTTAATGAGAACTGCAAACAGTTTTTGAAAGTTTTCTGTTTATTGTAGCAAGTCATATCTGCACTGGTTAGCGTGATAAAGAACTAGAACGTGTTGATCAGATCAAAAAACCACACCTCTGCAAAGGATAGGATAGCTCAGTCTTCTGGTTGACACAAAATATTTATTTCTCAACCAGGCACAGAAGAAAACAAAGGTTGTTCATTTCACTCTCAGCATAGCTAGACAAAGTGCCAGACTGATCAGATTCTTCAATTCTAATGAGTTGATATGTTGCACAAATTTTTCTCAGAACAATCAAACCCATATTTTGTGGATGTGAGTATTTTTCTTTTGCTGTATTGTCAGATGTGTTCTAGAAGGAAGCTAGAAGTTGTTACCAAGGATTGCTATAAAGACAATATTTTAAACCTGGAAGCTGTGACTGCAATTACTATTTGGTCTGCCTACATATTTTTAAAGCCCATTATTATTAATAAATGGAATAAGTGGATACTTTTTAAAAGGAGACATTTTTTTTCTTGAAATGGCCTGAACACTTCACAGACTAGTCCTGTTATTTTTAAGACCTGAAAATTTAACCTAACTTTGTGCTAGTTTGTTTTAACACTCTAAAACATATTCAGAATAGTCTACCTTCACAGGCTGGAATAGTGAATATTTTATGCTTGGACAAAGAGCAAACTGTAGGTCTTTCGCCAAGCACAGTCAATGCTCTTGAGTATGGATGGGTTACCAAAAATGCTGGAGGGTTTTTTTTTTTTTTTCTATTTATTGTTATAGCTCAAATCCTTGTGTCTCTGGTAGGCTTTAAGTGACATAAATATGCATTTCCATCTGCACATCCTTGTCAGGAATAGTTCTGCTGGGAGGTGTTATGCCACCCAAGTACTTCCAGAATAGAGTCTGTTAATCCTGTTACAACTATAGAAACTCAAAGGAAAAGTCTACTCAGGCCACTACTGCAGCTGCTGTGGCTGTAAGTGTTCCAGCAACCACACCCTCGGTACTAAAAAGAAGCACAGGAAAAGTGGTTTTCCTTCAGGTGGAGAGGGATATAGAGGGCTAACCTCAGTCTATTCCTTAGACTAGCAGTCCCCAAAGCTTTTACAGAAAATCTTTATTACTTAAAAAAAAAAAAAGGAGGGGGCGGGAGTTCCCAGGTGACCTAGCTGGTTAAGGGCCTGGTGTTATCACTGCTGTAGCTTGGATCAATGCTGTGGTGCAGATTCAATTTCTGGCCTGGAAACTTCTGAATGCTATAGGCAAGGCCAAAGGAAAAAAGGCAGCAGGGAAGCAAGGCCACCTTAGGTGTATAGACACATATGCACACAGAGACACACACCCAATAGATACATATGCTACCATATTAACTGCTATGTGCATTATCAAATATGCCAAAATAGCTATTATATGAGAATTTTCTTTGAAAAATAAATGTAAATAGCTGCTCTAACCCACACTGGATAAACCTGTATTCCCACCATTGGGAGACCCTTGGGCTAAACTTCCACCAGATGGACCATCAGGAAAAAAGATCTTAAAGTCCAGTTAGGCTGCTGATAGATTCCATACTACACTGGGCACGTGCAATGGGCCAAAAATTGTAAATGCACGTGTGCTTTGCGTCTCCTCTTACCCCCTCCTGTCACCTCTTGCCCTTCTTCCTAGTGTTGCTTAACTTCTGGCCCCAGCGTGTCTGTATAGAGCACATTCCTAGTCTTAGACAGGCATGTCATGAATGGGCATTACCGCATCAAGGCCTGGCAGCCAACAGGGATCCTCCAAAGTGTCAAAAGACACATTACCTCAGAACCCTGAGGACACCAGGCAAGAATCAGTTAAACAGACAAAACTCAACTATCAATCATCAATAATGTATGGATCTATAAATACTAAACAAGTGTCTTTAACTCCCGAAATTTCTTTTTTTCTTTTCTTTTTTTTTTGTCTTTTTGCCTTTATGTAGAGCCGCACCGCGGCATATGGAGGTTCCCAGGCTAGGGGTCTAACAGGAGCTGTAGCCGCCGGCCTTCGCCACAGCCACAGCAATGCAGGATCCGAGCCGCGTCTGTGACCTACACCACAGCTCACGGCAATGCCGGATCCTTAACCCACTGAGCAAGGCCAGGGATTGAACCTGCAGCCTCATGGTTCTTAGTCGGATTCGTTAACCACTGAGCCATGAAGGGAACTCCAAACTCCCAAAAGAGAGCTCAGAATGACCCCTGAATCTAGTGGCAGAACAAAAATTCTTCAGAAAGGCAGTAGATATGAAAAAAAAAAAAAAATTTGCACTTCTCATGATAGTGAGAGGTTTTTTTCAAGACTTGACTCAAAGTTCTGTTTTAATTGATAAAAATAAATTATTTTATTGGAAAAGCCTAGAATCGGCCAGAGAAGAGTACGCGAATTTTCCCCAATTACCACTGGCATGAGTGTAAAGTGACAGGATCTTTCTGGAAGGCAATTAGTAAATTATATTCAGAGCTTAAAAATCTAGCCATTTATTCAATAAGTCCTTATCTAATGAATTCAACATACATAAACAAATAGATATATGAAAAGATTAATGAAAACGGTGTTTAAGAATATTTGTAATAGCAAAAATTGGCAACAATCTACATTTAGGTGAATGATGAAAGTGTTAAATCATTTATGTTATGACATACAAGAAATGTTACGCCTTATCATTTTTTTTCTTATGGCCGCACCCATGGCATATGGAAGTTCCCAGGCTAAGGGTCAAATCGAAGCTGCAACTGTGGCCTACGTCACAGCTTGTGGCAAAACCTGATCCTTAACCCACTGAGCTAGGCCAGGGATCAAACCTGCATCCGCACAGACACTATGTCAGGTTCTTAACCCACTAAGCCACAACAGCAACTCCAAGCAATGCTATGAATTATTTGATTCCTATTTATTAAATACCTACTATGTCCCAGATATCCTTTTAAGAAATAAAAATTAATTAACACCATAAAGGTGATATTCCAGTCAAGGCCAGAAGAGAAACATACTCCATAATCAAACAAAAAATAAACACAAAACAACTTTAGATAAAAAGAAAGTACCACGAAGACAGTGAAACAGTGATGTAATAGAAAAGGCTGGTGATGAGAGCTGTGGCCTACTTTATAAGGATTTCTCAGCCTCAGCTATTGACAATGGAAACAATATTCTTTGGGTTTTTTTTTTTAAGGGGGGCAGTTCTGTGTATTTCAGGATATTTAGCAGCATCCCTGGCTACTACTCATGATATGCACTCATCCCAATCATGATAAGAAACAGGTCTCCAGCCATTGCCAGGTGACTCCTAGAAGGCAAAATCTGCCCCACTGAGAACCAAGGCTTTAGACTTAGTGTAAGAGAAGATTTCTCTGAGGAGGTAACACATGAACTGCGATGGGAGTGTGCTTTTAAATAATCTTTAGGATAAAGGGCAATATTCATGATTTAATGGTAACATACATAATATATTCAATAAAATCCTAATAACTGATTTTCTTTTTAAATCTCTTTCTAGACAGACCATATAGCCTGATGGTTAGAAACAGGCCTGGAGCCAGGCTTCCTTAGTTAAAATCCATCCCTTTTTAGTTGGGTGCCCTTGGGTAAGTTACTTTACAACCCGATGCCCTTGATTCTCATCCCCAAAATGCGGATGACACTAGTAGCACTTAATACATAGGGGTTCTGGGAGTTTTAAATGAGTTACATGCAAAGGCCCTAGAAGAATGAGTGACACATCATGAAAGCACTATATACTATACACACACATATGTATATGTGTATATATATATATAGTATATAAATAATATATTGAAATTTACATACATATTAAAATTAGATAAATATATAAAATATACATTGAAATTGGAATACATGTTTATCTAATTTTAATATTTTATATATTCTCGATCTGACACACACAGACATACATGGTATACATGTATATAGCAGATATTTCCATTGTCTTCTTGTGAAACAATTACTGGGTAAATAATGGTAGAATTATTGGGGATTTTTTTGTGTGTGTCTTTTTATATTCTTCGCAGTTTTACACATACAAATGCAAATGTTGCTTTCACATCAAAATAAAAACCAATATGTATTTTAGCACAAAAGAGAATTTTTAGAATTTCACCAGGATCAACTGGCATATCGAGAGTGGGAGAGGGAGACCAATGGGAGATGTGCTCAGAAAAACCTGTCCCCGGGGAAAATGAGTCAATTGTCAACCGATATCCGAGACACCCCACATTCAGTCTGCCAGTCAATTCATCAGTCATCTGAAATTTATTTAACACTTGCTTTCTGCCAGACACTGTGCTAGGTGCTGGGAAATCAAAGATAACTGGAGGGTGCATTGCTTCAAGGAGCTCACCACAGAAAGGGAAAAGAAATACATTCAAAATTAACCACAGTACAATCAATGGATGCACAGGCTATAATGAAGAGATCAACACAGGTCTCTGGAGGCTCCCAAAGGGGATAATCCATTTCTGTTGGGGAGCAGGCAGTGCAGAAAACTTCACCTAGGGGATGACACTTGCTTTGGTCTTGGACAGATAAGTTTGGAAAATGCAATCATTTGCAAGTGTTCTAGTTTCGCGCATACCCATAATGTGCTTCCTAATCAAATACCAGAGAGATCAATTAACCTGAAGAGAGGAAAACTCAGAAAGGACAAAGGAGTTATATTTCAGAAAAGTGTCTTGGTCTGAAATCAGAGTGCCTGGTTTCATAAAGCAATTTGTAAAGTTTGACTGTCATAGGAATTAGAAGGCATAAGTTCAACTACTAGCTCTGCCCCTTACCAGCCGGGTAATCTCGGGCAAACCATTAAAATCTCTGACCCTCCATCAACTTCTTCATTCATATAATAGTGATAATAATACTTTGCAATACTGTCCTGAGCCTCAAATGAGATAATGCAAGTGTGAGACTTTCAGTGACATTCAAATAGTGGGAATGATAAATTGTGATGGTTTTAACATGAGAGAATCTTTTGGATAATTATAACTTGTTTTAACATTCACATTTAAACACTAACAGTAAAACAAGAAATCTGCTGTACATACAATACCAGTTATACATGACTGTATAACCTGATTGGCGGGATTTATTTTTTTAGAGCTCTAAATCTACTACTAAACCAAGTGCATCAAGCTGTAAAAAGCACTAATCAATTTTTTCCCTAAGATAACATAATCTTTATTTCTCAAGACACTTTATGCTAACATTAAACCGGAGGTAACTGCATAAAAACGAAATGGAGAGTCATAATTGCAAACTGTTTTCATGTCTGTAGAAGATTCAGCCACTTCCTAGGACTGAATTGCTCCTTGCTACAGTTTAGGATCGAGCTATAAAAGTATATCACTTAGCCTGTGCCTGCCTACAGGTGTAAAGCATAGTGGCAAGCAGAAAACTGGGGTAATTATCTAGAAACAGTAGGCCAAAATCCCACCTTGGCTCCAAAAGCCTGAAGTTGATTTGCCAGTATCACAGACACTTGAGGAGGGGCCATGTTCAACCTTCCCTCAGAACGTTCTTCCCCTTGAATCCTTTTCACCTTGAACATGCAAGGCTATTATGTCTAGAGAATATTCCTTGCTTTTTCTCTCTTTAAAAAAAAAAAAAAGATTTACTAAGACTGATTGAAAAGGCTTAAAATGTCCTCTTGTCACGGTCCTTGATAAACATTTCATCTAAGGTTTTCTGAGGCAGAGTTTTAGTTGAAGCCCTGCAGAAGGCAAATCAAAACAAGGATACATAAACCTGTGGCTTTAACCTGAACGTCTTTAAAGGACGTCTTCTAACCAGAGCTGGCAGTGGAAAATGAAAGGAAAAAAGGTCCAGTATATTTAGTCCATTTACTTCTCCCCCTTCAAAAAAAAAAAGATTTAATGAACCAAGGTTTTGTTTTGTCCAATCTAACAGAATACAGCAATGGAATACTCTATGAATTAACTTATTTCCATTCACTTCAAAAGGGAGAATATTTTAGGAAGTCTTCAGCCCTCACCTTAAGAAAATTATCCCACTCAGCCTTCAAAAAAGAAAATGTGTTGTTTTAATACAGCTCCTTTGTATATCAATCACTTTTTATCATGTTTTTGTGACTATGGAGATATCCTTACCTTCCTCCTTTGGTTGCCTTTAGCCAGAGTATCAGATCTCAAATTTAAATCAAGAAAAACAGTGCTGTACATACACATCTGGAAAATGATTCTAGCTTTTTCTAATAATTTTCACCACATGTGATCATGTTGCCTGCTTTTCTCTATTTTGTGTTATTACCTAAGAAGTGGAGAAGAAAGTTCATATATTCTATCAATAACAAAATATCATTCCTGACATCTGTATGAACTTTACAAACTTTACATACAAAGGAAAAAACTTGTTTTCCCTCTACAAAAACAGCTTAATAACCATACTTATTTGTCAGTGGTTTGGTAGCTTATACTCTAAAATGTCAGCTTGTCTGTCTTGTACTGACTTCAACCAGGAATAATCACAGTACTAAATTCAAAGCTAGAGTCAAGTTTATTTCCAAGGGAAACAGCTTTTAAAGTGGTCTATAATTTGAAATACACCTTCACCTGAAATATTTTATCTAGAATTAAAATTAATTAATCTAACAGTTAATTAGAAACTATTAATCTAATAGTTTTCATATAGGATTCTGTAGTTTACCGCTCATAAGAAAAACTTAACAAGCTACTTTTTGTCGAAAGACAATGGATAGGTTAATTGAGAATAAGAGCATAGAAAGAAATGCAGGTGAGAGTGTGTATGCATGATGTGTGTGCTTTGCTTTGTTTTGCTCCTTTTGTTTTTTTACAAGTAATACGATCCAATTATTGCTCATGACTTCACTTTGATTACAGAGTGTAAGATGTCTTGGAGAAGGTTGTTACTGTAGTTGAGATGAATGACAAAGGAAATGCAGGCAGACCTTGTTTTTCTGTGCTTCACTGTATAGTTCACAGATACTGCTTTTTATTTTTTTTTAATTGAAGGTTTATGGCACTCCTGCATCAAACAATTATGTCAGGGCCAATTTTTTTCCCAATAACATTTTCTCCCTATGTGTCTCTGTGTCCCATTTTGGTAATTCTCACAATATTTCAAACTTTTTCAGTATTATTGTATTTATTAGGATGATCTGTGATCTGTGATCTTTCATGTGACTACTGCAAAAGGATTACAACCCACTGATGATTAGCATTTTTTAGCAATGAATTATTTTTAATTAAGGTATGTACCTGTGTTTTTAGTCACGATGCTGTTGCATACTTACTTAATAGATTGCAGTAGAGTGTAAGCATAACTTTTATATGCACTGGGAAAGCAAAAAAATTGGGACTCAATGGATGGCAATACTCGCTTTATTGTGGTCATCTACAACTGAATGTCTCCACCCAAGTGGCAGTTGTGCAAACGAAAAAAAACAGAGATGGACTTGTGAGTTATTTAGAAGGAGGAATAACTAAGAATTAATAAATCACTGGATGGAGGGATCGGACAAATCACAGAATATCTCTAAGCTTAGGAAACTGGCAAAATGACAAGAAAATGAATGGTGAAGTCTCCAGGGATATCCAGGATTACCAAGTTTAGGGAGGAGAATGAGAAGCCTAGTAGAAAAATACCCAATAATTGTAAGGAACCGACTGGTAATTTAACAAAATATTCAAGAGAAAGAGATTTGCAATGGCAGTTTGTGATGACCATGGGTCTCTTGAGGACCAAGTCTGTCTGCTCCTGATCTTTCAATTCCCATGCACCTAGTTAGTACACAGCCAGGCACATACTTTATGCTCAGTAAAGTAGCCTGCCCAGCTGGCTGGTTAACTGCATTGAGATTTGGGGGGCCAACTGCACAAAGAAAATAAGTTGTATGAACAAACACAAACTTTAAGATCAAGCTCCAAAGAAAGGAACTAAGAGGACAATGTTTTGAGGACTAAATATATTGAAGGAATGGGAGAGAAAAAGGAAACCAATAACAGAGTCAGGGAAGGTCAAGAAAGTAAACCCAGAGAGAGAAAAAGAGATGAGAGAAGGGAGGGGAAAACGAGAATAGAATCAGAGGAGTCAAGGGGAGAAGAGTTGCTACTTATTCATAATTTGAATTCACATAAACACACACACACACTCAGAGAACGCACAGATGCAAAAATTATAAAGTCACATTTAGTGAGCAAAAATCATTCCAATGTTGTCTTAATAACTTAAAGTAAATAAATGAATAGCTTCTGTCACATTGATTCATCCATTGCATGTGGGTACTCAATAAATGTTAATTGAATTAAATTAATAACATTTGCTCAGTGGTAATAAAAAATTAATTAAATGTCTGTCTTCTCTTGAGTTCATGCCCACTGCTTCTGCAACTACTTCTAGCCCAAACAGGAATTTTTTTTTATTTCACTGACTTTAATCACACACTTTAATCTTGTCCCCAAGAAATACAGTTGAGTTTCTAATTTTTGTCCTAATTTTGGTGATTTTTTCCTGCTGAAAAAAATTATTTTCTCTAAGTTAATGTCAAGAACTAAGTATAACATCCCAAATATAGTTTCACGAGTTCCTTATTTAATTCCAAAATAGTTTTCTCTGCAGAAGATGTGATGGCACTTTTTATGTGTTTCTGCTTTTAGCTTATGCTACTTTATAATACTTTGGGTACAATGTCAAATAACACTGCAAAAGAAGGAATCTGGGGAAATTACTGTTAGCATCCCATCTATAAAAGATGGAAGATGTCAGTAACATTCATCAAAAAATTGTGACTCACTTCAGATGTCAGAATTCTGGGTTGAACAGACTGGGTTCTGAAATGTGTGTATGTCAGATGATTTTCTAATGAGCAACAGATAGTTCCCACTGGGGAATGAAAAAATAAATAAAAATATAAACAGAGATATAGAATTAAAATAACTTTATGAATGGCAGTTTAACTTCTCCATAAAATTCTCTCAGTACAAACCCAGTGTCTCCAAATGGTTGCTTAATGTAGCACATCACTTAGATTCAAAAATGCTATACTTAAAATCGTCAAGAAATTAAAAAGAGACTCATATACCACTTGGCTGTATACTGTATTCTCCGCCTGTTCTTATATTCCAGTAACCTCTATCCAACTTTTTTTTTTGTTACTGAATTACACTGTGCAAAAGCAATTTAAATTACATGCAGCCTGACTACGTGTGATAATTTGAACTGATTGGTAATTAATTCTGTAAGTGAATAGCTGCTAAAATCTCTATACTCATCAAGCTTTCCTTATCTATCAGCTCTTCCTAAGCTGCTCTTGAATGTACAGGATAAAGCAGCTGTAACTAAACGGGCAGGATGCCCTAAGTGTGCAAGAGGTAGTCCTCCTTTGGGAGAGGAACATCTATAAAGCAAGGTTATTTGCAAGGCTCAGTTTTGGGGTAAGTGACACATGCTGGGATTTAGACTGAAGAAGGTTTTGCTGATGTGCAGTCCCAACAGTGAGGAAGCAGTATAAAAGCCAAGAAAAAATCAGAGGAAATGAGGATAGGAGCAAAGCTAGTGGAATCCAGCAGGGTACGGTCCAAACCCAGCTCTACCATTTGCGAACAAGGTAACCTCAGGTAACTTACCTAAATAAACTATCTAAGCCTTGGTTACACTCATTCATCTGTCAATGTGGACTACCAATTTATACATTTCCCATCTGTTCTGGAAGGCTGACAATATCTACCTCCTAGTGTCTTTGTGATGCTTAAGCTAAATAAGGTATATAGTGCTAACACAGGACTTGACATTAAATGTATGCAACTCTGTGTGTGGGGGTGGGGGGCGGGGGGCAATGGTTTGGTGTTCAACCTGGGTGATTTTGCCCCATGGAGGAAATCTGGCAATATCCACAGACATTTTTGTTTGTCGTATCCTAGGGCAACTGGTGTCACTGGCATCAAATAGGTAGAGGCCAGAAATGTTGCTAAACATCCTACAGTTTCCCAAGGACAAAGAATTATCTGGTCCAAAATATCGATCCTTTTCTGAGTACTGAAGGCATAATTTAAATGACTATTTTTGATAATAGCTGGTTACTCAACACTTTGACACCCAAACAAGAAAAATAAATTAATTACTGTTTTATCATTATCACAGTATCATTATTTTGGTGAATTCCTCTTGGGGTAAAGGAACCCAATAGTTTCCCAATCTGGTGAGCTAATTCTATCTCTTCAATACTATAGTAAATGCTACCAACAAGAGATATTTTCCTGAACTCCTGGGTCTGCCCTACCTTTTGAGGTGAATCAAATTGCAACCAAGAGATTTAAAGCTAGTAGCATAAGACATAGGAAATAAAACTAAAACACTGTTGAAAGCCAAGGCTGTTTGGAGGCTCAGAAAGAAACAAAATGGACTGAGACAATTGTGTGTGCTCTACTGTCAGCTCCCACACCAGTTAGGAATCTATGGAGAGAAACTGTCCACATGATTAGCTTCTGCAAATCATCTGATGCTCAGATCAGTGGGCTGTTCCCTCCCTTCTCCACTCTCAAAAGCAGAAGGCCCCTGGGGCAGCGGTTCTCAAACCTGTCTGCGTGTTGGAATCACCCAGGGAGCTGCAAACCGCCCCCTCCCCCGGGGATTGGAACCTAATCTGTTGAAGGATGGGAGGGGTTACCTGAACTTAAAAAAAAATTCCAAATCTTTAAAAGATTCCCTAGACGATTCCACTCTATCGATAGGTCCAGGAACCACTGTCCTAGGAGGTAAGAACATGTTGAGATTTCTACCTGCCCCAAACTCAGAAGCAGCTTCTGAAAGGACAATGACAATGGACTTAGCAAGAATACATTTCTTGCACTGAGCTGCCTAAGCCCGGTAAAATGTAACCAGGTGGCCGACTGTTTTTTCCTTCAATCTCTCAGTAAGCATTACTGAATCAGGCACTGGGCTAGCAATGTGAAGGCAGTTCTCCATGTTCACTGTCTCCCAAGAGCGCTGCTGAATCATCAGGAATGATAACTTGTTTAGGTGTGAAGTCCCTGATAATCAGCCTCGATGCAGGTTTGAAAGGACCTTCTGTTAAGTCCTTTCTCCATCTTGGGGTCATTTAATGGGTGTAGGTAAGCTGTATATGAACCGTAACACCACCTCATCTGGTTCACTCACTAACATGATTTCACGGTACGTCTCTCTTTTAGACACTCCTCAACGTTGTGCTATGTTGCCAATTTGTTTGATGTTTCTGAATGCCAGGGACTGTGCCTGTCTTAGTCACCACAGTATCCCCAGTGTCCAGCTCAGAACTTATTATATAACACACCCTTGATTATTATGTGGGAGTAAGTAAATAAATATGGGAATTCTTAATTACACCCAGGACTTCTCAGCCGTCTCTGTGACTCTGTGCCACAATCTCAGTCCAGGACTTTGCCAGACGTTCCCTGCCAGGAGTTTATTGGAAACAAAAGCACGTTCCCAAGAAGCACACCCCTAAAGCCACAAAAACCATCACCTGAGCAAGGACTAAACAAATTCCAAGGCCAAGAAAAGACTGGCAACTTAAGATTCTTTAAAGACAGATGTGGGGGGGGAAGGCAGATGTAGGAACCAGCTTATAGGCTGGTAACATGTGATCACTTTTCTTAGAAAGGGGAGGAAACAAAGAAATAAAACAACTTGATTAGGAATTCCCGTTGTGGCTCAGTGGAAACGAACCCACCTTGTAACCATGAGGATGTGGGTGCGATACCTGGCCTTGCTCAGTGGGTTAAGGATCGGGCATTGCCATGAGCTGTGGTGTAGGTCGCAGATGTGGCTTGGATCCCATGTTGTTGTGGCTGTGGCGTAGGCCAGTGATTGCAGCTCCCATTCATCCCCTAGCCTGGGAACTTCCATGTGCCACAGAAGCAGGCCTAAAAGACACACACACACACACACACACACAAACTTGACTGAGATCACATATATCACTGAATAGTACTGCCCAGCATTTAAGACCCTTTTTTACTACTTCTGAGAGCCATAAAATATTATGACACTAAGCTGACAACATTCTATGAGATTTTTATTAATCCTAGTGAATGAATGCCTGGATTCTCCCCACTCCACACACACACACACACACACACACACACACAAAAACAAACTGTAGAAATAAGTGTTGTAAATTACTGTAATAAGTGAAACCTGTAAGGTGGGTCAAAGTTTATAATTACTGTACTCCTTTATCCTTACATATATTTTCATTCAAAATAATCTTGTGAAATGATGCTTCCTTATTTTACATAAGATTTTAATCTTACAGAAGTCCAGCGTGTGAAATTTTCTGCCAGCGTCCATTTCTGGATCACTGGGGGATGTCAACTATAGCAGGTCTGTGTCTGTGTGTTTTCTCTTTTCATCTAGATATGCAACTCACAAACGAAAAGCAGGCAGATGAGAAAGCCATTAATGCTATCGTTATAAATTCAGTATCTGAATTCAATATCACAGATGGACCAGCCAAGGAAACCCCCTGTGAGAAAAAACTGTCAGCATCCAGCATATCAGTGTCCTCCCTTGAAGAATGCCAAACGAAATTTTCCTACCTCCAAACTGATACTTCCGTTCATCCGAGAGACACTGATGGTACGTTCCTTGCAATCAACCCATCTCTAAATAAAGCTCTCCCACCCCCAGCCCCTGGAAAATCATCACATATGCTGTTAGAAAAAAAAAAAAAGTCTTTATGAATATTAAACAGGAAGACTTGGATTTGCAGACTAGTGAATGACACATGTCAAGGTCACCTTGCAATTAGGACAAGCTTGGCAGATTGTTTGCTCTCAAGGCTGCGAGTCTGAGGCAAAGTGTCTTAAATAGCTGGAGTGCGGTAGAATCATTCTTGCGTGGTGCTATGAAGTAAACTCAAAATATAGCCAATTATTTTTTTCTCTTCTTGGATCTGGGGCTATTCAACCCATTGCTCTAGGTTGAAGGTGGAAGAAGGCGGAATGGAATAGCATCAAAAAGCTGGAAAGTATAAATCTGGACTGCATAAAATATAAGGCTGGTTACATCAGCAGCCTGTGAAAAAAGGTTGGCTCCTCTAGGTAATATCACCTCCTAGGCAGTTGATTCAGTGCACACCGACTCCAAGCATCCCTACGTATGACATAAAAGGCACGTTCCATTTGCAAACCCAATTTCAAATTGACTTGGTGCTAAATGATCAGCACAGACAAGTTCGAAATTGTGGACTCCATACCAAGAGATACGTAATTTTACTTAGGTTAGTTTGCAGTGACCTTCACAGGACACAAAAACCATTCAAGAGTTTTGCACTGTTCCATGCTGACATTTGCATTTAAAGAAAGCTTGAAGTTTCTCAAAAGAAAACATCATAGGATATAGTTTCCGGTCTATATTTAAATTTATATTTACTTTCTCAAAATAAACCCAAAAAATGAAATAAACTTTGTATAATAGGAACTTTGAAATTACATCAATTAAACTCCTGGCTCTAAAATTTATTAACTGTATTAAACTGGATACGTTTTTTACCATCTCTGAATCTCAGACTCTCAGTTACACAATGAAGCTAATAACACACCATAGGGTGTTTTGAAGAGCAAATGAAATAATGTGTAAAGTATTGAGTACAGAACCTGTCACATAATAGATGTTTGATTTTTGCTTTTATTATGACTACGGTTTTTAAAAGTAAGGGGAGAAATTTCTAACACATCTAATATATGATCTTATACAAATATTGTCATGGATGATTTAGACCAGAAGCTACAGACACAATTGCCTGCAATTGCCAGGAGATGAAGTGAATAATGAAGTAAACTGGTGGTAAATGATAGGGAATTGTGAGGACTGTGGCAAGGAGAAGAGCACTGCCTCTACTCAGCTCCAGAAGAAAACAGAGGATCAGAGTTGCCAGATCTAGTGTTATGTGAAATCTACACATTTTTCTATGTTGGCAATAGTTTTGGTTTTTTTTTTACAGGGTCCCAGACACTCCCAGTGATACGTGGCTTTTGGCCAACTCTGGCCTATAGATTGCCAGGTTATGACCTTGAATCCCACATGACGTCCAAGTTTCTGATTCTGTTAGAGTTTGATGCCAATCAAGAAAACAGGAAATCCAGGAGAGTCCTCTGCATTTTGACAGTAGAGTATTTAGTATTTTTTCAGATCCTATCAGGGATGTATGGGTCTGACTTGTTAGTGGATCGTGGTTGTAATGACCCCATAATCAGAAATTACCATTATATGTATTCACACAGTACAGTGGAGTGCCCCTCCAGAACTACCCGTCTTATCAGGTATCTCAGCAGAATGAGAATGGTTAATGCAGCTGGCATGATACCTGAACCCTTATATCCTCAGGGAAGACCACAATAACCACTGCATAAAATGGCAACCCATACTCTGGAGCTTCACACAGGCAAAGAACCAACCACTCTTTCTTCAAAAAAGCAAAGGAAGATAGTATGAGAAAAAGAATATGCATACATATGACTGGGTCACTATGCTGTACAGCACTATAAATCAACTATAATCTAATAAGAATAAATAATTTTTAAAAAATTAAAATAAAAACAAATTTTTAAATTTGAAAAAAAAGAAGAGCAAAGAAAATTCATAAGGACCACTGAATTAGAGTTTTCTTAAGGGCTAGCGTGAGGCCTCTATGAGCCAGGAAGTATCAGTACTAAGCTGACAACACAAGAAATAGCTCATCCTTCATCTCACATTGTAAACAACAACAAAAAATCTGCCCTACTGAGGTAAGGGTTTTGGGTACCTGGTTAAAAGAGAGCATAAAACACCCAGACTAAGACCCACAGACAGTGCTAAGAACCTCTCATTATCATAGACAGCAAACATCAAGGCAATAAAGAGTTAAGTTGGATTCACTTCACTTTAGGGAAATTTTGATAGTAATTAATTTAAGGATGCAGAAATTGAGAGCTGGGGTCATTGTTCGTACTGAGATAAATACAGAAATATCTTTCAGGAACAGCAGGGGAAACAGAAGGGAAAAGAGAAGATTGCATCCACTTTCATGTAGTTTGTGGTTAATTTATTTTCAAATATATAAATGAGTGCATAGGAATGGATGCTTAATTGCTAATATCTATTATTTATATACATTGCCTCACTTAAAACAGGATGGAGAAGCCTCATACACGCAGATTTTGTAAAATGTGTTACATCCATTAGCACAGTTCATGGTGTGTGCTCTGATGGGGATTTAAAAGGATCTTTGCTGCGCATCACACACTATGTGCTGTGACATTACTTTATTATTAAATTGTGGCTCATCCAGTGTGGTCCCTTTCCTGAAGAAAATGGAAAAAATCCAGAGAACTATCTGTGTCTCTGCTTCTGCTCCTATGTTCTAATTGCAAAAGCACCCCCATGGATGATAAAACCAGGAATACACATATTAGAAAACAGCCCCCTTAAAAAGAATCCTGAGAACATGCCTAATTGATGTATAATTTTGAATCTGAGGTGTCTCATCCAGGTGGAAGAGGAAAATCATAAATACAAGATATCTCAAAAGAATAGTCTTAATTACACCACGGACTACTGAATAAAATTACATTTTCTACACTGTAAATTTCATACAATTAAATGCAATAGTGTCACCTTATAAAATGTTTCAATTTTATAATTATTTCAGTTCATTTGCTCAGAAAAAAACATAAGCACAAATTTACCAAGTATCACCCAAATCTAGTCATTCTAGTTCTAAAGAACTGACTGGAATGTTAGTTGTGCTTGTCTGAACTTAAATAGATCTTGACATATTTAAGTAGCTATTAAAATTGATAACATCAGGGATGATACCTCAGCTAGAGAAAGGCATTCAGTTACACTTTATTTATTCCCACTCTGCATTACAGGTATTTTTTTAAGAACTTGATGTTGGGGGAGTGGGAACAAATTTTTGTACTTTTTGACCAAAAGCTTTTAGTCATCAGTGGGAGCCACTGTGTCCTGAACCTCAATTATGATGTCAAATTCTCTTGGTGATAACACATTAATCATTCAGGTATCAGAATACTGGGTTTAGGTCATGTTCATCTTGCCTCCTTTTTTTTTTTTTAACTTTGTTTTGCAGGGAGGGAAAGGGATATTGTTGTTTACCTGAGGTTATTTGAGGAAGAACCATATGCTTGCCTCTTTGGATAATGATTCCCAAAGACACAGGAGATGTTTCTGGAATTGAGGAATGTGACAAGGACCACAGAGAGTGGCTACAGATACCTCTTGCCCTCTCTCCCCACTCCCATCCCAGACATCATGGCAGCAGAAGCATTGAAAGCTGGAAAGACACAAACTCGGGGATTACAGGACCATGCACCTGAGCCCAACCTCAGGCACATCAGTGGAAACTCTTTTGCACTGTTACCCTTTCCACTATAATTATACATGACCCTTTCTCTTTTTTTAATTTTTTTTTATTTTTATGGCCGCACCCACAGCATAGAGAAGTTTCCTGGCCAGGGACTGAATCGAAGCTGTAGCTGCAACCCATACTGCAGCTACAGCAATGCTGGATCATTTAACCCACTGTGCCAGGCCAGGGATAGAACCCACACCTCCATAGAGACCCATGCCACTGCTGTTGTATTCTTAAACCACATGCCACAGTGGGAACTTCAAACGTGATCCTTTCCAATGAGCCAGATTCTTTTTTTCTTCCCTTTTTTGTTCTTTGAGAAATAGCTGATTTATAAGTTTTAGTTTCAGGTATACAGTATAGTGATTCAGTTCTTCGGCAGAGTATAGTCCATTATAGGTTATTAAAAGATAATAGCATGATTCCCTGTGCTATACAGTATATCCCTGTTGCTTATCTCTTTTATATACAGTAATTTGTGTCTGTGAATCCCATACCCTTATTTTGTACACTCCCTCCTTCCATCTCCCATTTGGTAACCACATTAAGAAGTGAAATACACAAACAATGGAATATTACTCAGACATAAAAAAGAATGAAATACTGCCATTTGTGGCAACATGTAAGGACCTAGAGAATATTATAGCTAGTGAAATAAGTCAGAGAAAGACAAACACTGTATATCACTTATATGTAGAATCTGATCACATGGAAGGTAGAAAGCTATGGCAAGGATTGAGGACTTGACTCTAAGGGAGAGTGAATAGCTCTGATTTATGATTAAAAACATCACAGGGGGTGATGCCTCTGAGGTGGGCTTACGTGGAAGCAAGAGGCTTGCTTGGGCAAGAGGCTGTTGCTGTGGACCTGAGGATGGCTGATGGTGGCTACAGCTAAGGTAGATAGAGGCTGATGCATTTCCAACTCCCCCTGGGGAGAGGGGAATAGGGAATCAGAACTCAAGAAAGAATTGGCTTGAGAGGGTATGATGAGGAAAAGGAAAATTATAAGAATAAATCCCAGCTTTCGGTCAGTTCCTCTGAGTGTTTAGGAGCCATTCACAAGAGAAAACCAGAGGAGAGACAGGTTTGCAGAATGCAGGGAAGAGGGAGATAGATCATGACACAGTGTGGCCTTGGCCAAGTGTGAGACGGGCAGCAGGGAGCTGGATGCAGGGCACGAAGTTTTGGATGGGCCGAGACAAGTGCTAATCATAGACTATGACTTTTAACAACAAGTTTATTAAACATTAAAGTCCCAAGGAATACCACTAGCAAAGGAAAATGTACCCATCTGGGAGAATGGAAAGTCCCAACTTTCAAAGAGTTGCAAATTCCCCCCACCCCCACCCCACCCCCGAACTGCTTACACTGTTGCTTTTGTGCAAACAAAACAAAACCTGGCCATTTGCAAAACGGTTTTGCCTGCTCCTGAAGAACTATTTCATACGTCTTTTAGGAAAAGTGTGGAACATAGCTGAAAGTGGGGAAGAAGTCTGTTTTCAATTCATTAATGTTGCCGTGTTTTTCTGGGCAAGAAGCTCTACCGTTTATAACCAAATAAAAAGTACTGACTTAAAAACAGAAGGAAAAAAAAGGCTCTATTCCTAAGTGCAAAATAGAGAGATGGAAGGAAACAAATGCCAGCTTGACCAAAGGATTAGGTCAACATACCTTTTTTTTAAATAAATAAAATCTATGGTATACATCAGAAGCAGAGACCTCCAGAGCCTGCCAGAAGAAAGTTGGCAAGAGAATTTGAACCAACAGTTATACGCCCTCAGGAAATTATAAGGACTTTTTATAAAGAGGTTTTCACACTCTGATAGGAAACACCAGCTCCCATCCCCACAGGGCACCCCGCACCCAACTTGACTTACTTCCAAACCAAACTTTCAGTTTGGCACCTACAAAGGACAGGATCCAGAGGGAAAATCATCTCTATATGGTAATGGGCCTGAGTTAGTCTCTGAGTCCCCAGCCTAAGAGATCAGAGAGCATTTGCTTGAAGTATTTCCTCCTGAAAACCCCTTCTTCACCAGAAGATCCTATAGCAGCAGTCCTGGCACTGAAAAAACATGATGAAGTTTTGGGCCCAGGATCTGTGACCACCAACACACCCTCTTCAGAAAGGCATATGCAGAAGACAGTCTATGTACTGTATTAACTCACTCCTGAATTTCTGTGGGTAGTTTGGAGTGACTTAACAAGATCTGGGTGAGCTGCTGGCCACATGCTAGGAGCTGGCTCTGAGTGAATAAAAAGTACACTCCGTCTGGCAAAGAGATGAGTACATACACCAGAGAGGTATTATGGAATACACCACCTAAACTATAAATACTGAGGAATGGCCAGAGCACCTGTAACAATATATGGCAATTAAAGTAGTCATAAAAGGCTTGGTGTGGTTCTTTAACACTGTCTTACTGGGAAGAAAGAAACGGAGTGCTAGAGGTAGGGAAAAGGGGAGGGTAAGACAACAGGTTGAAGGAAGACTGCTATTTACCTATAGACGGAACTCACTTTAGACCTTGATATGTGTCTTTAAACAACATTAGAATGGTTTTCTTTATCTCTTCCCATTCCGAGCAAGTTTCCATGTTCCCCCTTCTCTTAAAGACTAAGAAGTATAAGAACAATGAAAGAACAAAAAATGTGCTGGTAAATACTGTTAGAAGCCAATGCATGCAGTTCTGAGAACACTTAGGACACTCTAGCAGATGATGCAGAGAGCCAAACCTCTCCTGCAGGCTTGTACAGTCTGTTGACTGTATAAAGGAGGTCTATATTCTTTTTTTTTTTTTTTTGTCTTTTTGCCTTTTATGTAGAGCTGCACCCGCGGCATATGGAGGTTCCTAGGCTAGGGGTCTAACAGGAGCTGTAGCTGCCGGCCTTCGCCACAGCCACAGCAAGGCGGGATCCAAGCCGCGTCTGCAACCTTCACCACAGCTCACGGCAACGCCGAATCCTTAACCCACTGAGCAAGGTCAGGGATCGAACCCGCAACCTCATGGTTCTTAGTCGGATTCGTTAACCACTGAGCCACGAAGGGAACTCCCAAGGAGGTCTATATTCTTAATGGAGGAAAAATAGATTATAAAAGATTAACTTGAATTAATTGATAAGCCCATCAGGAGGGGGGAATTTTTCTCCAACTCATGCTAGAATGTTCCTTTCAATCATCAATAGTCTTCAGGACACTAATTTTAATTACCTAGATGATATATTAAATGAACACTTACTCTCACCTGTTTTTGAGACACTCAACTTTAAAAAGAGAAAGAGATAGAGAGAGGGAGGGAAGGAGGGAGGGAGGGAGGGAGGAAGGGAGGAAGGAAGGAACGAACGAAGGAAGGGAGAGAGAAAAGTTGTAATTTTAAGAGAACTGCTACATCTTCTAACTAATTCCCTTTATGGAAAGAAAAAGTTCAGTAATCTATAACCCATCACAGCTGTTTGGCTAGAATTACCAATTACTTTTAATGCCTTAGAGATACTTTTCAGATTTTTACAAGTCTGCATAGTAAATTTTTATACCAGTTTTCTTAAAGAGGATTGATAAGATTTATACCACTTGAGGTGTATATGATGACGTATTTCATTTAACTTGAATATAAAATCAAGGCTTCATACAACTAGGGGGAAAGGACACAGGGATTGAAAATAAAACACAACCTCAAACAACCATGAGCATTTACAAAATCCTTTATGTTAGGTTTTGTTATGTGCTTTTCACTCGCATTTGAATACGGGCCTATGGCAGGTTTACTGGAATCCACATCAAACAAGTAAGAAAGCCTTGTGATGAGAAGCCAGAAACCTGTATGGTCTCTCCTTGTCCCTGAATATAATTGCTCCTGAAATCTCCTTGCGCTTAGGGAGGACCTGCTATTTTTTTCAGACAATTGCAAGGTTTCCAGATAGGTGGCTAATTGTGTGACTTCCCAGCACCTCTTCGGGCAAAGTAAATAAGGGAGTTTAGAGAAGTGGCAGCACTTTAAATAACCAGATTATGTAGAATCAATAGGTAACGCTCAGGAAGTTAATAAAGCAATTCCTTAAGGAGCATGAGCACTGGATGGGGGTGGGGAAGCCTGAAAGGATAAGGGGATACTTTATCCCGAACATGGATAAATAATTCAGAGGTGGCTATGAAGTTATCAAGCCCACCCCTGCACCTGCGAGTCCTTCATCCAAGCCACCATGAGCCATTTTTAATTATCTATCGTCTTCTTTATACAGAGGAGTGCGCCTCCCTTATCCTCACCTGTCTGTTTTGCCAGTTTTTGGATTGTCTCCTGATGCTCCCAGATACGTGTGAGACGGTGTGCACCAACGTGTGCTGCCCCTCTCACAGGTACCACCACACCTCAGATGAGAGTCACTCCCGGAACGATTGTAACTGCAACTGTGACATGGACTGCAGCCTTTTCGAATCTTGTCATGAGACCAGTGAGTGTCTGGAGCTGGCCATGGAGATTTCAGAAATCTGTTATCGCTAGCGCAACAAAGGAACCCCCTTCCAGCAGACCTCCTTGGCCCCAAGGGGGAAACTCTTATGCTAAGACTGTAATTTCCTTGTGCTGAAATGAAGGGACTGTACACATTTCTTGGATGCCTACAGACCATTTTATCCTGCACCTGTCTGGGAAAGCTAGTATTGTCAACCCAGTGGTCTTAGTCCAAATTTCCCAACCGCATGGCTCGCTGAAAAATAAGATCTTGATCACATGTGATGAACAAATCTTAAACACCTCTTAAATGCCATAGGTACAAGATGTTTCTTGACTGTAAAATAGCATGCGAACCATTCTGTGTTATGGCACTCACTGGCTTGCATCATGGATTCAAACTTCATTCACAGATTCAGGACAAATTAGTGCATTCTTTCAGAATTGACATACATTAGCTCATCTTTCTAATGGACTCATGCATAAACATGATGCATTGTTGGTTATTATTAATAATGCATTGTATAACATCCTTTTGTAATTAAAAATTTATTTCTACAGTCTCTTAAAATTCACTTATATGTACAGTTTAGGTAGGAAAGGGAATTAAATGAATTAGAAACCATGTTCCTGTAATTACAGCAGATGTCTCTAAGACATAACCAGTGAATTTTGAATATGATGTACTTCAAGAGAGTACTGTAATTCGAGACTATGTTATTATATGTCTATGACTATGTCATAACAGGTTATGCATATTCTTAATTTGTTACAGAAAGGCTCTTATTTATTCTAATGAGGAGAAATAAGAATTATGTGCAAGTTTCAAGAAAATGACCCCAGATCATCAATTCTTCATTTTCTTCATTTCTGTTTGTCAAGTACAATAGGCAACAGGATATTAAAACAGAACCACTTCATTCACTAAACTATCGGTTGTGGAGGCACCCAAAAGAAACCCATGTGCTAGCATTTATGCAGCCCTGAGTTTCCTAATACAGCATGTGCTTCAGAAACCACATTTTTTTTTCCTGATAATTAAAGGGGTTCATAATTATTAAATGAGTGAACGATTTATAGGGAAAACACATCTAGGTCGAAGTTACTTTGGAATCTTCTTTACTCTCTGTAAGCATAGCGTCGCTCACTAGTGTGTGCTTAAAAACTCCTGTGGAAATAACTCACTATATTCATCGAACATAAAAAACCAAAACAGATCAATAACCAAAGAACAAAAAAGTGAAAGGGAGATTCAAGGGAAATTTTTATGATCTAGGCAAACAACAATAACAAATTCCAAAATACCTATCTTTGCCCGACATTGGTTCTTCTGTTGTTTTTTATTCATATCTTTATTTTTTACCACACCCACAGCATGTGGAAATTCCTGGGCCGGGGATCAAACTTGTGCCACAGCAGCAACCCAAGCTGCTGCAATGACAATGCCAGATACCTAACCTGCTGTGTGACAAGAGAACTCCATGGGTTTGGGGGGGGTGTTTTTTTTTTTTGCTTTTTGACTTTGGTACTTTTGGACAAAAGCTACACCTGTTTTGTTTCTATAGTAAACTAGCATGTTTTTCTACTTTGCAATAACTTCCTCAAAACACTGAAAACTATTAATCTTCTGAAAATTTTAAGCTTCCCATAAAAGGCACTCAACCACTCATCTTGCTCCTAATAATGTAGTGCATCCACAGTTTACACAGGCTTTCTTCCTGTTTGTCATATTAACCACAAAGCACAGAGCATGAGAATGGCCAATCCTTATGAATCACCAGCCTCAATGCTTTTCAGAAGCTCAGAGGCAATTCTAGACTCTCTGCATAGAACTTACAGATCTTTGGGGGGGGAGCAAATTCTTAGGAAGGGTACCTAGAGCTGTTCTTACCCAATATTTTCATTTTTCATAAGAGAAAAGAGAGGCCCTCAAGAATTGACTTATCCAGGACCATGCGGTGAATTAATGGCAGTGTGAGGAGCTAGAGCTGGTTGTCTCATTTTCTAGCTACGCTGCACTACCCCAGGATTCTCCACTTCCTAGTCCAGCTGGTACACAGTGATACAGCTACTCTAATTGTTTAAATATTAAAATACTACCAGATTGGCTTATAAGCAGTTGCTTCCATGAACTTCCTTAGTACTTCCCCCATCCCTCCAGCCACCTGACCTCTCTCCAAGCACCCACCCAACTCTCCATCGTCCAGTCACTAAAGGAAGAACACCTGGACACCTAGGGGTCTCTGGGATCAACACCATCAACAATATGGTACTTAGTGTCATTGATCAGGCCATGCCATCTTGGTGTCACATATTTGACTACCGTTCCCTTATTCTTCCTAGTCTACACATCTTCCAACTGAGCAAAGATCATGCATTTCAAATGTGAATTGAACGCTGGTCAATTAGAGATGTAAGAGTTGTCAAATCATATTTTATAATGTGGTCAGAATACTACAAGATCTTTCTGTGGCCTCTCTTTCCATGGTTTGTTAACTGACTCTTCACTTTCAGAATTCACCGTGCTATAACAGAAAGGGTCGGTTATACAAAGTGTGAAATTTCTTTTCTTTATAACCAATAATAAAACATCATCCTTTTTGCAAACATGAATGGCTCTCTCAATTGAATTCTTACATAATAAAACATACACAGCTGGGAAAATGCAATTGCAAAGGTGAGACAGATGAAAGAGGAATGGGGTTATTGATTAAACACAAATATCAGAATCTGAGAAGGCTCAGATTTTTTTTTCTGCAATGATGAAGGCCTATGATCACAAATAAAGATAATGTTGTTCGTTAAGATGGGCTTCTTAGAGAAAAGAATATTGTGATTTAAGGAAGCACACTAGATAAGAAAGATTTGAGAACATATAACCTTTACACCAAATCCAGATTAGAGATTTTTCCCATAGCAATATAACCAGATAAGTCCATTGTCTTTGCTTTGCTCAATGGATTTTATAAAACCATTGCTTCTCTAAAAGCCTACAAAACATAGAAAGCTATGAAGAAATGAAGTTACATTTAACTTGCTAATGAAATTTTCCCACTATATAAGCTGATAATTTTTTTTTTTTGTCTTTTTTAGAGCCACACCCACGGCATATGGAGGTTTAAACTGGAGCTAGGGGTCAAACTGGAGCTGTAGCTGCTAGCCTACACCACAGCCACAGTAATTTGGGATCCGAGCCATGTCTGCAACCTACACCATAGTTCACGGCAACACCAGTCCTTAACTCACTGAGTAAGGCCAGAGATCAAAACTGTGTCCTCACGGATACCAGTCAGATTCGTTTTCCACTGTGCCATGATGGGAACTCCCAAGCTGATAAAATTAATTATCAATGCTGGACCATCAAAGTTAAAAAAAGCTTTTTCCAAGAGAGTAAGACAACATATTCAGTCAGGGAGAATTTACAAATAGGAAACATCACATGAAGGCACCGCAGCATGTTTTCAAGGATAAATGTGAAGGTAGGAATGCCTGAAGGACAGAATTTATTATCCAGCGCCTCCAAATTTCTCCCACTACAAAAAGGAGCAAAAATACATACACTTAAGGAGGGTCCTTGGACTATAAGAATTTGCCCAACAAAAGTCAGTTCACCAAGGCTATACAAACTGATGACGTGATAAAATTATAAAATTTAAGTGCTAGGTTTAATAGTTTGTTGGATGTTCTTTTAAACCTAAACAGTTGCCATGTAGAGCCTCATATGAGCTGTTCAGAGAGGCAAAGTGAATAGAGAATAATTTCCTAGTGAGTATAATAAAAAAACGGACTAAAATTGTATTAATAGGCTCTGCTACATAGGTCTAGACAGCTCCTTCCATTGCAGGGGAGGGATCCAGAATATGCAGAGGTGAGGAACAGGACCCACCTTTTATTTGAATAAAAGTGCCATTTTCTGGTCTACCATCCTGATACGTTTCACAGCATTGCTTTTGCCACTATCACTGAAACAGTGGTTCTCAATTAGGGGTGATTTGGCAATGTCTGGTTACAGAGTTGGTTGTCACAATAGAAGGAGGAAGGATGCTACTAGCATTTAGAGAGTAGAAACTAGGAATGCTACTAAACATCCTACAACACAGGACAACCTCCTAAAACAGAGAGCCCTGAAAGCCCTTCTAATAGTCTCAATGAACCACAGCCAAACCAGCCTCAAAAAAAATATTGGAAACAGACTTACCAGACAAAAGAGAGAATACCCAGTCAATCTTAAATTTCAAAAAATTAAAAAATACATTACACAAGCATGTCCAAAATATAGCATGACATATATATGCTATGAAATTATTCCTCACTTACATGATATTCAAATTTAGTTGTCTGTCTTAACTTTCTATTGGCCAGGTCCTACAGCCATAGTTCAAAAGACTCCATATTTTGAGAAGGGATGTGGGGAACTGATGATCCTTCAGCTCCCTCTCAGCCTCCAAGAGAGAAGGGATTGCTAATCAGTTTGGTCAGATGCCAGCATATTCATTGGGCCATGCTTTACAAAGAGAAAGAGGTGCAATTTAGGTTAAGGGGACCTGGCTTAAAGTTCTGAACTCAGGACACTCTATTTTCCAAAGCAGGACACTCTCATTTTCCTTCCTATCTGAGGGTGATGCAAGGCCTACTACCTTGGACTAAGCTGGTCATGTCACACCTCTGTTGGTAAGTGAGGAAGTGCCTTAGCCAAGGGTCTATCTTGATTCAAGAGATAGAAAGCAGACATCCTCACGTAAGCCTTGACATCTACACCATATTTTCTGATTCAGTCTTAGCTAGAAGACCTATCTTGATCAGTACATGAATCACTAGAAGGGAGTCAATTCCCTGTCCAACTATTTTTCTTTCCATACAACTCTCTCTGCCAAAACTCCGTAGGGGAAAAGGGGTGGATGGGAGGGTGAGATTGAGGCATTTCCTGAACTTGGATTGCAACAGCATGTAACACCTGAACTGCACCATGCACTCTCAGTATAGTTAGGAGGAGACCAGAGAATCTGAAAAAGTTCTCTTTACTACATTATTCTTATTGATTTTACAGGTAAGATAAACACCAAAGAGAAAATATTTGACTAAGTGCTTTATATACATGATCACGATTCTCTAAACAGCCCTATGACACAAGTTCTATTAGCAGTCCCATTTTTCTAGGGGAAATAAGACCTAAGAAATTGAGTAGCTTGCTCAAGCTCTACCTCAAATATGCAATTGTCACAAGGTTTGAACCCAGGTCTGTTCATTCCGAAGTCTATGCTTTTAATCACTAAGTCTAAAAGTTGTACTTATGAAAAGTGAGCAAATCAAAATAAAATGCAAGTATTCACTTCTAAAACAAAATTAATCAGAAAAAAACATGATTGTACTCAAAGAAACCCATTCGCTGACAGTAAATGTTTTCCAAGTTGTTATGCTGTGCAATGATGAGAATTTGGAACATCTTCAATGTGCTTTTAAGATATGTACCCAATAAGTAATAAATGCAAAGTGAATGTATTGCAATTTAATCTTTATGTCAGTAGCTCTTCCCCATTCATCTACGGTTACAAAAGCTTACATTTCAGTGCTCAATTTTAGCAAAGCAACTTTGATCTCCGCCTGGAGAGCCCATCCTAGACACAGCATCCAGGCCAGCCCCTCATCAGCATTCCATGAGAGCATGAGTTGTTTTTAATCAGTCAACAACACTGTGGTCAACCAAATGTATTCCGATACTTAGACCTTTTATCTCAAAAGCTATGCAGAAACCAAGGTCACGGTAACCTCTTTTATGGTTTATTGTTTCTCAAATGTACTTAGAGTGAATTTACAAACCCACAACTTATTTTGTGGATTCAGAGCTTTCACTAGGTTCAGCACTCTCCAACATTCTCTTTGTTTCTTCTTTCAGCACTTCCTTCTGCATAACGGTCTTCAATGAACATCAATTTCTCATAAATTTTTTAAAAAATAAAACAAGAATATTGACCACAATTCTCCCAGCAGCTAAGCCACTCATCATTTGTAACTGAGGCTCTTCAGAAAGCTGCATTAATGTTTCAAATCACTGCCATACAGCTCCACAAGATGAGGTGCAGATCCCTGCAATGGGAGAAGTAAAGAAAGTAGGATGGGGCCAGTTCCATCACTTTGCCATGGTTACAGTCAAATAACTGCTGCTGTGGGCATTGCAGTAAAACCACCTAGCCCAAGGGGTAAGTTTGTGGGACTGCACCTGGGGAGCTGAGGTAGAGAGGGGTCCAAATGTTGTAAAAGGGCCTCATCAGATCCATAGACCTCATGAAGTTACCTACTATCTCATTTTTTTGGTGACTGGCCATGTATTAGAAATAATTTTGAGACTAAACGTGCTTGTGTAGCACCCAAAATCATCCTTCATGCTTCCAATGGTACTTGTATAATATGCTAAGAAATAGTAGGCTCAATGAAAACAAGAATGAGACAAATTAGGTGACCAGTAGGGAGCCTACTGGCGAACTCCAGGTAAGACTTAGCAGAGACTTGGACTAATAAGGTGGTTATGAAGTACAAGGTTGTGGGGAAGGAGGGAAAGGTAAGTTTCATATCTAGAAATGCCTTGAAGGTTAATTAGTGATTCACTTAGGAGCAAATAAAAAGCCACTGAAGAATGGCAAGGGATTACATGATTAAAGTGGTGTGGGAGGAAAATGGACCATGATGCAGTGTACAGGATAAATTAAAGCAGAGAGAGACTGAAGACTAACAAAAGAGCAACTGCAGTAAGGCTTGGGGTGATGAAGGCCTGAAATAGGATGGTGACAGGAAAAACAGGAGAGAAGAGATGGATGGCAAAGAAATTAGAAAAGGACCATTAGTCCTTTCTCAAACTCTTCTTATTTTAAGACTCAAATATTCCCTACTGTCTGTCACGTATATGAGTCATGAAGCCATTATTTTCATTAGGGAAGAAACGGGTTGGGGAGGGGAAAGTTTTATTCCAAGTGGAAAGTCAAGGTATATTTTTAGCTACATTAAGCCAGCCTTCTGCTGCTCTGCACACTGATGTAATTCCAACATAAAACATAATCTATAATATTCCAGGGGAACAAATCCAATTCTTGGTCATATAAATTTTCATATAAGTCCATCACAATTCATTCCCCAAACATCTCATTCTCTTTGAAAGCTGGAGCTGCAGCAAGTGATCAAAAAGAGTAGTTTAAAATTGCTCTGGAATTTCCAGAGATGCTAAATCTAAGCTGCCTACGGCGTAGGACCAATCCCCCAAACTTTAAATCAGAGGTAAAGCATTTTATGTTTTAAAAGATATATTCCTCAAAGTTTATCACAGTGTATTAAAGTCAAATGTGAATTATTACTCACCAAATCTGGAGCTGATGTCTCCTTGTGATTACCCTAGGTAGGCGAGAAATAAGTATCTTCCAACCAACATATTTTTTACCTTTTCATCTGCCTCTTGCTATTTACAATAGAGTGAAAAATAATAGCCAAGGAGTGACTTTTTGGGGTTGGATGAAGTGCAAATCCCATCTGACTAGAGCCTAAATTGTATTCCAGGCCCCTGGCAAGTTCTGCTGCATGGGGAAGAATAATGGAAACTGACTTCTTCTCAATAGCTTGACTGGTCCTGTAGGAATCATCAGTAAAAACTCCTCTGATGAACTTTCAGCACATTTGCATTGGCTTAGAACCCAGTGTATATATTATTGGTCATGCTTGAAATTGACTTCTCCCTGCCCCTGCCAGTGTTTTCTGCATGAGGGCAACAGCTATGCCAATGATCAAGATGCCCTGTGAAACCCAAGAGTGAGCAGAAATTATATAACTAGGTAATCATTTATATAGAAAAATAAAAAATCCCTGTCAATTCTTCTGGTGCTATCTGTTGTCAAGATAGCAATTATTAGTAATTCAAGGTTCCTCCCAGGGGCTGAAGGAAGTGGGAGAATGGGAGGACATCCTTTGATTTAAAGCCATCTTGGATTCTTTTCTGTAGGTGAGGTCAGAATATCACGTAAGCACTCTGAATTAGAGGAGCAGCTCAAAGTTTCACTGTCCCAAGTACCCTCCCTTCTGGTCTCAAGGTGTGTGGGCTACCAGGACACTTCTGCTCCAGAATGCCCCGATATAACCCAAGCATATCCTATTAAATGGCTTTACGTGGCCATGTAACAGTGGATAAGAAGGCTGAGGTCTAAAGACAGACATGGGTTCCAGTCCTGTCTCCACTATTTACCAGCTAAAATGCACTCAGTTAGTAACAAAACCTCTCTGACTCTCAGATTCCTCCTCAACAAAATGTGGTGATTAATGCCTACCGCATGGGTCGTTATGAGGATTAACAGAGATAGTTCAGCAAAATCTTTAGTGTAGATTTAGTATATATAGTACATTCATTAAAACTTTAAGCTATGATTTTATTGGCATCACTACCTACCTCATTTGTTTCCATAGCACGAGAGATGCTCATTCTTTCCGTCTGTAATACTCAACATATACCAATTATTTGAGACTTAGCCATATGCCATCTTTTTCATTATTTCCTGGTTATCTGTCTAGGAAATGAGCACACTATCAAGTTACCCCATCTCTTTACTTTTCCCTCCTCTTATAAGACAGTACACTTTTTGAACCCTCCTATACTATTGGTGGAAATGTAAATTGGTGAAATCACTATGGAAAACAAACTAAGCAAACTAAATATAGGATTACCATATGATCCAGCAATACCACTCCAGGGCATGTATCTAGACAAAACTTTCATTCAAAAAGATACATACACCCCTCTGTTCACTGCAGTACTATTCACCACAGCCAAGACATGGAAACAAACTAAATGTCCATCAACAGATGAATGGATTAAGAAGATGTGGTAAATATACACAATGGAATACTTCTCAATCATAAAAAGAACAAAATAACGCTATTTGCAGCAACATGGATGCAACTAGAGATTCTCATACTAAGTGAAGTAAGTCAGAAAGAGAAAGACAAATACCATATGATATCATTTGTATGTGTAATCTAAAATATGGCACAAATGAACAGAAAAGGAACAAACTCATGGACATGGATAACAGACTTGTGGTTGCCAAGGAGGAGGGGGAGGGAGTGGGATGGACTGGGAATTTGGGGTTATTAGATGGAAACAACTATTGCTTTTAGAATGAAAAAGCAATGCTATCCTGCTGTATAGCACAGGGAACTATATCCAGTCATTTGTGATAGAACACGATAGAAGATATGAGAAAAGGAATACAAATATATATATAAAACTGGGTCACTTTGCTATAGAGCAGAAATTGATGGAACATTGTAAATCAACTATAATAAAAAAAAATTTTAAAGAAGACAGTACACTTCTCTCCCAAGATTAAGATAATACTTATAGTAGGTAATTTCAATAAGCACTTATTATGTGCCCAGCATTATCTGAATGGCCTTTCACGGACTGTCACATTATCTCCATCAACAACCTCTGAAGAGTTTTACTGATGAGGAAAGTGAGGCTTGTAGTATTTCAATAACTATCTAATACCAAGGTAACACAATGGCATAGTGGAGATTTGAACTTAGGAGCTTGTCAGAATTCAACGCCCGAGTTGTTGGCCACTTAAGCTGTAAGACAACCATGGCTGAAGTTCAGACTGGCCAATTTAAAAAGGTATGGAATGGGAATGTCTACCCTCCTCCTTCATCTGATGGGAGGGACTTCAATGTGACCACTCACAGAGCTGGACATGTTTCTCTTGTTTTATGGGAAGAAGTAGATGGCAACAACTCCCTCCCAGGAAATCAGAGGGGTGAGCTGCTTTGTCAACAGGGTGAGAAAGAATGGCCTTGGCCTAGGGAAAGTCCCTACTCCAGAGTGAGTAAGGAAAGGAGTTTTGTGGGTATCTCTGAGGGACTACATGTGGGTGAGCTGCCTGGGAGAGAGTGGGTTCAAGAGCTGACTCCTGCCCTGTCTCAAAGAACCACCCAAAGTGTCCATGATACTTCAGCAGAAAGGCAACTACATATATGGCGCCAAGACCAAGGGGGAACAGGGTTCATTTACGCAGCTCAGAGGAACTGCAAGTGGGAAAACATTCTCCATGATGGAGTCTCTGAAGAACCCACAAAAGACACCATTAATGAAACTGGCACCTTACACATGTGCCAGTTTCAGAAAAGATGACATCTTATGAGGGTGTCAATCACTTGCTTTCTACTCTCCTACCCTTCCTTCCCTCCCCTCAACCCGTTCAGCCTTGGTGGAGTTAGAAACCAGAGTGAGTAAGTCCAGAAGGAAAAATAGTAGCTGGAGAAAAAGCAAAGACCCACAGACCTCTGCTCCAGCAGCCAGTCTGCGTGGCAGTCACCAACTAGAATAGGACAAGACACTAACTGAGTCAAATTCAGAACTATAGTGACGATGGCTCACAAGAGGATATGTATTGACATTGCGTTTATGATTTAAAGTCTGTCTCCTGCTAAAAGGGAGTAAACGGAATGTCACTGGGGCCTAAGTTCCCATTTAAAGGAGGACGCTCTCTGCTGAATACGAGGTGGTGAGAGACAAATATAAAGCTGCTGTTATGATTACATGAGTACTACTTGTTCAACATACCGTCTACATTTATGTCTCATAACTGCATGGGACAGAGTCACAACATGGAAGCTTCTTGGGGGCCCCTTGTGTGTTCTTCACGTCCTATTTCAGCCAAGAAAAGTCCAAGCAGTTGGGTTTCTGATCGTCTGCATAACCACCCTCCAACTCACTGCTGCCAATTAAGTCCCTTCCAACTATTATAAAATTATTAGGTTTTTTTCAAAATAAAACTATTACTATTTTTTTAAATAAAAATTCTACCATGTGACCCAGCAATCCCACTCTTGGGCATATATCCTGACAAAACTTTCCTTGAAAAAGACGCATGCACTCGCATGTTCATTACAGCACTATTCACAATAGCCAAGACATGGAAACAACCCAAATGTCCATCGACAGATGATTGGATTAGGAAAATGTGGTATATATACACAATGGAATACTACTCAGCCATAAAAAAGAATAAAATAATGTCATTTGCAGCAACATGGATGGAATTAGAGACCCTCATGCTGAGTAAAGTAAGTCAGAAGGAGAAAGACAAATACCATATGATATCACTTATATCTGGAATCTAATAGACTGCACAAATGAACCTTTCTACAGAAAAGAAAATCATGAACTTGGAGAATAGACTTGTGGTTGCCAAGAGGGTGGTGGAGACAGTGGGATGGGATGGGAGTCTGGGGTTAATAGTTGTAGACTATTGCCTTTGGGATGGAAAAGCAAGGAGATCCTGCTGTATAGCACCAGGAACTATGTCTAATCACTTGTGACGAATCTATTTATGTATGTGTAACCGTGTCACCATGCTGTACAGTTGAAAAATTGACAGAAATCTGTAAGCCAGCTATAATGGAAAAATAAAAAATAAAAATTCCATCAATGGCTATGAGGAGAACATTATGAAGAACTGACCCTCCCTCAATGGATGAACATATACATAGTCATATAAGGATTTAGTTTTAATAATTCCCCTGTTTATTAAAGTATGTGAGGTTTTGTGTGGCATTCACTGAGATAAGGAAAGGATCTCTCTATGTCTGAGGTGATAATGGAATGAAGGGGTTTTGCAGGACACAATGCAAGATCCTGGAAGCTCTGGGCCAGGATGAGGGCATCACCTCCTTTAATGCCCATGGAAGAATTTACAATAAAAGTTAAATGTTGACTTAATGTGGTATGTCCTGAATCTGCCAAACTGGATTCTTTTACTCGCCATGAAAGGGAGTTTCCAAAAAATAAGTACCAGAGACAGCCCAGGGGTTATTCCTGTAAACATTATATTCCTTTGTCCTGTAAACCTTATAGATATTCTCTGCAAGGTTTTCAGCCCCCCGCCTAGAGGTACTTGGGAAACTTCAATCATTCTGAAGAGTTCTAGGCCCTGAAACTGCTATTGTCCCTATAACCAGGAGGATAAAGACAAAATGAACACTCACAGCTACAAGTAAGCACCTGTATAAAACACACAGGTGAACATTCCAGCACATGAAAGGGGTGTTCTGAGCGTTTCTATTATGCCTAACGTTAGATGTGTACCAAGGATGAAATTTTAACACGGCCTTTCCTTTTCTTCATTTTTAAAGTTTTTATTGACATATAGTTGATCTACAATGTTATAATTTCTGCTGTACAAACTGAATCAGTTATACACATATCCATTCCTTTTCAGATTTTTTCCCATATAGTTATCTCAAAATATTGAGTAGATTTTCCTGTGCTATGGAGCAGGTCTCTGTTGACCATCCATTCCATATACAATAGTGTGCATATGTATGGCTTTTCCTTTTGGGGTAAAATCCAAGTAAAACTTCTTTCAGAATACCAGCAGATTCACCTCGTGTGGGGCTTGATGCTTAAAACTAGGGAGAATAGTTTTACGACTCAAGAGTGAAAAAATATATTAATTTGACAATTTTATAAAAACATTCACATGTTGAAAGGGGCTCAGGGAGCTTGGGGTTAGTAGATGTAAACAATTACATTTAGAATGGATAAACAACAAGGTCCTACTGCATAGCTCTGAGAACTATATCCATCCTCTTGGGAGAGACCGTGATGGAAGATAGACTAAGAAAGGGAATAAGAAAATACATATATATATACATATATATATATGTATATATATGTATATATATGTGTGTGTGTGTGTGACTGAATCACTTTGCTGTACTGGAGAAACTGGCACAACAGTGTAAACCAACTATAATACTTTTTTTTAATTTAAAAAATAACAAAAAGGGGGGATTCAGCACAAGAGGGGACCTTGGGAGTACAAGCATCATCAGCTTCAGGGTAAAAACTGCTGTTTGGGATGCACTAAAAGACTTTGGAAGTTCCCACTGTGGCTCGGCCATTAACAAACTTCAGAATAGCACACAATGCATTAGTTTCATCTGACAACCTGAGAAGCAGAATATGGTGTGCCAAGGGCTACCCCAGGCTCCTTTTCAGTACTCTTCCCAAGGATTCCCCATAGAGGTGACGTAAGAGCACACAGTTGTCCCAGCAAGTGCTTACAATTATTCAGTGAGATCTGAGACTCCAAATTTCCGTTTTGACTTAGCCTGTTTTAATTTCTTCTTTCACATCTTTAATTGATGGTTGTCGAAAAACCAAATTAGTTATTAATCCTTAGGAATTATATGCTCCAAGAATGATAAGAAACCGAAAAGGACCAAAAAGAAGGAGAAAGAAGAAGCATTAACAGAAAAAAGTTTATTCTAATGAATGTCTAGGTAGGTGGGGGCTTAGGCACAATGACTCTGAAAATTAAAAAGTCATACCCTTCTTGAGTTAAGCGACAGTATCCCAGCATTTCCCTAAGGCTGATTGCAACACAGTCATTTTAACCAGACACTTTGCAGAAGAAGTATTCTAAGATCAAATGGTAAAATACTACTCCTTCTTGGAGACTCACAGAACATATTAAAGGCTCTCAGAAGACCTGCAGTAAAAAATAACCTATACATAGGTGATTCACTCAGCGTTTCCCAAATATATATTAATCAAAGACTTGTGTCTATTAATAAGGACAAATATATTTGAGACATTGGTTTAAGCCTTTATTTAATATTTTAAAGTATCATGGACGATGCACAGCATGGGGTATTATCATTCTTTCAGATAGCTGCACAAGACAGTTCTTTGGAGAAAATCAAATGACCCACCCCATCTTTGTAACCACATTGCTTCAAACAGGAATCTGCACCAACATGGAACATCCATCTGCTTTAGCTCACAGAACAGAGATTTGGGAATCTTTTCAATATGACATCCAAAAGAAGATTTTGATTCTGCCACGAGAAGTAGTGACACAATCTCTCTTCTTATCATCTCTTTGTTTCATGGCATGTGACTTGCTTTTTCCTTCTCTGTCTTAGCATCCTTCTAAATAGATATCTACACTCTTATTATTTTTTTTTTTCTTTTACTTGGTCTCAGTTTGAGAACTGGGAAAATATTGATTTATTGACTGATGCAGCTTATAAGAATAAAATAGAGTCACAACACTGGGGGGTCCTTTGTCCTATTAATAAGGACATTATGTCAGGTATGTGATGAATACCTTATTTCAAGAAAAGTCTACCCTTTTGTCACAATTCTGGAACTCTGTGGGATTACTGGGTGTCTGCTGGCTGTCAGAGAAAAAGGAAGAAAGAACCTGTAACTTCAATATTAACTAGTTACATCAGAGATTCAGTTGCATACTCCATGAGTCCTCTGAGAAAGAAATATCTTGACCTCTGAGAAACTCCCCGGCTCCTAAAGCATAGGGATTTTTAAAATTCCAATCTAGGATAAGTCATTTCTACAAGAGCCAGTGACAACAGTGAAGTGGGTGCAACATTTGCTCTGGGAATATTTTGTTCTTCATGGTTCTGGACAAGTTTTTGAAAAGGACAGGACAAATAAATCTGTAATGTACATTCATAATAATCTCTTCGGGTAAGCTGCTTCAATTTCCTGTGCCTCAGTTTCCTCACCTAGAAGATGAAGATCAAACTCAGACCTCATAGCTACAGTGAAGAGAACATGATAAAGTACATCAGTTGTCTTTAGGAGAGTGGCTGACAGAGCAAGTATTCAATAAAGGATATTTATTTAAAAGCAAAGGTCTCTGGAAAATGCAAATGCCTACTTTCCCCTAAACTGTTAGAGTAAGAGGGACTTTTTAATGTTCCAATTTCAGTTTTGATTAACTCTTCGGGTGGAGTCTTTTTTTGTTTTGTGTCATTAACACAGTTACCCCAAAAAATCTAATTAGCCATTAGTCCTTTGAAATTATGAGCCACAAGCATGATAAGGAACCAAAAAAGCCTACAGAGAGGGAGAAAGATGGATCGTTAACTATTAAATGTTCATTCATAATGAACTTATATGTAGGTGGGAGGGAAGCCACAGTTGCCCTAAATTAGGGAGAAATTTACATCACTAAGAAAGATTCTGGGGTCATCATTACTTTAGAACTATTAGATTTATGTTTGAGTAAAATCGAGCTAAACTGGGCTCAAGTCACATTTGGGGACCTCCCTATAAATTAGCCTGTGAAATCATCGAGATTGAGGTGAAATTTCCTAAAACTTAGTCTTCTTTGGGAAAATGAACAGACCAACAATTCCTCGGCGTTAGCTGCACTTCACTTCAATCTGTTACTTTTACGTCTAACGTCAAAGGCTGGCTCTCCTCATTCCAATTGTACCCTGAACACTCTCCCCCATAAAATACGGTTTAAAGGCCAGCTGCAGTGTGGAGCCTTTTCTCCGAGCCTACAGTTTCAAACAAACGACTGGGCCCAAGCCAGGATCTATATGGGCTCACGAAGACTGTAAAACATTTGGTGCGGAGTGGAAAAAGACGCCTGAGAGCTCTGCCAGACGTTTTCAGCTTTCTTGCACCTGTGCCAAGTGTTTTTCAGCTTCTCAACCCCTTTCTTTTGGAGGGGGGGGGGTGCAGTGGGGCGGGGGCTGGGGAGATAAGCAAGCTTTCTAAGGGCATGTGCCACAGGAACTAAACACTTGTTACCGCCATTAGACACTTGTCTCCCACTCGGTCCCTTCTCTGAAGGCAAAATGAGGACCCGCCAGTCTTAGTACTGGAATTCTGAGCGTCTGAGCCTACTTGACATTTAGTTCACCCTAGCCTACACCATCGTGGATCCTGAAGACCACCTCTTCCTCAGCCCCCTCCCTATGGTCTGCCTGAAAACTCTTTCTTGAACTCTCAGTTGAATCACCCCTGCCCATCACCGACACCAAATTGCCAATTATTTCAAGGAAATAATTTACACGTTGAGACAGTTTGTAATATGCAAAAATGTGTGTGGAAGAAAGTATATGTTTCTTAAAGGAAGAACACCCAAAATGTTTTCGGATGAAAGTGTGAAAATGTCTAAACATAGATGACATGATACAGATCATGAGAAAGTCAATTTGAATTTATCCTGGAGCGTTGTGATCATGTTTTCAAAAGAAGGAGAATTCAGGGGAAGGGAGGTGCTTCTCGGACCCTGCTGGTAGCACAGAGGATAAAGAGTTCCACAATGGTACATTGACTCCTATGCATTTATTTTAGTTAATTCAACAGCTATATGGATTATTTTCCCCATTTACAGTTAAAGAAACCAAGGGCTAAGATTAAGTTACCCAACACACTCCTAGGAAGCAGGGCTTGGATTTGGTCTCTTTATCCCTGAGCTCTCTCTGTTAGGCAGGCCACGTTCCTCTCCAAAAGAAACCCTTTCAGTTCTCTGAGTTGTTGATGTGAGCAAAATCACACATAGAGATTCTTTCCTTTGGCTTAAACTTGGATCTCTGTTAAGACATAAGTGTTCTCCCAAGACAAAATATACAGCTTCATGAGCCACTTTACCTTATCAGGAGTGAAGAAAATTGGATCCTTTTCCCTGAGCATGTTTTACTAGATAGAGGGGGCAGAAGCATCACTGGACTGCTGCAGATGGGAACATGGAAACGGAACAAGAAGAGGGCAGCTGCTGGTGGGAAGATGGCAGAAAGAAATCTCTTAAAAATGGAATGGAAACTAAATCTTGTCACTTCTTTGTTCCTTCAATGATCACTTATTGTTCCCTGAATAGTTCCAAGTTCCTCACTACAATATACACTGGGATCCTTGCCCAAAGCTTCCAGCCTTAGCTGAACAACAGTTAGTTCCCCCACTTCGAGGAGCTCTTTTCTACCTCAGGCCCTTTGCATGCGCTGTTTCTTCAACTGGCTAGGTTCAATGAACCGTTCAGGTCCCAGATATTTACCCTTTCCCCTGAAACCTCCACTTAAATTAGGAACCCTTTGTTTCACCGTCTCTTAGTACTTTTCCTTCATGATACTTAACTAAATTTGTAACTCCAAAGCAAGAACAAGAAGAATATGTGTTTTATACACCACTGTATACCCCATAACTAGTATATTTCCTGGTGCGTAGTTGGCCCAGATTTAATATTTTGTAGAAGAATGAATGGATACAGAGTAACACAATATACCTTGATACTCCTTGATTGTCCAATGAGGAATTGCAAAGATAGAAGTTCAGCCAAGGACTTGAACATGTGCTTTATTGGACACTAATGAATTACAATTAAAGGAGATTTTTGCCTATGTAGGTTCATAAAAGGTATATAAGAGACTCGAGCCCTATAAAAAGGTTTCAGGCCTTAGGTATCTATCTTCTAAGGCCTAGGTGTTACATAATTTGTTATTATTAGAGTGGCTCCTATTGGCCTAAGAACTTGCTAAGTGGTAGGCACTGGCCTAAACAACTTATATCTATTATTTAGTTCAAGCTTCATAAAAACCCATAAAAAGGTATTAATGCCTTCATTTTGCATATGAAGAATTAGGTCATAGAAAAATTGACGTCTGAATGAGATTCTTTTAAAGCTAAGATTAAAAGTTTATAAGTTTATCGAAAGTCAATTATATTCAAGGACAATGACTTCTGGTTCATAATTTCATCACTCAAAAAGAAAAAAAATCAAAATTCCCTGCCTTTTATCCATTTTTCTCTTATTCTCTGCTTTCACACACACACCTCCCACATTTAAGTAACACAACAAAAACAAAAAACACATCAGGAAAATGAAGGCCACAGGATGGGGGAACCATCCTTGCACTTCTTGTTACCACATCCATCCATCTGTCCAACAAGTACACCTTCCTCATGAGTTCAGCTTTTCCCTAAAGACTCCTGGATGTAGCAAGCCTGTCATTATAATCCAAGATTCCATGCAGTTCACTGGCCCCATTCAGATGGAACAGTAAGTATTCCAACACCCAGGAGGCAGTTAAGTGAGCTCTAAGTTTTCTTCCAGCCCTGAGATACAGTCATTCTCCTATACAAGATCTGCTTAGAAGCAAAGATTGGGATTTGTAGATAAAGATCCTAGTGACACAGACCTTCAGCAAATAAGCACCTCAGTTAAATGAGAAATTGCATGCCATTAGGGGTATGCTCAATGCTCAATTGTTTTGACGAGTCAATGGAGACAGGGTGGTGGCCAAGGGAAGCTGAGTGGGCAAGATGCTGGCCTGCTTCTGCCCTGTTGCCTCTGTAACTCTTAGGTACTATGGGCCCACATATGATTTCATCTGCACTCACCTAACATTCATTCAATACTCACTAAAAATACACTTAAGCGACACTATGTTCTAGGCAATGTGTAAGTGACTACAAATTTCACTTCTGAAAAGAAGAGGAGCAGGGGTTTCAGGAGGGAGGAGGAGAAAAAGCAAGGGAAAAAGACAAAGAATAGCCACAAGAGAGAGAGCACCAGGAGAGCCCTTCAAGGCTTGACATTCCAAAGTGACATCTGCCCTTAACTTCTTGGGTCTCGATCGCCCCATCTTTAAAATGGGGATGTTTATTTACCCTGCTACAAACATCATGAGATTGTTGTGTGATGGCATGTCAGAGAAAAAGAAAAAACATAAAATGAAACTGCTCTACTCATTTTAAAGATCCTATTATCACACAAAAATATCATTCCTCCCCATGAAGCATCTAATCTTTTCTCATGGCCTAATCTAGAGTAATTCTAAACACCTCCCTGGTGGTATTTGCAGGGCCAGAAACTCCCTACAAACAGTGCCTTCACAGTACCACACCCCTTTTGCGAAGCACTAGTCCCTTCTCAATTTAACGTATTTTCTTGCAGTGACGGTTCTGCTAACAGGCAGAGGTGCATTAGTGGGAGATTTATGCTAATATCAGCAATGGAAGTCATGAGCCTCACTATATTCTCATTCGGTCCGAGACAAGTAGCCAGGGTTTGTCCTTTAACAGGATTTCCAGGAAGGGTACTGCATCTTAAGAAATGCTGATTTGCTGGCATTTATACATTCCAGGAAGAGGGCTGTCTTAAGTATATCAGAGCTAGAGCAGAAAATTATTTGTATTCCCCTCCCCTCGCAACACCCCCCCACCCCCGGCCTCCCTCCACACATTTCTAGCCTATGAGCAGAAAATAGCCATTGGCTACCGAAATGCTGGCATTGAAGAAGAGGCTGGAACTGTTTTGAAGAGCCCTCTTAAGACAATAAGACAAGAGTCCTGGAGAATGGGGTGCTATCCATCCCCAGCAACTGCTCCTAGGTGGCCCTGCCAGCATGTGTGACGGCCAACTGGTTCATCTCGCTAACTATAACGCTCAGCATATGGGGCGGGAGTGTTTATAGATATATACATACACCATACATTTTTCACAGCAAGTACATATAGAGACCATCCAACTGTATATTTTGCAGACATACAAACACGCACATATATTGTCCATATGTTCAAACAATTTTTAAGCTCTATCAGGAACAAATCAGGATCTCCACGCACACACACACACAAAAGTTGCTAAAGGTACCAGAGTGAACGCTTTAGAACATGTATTTTAAAGATGACAAAAAAAAAAGTGGGCTTGAATCCCAACCTAACCTTTTTCAGGTATGTGACCTCTTCGATAAAATGGGAATAGTACTGAGACCCTCCTCACAGGCTAACTGAGATGATGACACAAGATAACGCAAATCAAGCACTTAGCACATTATTCAATGTAAAGTAAATTCTCAATAAATGTTGGCATTATTAATACTAGAGACCAAAACAGGTTGTGATCACCAAAACTCTTTCACAATCAAGAGAAGTCAAAACCAATGGCAAGATATTACACAATGCCTAGCTAGGGACTTCGAAAACTTGATGTCCTTTGTCTGTTTCTCACCATAGCCCAGGGGCATATCTGTCACTGTACTTAACCCTGTGGTGGCTCCCTCCCTTCACTAGACTATGACCTTCCAGTCAGGAACAGTGTGGTTTTCATTTCTGTTTTCTCAGCTTCTGAATCAGAAACCAGTGCACTGTAGGTGCTCAATAAATACTGATTGAACAAACTATTATACATAGATGACACACCCTAGGCAGGAAGATCTGCAAGCGGAAAGTGTCAGATTTGGTCCATCGGGGAGATGGATAAACAGCTGAACTCTTAAGCAAAGAAGTCCAGATAAAGCAAAGGAGTGGGGGTTTTTTTTTGTTTGTTTGTTTGTTTTAAAAAGAAGACAACACTTTCTTTAGACATTTTCTCTCTCTGAGAATATATGAATGTACGTGTTTTCTCTCATCTTTTTGGATAATACCAAAGGACAAGTAGATGTTTGATCAAGTCCTGCTTCATTTTTCTTGCATATACCATCTCCTTAATGCATAATCAAAATTGACAGCCTTAGGTCTTAAAGCAAAGATCAGAAAGACTCTTTAAAAAATAAAATTAAAAACCTGTGTGAAGAACTCTTCCAGCTATTTTGTTAGGCATCTTAGTGAATCTGGTAAATTCAAATTCTTACCTAAAGTGTGAATCCCTACAGCATAGAGATATTATGGGTATGGCGAATTTAAGTCCTGGAGCATGGACAGAAATATCTCTGATTAAATGTGCTCTTGAATGGCAAACAACAACAAAGAAAAAAGAAAGTAAATTAAATCTAATTACTCTGTGCAAAGGTGTTTTGGTGGCCAAGTGTAATGAGAAACCACAAATAGTCAGGATACCCCACCTTCCTGCTAGATTTCTCTTAGGGGGTCACAGGATCCAACTTTTCACCATCATCAAAAGGGAGTTTTATGCTAAGAGTTCCTTGTTATAATGCAATAATAATCCTGAGAAGCTGACCAAATGAAGTCATTCTAAGCCATTATCGCCTCATCAGGGATTCATTATTCAGTCACTTGGCAGAATTTCTGGAGGAGATTGCACAGGGAATAGGGAAGAGAAAGGATAAAGCCAAATCATTGGATGTTATCTAAGAAGTCTCAGCACACATCGTCACCATCATTTTTTTTTTCAGTGCAGTAGTTTTGTGGGCTGGGGTAAGCTCACAAATATTCACCTCCCAAAGCTGGACACCATCAGCTTTCTACACAGATCTATACTTTCAGCCTCTTTCCTTAGAAAACTTTAGTTTCCATCATGTATCTCCTGTCTCCCAAAGGGTGAAACTTGAGGGGTAGCGCCTGATGAGAAGAAGCCGGTGTAAGGCATTTCCCTGGTAACTCTGATTGGTCCAAGACTGGCCAGGTGACCTAAACTGACCCAATTAGACTCAAAGGGAGGATGGACATAATGGGCTAAGGGGAAAGGAGCTCTCTGCCATTTTCATTTGGCATGAATAAGGAACTAAGGTGTCTTGGCTGGACTGACAGCCAGCTGATGGTCATGGTTAAATCAATGCCATATCTATATTCATATAACTGGCAGAGAAGAGATGAAAACAGTTAAGGTCCCTAATACTATTAAACTACTGTGTCATTTAAAAAGCAAACCTGTTCATCTCTAGATTTTCTTTTAAGTGAGAGAAGTTTTCTTATACTTAAGCCAATTCAATACCAGCTTTTGTGATATAAAAGAAAAACTACTGCTTTAAGTGTCCATATTGATTTTAACATGTAGTTCAATTTGAAAACATTAAAATGTATATGGGAAGGTGAGGGCGGGACTTATTAGAATTTAGGAGATAAGCTATAATACAAAAATATGTTAGAATGGGCTTGGATCATGATTCAGAAATTAGAATGTCCTCTTTGGACTTATGACCTATAATCAGAAATGGTTCCAGGCCAGTGGCTATTCCTTCATAGATGGCAGCCTAAAAGTATCTTGGACCTTGTTGATACTAATTGAGTAGATCCTTGAAAGGACACAAGATTAACCTTTTCTAGATTTTTCATTTGTAGGCACATGAAAACAATAAAGCAGATTCAGTAAGAAAATAGACCTATTGAGAAAAGTTGAAAATTCTTTTTAGATACCATAAACTCACATAATTGTTTTTCTTATAATTAACAACTGTTTACCTAAATTTAGAGTTAATAAATATATGTACCCACTTCCAGGATCCTCTAACTCCACATTTATATCTTGCTTAGCCCCTTTCCTCTACAGACCTTCACATATATTCCATTTGCCTCAACTCTGATCCTGCCACAGCCACTTCATAAAACTCACACTTTTCTTTCTCTATTCAGCCACTTAAGCTGTTTAAAATATACTTGAAAATATATCAAAATATGATTACATTTACCCATTAGACTTCTTCCAAAATGTGAAATAATAGTTTCCTAGCATAAACAATTTCTATTCCATACCATATCAATTTCTATTCCATATCATCTTATTAAACACTTGGGTGTATGGTACTTGGTTTAAGCCTGAGAACAAGTACAAATCAATACAATCATCCAAAAACAGGAAATTCAGTCCAAAAAATGGCACCTTCTTCATGACTTAGTTAAGATGTAAGACAGTAAACTGGAGAGGATTCCTCATCAAAAAGACACCCAAATAAATAAAGAGGGGGTACAATTTAGGGTTTCCTATTTTGGGTAACTCTCCTAAGGCAACTGTTTCTGTTCTGCACTTTTTGGTTTGTTTGTTTTTTTTTAAATCAGCCATTCTGATTCCCAGACATTCTGCATTTCCCAAATACAGAAATATGAAATTGACCACACCTTATGATACAGCTAGATCATTCCCCTATAAGTTTAAATGCATAAAATTGTTTCTTATACTGAAAAGTGAGAAAATATCATCACCTCTAAGAGAAAATTTTGAGTATGGGGGGAAAAAACTATAATTAATATACCTGTTAATAAAAATAAACTATTTGTAATTATCTTTAGAGAACAAAATTAAACAGACAAAGTTTTTATCTGGTTAAATGGGATTAACAAGATAGTGAAAACAAAGTAGGCAAAATTTTAAGAAGTCTTAGGTTTTGTAATTTTGACTAAGTAATTAACAATTCAGAGAGAAGCATTTTATAAAGCTTTTCAAGAATCATCCAGTGTGAGCATATATAAATTCTATTTATTTAAAGCACATAAAACAGTAGTGGTGGGGGAGGGGCGTCAAGAATAATATGATGTCTCAACAAGTGACTTACGACTTATGACACATACTTTTTTAGTTAAAGTGGATTTTGCTTTGTGCTGCTGTGAAATTTTTACACCATTTATGGAAATATTCAAAAGCCATTTTTAAAAATGGATTTTGAAAAGCCATGGCAAAGATTAGACATTTGATAAGTGTTTTTAAGAATTAAACAGAATTTATCAATGCAGCACCACGGAGGCCATGTGCCAATGAGAACAGAGACTATTTTAAAGGTACTTCATGCTGAAAACTAAATGGTTGAAGAAACAGTAACTTAAATTATAATCTATTAAACCCCCAATGAATTAATAGGGTAATAATATTTCTATCAGTATAAATTTAGGCTGCTTATATTTACCTAAGAAGAAAAATGCAGGATGCAATTAGTGGCTAAGTATGTGAGCAATCATTTATATGTCCTTCCAATCCTTGCACAGCACTGGATCACCTTATATGGATAGTATCAACATCCTCAGTAGGAGAAAACCAACATGAGTTTCATTTATAAAGATACTACAAGACAAACTTAACTAAGGTAGAACATTCTTAGAGAATAAAATTTCCAGTAAGGAAAAAATAACTTAATTGTAAAACTAAGATTTGACCTCAACTGATGTCTACTAAAGATAAAAAACTGACTACTTTGGAAATACATCTCGCTAATATTGTTCCCTTTCTAAAATCAAGAACTCAGATTTTGTGCCCAGTTAAAATCCTGAATTTTTCAGACTCCCTTCTGACTGGAATGGGCCATGAAATACAGTTCTGTTAAAAGAGCTTTTAGAGAAAATATGGTTGGTATCTTTAGAAGGAACAGGTCTCACAGGTATTGCCTTTGCCCTGAGTCGTTCCTTCTCCATTTTGTTCAAGCCACTTTTATTTGAGTTTTCTTACCTGCAGCCAAAAGCCATCCCTAAGCCAAACAGCATCCCTAAGCCAAACAGGGTTCTGACATCTAATGGGAAATCTATTGTTTGAAATAGAATGTCTCTTCAAATCACATAAAAATAAACGAGCATACATGAGAAAATTCATGGAATAAACTTTTTACCCCCTTAAATAACAGGAGAAAGCTGGCAAGATCAGTGTCTTAATGCACAGAATTTCCAAGGACTTAAAAATGAAGCTTTGTTTTCTCTTTTTCATGGATGCAGGTGGGACTGTAACGCTTTCTAGCCTGAAGTGGAGAAATCCCCATGGCCAAAATGAGACTATCACCTTAAAAAAAAAAATACTATTCATGAAACAAAGTAACAACTTGGGACCGGCGAGAGGAATTTGTTTGGGTTTCAATAACTAATCAGCCTATAAAGAATTTCGAAATATTTTACCTGGCCTATAGTTACCTACTGATTAAAGACAAAATATGTAAGAAAGAAGGAAGGAAAGGAGAGAGGGAGGAAGGGAAGAAGGGAGAGAGAAAGAGAGGAAGGAAGGGAGGACAAGAAAGAAAGGAAGAAAGAAAGGGAGAAAGAGGAAGGAAGGAAGGAAGAGGGAAAAGAAAGAGAGTGGGAGGAGGAGGGAGAGAAGGAGGGAAGGAGGAATGAAAAGAAATAAGTGAACAAAGCTTAACAGAAAGTTTTCTGTAATGGCAAGCACATATCGAATGGATTAGATGAGCTGTTTAGATTAAATCATTGTCATTCAGATAAGATCTTCTTGTCAGATCACTTTCCAGAGACAAAATGACCAAGTCACTGTTTACTTTTCAAATCATTTATCGACACAAACTAAATCACTCCCAACACAGCCTTATGATACAGAAAACTCCAAAATTAAGCTTCTTCAACTTAATTCTGTATCTCTCTTTATCTAATCTGCCAGGTATCTTTCTGAATCCATGGGAGGGTGGATTTGCTCATTTTGAATAGCCAGTAATTCTTGTTCTGATTTTCTGCGATAATGATTATGTTCTTTGAAAAACGTAGAGGGTTTAAAGGACAAGAGAACAATTTTCTAAATATACCACATGACGTTACAGTAGAAAAATATAAATATCCCCCATGAGGTTTGTTTTTTTTTTTTTTAATGACGATCATTCATATTTTATGTAAAAACCTGGGTGTAAAACTCCTCCGAAAGATTGTGCCTTTTAACTTACACCAGTGTCCAGTTTTGGGGTGCTTTCTCAAAATTATTTCAGCCAAAAATAATACTCAGATTTTCCATTTTCTACAGTGCACACTTTGAAAATGTATTTTTATTTATAGCATTATACATAAAACCTATAAATGCTCTGAACAGTATGGGTTTGATAAGTCTGAAGGTTTTTTTACACTCATATTCACAATATCTTCCAGGAGAAATATACGGCAATGAAGTTAAGCTTCAGCTAACCTTCTAGACATAACTCTTAGGTACGCCCAGATTTACTAGTGATCAATTCTCCACACTTGTGAAAAACAGAATAGTCTCTGACACTTTGATATACAAATTCCACTTTCAAAATTATGATGTTCGCAGAGCTGCTTGAAAGAACAGACTTCTTAATTTGTGAGAAGTACAGAATAGGGAAAAGGTAGCAAGGGAATTTTTCAACATGTGTTTTCTGGACAGCAGGAAAGCAAGCAGTTATTTCTGGAACTCTTTCATTGCATTAAAATATCACAGAGCCAAATTCTGCCCTCAAATGATTTTTCTTAAACTTACTTGAGTCCATATGTTTCTAGAAGCTGAATTTGCTTCATTGCATTTTAAGGTCTAATCTTGCAGTTATTACACAGACAGAATCGCCATGAAATTGAATTTTTGTTTGTGTAAGAACAGTGTATTTGAATATTTCCCGAAGCAAAATGTGGGCAAAGACTGTAAAGAATTAGGGTTAGTGGAAAATAAATTCAGATCATCAAAACATCTCTGAACTGACTAATTTTTCTTACAGGATTTCTCCTTCCACTCGGAAAATGCCAGGAAGACTTCTGAGAGCAAAGAAAGGAATATTTAGAGAGTTTTTATTTATAAGTATCTCTAAAATGTTAACAATGTCCTTTACAATTTCCTGTAAAAATATTTTATCTCCATTTAGCTAATGAATAAAATACAAATGTCTATGTAAACCACAATTAGTAGGAAACAAGAAAAAGGAAAATCTAGACTGCAAGTGATTCTGCTTAAAACTGTTATTTTTGAAAGTCTGGTTGCCAACTTAATACCATATGGCCATTAATTGTGCAGTATAAAGTAAAATATTATGTGCTTTTCTGTATAATTAATGAATCTTAAATTCAAGAATTTAAAAGAGGCAAAAAAAAAATTATTCTGCCAGATTCCAGACATTCAGGAACCTCTATATAATAACACAAATCTTCTTTTAAAGTTTCAGAACATTTGTCATTTTTCCTGTAAAGCTATATTCATCTTCATACCCAAAGTACCTGTTTCATTTTGCAGGGGGGAGGGGTACTCTCCTACATCTGCACAAAATATGTCTATCCTCATTAGATCCATTTTTTCAATTAAATTCAAGTTTCTCTGTCCAAAAGGCATAAATCTGGGTATTGATTTAACTATAAACTCATGAAACTCCCGGTAGTCTTCTAAAACCATTTTACTTGGATGAGCATATAAGCTTTTAAAATATCAAGTTATTCCAGTATTTAATACACATAACTGCTTCCAGAGGGCTAAAGGCAATAAGGCACAGCTGCCCATTCCATTTGAAGAACTACAGCTAAGACTGCTAGCCAGTGTCTTTTTACTTTCTGGGTTTTGCTTTTTTTTTTTTTTTTTTAAAGCGTTTGCTTCTATTTTATTCAGCATGAGTTTGATACCTTCTGAACATGAACCATATCACAGCAGCCAAAATCAATAACCTATCTAATCAAGGCCCTATAAACTAACAACAGACCCTCGGTGCTCTGTTCCTATAAAATGTAGTTCATTCTAAGTCTTTCCTTCCAAAGCAGTCTAACTCTAAATTTATTATCCTCTTATGACAGCGTTAGAGCATTATCTACTTAGACTTCTAGAAAGACCCTTTTGGGAAGCAACTCAATTAGCTCTTGAAAAGGAAAAAAAGAAAGGAAGGAAAGGGAAGGGAAGGAGAGGAGAGGAGAGGAGAGGAGAGGAGAGGAGAGGAAAGGAAAGGAAAGGAAAGGAAAGGGATGGAAAGGGATGGAAAGGAAAGGAAATCCCTCTAAATTCTCCTTGAAATCTTTTTATTTTGCTTCAATTTTCTTTTGAGAGCAAGGGAATCTTCACCATGAAGATCGCATACAGCAACCAGGTACTTCTTTTCAAATAAAAATCATGAGTAAATATTTCACAGACATGTCTATGCTGTGAATTGCACAACAGGAAAAGGAGATATTAAAGAAATATTTCCTTCAATCAAACCAAATAAGAGTACAAACATTTTCCTAAATCCATGAAATTTTGAAGTCTGAGCCACAAATTCTCCTAGCATAAAACATCACGTTTTTTTGATATTCTGTAAGCTGCTGCTGAATAGCTTTCATTCAATGACTTCATAGTATAACTGATACTCGTGTGTATTTTAAAATTCCTCAAATGATATTTTCCATCTTAAAAACTGAGAAGGATTTTTGTCTTGAAAGATTATTCACAGGTAGCAACATAAGCAAAATCAGAAGTTTATCCAAAATTTTTTTTCTCCCCCAGATTTGTGATATTAAACATATGTGTGTAAAAAGATCTTTTTATGATAACAAATTTCCTTTGATATTTTAGTTACTTAATGACTCTTTTTCTCCTGCTGAGCTCTTTCTGGACGGGGACCTGGTATCTTCACCTTGTTGCTGTAAAGTTTCTATCACTAGAGCAATTTTATCACAGTGATGAATCTTTCCACAGAAAAGAAAATCACGGACATGGAGAACAGATTTGTGGTTGCCAAAGCGGAGGGGGAGGGAGTGGAATGGACTGGGAATTTGGGTTTAATAGATGCAAACTATTGACTTTGGAATGGATAAGCAATGAGATCCTGCTGTACAGCACTGGGAACTATATCCAGTCACTTATGATGGAGCATGATAATGTGAGAAAAAAAGAATGTTTATGAGTATGTGTGACTAGGTCACCTTGCTGTATAGCAGAAAATTGACAGAACTTTGTAAATCAGCTATAATAGAGAAAGAATCATTAAGTAAAGAAATAAAAATAAAATGAAATTCAGACAAGAACAAAAAAATAACAGTGAATGAGCTGCATGGAAATTAGCAAACACAGCTGGAAAACTTGAATCAAGTGTCAGCCAAGACTTTGGTATGAGTTCCACATGTAATCCATTGTTTCTTGGTAAAATATAATCAACAACACCCTTTAAAATAGTGCAAGAAGAAAAAACTATAAATATAAGAAACAAGAAACACGCTAATAAGATGAAAGACAAGCAGAAACTATACTGAGAACACTCTTAGGTAAGCCTAATGTTAAAAAATGGGAGCCATAAATAGTATTGATATGGAAACATTAATGCTGATGTTGGCTACCAACACTAAGTCTAACAGCATTCTTATCTGCATTCATTGATCTTACCAGCTTGTGTTCTTTTAGGATCTATTGATGTCCCCATATTTCAAAGGGCTAATCTCTTCGGCTGCTTTTGTTTACTGGCTTTGCATCCATTCTCAGATTTGGTGCCAAGGCATGCCTTTACTGAGAATTCACCGTGATTCAATTTATAAGCATATGAATCTTCCTGATGGCATACACTCCATGTGCTGTTTTTCTTTAAAAGATGCCACTTCTGACCCATGCTCATGGGTTATGAGTTGTTTTGTCAATAGAGGTGATGGATGGTCCTTATCTACCACTCCTTTCCTCCTTGAATTCCCTTGGCACCAAGTACAGACTCATTCGAGACAGCAGCTGGAGGAAGAAGGGTGATCTGCACCTGGGAAATATTGAAGTTCACAAGACTATATGACGATTGAACTCTTCAGGCCTGCCAACTAATGCTCTAACCAAGATACCTTAAGATGAAATAGGGAAGCATGAGGGGAATACTCTTTGCCCTCATTTCAGAATATATGAGTCTTTCATGGAGCATAGCTTTGATCACACAAACTAGGTTTTATTTTTCACTTCTTAAAATTGCCTCTATGAGGGTGGTATTGTTCCCCAGGAGGGCGGCTCTCCAAGATCTAAAACCATCGTCTTTTTCACATTCAGATGTATTTCAAAATCAATAGCTTTAGCTACTCTTATTATAAGCTGGGCAAATGATCCTTCAAATTCAGAGATAAGACCACATTAGCACCACCTGCAATGACCACAGGCTTCTAGTATGAAGTCTATCACTACAGCCATCTCCAGCATGGCCCATTACCATGAAAGATTTAGCAGCTGGAGTGTCATAATGCAGTCGGTGCTGATGTTCATCTGGTTCTGGGATGCCAATTTGTTCCTCTAACACCTTTTGTGCTGGCAAGAAAGCTGACGTATTTCGTTGACCAAATGTCCAAAAGATATAGATCTCCTAGTAGGAGAAAATCCAGAGTTTACTCAGAAGAAATTGAAGGGAATACACTGGCCATATTTTTCTCAGCTTAATTTATCAGTCACCATGTTCTCATAGGCCTCTTAATAGATGAATACTTTTCAAAAGACAGAGTATTACTCACCATGTCCGAAGGCTGTGAAAACATTGACTCAGATGCATTTTGAAAAACACTGCAGTAAAATGTGGTCTTTATTTTCATGTATAGGAGTTCCCATTGTGGCTCAGTAGTTAACGAATCCGACTAGGAACCATGACGTTGAGGGTTCAAGCCCTGGCCTCGCTCAGTGGGTTAAGGATCCAGCGTTGACGTGAGCTGTGGTGTAGGTTGCAGATGCGGCTCGGATCCCGCGTTGCTGTGGCTGTGGCGAAGGCCGGCAGCTACAGCTCCTGTTAGACCCCTAGCCTGGGAACCTCCATATGCCCCAAATGTGGCCCTAGATAAGGCATAAAGACAAAAAAAAATTTATTTCCATGTATAACATGTCAAGAGATTACACGTTAGAAGATCCTAGAATGCTGCTAGTGCTATTTAAACTCAAACATTAGCAACTGTATATTCTGTTACTATGTAGCAAAATAACAAGCTACTTATGTTTCTACCAATATACTTATTTAATATTTGTTAGCTAACTACAGTTCAATATGCAAGTATATAGAACTGCACTCTCCAGTATGGTGGCCAACAGCCATATGGAACTACAGAGCACTTGAAACGTGGCTGTTCTAACTTAAGATATGCTGTACGTACAAAATGCACATCAGATTTCAAAGATTAATAAAAAAAAGAATGTTTATATGGATGATATGTGGATTTGATAATATTTTGGATATACTGGGTTAAATAAAATACATTTTTAAAAACAATTTTACCTGCATTTTAAAAATCTTTTTAATCCATATAAACTAACAGAAAATTTTAGATTACATAAATAGCTCACATTTTGTTGGACAGGGCTTATATAGAAGGTAAGACTAACTAATTCAGAGGTCAAATAAGGCCAAATAATATCTATAAAATACAATGATTTCTAGTCTTACTTTTTCCAATATTCTCTTTCCCCAGAGGAAAATGAAGAGAAGATCTAAGGCATTTAGTGTACTAACTTTGGACCTCAGTGATCTTGAATTTACTAAGTTTTTGCTTAGTATAAGTGAGTACTCAGCACGAAGATATGGAAAGAAAATCGTCACTTCTTAAACTGCCACAGCCAATTTTGACAAGCATGAATAGAAGGGAACTTCCTTAACATGAAAAAAGGCATATATGAAAAACTCAGAGTGAATATTACACCTGATTGTGAATGAAGGAAGGAAGTACCCTAAAAAATGGGAACAAGGTACAAATGCCTTCTTCTCACTTCTTTTCAATGCTATACTGGAAGTTCTAGCTAGTGCAATTAGCCAAGAAAAATAGAAGGTCTCCAGACTGGCAAGAAGTGAAACTACCTGTATTTGCAGATGACATGCCTTGTATATAGAAAATCTTTTTTTTCTTTTTTGTCTTTTTGCCTTTTATGCAGAGCCGCACCCGCAGCATATGGAGGTTCCCAGGCTAGGGGTCTAACAGGAGCTGTAGCTGCCGGCCTTCGCCACAGCCACAGTAACGCGGGATCCGAGCCACGTCTGCAACCTTCACCACAGCTCACGGCAACGCCGGATCCTTAACCCACTGAGCAAGGCCAGGGATCGAACCTGCAACCTCATGGTTCTTAGTCGGATTCGTTAACCACTGAGCCACGAAGGGAACTCCTATATAGAAAATCTTAAAGAATCCAGGCATCAAAAAATTTTAGAGGTGCTAAACAGATACGACAAGGTTATAAGATATAAAATTAATATATGACAACTAACTGTATTTCCATATACAAACAATAAACAATCCAAAAATAAAATTAAGTATATATTTCACAATACCATCAAGAAGAATAAAATACTTAGGAATAAATTTAACAACAACAACAAAGAAAGATCCAGAGTTGTACACCAACAATTACAAAATATTGCTAAGAGAAATTGAGGAAGATCTAAATCAATGTCAAAAGATTTCATGTTTACAGACCAGAATACTAAATATTGTTAAGAAGGTAATTATTCCAAAATTGATCTATGGATTCAATGTAATCACTACCAAAATTTTCATCAGATTTCCAAAATCAACAGGCTGATACTAAAATCTATATGGAAATGGGAAAGATCTGGAATAGCCAGAGCAGTTTTGAAAAAGAATAAAGTTGGAGGGCTTTGACTTCATAATTTGGAAATTTACTATTACTTAATAACTAAAGTTATCAAGACAGTGTGGAATCTCCATAAGGATGGACACAGAGATCAAAGTTAAGTCCAGAAATGAATACTTATATTTATGCCTAACAGACATTCAACAAACATACCAGAGTTCCCATCGTAGTTCAGCAGAAACGAACCCAACTAGGAACCATGAGGTTGCAGGCTTGATCCCTGGCCTCACTCAGTGGGTTAAGGATCTGGCATTGCCATGAACTGTGGTGTAGGTCACAGATGTGGCTCAGATCTGCATTCCTGTGGCTCTGGTGTAGCCTGGCAGCAACAGCTTCGATTAGAGCCCTAGCCAGGGAACCTCCATATGTCGTGGGTGTGGCCATAAGAAGATAAATACATACATACATACATTCATACATACATAAATACTAAGGAAGTGCACTGGAGAAATAACATCCTTCTTAACAAATGGTGCTAGTACAATAATCTATCCACCTACAAGGAAAGCACATAGACCTTTGTTTCATAATACAAAAATTAACTCAACATGTTCAAATGTATCATAAACTTAAATGTAAGAACTAAACCAAAACAACTTCCAGAAAAGAAATTCTTCAAAACTGTGGATTAGGCAAAAATTCTTAGATATGACATCAAAAACATGACCCATAAAAGAAAAAAACTGATAAATTGGACTTCACCAAAATTCAAAATATTTGCACTTCACAAGTTATTAAGAATATGAAAAGATGGAATTCCCACCCTTGCTCAGCAAAAACGAATCTGACTAGTATCTGTGAGGATGCAGGTTTGATCCCAGGCCTCACTCAGTGGGTTAAGGGTCAGGCATTGCCGTGAGCTGTGGTGTAGGTCGCAGATGTGGCTCAGATCTGGTGTTACTGTGGCTGTGGCACAGGACGGCAGCTACAGCTCCTATTCCACCCCTAGCCTGGGAACCTCCATATGCCATGGATGCGGCCCTAAAAAGACAAAAAAAAAAAAAACAACAAGAATATGAAAAGACAAGGAACAGCCTGGGATAAAATATTTGCAAAACGCATACCTAACAAAGGACTTACATCCAGAATATACAACAAACTCTTACACTCAAAAATAAGACAAACAATCCAATCAAAACTGGGCAAAAGATTTAAACAGACATTTCACCAAAGATATACAGATATACTAAGCACTTGAAAAGATATTCAACATTAATAGTCATTAGGAAAACACAAATAGAAGCCATAACGAGATACAATTTTAAACTCACTGGAATGGCTACCATAACAAAAAGATAGTAACAAATACTGGTAAATTTGCAGCAACATGGATGCAACTAGAGATTTTCACACTAAGTGAAATAAGGCAGAAAGAGAAAGACAAATACCATATGATATTACTTACACGTGGAATCTAAAATATGGCACAAATGAGCCTATCTACAAAACAGAAACAGACTCACAGACATAGAGAACAGACTTGTGGTTGCCAAGTGGGAGGGGGAGGGAATGTGATAGACTGGGAGTTTGGGGTTAGTAGATGTAAACTATCATATTTAGAATGGATAAGCAATGAGGTCCTACTGTATAGCATAGGAAACTATATCCAGTCTCTTGGGACAGACCATGATGGAAGATAATACAAGAAAAGGAATGTATGTATATAACTGGGTCACTTTGCTGTACAGCAGAAATTGGCACAGCATTATAAATCAACTCTACTTTTAAAAATAAACTTAAAAACAACAAATACAAAAATATGGAGAAAATGGAACCCTCATACATTGCTGACATGAAAATAAAACGAAAGTCACTTTGGAAAACAATTTAGTTTCTCAAAATGCTAACACAGAGTTACCCTACAACCCAGCAATTCCACTCCTAGGTAATGACAATAAAGTCTGTCCATACAAAAACTTAGACATGAAAGTCCTTAGCAGCATTATTCGTAAGAACCAAAACTTGGATATGGCCTAAATATTCACCAACTGGTAAATGAATAACTAAAATGTGACATCATTATAAAGGAACACTACGCAGCAAGAGAAAGGAAGGAACCAAGGACACATGTCACAACACTGAGGAGCCTCAAAAATATGTTTAGTCAAAGAAATCTGCCACAGGAGTTCCCTGATTGCTCTGTGGGCTAAGGATCTGGCGTTGTCACTGCTGTGGCTCAGGCCACTTCTGCAGTGTGGGTTCAATCACTGGCCCGGAAACTTCCCCATGCATATGTCCTCATGAGGGATCATAAGGAGATACTAAAATATGTTCTAAACCTGGTTTTTAGTGATGTTTGCACAACTTGTTAAATTTACTAAACGTTTTTGGAATTGGACACTGGAAAAAGGTGAATTTCCAGATAGGCAAAATAAAAAAATTTTTTTAGTCTTAAAATTTGACACTTAAGGAGTTCCTGTTGTGGTGCAGTGGTTAATGAATCCGACTAGGAACCATGAGGTTGCGGGTTCAATCCCTGGCCTTGCTCAGTGGGTTAACAATCCGGCGTTGCCGTGAGCTGTGGTGTAGGTTGCAGATGCGGCTCGGATCCTGCGATGCTGTGGCTGCGGCGTAGGCCAGTGGCTACAGCTCCGATTAGACCCCTAGCCTGGGAACCTCCATATGCCACGAGTGCGGCCCTAAAATGACAAAAGGCAAAAGGCAAAAAAAAAAAAAAAAAAAATTTGACACTTAAGACCCTACAAAGTCTGTTTTCATCTGACCCAAGACAAAAAAATGTAGGTATAAGAGCGTGGACTCTAGGAGTTCCCACTGAGGTGCAGGGCAATCAGTGGTGTCTCTGCAGCACCAGGACACAGGTTCAATGCCCGGCCTGGTACAGATGGGTTAAAGGATCCTGCATGGCCAGAGCTGAAGTGCATGTTGTAGCTGCAGCTTGGATCTGATCCCTGGCCCAGGAACTCAAAGGCCATGTGGTAGCCAAAAATGGAAAAAGAGAAAAAAAAAAAAAAAAAGGAGTGTGGACTACACAAAGAAATCTGGCTTCAAATTTGACTCTATCACCAGCTGACTCATATGACCAAGTGATTTCACCTCTCTGAGACATATACTTTTCCTCCATAAAACAGAGTTACTAATGGTGTCCTTCCTGCCAAAACCATCCTGAAAATGACAGGCATGGCATGTAAAGCACTGAACAAAGTGACACATGGAGTAAGTGCTCACTGACCGATAGGTAGAATTATTAGCTTCAAATTACTTCCAAGCTCTTCCAAAATGAGCTGGGCTTCAGTTATTTTGGTTAAATAACTGCCCCCAGGCATTCCTAAATTGGCATACTGTGGTATTATTCTTTTCACTAAAGGTTGCTACCCTTCCTGCCCACCAAATCTACTTCTCCCAGGTCCACTAATCCTTAGAGAAAATTCCATTCCACTAGGGATGTTCTCTCCTAAATTCCTTTCTCTGCGTATATGTTATCTTCTCTGCATTTTATTTATTTATTTACTTACTTATTTTGCTTTTTAGGGCTGCACCCACCGCCTATGGAAGTTCCCAGGCTAGGAGTCGAATTGGAGCTGCAACTGCAGACCACAGCCATAGCAACTTGGGATCTGAGTAAAGTCTGCAACCTATACTGCAGCTCACAGCAACACCAGATCCTTAATCCACTGAGCAAAACCAGGGATCAAATCTGCATCCTCATGAATACTAGCTGGGTTTGTAATCTGCTGAGCCATAATGGGAACTCCTCTGTATTTATTTCTGTATGCATACCACCCATATGATTCATAAGCACACAATCACATTACTGCCACTAACCTTTTCTTGAATGTGTAATTTGACTCCTATGTGACTATACCACTGCCACCCCTGCCACTGCCTGAGGTGATGGAAGACATTAAATCATGGGAGTCTTGCCTGGCAAGTTGTGATTTAACTTCAATCCTTTACAACCATTCTAGACAGAGTGGTACATGGTTTGGTATATTTACTATCCCTGCATCTCAATTAAACCTTTGCAAAACTATATTTGCACCAAGAAACGCTCAATGATTGTAGAACAAATGAATGAATGAACGAATGGAGTGGATTAATGAACATGTTTAACAAAAGTAAAAACCCATAAAACACATTTTAAAAATTTAACTAGGTTATTGTTCTATCTTCTTTGGCTGCTAGACAGAGAACTAAGCCTACATCTTCTTATCCTGCTTTCTAAAAAATTAAGCACCCAAGAAAGGAACTCAGTGGGAATAGGCAAGAACAGGAGTTGAGGTGTGTCAGATACCAAACTAATAAAGAAATTCCAAGTCCTCTGTCCTCAAACTCTCTCAATACAGTGCAAATACTCAGCAGTGCTTTTGTGAATGAAGCAATGCATGACTGCCACTGCAATTAGTTTTCTTTATTAACAACTTCGTAACTCGATTTCTTAAAATAGAAACATACATTGTAGGAAATTTTCTCCTTATTTTACCTCCTATAGTTCTTTCAAAAAAATCAGCCATTTTCCAGGAATTTAGACATCAAAACTTCAACCAAAAGACCTGTCTTTATCAAAGGAAATAACTGCTCTTGCTAAGATTTTTATTCTTCAGACAATTTCTAAATTGCCCCCTTCCTTTTAAAAAAAAATACATTAGAACAGATAACGACCTACATCATTCCGTTTTTTGTCATTTGTGATGGGATCTTCACTTTTCTGCTTTCTTAGTCTTGTCGCTATCAAAATATCAGTGACTGAAATTTTTGATAAAACTTCCTGGTTGCTCTTTTTGGAGGGTGGAAGTAGTATTTTCCTGGCCTGGTGTCAATACTGACCATGTGTGTGATCCTAGATGAGAGTCTTTCAAAAATACACCGAGATTGAAACACCCGGCCCAACTGCCTCAAAGACATGGTAGAAGAGTAAATGAGAGCACAAATATGAAAACACTTCAGTGATTTGGGATAAAATCCAAAATCATCATTATGTTCACTGTAGTCCTTCCTCAGCTCTGAAAGAGTGGACCCACCAGAGACAAAGCCCCATCTCTCCCCTGAAGTTCAAAAGCATTGCTGGGTTAGTAGATTTCATCTTTTCTTTTATTCATTAAGTAGGGGAAGGGCCCTCAAATGAAACTCGGATCTTTCCGTTGGGAAGGAGGCAGAGATTTGGGGCAGAAAGTATATTTTGAATCTTGGCTCCAATACGTAAATCTTTGAACAAATCAATGGAAGGCAGGTCAGTGTCCTCATCTGCAAAATGGGACTAAGTACCAAAGGTTATAAAACCCTTGAGTGCTGCTCAGACATAAATGCACATTAAATATTAATAAAGATTTCTTTCAAGAGGATGCATTTCAATATTGGAGGAGCTCTAACACCTACCAGGTTTATTGTTTGTTTCATTGTGTAGTTCTAAATAAGCTCTCCCCTCTGCTCCATCCTGAGCAGGAACTGAATTTCCAAAACAGATGAGCTTTGCAGGGAGAGCAAGATTTACAAATAAACCAAAATTGACATGAGATTTCTTGAGTAACTTGCCTGTTATCTTAACAGAATATGGGATAAGGGCTAAAAGAAAGCTTCATTACTGCCCAGGCCAATTTGACTCTTGAAAAGCTAATTAAACGTATCTCGAGTATATAAAATATATCATCCCCTGATAACAGCATACTGTTAAGTTCTTCATCTTATTAAGAGCTTGCATTAATGCTTCTTCAACATAAATTTTATACCCAGACAGGTACTATTTGAGAAGCCTCACAATAAGAATGACCTAAATTAGGGTGACAGAGGCAAAAGATGGATCACCAGTGCCTGTCTCAACAAGAAGAGGAATGAGGATTCCATCTTCCATTATTGTGCAATTCCAATGTGCTAACATTATCTTCTGATAAAAGCTTCCTTCCTCAAGGCTCTGGCCCCTCCGGAGCCCAGAATCAAGGTAAGGGATTTCATGACCTGGAAGATTAAACCCCAAACCCCTGAGTCGTAAAGCCAATGCTGAAAGGTCCTTAGATACTTTTGAAATTTCATGTTTTGCAAATGAGGAAAAAGAAGCCCAGAAATATGACATGTCTAAAGTTACAGTTGCTGATACCTGGTAGATCATTTCTGAGAGAAAATAGAGTTAATATAAGAGTCACCAGAAGGTATATGAGCATTAAAAATAAAAATTAAGCTTTAAAAATTAATCAATGAATTTCATCAATTGATCTGATTGGCCCACGCCATTTACTTTCTATTACCTCCTTCACTATCACACAGCACCATTCTGGTTCATATATGAGTCTTACCCTTCCGATATGTCTTTCCAATGCATTGTTCCCTCCAGAATGTACTTAAATATTCCTTTTTTGGTGTGAACTTTTCTCTTTGAGGTGCTTCTTCTCCAAGAACCAAAGATGAAATCAAAGTTAAGAAGAGTAGTATGACTCACCATCAGGTACTATAAGATAACTTAGTAATTTTTTTCATTTTTTAAAGTTTTATTGAAGTATAGTCCATTTATAATATTACAATAATTTCTGCTATATAACAAAGTGATTCAGTTATACACATACACACATCCATTCTTTTTCAGATTCTTTTCCCACATAGATTATCATAGAACACTGGGTCGAGTTCCCAGTGCATACATTAGGTCCCCAGTGTCCAGTCATTCCACAAGACATAGTGTGCTTATGCCACTCCCAAACCCCTAGTCCCTCCCTCCCCATCCCAACCAAATCCCCTTTGGTAACCACTAGTTTGTTTCCAAAGTCTGTTAGTCCGTTTCTGTTCTGAAAATAAGTTCATTTATATCCTTTGTTTAGATTCCACATATAAGTAATATGATGTTTTTCTTTCACTGTCTAGCTTCACTTAATATGATCATCTCTAGGTCCATCTATGTTACTGCAAATGGCATTATTTCATTCTTTTTAATGACTGATTAATATTCCATTGTAAATATGTACCACATCTTCTTTATCCATTCCTATGTTGATGGACATTTAGGTTGAAGATAACAATTAAGAACTTGACCAGATTACAGTCCTTAAAACAAGCTCTGCTTACATAACTACCTCAAACTTCCAAAATTTTTTCACTGTTAACTAAAGCAAGGTCCAGGTTTTTTATGGAGACATTTTCAAGACCATTTACTCAGGTACCACAACTCATGTTCAATTTCCCTATGCTCTATTCCAGGGGTTCTCAACTTAATAATATATCAGACTCATTACAGGAGCTTTAAAACACTGGAGCGATCAGACCCTACTTCAGACCAATTCAAGTAGAGTCTTTTTGGTGGAAGCAGTGCATGAGAGCAAACATAATACAAAGACTAAGAGCACAGACTGCGTATCCACGCACCCCACAAAAAAGAGTTTCCACTGTGGCACAGCAGGTTAAGAATTCAGCTTTTTTTCCTGCAGCAGCATGAGTTCTATTCCCCACTTCATGTAGCTGAGGATCGGGTGTTGCTGAAGCTCTGTTGTACGTAACAGCTGTAGCTTGGACTTGATTCCTGACCAGAGAACGTCCATATGCAATACATGAAGCCCAGAAAAAAAAAAAAAGGCACAACCTGGGAAGCAGACAACCTGAACTAAAAACTAAGCTACATTATGATCATAGCCAAGTTACCTAAGCTTCCTGTGCCTCAGTTTATGCTCCATAAAATAAGGAAAACATTGACCACTTTTGTCAGGATATTATAAGAATTCTATAAACAAATACATACAGAGCATAAAGGACTATGCCTAGCACATAGAAAGTCCCAAGTAATGATGTTATTATTATTATACTTGAAGATGTAGGACGGTGATTTGTCTACAGGGATTAATGATTTTTTCAGATTTAAATTTCACTGAATGTTGCCTTAAATAGCCCCTAAAATTGCTTTGAAAAAAAAATATACAGTGAGTTTCAAAGAGTGCTTTACTATCACAAAAGCTTCACCATTTAATACTGAAAACAAGAACCTTAAACAAAATTGCAGGATGGATAAAACTTCAAGACAGTATGCTAAGTAAAATAAGTCAGACACTAAAGTGCAAATACTACATGATTTCACTTATATGAGGTACTTAGAACAGCTGAATTTGAAAAGACAGAAAGGAGGAACATGGGACTGGAGGAAAAGGTGCAATGGGAGGTGTGCTGTATGGATACAGAGTTTCAGTTAGGAAAAATGAAAAAGTTCTGGAGATGGACGATGGTGGTGGTGGCTGAACAGGAACATGAAATACTTAATGGCACTGAACTTAAAATCATTAACATGGTAAATTTTACATTGTGATATTTTACAATAAAAAAAGTCAAAAGTTTTTTAAAAAAGTCACAGGAATATAGAATGCACATTGTTTTCGATGATCATAAGATTACTTCCAACCTATTTATAACACTTTTATATTCTTTCTTTTTCATGTTTCCCAGATGAAGGCTGTATCACAATAACTTTTTTTTAATGTATGACCTCACTTTTAATAGCTATAATAAGAAATTGACACAACCACAAAAATCTTCCTTAGCCATCTCTGTTGCAGTGAAGTGGAGCCAAAGTGAAGGTTCTGTGACCTGAAGGGCTTCCCCAAACAGAATTCTCAGCATTAATGGGTAAATTTTCACTGATATGGTAAAGTTTTTGTAGAGGTGCCATTTGATTGATGCTGTGACAGCTTTCTGAAACCCTACATACCGTCAGTGCAACCATATTAGAAATTGCTCTTGACTTTGTAAAGTCATTTTTAAAAAGTTGGGGGGAATAAGGATTAAAAAATACTCCATTGACATCCCAAGGGCACTTATATTGAGAGAATAATGGCCCTCACTTTGGAATCACTTCCTTGGGAGAAAAAAAATACATGTGTGCATATGTATACATATATATGTATACATGCATATAGTATACACACATTCACATGGACACACAAATACCTTCTAGAGACCACTGCAATTCCAGGGACTCTGCAACTCCTTCAGATTCATTAAAGGGCCAATGGAACGGTGGCTCTGCATAAATTTACGCACTGTGTGAGACATTTCTACTGAAATTCAATTGTGACCGTGAATGCTTCAGACCAGATACAATTTTAATATTTTCTGCTACTGCAGTGGGAAGACCAAATAGCTATTTCAAATTCACATTTCCCTTTTCCAATTGATCGTGGCACTCCCCCTGGAACGCCCCCATGCTACAACAGCTCTAACTTTCCAATTCATTTTCACTGGAAAAATCTAAACACAAAGCAATACCTTCTACTCTACCAGTCACTGAGATTCCCCTCAGGGTATTTTTGTGTTGAAGTAAGTCACTGAGTAGCAGACTGATAGCTTTTTGTCTTTCGAAGCTCATTGACTAAGAAAATAATACACATAAAGGCAGCCTATTCCCACAATATCCCAAGGGGAAAAGAGTCCATTGCCACCCACTTGTAGTGATGGGGATAGAGAGGGTTACAGAGTAGAACACCTTGGGGGTCTACAGAGGATAACATGCCAATGCTCTGTGTTTTGATGAAAAAAGTAAAAGAAAAAATTCATGAAAACCGTGCCTCTTTAGGAAATACAGAACGTACTCAATGACACTTCTGATGAGCAGAGAGTTGGGAAAAAATATCCATCGGTAATAGCTATTTCATTGAATTTGTGCATTGCTTTACTAAATGAAAATCCAAAAGCCAAAGGGGCATCAATGATACTTTCTTATTCAGAGAATATCACCTAGCCATACCTTCAGAAACTGTCAGTGCTCTAAACCATCCACTTGAAACGGTGACTTTAAATCCTCCCTTGAATTGTTCGAAGACATTTTTTTCTTCACAGTATTGCAAACCAAGTGTTCAATTTCAATACAGAGACATAAAATTTGAAGTATAAACATATTTCTGCATCAGGTGTCATAACCGTATCTTATTTTATAAATATTTTCACTTTCACCTGCTTAAAAGCAGTAGAATTAGGAAAAAGGCTCAAGTAGCATGGAATTATATTGCTGTTTACAGTTTTATAAACGTACTTATACTTTTCTTACAGTGCTATAATCTGCAGCTGTAAAACATCCTTAACACTATTTGTTAAGAATCTGATTTGACTTAAAATTGCTTCCTTCCTTCTGTATAGCTATTCCTTTTTTTAAAAAAAGTTATTTGTATCTGTTTCAAAGAAATTGAAAAATAGTTCACTCATGTCCTCAAAGACAAAATTTCTGGGCTTTGAGTTCAACAATGATAATAATAACAGCAAGTATATAAAACAATGAGTATCTGAATTTAAAAAAAGAAACAATTTACTTAACTAGATGGTGGGAATATAAGCAATTTTGTCTTAGATTTCTCTTATTTCCATATTCTATTTTATTTTCTGCTTTTTAGGGCTGCACCTGGAAGTTCCCAGGCAAGGGGTCAAATTGGAGCTGTAGCTGAGACCTACACCACAGCTCATGGCAACACCAGATCCTTAACCCCCTGAGTGAGGCTAGGGATCAAACCTGTGTCCTCTTGAGTACTAGTTGGGTCCGTTACCACTGAACCAAATGGGAACTCATCCATATTCTATTTTGAAGTAAGCTTACGCTTTAGAAAGAACAATAGCAATACCCTGAATTTACTTGGTGCTTTATCATTGACTAAACATTTTGGGGGTTTTGTTTGTTTGTTTTTTGTCTTTTTGTATTTCCAAAGATACCGTCAAGATGGGCAGAGTGAAGATTACTGGCCCCATTTTATGGATGAGGAAAATGAAGTTCTTAGAGACAGAGACAAAGGAAGAAGTTCACACTTTCATGCAACATCTCAGCTCACAGGACAAATATCCATAAATGGTTTCAGTGGGAATTCTGATTGGACTGTAACTCAGATGAATAGGGTTCTTCACCCTGGCAGCAGCAGTCACCTCTTGCATGGGGCTTCTTTCCACATTACCAGGACCCACCTCACAGGACACTAGTGCAGAGACACTAGCACCTCAATAGCCACACCCCTCCTCAGGTCCCTCTGCCTCATGAAATCCCTATTCCAAGCTTCCGAATTTGAGAATTTCAACTCCCCTTTGGTCCTCCAGCTTTAGGGGTGATGGCTGCTTCCAGTACTTGGTTCTGCATTACCCAAGTCTTTCCATTTTGCTTTATGAGGCCTCTCATACCCATTTAACCAGTCTCCTTTCTGAAAAGCTCTCTGTTCAATACAGAAAATGATTCTATTTTTGACTAATAAAGATGTGTTAACCACAATAAGAAGTGCTAACTTGTACATTTCTGTCCATCCAATAACGTAAAAGTTCTTATTTTCATGTCTGACTCAAGAAATTAGATGTCTATTCATGCAATTTTGTAATTTCGTGGTCTTGGAGACTGGCTATATGCTGCAGCCTTCGGGGAACCACAGATGACCCCCTGCTTTCCTTTATCTGGAATCTAATATATGGCACAAATGAGCCTATCTACAGAGAAAAACAAACTCGGGGACATGGAGAACAGATTTATGGTTGCCAAGGGGGAGGTGGAGGGATGGACTGGGAGTCTGGGGTTAGTAGACGCCAACTATTGCATTTGGAGTGGATAAGCAATGAGCTCTTGTTGTATAGCACAGGGAACTATATCTAGTCTCTTGTGATGGAACATGATGGAGGATAATGTGAGAAAAAGACTATATATATATATATATATATATATATATATATATATATAAAACTGGGTCACTTTGCTGTACAGCAGAAATTGACAGAACATTGTAAATTGACTATATTAAAAAATTTTAAATATATAAAGTTCTAGTGCTAAATAGGCAGATAGCTTCTCCTCTCATGGTCATTTTAGAAAAGGAGGCTTCCCTGTCACTGAAAGGAAAACACCAGTACTACATGGAATTCACTCTCACTCATGCCCTTTATAATCCCCTCCAATACCAGACATGTGATTGCACCCAGGGATACAAGGCAAATACTCCTATTTTTCCCAGACAGTAAAAAGAATCCTGATAATCTACAACATAAGGCATCTGGGGCCAAGTTCAGAAACAAAGCCAAATATGGTTCAACTTTTCTCAACTTCAGTAGTTTATATTTTGCAGTGTTTTAACATCCTGTTTTTAAGAATTTCAAGTGGTATGTGACACTTGGATAAGAACTAGTTCTAGAAAAATAATATTCTGATGAGTTAAGTGTAAATGCATCAGAAACATACAAACTATATTCCCCTTGAAATACACAGGGATTTAAAAATTAATGGAAAAAGTGCTGGCAACCCACACTTTAGAGTTTTTATTGAAATCAGGATGTTTGAATAAGCATTAGACATTCAAATAACTCAAAGTGAAATGGGGTTCACCAATCCTTAATTACAACAGTGCTGTAAATGAGGAGGAAACATGTCACATTCACATTTCAGACATAAAGCTTTACTTTGCAAACATGCTTCTGGTTCAAGAAACCTCTGCAGTCATGTTATGGCAATCAGTTGAGACATTAAAACAGACAGTGAAGTTTTAAACTCAGTTTGGCAAGCACTATGAGAAAAGAACTACCAATTGGAAAATTTTTTAAAAGAGTGTCAGGAGTGTAATAATGAAGTTTTGAAAGGAAGTTAGAACTGGACACGTAATTTAGGAAGAATATGTTTTCTTAAACAGGCTAATAATGGGTAAAGCGCATAGGAAACTAAAGAGTGCTATATGTTTGGGTTCCTCCTTTCTGTTCTGGGGGTTGTAATTGGAAGCTGTAAATCAAATTGGCTTGTAAGGAGGAAATGGACAGATGTGGGATGGAATTTTAATTTCTCTGATATCTAATGCTTGCATCAAGCTAGCAGGTGGCTGAGCGTACTTTCTGTGACCAGGTGGACACCTTGTGACCACATCATGTGAATTCTTGATGGGCCAAAAACCACATCTGGGGTTGTTCAGAGTGCCGCTTAAGTCTTGTAAGTCAGAAGCTAAGCTAAGCTAACAATATCCTAGATGCCAAACCTTAGCATGCATGGGCTAAACCTTAGCTGCCATCAAAATCACCCAGAAGGCTCGCTAAAACACAGTTTATTGGACCCGCATCCTAAGAGTTTCCCATTTGGTAGGTCTAGGTGGAGGTCTAGAATCTGTATTTTTAAACAAGCTCCCAGATGAAGCCGATCCTGCTGGTCTGGGCACTCCTCAGAGGGCCTCGGCATCATACATGATGTCTTTGGACTATTCTAAGCCACTACTAACTGTGAAAGTTAGTTGACAAGTGCTTTCTATAGGCTCTTTGCATTACTATCCTAGAAAAGGGCTTTGGGCCTCTAGCTCAACTATGTCCCCTAGGAGGCCAGACCTGCTTAAGGAATATGCTGGAATATAAAGAGATGAGGAATTTTACAACAAAATCTCTATAAATGTCTTAAAATTAGACATGCACACCTACCAAAAAAGAATTTAAAAATAAACTTAGAGTAATTATTTCCATCCCACTTGACCTTCTATTGGAAGAAAATTGTTCAGACACACAAATTAGTCTGACAGTTCAGGGTCCCAAAGTGATTAATCTCTAAAATATTTGTGATTGCACCTGTTCCCTGAGAGCAATGGATTTACGTACAATTTGCCCAATTTGTGTTGTTCCTCACCTTGGAAAAATAGGTTTCTTGTCATCGTCTGTCTCCTGATTATTTCATAGAATTGCAAATGAAATGACCTCAGAAATCTAATGACACATCTTACTTTCTGCAGTAATCACCTCTATAAGCTCTCGGGTAAGAGTTTCCATCCTTTGCTTGGATGTCTCCAAGAACAGGAAACCAACCACCATTCATGGTGAAACAGCCTTCCTTTTTGAGGATGAAAGAAAATGGTGGAGGCCCAACACTAGACTTCAGCATCAATAGGTAACACGTAACTTTATTCCCATCAAAGGCCCCTTTCTCATTCCTTGCAAAAAATGAGTCTCCAGCTCCTTTTGGTGGTTTAACTGCTTTAATACCCACTACTTTTGTACACATCTTGGAGGTTGTTCCCATCTCCATGCTAATGTGCTTAATTCATCTTCAGTAAAATTGACATTTTTGGTGTAGAATATGAATTTTAACACAAGTATAGATCTATGTGATCACCACCACAGTCAAGATACAGAACAGCACCAAAACCACAAAGAACTCCCACATGCTATTGCTTTGTATTCACATCCCCTCTTCACCCCTAATCTATGCCGATCTAACCTCCATTGCTATAACCTCATGCAATCAAGACTATTATAAAGGAAATCAAAGAGTATGAGACTTTTTGAGACTGACTTCTTTCACTTGGAATAATGCTTTTAGGCTCAAACTGTCATAAGTATCAACAGTTTGTAATTTTTATTGCTGAGGAGTATTCTAGTGTATGGATTTACCATGGTTTGTTCATCCATTCAACAATTTGGATTTTTTGGAGTTTCCATTGTGGCTCAGCAGGTTAAGAACCCAACTAGTATCCATGAGGATGCAGGTTTGATCCCTGACTTCGCTCAGGGGGTTAAAAGATCAGGTGTTGCCATGAGTTGTAGTGTAGGTTGTAGATGTGGCTCTGATCCTGCATTGCTGTGACTCTGGCATACACCAGCAGCAGCTGTAGCTCTGATTCAACCCCTAGGCTGGAAACTTCTACATGCTGCAGGTGCAGCCCTAAAAAGAAAAAAAAAATTTGGATTTTTCAAGTTTTGGGTGATCATGAATAGATCTGCTCCATATAAAAGCTTATATGGAGTTTTTTGTGTGCAACTTTTTCACTTTTATGGATGGTCTTTTGGTGTCAAGTCTAAGAATTCTTTGCCTAGCCCCAGTTCAGAAAGTTTTCTTGCTAAAAGTTTTATAATTTTATATTTAAATCTGTTCCATTTTGAGTTAATATTTGTATAAGAGGAGGTCTTGTCATGGACAGTGGTTAACAAATCCAACTAGAAACCATGAGGTTGCGGGTTTGATTCCTGGCCTCGCTCAGTGGGTTAAGGATCTTGCATTGACATGAGCTGTGGTGTAGGTCACAGACATGGCTCAGATCTGACGTTGTAGTGGCTGTGGCGTAGGCCAGCGGCTATAGCTCCGATTAGACCCCTAGCCTGGGAACCTCCATATGCTGCAGGTGTGGCCCTAAAATGACAAAAAAAAAAATTTTTGTATAAGATGTGAGGTTTAGCTCAAGGTTTACATTTTTTAATTTGAATGTTTCATTATTCTAACACCCTTTGTTAGAAAGACTATCCTTTCTCCAAAGAACTGTTTTTATACCTCTTAAAAAAATCAACTGGCATGCTCGTATGGATTTATTTCTGGATTCTAATTTATCTGTGTTAGCCAGTAACACATGGTCTTGACTGCTGCAACTATACAGTAAGTTCTAATTGGGTAGAGTGATTCTTCCAACTTTACTCTTTTTTCAAAATTGTTTCTGTCTAGTCTAGATCCTTTGCTTTTCCATAAAAATTATAGAATTGGCTTCTCTCTATTTACAAAGAGAACACAGTAGCATTTCAAGTGGAATTGTACTAAATCTATAGAACACTTAGAAAAAAACTGACATCTTTCCTGCAGGTTGGAAAACTATTTTGATATGTTAAGTCTTCCAATCCATGAACAAAGTATGGATCTCTATTTATTTAATCTTTTATTTCTTTCATCAGTGTTTTATAATTTTCACCACATTGATACTACAGATGTTTTGTCAGATTTGTACCCAAGCATTTCATTTTGTGGTAAATATTAGAGGTGGTAATTTTAAAATTTTGATTTCCTTCCATTGTTAGCATCTAGAAACACTATCGATTTTTTTTAATTTTATTGGAGTATAGTTGACTTACAATACTGTGTTAATTGCAGGTGTACAGCAAAGCGAATCAATTATACATATACATATGTGTATTCCTTTTCAGATTCTTTTCCCAAATATGCTACTACAAAGTATTGAGTAGATTTCCCTGTGCTATGCAATAGGTCCTTGTTACTCATCCATTCCATGTATAGTGAACAACTGATATTTGTGTTGATCTTGTGCCCTATGTCTCTTCTAAATTTGCTTATTTTTTTCTGGAAATATTTTGGGTATTCCTCAGAATTTTCTACATAAGTGATCATCTGTGAACAGGTGACAGTTTTATTTTTTCCTTTCCAATACAGATGCCATGCCAGATTTTATTGGTAAGGATTTCCAGTTATAAGAGTGAAAAAAGAGGACATCACCACTTTGTTTTTTTACCTTAAAGGGAAGGCATTCCTCTTTTAAGACAAAGTGTCATGCATGATATTAGCTGTGCTCTCTTCATCAGATTCCACTAGTAATGGAGAAAATTCCCTTCCATCACTAGAGTGCTGAGAGATTTTTACTATGAATTATCAAATCCTTTTTCTGCATCGATTGATATATTCATGTGGCTTTTTTATTTAGAATATTAATATGGTATATTACATTGATTAATTTTTAAATATTGACTCAATCTTGCAATTCCAGAATAAACTCCACTTGAGCATGGCATATTAATTTTTATATACTGTTGGTTCTGATTAGCTATTTTTTTCTGAGGATTTTTGTATCTAGGTTCATGAAAGACATTTCTCTATTTTTTTTGGTACTACTTTTAGTTTTTAGTATTGGGATTTTTCTGGTGTTTGAAAATGTATTTGGGGGTGTTCCTTCTCCTCTTTTCTCCAAGAGGTTGGGTATAATTGACATTATTTCTTCTTTAAATGTTTTGTTGAATTAGCTGGTGAAAACACTTGAACTTAAAGATTACTTTTTCAGAAGGTTGTAAACTATGAATTCAACTTCCTTAATAGTACAGGGCTGGAGATTGGATTAAGATGGCAGAATAGAAGGACTGGAGCTCAACTTCTCTCCCAAAAAAAACAGCAAAACAACAACCAAATGCCGAGCAACCTTCAACCAAACGGACTGGAAACTTCCAAAAAAGATATTCTGCTCCAGAAGACAAAGAGGAGACCACATCAAGAGGTAAGAGGGGCAATTACGCGATAGAAGCAACCCCATACCTCCCGGGTGGGAAGCCCCACAGACTGGAAAGTAACTCTATCACAGAGACTCAGCTACAGGACTCAGAGTTCTGAGCACCACGTCAAATCCCCATGCTTGGGGATCAGGCACATGGAGAAATAACCCCTGGAGCACCTGGCATTGAAGGCCAGCAGGGCTTGTGTGCAGGAGCTCCACAGGACTGGGGGAAAGAGGAGACCCCATTCTTGAAAGGCACACACAGACTTTCACGTGCACTGGGTCTCAGGGCAAAGCAGTCTCCATATGAATCCAGGTGGAACCTGACTGCGATTTTTGGAGGATCTCCTGGGAAAACAGGGGTGACTGTGCCTTGTTGTGGGGGAAGGGCATTGGAGGTGAGGCTCTCGGGGACATTCAGCAGCCTGCATTTCTCTGGAGGTGGCCATTAATGGGAAAATCTGGTCCCTCCCATCAGGGCTGAGAAGCCCCATGCCAAACAACAATCCAGGTGGGGTCTCAGCCCCACCCATCAGTAAACAGGCTGCCTAAAGAACCCTCAGGCACCCAGCCAGCCTCCAACCTCATCCAGAGACAAAGCCACACCCATCAGAGGGAGAGGAATCAACCCCACCTACCAGTGAGCAGGCATCACTCCCTCCCATCAGGAAGCCTACAGCAAATCCCCTCCATACCACCTTTAGCCACAGGGGAGGCAAACACCTTAACTAAGAGAGGCTACAACTCTATTGTCAGCAAAAAGGTCACCACACAAAAAACCTACAAAAATGAAAAGACAGAAAACTATAACACAGATAAGGGAGAAAGAGAAAAGCCCAGAAAAACAGCTCAGTGATGAGGAGATTATCAGCCTCCCAGAGACTTTAGACTGTTGATGCTGAAGATGATGCAAGGCATTGGAAATAGACTGGAGGCAAAGATTGATAATTTACAGGAAACACTGAGCAAAGAAATACAAGATGTAAAATTAAACAAGAAGAGATGTGAAATACAATAATTGAAATAAAAAATTCATTAGAAGCAGCCAACAGTAGAATACAGGAGGCAGAAGAACGAATCAGTGAGGTGGAGGACAGATTACTGGAAATCACTAATGCAGAAGAGAAGAGAGACAAAAGATTGAAAGGAAATGAACAGAGTCTCAGAGAACTCTGGGATAATGTTACACATACCAATATCTGTATTATAGGGGTGCCAGAGGGAGAAGAGAGAGAGAAGGGGACAGAAAAAATATTCGAGGAGATTATAGCCGAAAACTTCCCTAATATGGGAAAGGACCCACTCACTCAAATCCAGGAAGCACAAAGAGTACCATATAAAATAAACCCAAGGAGGAACACCCCGAGACACATAGTAATCAAAATGACCAAAATTAAAGACAAAGAGAAAATTTTGAAAGCAGCTAGGGAAAAGAAACAAATGACATACAAGGGAACCTCAATAAGGTTATCAGCAGATTTTTCAGCTGAAAATCTGCAGGCCAGAAGGGAGTGGCATGATATACTAAATGTGATGAAAGGGAAAAACTTCCAGCCGAGATTACTCTACCCAGCAAGGCTCTCATTCAGATTTGAAGGAGAGATCAAAACCTTTACAGATAAGCAAAAGCTAAGAGATTTCTGCAACACTAAACCAGCTTTACACCAAATCCTAAAGGAACTTCTCTAGGCAGAAAAGAAAAGGCCACAACCAGAAACAAAAACACCACAAATGACAACACCCACCAATAAAGGCATATATACAGTAAAGATACGAAATCATTCATGCACAATTATGCTATCAAAATCAGAAATCATGAGAAGAGAGCACAAATGCAGGTCACTGGAGAAGCACGTGCAATTAAGAAATGAACAACTTAATACAATCTCATTTATATATAGACTCCTATATCAAAATTTCAGGGTAACTGCAAACCAAAAATCTACAATTGATACACAAACAAATAAGAAAAATCAACTCAAATACAACATTAAAGAAAGCCATCTCGTGAGAGGAGACAACAAGAGAATAAGGGAAGAAAAAAAGAGCAACAAAAACCCCAAACAGTTAATACAATGGCAATAAGAGCATATATATCAATAATTACCTTAAATGTTAATGGACTGAATGCCTCAACCAAAAGACATAGACTAGCCGAATGGATACAAAAACAAGACCCATATAGATGCTGTCTTCAAGAGACCCACTTCACTTCTAGAGACACACACAAATTGAAAGTGAGAGGATGGAAGAAAATATTCCATGCAAACAGGCATCAAAAGAAAGCTGGAGTAGCAATACTCCTATCAGACAAAATAGACTTTAAAATGAAGAACATTTTAAGAGACAAGGAAGGGCACTACATAATGATCAAAGGATCAATCCAAGAAGAAGATATAACCATTTTAAATATCTATGATCACCACAATATATAAGGCAACTGCTAACAACCTTAAGAGGAGAAATCAATAAGAACACCATCATAGTGGGGGACTTTAACACCCTACTTACAGCAATGGACAGGTCATCCAGGCAGAAAATCAATAAGGAAACACAGGCCCTGAATGAAGCATTAGATCAGAGGACTTAATAGATATTTATAGGACATTCCATCCAAAAGCAACAGAATACACATTCTTTTCAAGTGTGCATGGAACACTCTCTAAGATTGATCACATCCTGGGTTACAGATCAAGCCTCAGTAACTTTAAGAAAATTGAAATCATTTCAAGCATCTTCTCTGACCACAATGCTATACGACTGGAAATCAACAACAAGAAAAAAATGGCCAAAAATACAAATACATGGAAACTGAACAACACGCTACTAAATAACCAATGGATCACTGAAGAAATAAAAGAGGAAATTTAAAAATACCTAGAAGCAAATGACAACAAAGACCCAACACCCCAAAACCTCTGGGATGCAGCAAAAGCAATTCTAAAAGAAAAGTTTACAGCAATACAATCCCACCTCAGGAAACAAGAAAAAGCTCAAATAAACAACCTAACTTTACATCTAAAGCAGCTAGAGAGGGAAGAACTGACAAGACCTAAAGTTAGTAGAAGAAATCATAAAGATCAGAGCAGAAATCAATGAAATAGAAACAAAGAAAACCATAGAAAAGATCAATGAAACTAAAAGCTGGTTCTTTGAAAAGATCAAAATTGATAAACCCTTAGCCAGACTTATCAAGAAAAGAGAGGACACAAATCAATAAAATTAGAAATGAAAAAGGGGAAGTAACAATAGACATCACAGAAATACAAAGGATCACAAGAGACTACTAAATGCAACTATATGGCAATAAAATGGAAACCCTAGAAGAAATGGACAAATTCTTAGAAAAGTACAATCTCCCAAGACCAAACCAAGATGAAACAGAAAATATGAATAGACCAGTCACAAGTTCTGAAACTGAAACTGTGATTAAAAAACTTCCAACAAACAGGAGTTCCCGTCGTGGTGCAGTGGTTAACGAATCCGACTAGGAACCATGAGGTTGCGGGTTCGATCCCTGCCCTTGCTCAGTGGGTTAACGATCCGGCGTTGCCGTGAGCTGTGGTGTAGGTTGCAGACGCGGCTCGGATCCTGCGTTGCTGTGGCTGGGGCGCAGGCCAGTGGCCACAGCTCCGATTAGACCCCTAGCCTGGGAACCTCCACATGCCGCGGGTGCGGCCATAAAACCCGCGGCCATAAAATGACAAAAGGCAAAAAAAAAAAAAAAAAAAAAAAAAAAAAAAAAAAAAAAAAAAAAAAAAAAAAAAAAAACTTCCAACAAACAAAAGTCCAGGACCAGATGGTTTCACAGGTGAATTCTATCAAACATTTAGAGAAGAGCTAATTAACACCTATCCTTCTGAAACTCTTCCAAAAAATTGCAGAGGAAGGGACACTCCCAAACTCATTCTATGAAGGAACCATCACCCTGATACCAAAACCAGACAAAGATAACACAAAAAAAGAAAATTACAGGCCAATCTCACTCATGAACATAGATGCAAAAATTCTCAACAAAATACTAGCCAACCAAATCCAACAATACATTAAAAGGATTGTACACCACGATCAAGTGGGATTTATCCCAGGGATGCAAGGATTCTTCAATATCCACAAATCAATCAGTGTGATA